>CM060906.1:1037369198-1038619198 GCA_030737815.1 Allium fistulosum | reverse complement strand
CAATGCAAATTGCTAATGTGACATTTGTTTTCCTTTCATACAAAAAGGCTCCTCTGCTTATCGGTTGAGATAAGTTCCGGAATGAGTCAACGTATATATGCTTACAAGATGAGCGGTTAGCTTAAAGCTAGTAAACGTGTCTTCAAGTCATTTACAAGCATATGCGTGCTAGATCATTATTTACTGTCACACTCCTAGCCAACTAATAAAAAATACAAGAGTAGTCCTAAGAGGTCGGAATAACAAAAAAATTTACTTGAGTTGAACATAAGTTTCTTATGAGTAACTCTCAAACTTCACCAAAATAACATATTCTATACTTTCTATCAGACTCATCCCTGAACTGTGTCACCTATGCTCAATAAGGTACCATAATTCTACTATCAAAAAGACTAAGCACAATCGATAGAAATACTAAGTAATTCCGAAGTCATATCAGTTAACCAAGGTAAATTAAAACAAATTACTTAAAATATCCTATTTCACTTTTATGTGCATTGGATTAACGATTGGTGTGCAGATAAACTAAGAGTTCAAGGGAAATCAGAAAGGAATACTCTATAGAGCCATCAAAAGTAATATCCATGCTGTGCTAAAGAGCTAAAACATAGACTAAGAAGAAGAAATTATACTAATGGATATGAGCACCATGTGTTCAATGGTAGCAGCAGAAAAATTTCTACATGACTGTATATTATGAACTCAATATTATGAAGATGATTATAAGAATTTTGTGAAATATAGTAAAGGAACTCAATATTATGAAATGATATGAAATTTGCATGCATAGATTTCATGGAAGTGGATTAAATTATAACATCGGAAGTATGAATTTATTGGTTGTGAAAATATGATATTTTGGTGCTTGTTCAAATAGGAACAAACTTAAAATAATGTGTTCAGTGCTGTATAAGTCAGAGAGAGAACATGAAATTTTGTATTGACTTTAAGGTAATTTTTCAGTGCCTGGTTCTATGTTCTGAACTCAATAGTACACCTTATAGGTTGGTCATGATATGATGATCAAAGAGTTCGATCAAGAGGAGATGATCGATGATAACTTTTACTGTGTTTGTTGTCTTAGTGGTAGAAATACTCGGTTTGTAACTAATACAAAATTTTACTTTCATTGAGCTAGATATTTGTATGGCATAAAGCAGCCATTGCTCACAAAAAAGAAAAAGATGAACCCATAAAAACTATTTCTTAAAAGCAGCCATTCCTCAGAAATAAAACTCATTATAAGTCAGTGCTCAAATCAAATAATATACAATATTCTCACATTAATCATTTTTCGAATGTAAACTTATTACTGGAAAAAAATTAATAATAGAATACAGGTGTAGACTCTTCCTAAACTGAAATTCTATTTCTATAAGAGCAATTAGTAGATCTTAAAGTACATTGTGGAATCCATAAACAGACACATACAACAATATAAAATAAAAAGATAAACTTAATCACCAAACGTGAGAAGAGCTGATATCAATCACTTAGATCCTAGGAAGGGCGAACGCAATTTCTGAGATTGAAATATTAACAAATCAACTTCCGATGCCGAGCATATGAAATAAGCAAGTACAATAGTGACAAAATTGTTACAGGTTTAAGTACACCTTCAGGTTTAAAGAATCCATACACAGCAAACATTACAGCGCTAAATACCCATAGCGAAGAAATTCTAAATTCAATCACACTTGAAATTCAACTCATTTCAATTAATAAATACATCTTATATTAACATATGCATTTGGTAAGGTCTTCTAATTTTTGATTGTCTTCGAAAGCTGATTGATAGAAAATAGGAAACTCGGTGCCATCCACAGTTGTAGTCAACCGTTTGGTGTATGCAAAATCACAAACCATCCGTTACTTTTTAAATCTTTGAGTATAACACTTGACTCGCTTCTGATGCAAGAATAAATGGCTCATCATTCAGTCTATAATTTCTCTAAGTTCTGTAATCAAGTTTGAAACGGGATCTATCTTACAACCATTGACCTTATCTTCGACCTTTACTCAATCACAATAAAAAACCATTTGTTTGAAGTCAATGTAATCCAACTCAATTATCTGCTGAATAACCCATAATACATTGTTTCTGCTTCCTTGTAATTTTTATCCTTCTCACTCACTTTAAATTTTGTAATTGCTCTTATACAAACACTACTATCATGTGTTACCATCCATTCTTTGTAAATTTTTGGAGAAAATATGAATCCATTAACTAGGTACCTCGTATAACTATGCGCCTTGAACTTCGGCCCGTTCACCAACCGCCAAAGAGTTGAATCAACTTCATTGGTCTTAACCAACTAAAAAACACAATAAGCAAAAAAACATGATCGTGATGGTGTATGATCCACTTAAATACACTTGCATACCTAAGAAGATGTAATACCTCATCACGTAACCATAGAGTGAAACTTTGACAAGTTTCCACGAATGTAACCCTACTTCGAGATTTAGATTTAGTACTTTTCACATAGATGTTATACCTCCTGCGATAGACATTTCAATACGTATATATGAGTTACTTTATTTTACAGTAGTGGGAATTCATGATAAATTAGTGAACTTACTTCTCCCATTCATCCAATCCATCGTACTTATTAAGGACCCATCTACGAACTTGTTCAAACTGAACTTGGGTCAAGGTTATATCTTTACCACTATCTAGAGGCATCTCACCAGCAAACTCATCATCCTTGTCTAAAAAAGCCTCGCGGGTATGTTTATGAGTGCCATCACCTCCTTTTGGCATATACTCCATGCAGTAATAACTAGCTTCTTGTACAATATATCCTTCTGCAATACACCCTTCAATATATCCATTGTTGCGCATATATCCTTTATATGTTTTCATCAACCTATATAGGTAATTAATTGTAATAACTAGTAGCTATTTAAATCAAATGATGAAGAATAAAACAACAATTAGTAATTTACCGTTCAAAAGGATACATCCATCTATATCTAACAGGACTGCAAATCAATCCTTCATCGGCTAGATGAACCATAAGGTGGATACTGATATCAAAAAATGCGGGTGGATAATGTTTTTCAAACACACACATTGCTTCTACCAAACTAGCCTTTGCTTTTAAAAGATGTTCCCTATTAATCACCTTTGAGCAAAAAATGTTAAAGAATAGACTTATACGGTGTACAACATTGCGTAGATCCTTATGTTGTGGATAAGAATGTTGAAGCAATACCGGAAGTAATTGTTGCATTATGACATGATAATCATATGACTTCATATTTGTTAGCTCAGGAGGATTGATGCTCATATTGTTGTGGCAGTTAGAAGAGAATTTGCTAGATACTTTAAGGTTTTTCAAAATGGTGCAAAACCGTACCTTTTCTTCTTTGCTCAAAGTGAAAGTTGCTTGTGGTATAGTTATTTTATTTGTTTTCACGATCTTCCCTCACCTACAATTTTTGTTTTCACGATCTTCCCTCACCTACAATTTTTGTTTTATACCCATGGTTTTCAAATCCTTGCGTGCATTGATGTCGTCTTTTGACTTTTCCTTATGACACATAATTGTACTGATGAGATGCTCAATGAGATTCTTCTCTGTATGCATAACATCAACATTATGTCGGACCAAATTTGCTTTACAATATGGCAAATCAAAGAGGATAGACCTCCTATACCATGTAGGAACATTGATAAGGTCTTCATAATCGGGTTTTTTTTCGATCGATTTCTTGTTTGTTTTTACCAACTTTCATCTTGATATTATCTACCTTTTCTTCAACTTGATAACCATTCAATGGCCATGGAGGATGACGATATTCTTGTTCGTTATTGAAGTTTGCCTTATCGTCTCGAAACTTGTGTTGGGAAGGAAGAAATCTTTGATGTCCCATGTAACACATCTTCTTACTTTCAGGAAGATAATAAGAACAAGTATCTTCCCCACAAATAGGACATGCAAAATATCCATGAGCTGTGCACCCCAATAAAATATCAAGCGCAGGATGATCATGAATTGCCCACAACATCCTAGCACTCATTGTGAATTCGGAATTATTAAATGAGTCAAATGCATTGACTCCTTCCCATAACTTCTTTAACTCGTTTATCAATAGTTGTAAATAAACATCGATATCCTTTCCTGGTTGTTTTGGCCTGGAAATCAACAATGTCAACATTGATAACTCTATTTTATACACATTGATGGAGGAAGATTATATGATACTATAATTACTGGCTAACAACTATAACGACTAGCTAGAGACGCATATGGATTGAAACCATCAGTTGCTATTCCAAGCGTGATATTTCGTGGTTCAGCAGCAAATGTTTCATCAAAACAATCTGCAGCTCGCCATTGAGAAGTGTCATGTGGATGACGCATTACATTTTAATCGGACATGGCATGAGCATGCTGTTAACCCGCCTTTTGGCAAGGCCGCGGACAGATGGATTTAACTTAAACAACTTCACAACTATCGAGACTAAAGTATGATGGATTCGGTTTAAAATGATGAAGTTCACTTGGATATGCCGTTGGGAAAAGGAGTGGAGAAATTGCATGGCTCGGCCTAGGCAATTTTGGAAGATATCGCTCGGCATTGGAATGGTTCGGCGTTGGAAGAACGCTCGGCATAGAAGGATCGATCGGCACTGGACGAACGGTCGGCATTAAAAGGATTGTTCGGCATTGGAAGAACGTTCGGCATAGGTGGATCATTCGGCACTGGACGAGCGTTCGGCATAGGTGGATCGTTCGGCATTAGAGGAGCGTTCGGCATAGAGAGATCGTCGTTCGGCATTAGATGGAGTGTTCGGCATAAATCTCGTTCGGCATAAGGAGACGTTCGGCATCGGATGGATCGTTCGGCATCAAGGAGCGTTCGGCATTGGATGGGTCGTTCGGCATACCTCACCTCGCTCGGCATTGCACCTCCATACCTCGCACCTCCATACCTCGGTACCTCGCACCTCCCAACGTTCGGCATGAGGAGATCGTTCGGCATTCACACCTTGTTCGGCATTCAGCGTTCGGCATCTATGGTTCGGCATATGGAGACCACTCCATTTGGGCTGAGGTACTCGGCTGCCAGGCCCACCAGGGAAGTCCAACCCATCTTTGTCTATAAATAGAGAGGCAGGGGCACAGTAATAGGGGATCTTCTTTCTGCTCTCTTACTTTCTCTTTTCTAAGGCTAAGGCAACTCTGCCATTTTGTAACTGTAATCGATTATTACAGCAATAAAAAGCAAACTTCTGGAGTGGACGTAGGCCAGAGTTAGCCGAACCACTATAAAATCTCTTGTTCTTTACTGCTTTCATTTCAGTTTTAACTGTTCTTCACATTATTACTCTCTACATACATTCTATCTCTGAGCTGTGATTGGTATTTGGTGCTTTCATCTGGATTTTGGGGTTAGTGACCAATTTTGGCGCTAACACTTTGGTGCTTCCACTGAGAACTGAACTCAAGAATTTTGGAGTTAGGAACTTGGACTCTAGAAAGCAATGGCTAGGCCATCAACAAGAACGCAAGTGACAGAAAGGAGCAATCGGGAGGGAAGTCAAGAGGCTTCCTCTAGAAATGGAGTAGGTCAAACATCGATCTACATCACCAGAGAGGAGTTGGAAGCGATGATGAAACGACAAGAGGAGATGATGCAGGCTCTTCTTAGGCAATTTGGATAATCGGGAACTGCAGGCACTCAAGTTCTTGGACCTGGACCAGAGGGACTCAACCAGCAGGCTGATGAAGTGACTCGACAAGGGGGCAGCCCCCAATTGGCAGACAACTATCAATCTGGAAGGACCTAGGCTCGGGGGCACACCACCAGGAAATGCTAGACCAATTCATGGAGGAATTCCAGGTAACACCACGCAACAAAATGCCGGTAAGAATGGTGGCCGACTGGTCATCAACTAATCTTGATGGTTTGGAATAAGTAGCAAATTCTGGGCAAATGGTTAAATCACTTACTCATGTACGGGGTCGGAGATAACCCTCAGGCATGCTCTGAGATGATGGCTTACCGAAACGCCCGGGTTTGTGAAATCTGTTTTTATCTTTGACTTGGACATTTGCTTTTTCTGGTTTGGTTTTGGAGTTTGGTTTGAACTCTCTGTTTTGCTCATTTTCTGGTTTGGATTCTGGTTTGGATGTTTACTTTTTGGTATGGATTCTTGATATGGGTTTCTGGTTTTCTATTTGGATTTGGATTTTGGATTGGATTTTGATTGGATTTTCTCTGGATTTTGGCTTAAAAGTCGTTGAGTATGGACTATGCTCGGCAAGGGTTCGGAGAGACCAAGATTCAGCCTAGGACTTAGGCCATATATTATCGGTTACTATTTCAGGTCGTCGAGTATGGACAATGCTCGGCAAGGGTCCAGAGCGACCAGGATTCGGCTTAGGACTTAAGCCATGGCATTACTTACGTCCAGGGACACTGGACCACGGTCGTCAAGTGTGGATTGCGCTTGGCAAGAACCCGGAGAGGTTAACTCAACGTCCAGGGACACTGGACCACGGTCGTCAAGTGTGGATTACACTTGGTAAGGACCCGGAGCGGTCCCAGATTTGGACATCGACCCGGAGAGGCCATGGATGTGGTTATTGGTTATTGAATATGGATGGACTATAACCTGGTTATCGAGTTCAAGTGGATATGGATTTGGTTACTGGATTCGGAATCGGACATCGACTCGGAAGAGTCGTGGAAATGGATCAGGACATGGCCGTGGCATTCAGATAAGATGGCTTGGTAATGGATTGAATTATGAATCGGAAAGTATGGATGTGGATAACATACATACTTAGGATATTGGACTTGAGGCTATTCAAAACACACCTTTCAAAGTAAGGCAAGTTTTGGGGGGCAAGTGTTAACCCGCCTTTTGGCAAGGCCGCGGACAGACGGATTTAACTTAAACAACTTCACAGCTATCGAGACTAAAGTATGATGGATTCGGTTTAAAATGATGAAGTTCACTTGGATATGCCGTTGGGAAAAGGAGTGGAGAAATTGCATGGCTCGGCCTAGGCAATTTTGGCAGATATCGCTCGGCATTGGAATGGTTCGGCGTTGGAAGAACGCTCGGCATAGAAGGATCGATCGGCACTGGACGAACGTTCGGCATTAAAAGGATTGTTCGGCATTGGAAGAACGTTCGGCATAGGTGGATCGTTCGTCACTGGACGAGCGTTCGGCATAGGTGGATCGTTCGGCATTAGAGGAGCGTTCGGCATAGAAAGATCGTCGTTCGGCATTGGATGGAGTGTTCGGCATAAATCTCGTTCGGCATAAGGAGACGTTCGGCATCGGATGGATCGTTCGGCATCAAGGAGCGTTCGGCATTGGATGGGTCGTTCGGCATACCTCACCTCGCTCGGCATTGCACCTTGCACCTCCATACCTCGCACCTCCATACCTCGGTACCTCGCACCTCCCAACGTTCGGCATGAGGAGATCGTTCGGCATTCACACCTTGTTCGGCATTCAGCGTTCGGCATCTATGGTTCGGCATATGGAGACCACTCCATTGGGCTGAGGTACTCGGCTGCCAGGCCCACCAGGGAAGTCCAACCCATCTTTGTCTATAAATAGAGAGGCAGGGGCACAGTAAAAGAGGATCTTCTTTCTGCTCTCTTACTTTCTCTTTTCTAAGGCTAAGGCAACTCTGCCATTTTGTAACTGTAATCGATTATTACAGCAATAAAAAGCAAACTTCTGGAGTGGACGTAGGCCGGAGTTAGCCGAACCACTATAAAATCTCTTGTTCTTTACTGCTTTCATTTCAGTTTTAACTGTTCTTCACATTATTACTCTCTACATACATTCTATCTCTGAGCTGTGATTGGTATTTGGTGCTTTCATCTGGATTTTGGGATTAGTGACCAATTTTGGCGCTAACACATGCCAAGTCATAGCATCTACTATCCATGGTATGGTATACAGTCTCCTCAATCTAGAAATTAAAGGGAAATGTCTCAATGTCTTTTGAGGTACTTTGGTAGCTCTTTTCTCTTCGTGGAATGTTGTCTTATATCTTGGTTCGTTGTAGATTGTATAAGAAACTTTGTTTGCATCATCTTTTCGATATAACAAGCAGTCATTAATGCATGCATCATAAGTCTTGTAATCCATCCCAACTTGTTTAATCATTTTCTTCATGTCGGGATACTTTGTCGGTAGTGTGTTACCTTCAGGGAGTAACTCCTTTATAAATTCGAGGAGTGCGGTCACACCATTGTCAGAAAAGCCGTATTGAGTTTTCAAGCTATTCAGTTTCATAATGGCATACAATGTTGTTATACCTTTATAACATGAAGGATACAATAGCTCTTTTGCACTATCAAAAAGTGATTTACACTTCTTCCTTTAATTGGTCGGCCGATCAGCATCAACCGTAGACGGTTCCCCAATATTACCGGGCAACAGACTGGTAGGTTGAA
Organism: Allium fistulosum; assembly: GCA_030737815.1. NCBI lineage: Eukaryota > Viridiplantae > Streptophyta > Magnoliopsida > Asparagales > Amaryllidaceae > Allium > Allium fistulosum. The sequence goes on along the minus strand of CM060906.1, from coordinate 1,038,610,760 downwards.
AATGATGAAATCTATCAGCATCATTGACTAAGTCTTCCATCCTAGGATGTTCAGCCTCATCAGTACTTATGGCTTGACTAATAGATTGTTTTGTCTCTGTCTATTCTTCTCTATGAAAATGCCAAACGGTATATGACTGAACTGTTCCCCATCTGAGTAGATGATAATGAATGTCATATAATTTAATCTTCATTTTCATATTTTTGCACTGTATGCAAGGACAAGAATAGATTTCCTTATCACCACCATTTTCCACAACAAATTCAATAAAATACTGCACTCCTTCTACATATCGTGTGGTTCTTCGATCAGATTCTTTCATCCATTGTTTGTCTATACTAGACGACATATTGCCCTGCTACATCATACACGATACACAACATTATGATTGATGAAAATTTAGATTCACTATTCTATTAAATTTGATTCCATTTTTCAACTTTTCACAACATTAGCCTTAACTTTTCATTTTGTATCTATTTGGGATATTTTGGGGATTTGTATACATGTTGGAAACTTTATTATTATGTGCAAAACTAGCATTTTCGAAATTCATGTAGTTTCATACATGCCTAAGGTACCTATTTCCCTAGCCTATTCAAAGCTTAAATTTCAGTACATATTTAGGTAATTAACCTGATTAATTGACCAAATTAAACAAATCCATAAAATAAATCTCATGATAAACTGCTTTAACTTTCAGCCAATTTGAATTGAAAGACAGTAGCTCGAACTAAAATTTTAGATGATTCAACTGAATTTCAGACAATTACCTTACAAATACATGAAAATACCAAATGTATAATAAACTAGAATTTTAAAAACCACAAATGATCGAAGTAGAAATGAAAACAGAAATCTTGATCCTATGAATTTTTCCAACAGATACAATGGTCTTTGCATTATCTAGTTAGTTTGAAGAATGGCCCACGTCTCAGTAAAACAAGAATGAATATAGGTAGTGTTCCCATATGTGTGTTTCTATAGTTGGTCAGAAAAATTAGTAAACTGGTTGACATCAAACAACATTTCAAAGTTCGGATATCTCTTAATAAAAGGCTATGAAAACAAAACAAGTGATTCCGAGTTTACTAAATAAATGCAGAAATCTTCACACTAACTAATCACAAACACAGAAATTAGTAATGCAACCACAAAACACAAAATAACTTGTACTTTATTGTCTATGGCAACATTTAGCAAGCCTAATTTAATACTTGCATCATAGAGGCTCTAATTAGTCATGTAGTTACCTAAAATCTGATTATATATCATAAAATATGGATGTACTGTGGATATAACTGCTGGTTAGTTTAATTGACATTAATTGGCTTACGGTTACCATAGTTTTGTAAAGACTCAACAGCTTGTTTTAGCTTTATGTTTCTACTAAGTTCAAATTTTACTCACACACCCGAGAAAAAAAATGCATATCAAGTTTAGGTCCCCTCACAAACTTATTACAAAAAAGTATGATTGATTTTGATCAGGCCGAGATTTGTATTTATACAATTTTAAAGTGTACAAGCACAAATTTTACAGTTTTTATGCTTACGCACTTTGAAATTACGCAAGTATAAAAAAATTAAAACAATTTGTAAGTGCTGATGCAGTGAATAAAATACTTAATTTTTAACAAATTTCGGACGATGAAGTTGAAATAAGTTTTTTCCTCAGTCTGCAAATAAAATTTGCCCTTCTACCAAATATTCAGTTTTGATTCATGTTAGCATGTATGGAAAAAATTAAGAACAACATTATACCATGCACGTTTTCGAACATAATGGAAACATACTCAGTAAGGCAACATTTTTTTTATAATTATTGTATGTATGTTTGAAATCATAGTAAGGGCAAACTAAACTAATTTAACCAGTCAAAGGTTCCAGTCCTGAGTGCTACTTCTTCTCTATAGGCAAGACTAGTTGTTTATCAGTAGTAGTTGAAGCTTGTGTACTAGGTTTCATTCATAATGTATATAAACTATAAAGTTACCATGCACATTCAATATATCATCATCAAAACACAAAAACCAGGTGTAGGTGAGTGATCATTATCAATTATCAATACTTGGCAGAGGAAAAAGTAACAAGGGCATAATTAGTTAATTACCTGGACAATGGTGATATATTGTACTTTGTTTCGTTTAAACTAACCCATCTATGTATAACACTACAAAAATATTCATGCTCATAAAAAAACAAGGTATATGTAAAAGAAAACTGACAAGCAAGGGAGATGCACAGCAAAAAAAAGAAAAACTCACACATCCCCAACTATATTTATACTCTTACTGACAGAGCTGCTGTCATAAAAATACACCTTTATATATGTCAATCAAAGACTTTGTAGCATTATATTTATATTTACTCCAATGTTATATCTAGTTTATATTCGCATTAGTATATATAATATCCAATATGCATTTAGTTTATAGTAACAAGATAACCAAACAAGGAAAATCAAAACATGTAATATCTCATGGTGGCAAGTTTATGGTTGATTAGAAGCACTAAATATTTAGCTTCCTCTGTAGCTCCGCACTAAAAGCCTACATTGAACTACCATTAAAAAAACTGCAAATGCAGTAAATGGTCAATGAAATTATAACATTTCAAAAAATGATTTAAAGTTCATGCTCTTTGGTCCATACTTCGCCAGAAAGATGTTAAAAAGTAAAAAAAATGATTAATTTACATAGGTTTATACCGGGCAGAATTGCTCAAACGTGTTGCTGCAAAGAAAAATCCCAAATAGATACATGATTATGAGTTTAGTTAACAGAACATTTTAGTTTTTAATTTTCTTATCATTAAGTTATATTACATGTTATCAAAAATGCAGTTTATTTTGTGAAATCAAATATTACAGAAACATTGAACTACCATAACATCTGCAAACATCAAACTTCATTATTCAATAAAATCAAAATAGGAAAATTCTAAATTCTCTCCAAAGACAGAAGAAACTATAGACACAAATAATTTTAAGATTACTATATATATTAGACAAAATCAAACTTCTCAGAAAATCAAATATAACTACTAATTCAATCAAAAAATAAACAACGGAAAACAGTTTAACCTTAGATTTAAGCGGATAATTGATGAAACCAGCGAAAAATACAACTGTATGTTCTCAACTTTGCAGCATCGACGGTGACTATTTCCACAGAGATCCCTATTTTCGATTTAAGCGTCGACGATGATCGATTTGGGTGAAAATGGATGAGATTTAGGGCATTCGATTTAAGCAGCCAGGAGGATCGATAATGGATGAGATAGGAAGGGGCGTTCTATTTTTAGCTAACGGCATGAAAATATGTTGAGATCTGGTACACGGGGGGTGAATTTGTTTATTATAACTTTGGCACGGTCTTTGGCTGTTCCAAAATTGCCATGGTCTGCAACCATGGTATTTTGTTTTCCACGGCTCAGAACCATGGTAAAATTGCCACGGGTTAAGACTGAACATTTTTTGCGCATTTAGGTGTGGCAAATTGAGTTGTATGGTGTAGTGATAGAAATAACAAATTACCTTTTTACCCTCATGTACTCTACCCTCCACACATGCATGCCATGTCACACCCTCCTCTCTACCTCACCCATTTCAGTCCACACCTAGCCACCCTCCCATCAAATCAAAGCCAACATGCATAAGTATTCTAATGTACTTATGTCTTCTAATGATGTGACATTCTCTTTTTATTTTTTTATTATAGTTGTCAAAGTGTCACATCATCATTTTCTTAACTTAATTAATTACACTTAGCCCTAATTAAATTACTAATCTATGTTTATAACATTTCATATATTTGAATATATATATATATATATATACAAATGTGTACACAACATTTCAAACAACTTGTATACGATGAAACGTCGAAAATTCGAAAAACGGTTTTCAGTCATATTTTCTGTTTTTCATCGAACTATATATTTTTGTAAACAAATTTTAAAAACTATTTCACCATTATTATTTATTATTAAAAAGAGTTTTATTTTCATTATAAAACCATTTATTTGAATATTTAAAATTAATTAAATATTCGTAAATCAAAGTAGTGAAATTCTGGGTCGTTTTATTACAATTTGATTTTTCTTATTATTTATTATATTCGAACCATTTGTTATTGTAATAAATTTGCAAAATGATTCACCGTTATCATTTATTAATTAAAAGAAGTTAAATGACACTATTAAATCTATTTAATTCATATTTGGTTCACCATTCAAATATTTATTTCTTAATTCAAATATTTAATCGATCACTATTATTGAATTCCAAGTATTAAATTCCAAATTCCAAATATTTAAATATCTAAAATCAATTAAATATTTAAAATTAAATGACTAGAATTTTGGGTTGTTACATTCTTCCCCCTTAAATGAATTTCATCCCCGAAATTCCTAATGAAGAAAATGTTTCCAAACCCTTAAGTTTAAAACTATTAATTAGAATGGGTCATTAAACTTATTAACTTTTCAAAACAAATTAGTTGGAATAGATTCCAAAATTTTCAAATCTTTTAAATCCATTCACCTATAACAACTAATTCCCTTCCACTCATTCATTCCAGTTATAACTCAAAATCAAATTTGAGTTATCCAAAAAATTTCAAAAAAATTCTTAAAAATTTTCTAACTCAAAAAATTTTGGAAAATTTCGCCGGCGTCTCCTTTGCACGGCTCAATTGGTACAACTAAAAATTGCCTCTATGGGCTCCCAACCAATCAAAGAAAATAAAAGCCAAGTGGCCTCTCATTTCTAGGGCATAAAATCATCAACCATTTCAAAGTTTTCTAAATTTATCACGTACCTTTTTGCGTTTGATTTATATTTTGGCAAGTAATTTATTATCTTCTATGCAAATGTAGGTGCACAAGAATTGATAGCAATCTCTTGCATTCCTATAATTACAAAAATATAAAAGAAAAATCAAGCTGACAAAAGCAATGTGGTGAAAATTTTATATGTTAAAACTAACATGATATAAATCTACATGTAACTAACAACCAAATCCCAATCATATGCAACAAACAAGCAGATATTCTACAATAGATGCTATGCATCCAATTATTTTCAAATGACAAATTTAGATCAAAATACCCGAGTTTTTCAATCAAAAATTTATTTTCAAATTTCTCAAGCGAGAAAAATCAGATCAAAATCAAAAGGACAAGGAGGGGATTCCTCCAAATAAATTATAGTGAAACTCTAGAATCATGGAGCATCCAGTGGTATTCTAGTTCCTCCAGAAACATCAACTAGAGTGAATAAATACCATTCCTTTCCAGAAATCTTTAAAAAATCTCCTTTTTTCAAAATCATCCGGATTTAGGTCTTAATATCAACAATTAAAATTCTATGTCTATAATTTAAACTTTATAGACAATGGTATATGAAATCCTACAGCCAATCAATTCAATTCAATCAAATCCAATCAATCAAATTCCATGAAGGAATAAACTAACACTAACAGCCAATCAAATTCCACAAGGGAAAACTTATCACTTAACATTGTTTTAAAATGTCAAATAACTAATGAACAAATTTTAACTTAGGTTCAAAACTTTCTTAATTGTCCAAAAATATAGATAATTATCTAAGCATACAATTTTGCTCATTAGCCTTTGGTTATTGCTTAGAAGATTATCCAAACCTACTCGGACAAAATGGAAAGTTATACTCTATATTTTATTAGTTGCTTACTTATATTAAAATTTTATATTTCACTTAGTATTTTATTCAATACTAAAAATAATTTATGAATTATTTCATAATTTCTCACCCCAGCTTTAAAATACCTTATAAGGTTATTTCTTTATCAAACATCACTCATAACTTATTCCCTTTATTTACTTATATAATATTCTTTTATATCCTGAGAGTACATATAAATTTTATTTTCAACTTTTTCAAAGATCCGGATGGAGATCAAATCAAATTATGGTTTCTTAAAACCGAGTCAACCTATTAACCCCTTTTATTTAGAGTGTTAAAATGAATATTATTTATGGGTTGACTCAATCAACAAGTAGCATATACTACTTAGATGTTTTAAACAATTATATGGTTTTAATAAAACAATGTTTATCAAAACCTTCTTATTTAATTTAACCCAATTTAAACGTGTATTAAATTATCCTGTATCTTATCTTAAGAGAAGAATCTTATTTATCAAAACAATCTCTAATTGGAAATACTTTTCATTGTTAGACCGATTTCCTTTTTAGGGAACTTAAAAGTTAGATACCCGATTTTAATATCAAAACTCCATTTTGAAAGCATATTGCATATATTTTTATATATAATAACTTCAAACAATTTATTTATTAAAACTCACTTTGGGTTTATTCGGATTTGAACTCATTTCGATCGCACAACGATAACGAGAATAATTTACTAAGTATTCCACAAGTTTGCCTCAGCAAATATATGATCGTCACTTAGAAGATTATTCAGATTATCATAAAACTAATCAAAATAATTTACTCCTAATTATCCTAAAGAAAATGCATATCATTTCAAATTTTACTTCCCAATTTATTTTCCATTTTTAAATATTTTCAAAAGCATAACTATTTCATTTCTCAAAAATTCCTCTGTAATTATTTTCAAAAAATCCGGATTTAAATCCAAAATCTTTTTTAAACACATTTTACAAACTAATTCTATATAAAATTTCCTTTATATAAAATTATTCCATATTATAATAATCCTTCTTTATTATAATAGAATTATCTTCAACATTTATTATCTAAATACCTTATTCCACTATTTAGATTATATTACAACTTTTTATAAGTTTAATTCTTAACTCACCATTACTAAACGGTGAATTCTTAATTTAATCATGTTCTTTGAATACCTTAAAGTCAAATCGTGAAAAATAATTCACAGAGGGTTCATTTTAAATCAGGCGATAAACACTCCTAAATAAATCGAGCACAATTTAGCAATCAACACACAACAGTCTGCTTTTCATTTAAGTTAAGCATAACCGAACAAACAATAGTGATAATAAATACATATTATCACATTTTAACCAACACGTTATATAACTATATAGAGTTTTAAAAATCATTCCTTTATATATATGTGTTAGGAAATCCAATTTCGATGATAACAACTATACAACGGAAATCAAATATATATATATATATATATACAGGTACTTGCTAGAACAACATCACTAGAAAGATAAGAAAGAGGCCAAAAGGACACTACAAGAGACTACAAGTCGATAGGAACAAAGAAGCACAGGAACAAGAGCACTAAAACTGATATGCACAATATCAGACGTTTGGGTGCACAAGCCAGACGTCTGAATCAGTTCTCTGGAACAACAGACAGTCAAAACCAGACGTTTGGTATTAGCACTCAGACGTCTGATAATCTACCATATTCAAAAAATATATGGTATCAGACATCTGAATTCAAACTCGAATTTCAAATAAGAACTTCAACTGCCACATTCGAATGGACATCTTTGCTTCTCTTCACTGCAACTCTTCATCATCAATAGAAGCAACTATAGAGCACTTTTTAATGGACATAACTACTCAAGATACCTATCTAAAACTATATATAGCATCAAGAATCAAGAGAAAGAACTCACCTTACATACTTACGCTTTCTAATTCTGTACTATATTCTTGATCTCTGCACTCTGGCAATCTTTACTTGTATTCACTCTTTCATATACTCAGTTCTTCATAGACAATATTCTTGAGAGATACATTAGAAGCGATTGTACTAATTAGTCAACATCTGTGTTATAATAGAACACACATTTGGCAAGAATAACTCATTGTAACCAAGCCTATTCCTCTGGGCGAAGCGAGGGTTTTTGATAATCGAATTCCAAAGGGGAGCTTCGGGACTGGACGTAGGATGGGAGGTCCGAACCAGTATAAAATTCTAGTGTGCTTATTCTATATTTACTTAGATTAATATTACTTTATTTGCATCATATATTTTGTCATATACTTGCATATACACTACACGATCCACCCCGTAGACTTTCAATATAAAATATAATCCTAAGCAAAATAATTAATTTCTCAAATTTTCAAAAATTTCAATACCATGTCTGTTGGCCTTGGTCGAGTGTTTAGAAACCCCTATCGATACCGTAGCGTCCCACGTCTCGACCATAATTCATAAAAACTCAATAGACCAATTAACATAATACGTTTTTATAACATTAACAAATATGCTCTCGTATAAATAATACTCTCAAACTCATTCTAGGGTGTCACTTACCCTATCTCTAATGAGCCAAACCCTACCAAAGCCAAAGTTCTCGCTTAACCTTGCGCTCTGATACCACGTTGTAACGACCCGCCTTTTTGACCATCGAAAGTCGACACCGAACACTACCATTGTGTTCCAATGTTGTGCATCCAATCGACAAAAAGGCAGATTGTTAGGGTAAATAAAAAAAAGAACAGAGAACAGAGAAAATCAAAATCTCTCAACGGAATTGGCAACATATATAATATAACAAGGACAGTAGAAACTATCACTCCAAACATACAGAGTATATCAGAGTTAAAAACAAACCTTATCAGCTGGACAGTTATAAAATTTTGCCCTTACAAATGCCTATAGGTATACTATATAATACAACGGAAAATAATATACTACGATAGGTGAATCTTCAGCTCCCCTCCATGATTTTCATAACACCAAAGACAACCTGGGAAAATAATCGGTCTGACCCGAGCATTATAAATAAATAACACACGGATCAGTCTGAAAATACCAGCGTGAGATAACTTGAATAAGGGGAAACATATATAAAAATTCTATGAGACCACCCCGCTAACGCGGAACGGGTTTGGTATCATCATTGGAAAAATTGAATTGCAAGTGCTTTTAACGATTGCGCAAAAAATGACACTGATGTCTTCAATATTGATATTCAAAGTATCAAGTATTATTATTTAGTTTATTTTTCCATTGGATTTCACGTTGTTCGCATGTAGTCCTCAAGAGTACTGTTTATTTTGGACCATGTAATTGCAATGTACATGTAGCTTTTAAGTTATTTTCCCTTAATTTGGTACACAGTACGTCAACATAGAAAACTGCACACACATTTCTCATTGTCTAACAAGATAACAGTATTTATTCAACTTCACTTCTCATGGGTATAAAATAAATTGCACATCTGCACTCAAATGAAGGAAGTTATGTATAAATTTTCCTAAGCTTATGTTTCTCAAATTTCATAACATTGAATATTTTATAAACTATTTGCTAAACTTTGCATATATTACATTTAGTATACCTTGATATCGGAGTTTCAAATTACCAATATATTTTAGTGCTGTTTTTTGATAGAAGAATTAATATTTCTTTTTATTCCTATCCAATTTTTAAATGTTTTCTACTGGATTCATTATTTTTCTTTTGATATTAAATAATCATTGAATAAGATGCTCCCTTAACTAAAATAACATTCATGTTTTCTTTTTTAATTCACAATGGGAAAGTAAATGTTAAATTATTTACTGGGTATGAGTTGACTATTTTGGAGTAGTTTCTATTTGAGGGAATTAGACACAAGGACAAACTTTGGAAAAAAATTAGGTTGAAGGACACCAAGTTTCTATTTTGGGCTGAAGGACAAACTTTGAAAGAAAATTAGTCTGAAGGACAATGCTAGTTATAACTAGCATTATATTCAGTTTTTACAGTATAGAAAATGCTATCATAACTAGCATTATATTCAGTTTTACACTGTACAAAATGCTAACTATATTTAGCATTGTCCTTCAACCTAATTTTTTTCAAAGTTTGTCCTTCAGCCTAAAAACGAAACCTGTTGTCCTTCAGCCTATTTTTTTTCAAAGTTTGTCCTTATGCCTATTTTCCACTTTCTATTTAATAGTTTTCGATAGTTTGGTACCATGATTAGTTTTTGCATCTTTATTTTGAACTACGCTATTTGAAGGAAACACAAATGGATCCCTTATGTGGAAAATATATCAAATTATATATGAACGTGATTTACTATTTACTCTTCTTCTAATTAATTTGATCATAAACATTTTACTTCGATTTCCAACAGTAACCTCCGGTATTCAATTCAGTGGCTATAAGGTTGGAATAGTGTGTCAATTGTTATACTAAAATTCAGTCTCCCTAATTAGTACATGTTGAATTTCTCTAATTTATGTTTAATAATATAGTCATCATAAATGTAGTACATAAATTTTCTTAAGTTGTAGCTATATTTTAAAATGTAAATCATATAATTGATTTCTTTATATTGCTATTATTAACTTTCCATTATATTCATATTCATATTTATAAATGAGAAACACACACTTGCACGCGTGCACGCATCCACTTACATACTCGTGTGTATGTCTGCACGCATGTGTGAATTATGTAGTAGAAAGGACTATTTATCACGATTCCCTTGCTGAAGCAAATTGTTTATTATCTTTTATAGTCTGTATTGAGATGGTGTAACAAATATCTTTGGCTGTTGCTTAACTTTCCAATTAAGAAACCTAATGTATATCTTTTTTACTACATGTTTAAGTATGCATTACGTTTTGATTTAATGGTATATTGTTATTATTAATAGGTCAATTAAGAGTAAAGAGTGATTAAGGGATCACCATGAAGTTAGAGCTCAATTTAATTGGAAATACATACATTATACTCGACTTGGAACTAGGTATGGTGCTACTTCAAAGTAATTTTTATGGCTTTTTAAGAAAGGACACTTATGGATAATTTAAATGAATCGATCCTTTTAATCTTGAATAATAAACATGGTTTCAACATGTCCAATGGCATTATATGCATGGTCATATTCTTATACAATTTGAGTTGCCAAAATGGCCAACCATAGATATGTATGCATGGACAAAGTAATTAATATCCTTTTACACCTCTTTGTGTATTCTAGATGCTGGATATTAAAAAGCGGCTATTTTAACTTTATGTCAATATTTTGTATGCTTATTTATCATATTTGTATTCGCTAAATTTTCAATATTCCTTAATGTTATATTGCATTATTCAGTTTCTTATCAGCTCTTTGTTGATTGGCTTTTAGAGAATCCAAGTCAATGTCAAGTAAGTTCTTCATAATTTAGATGAGAAGCATAAATTTTGAGCTGAGGTTTCTAGGCTCATGGATATAGTTGTCAACTCTTTCTATTGCAACAAATACATTTTCTTGAAAGATCTCATCAATAATGCCTCAGATGTATGTTTTATACTTATTTTGACATAGTAAATTTGGCGTAGGATCACATAACTATCTTCACCGCGACAATGAATAATGTTCACGCTTCAATCAGGCATATGATGAGATGAGTTTTCTTGCTTTCACCAATAGTAAGATTTAAGGGGAAGGTGATAACACTAACCGTTTAGGTCGACTTATATAAGCTACTTTTAGCTTTTTGAAAGTCAAAATGAACGGGTTTTGGCTTCCAAAAAATCAAAAAGTACCTTATATAAGTCGATCCAAACAGGACATAAATCTTAAGGTTCAGGTTGGTACATCGAAGTTATTACATGGAATATTGATATATTTTGCAGAGCATCTCACCTAGCTACATCCACATTTTTATGTTAAATATTCAGATCAGGCTAGATAAGGAGAATACGTTCTCTCTATCAGAGACAAAGGTATTGCTATGACTAAAGAAATTTTCAAGAACTCAAGAATAATTGTCCATTAAGTACTTCAGGTATCATTGACAAACATACTCATTATTTTAACCATTTTATGCTTGCTTCTTTTTTAAAATTCCTATAAAATTTGTTGTTTACAACTTTTGTCTAGAATATGTAAAAAGGAGGCGACCTGAACCTCACGATGCAATTTTGTGTTGGATTCTACTTTGCTTATTTGGTTCAAAATACGCCGAGGTCATAAGTAAGCACATGATGATAAACGGTAAGAAAATTCATTTGAATATGAATGTGTGATGATATTTTGATCTTTGACAGTTTTACCAAAATTTTATAACATATAAATTATTTCACCTTTTACATATGTCTAGGATTCTACATCTAATGGACCTTTTGTAATATACGAGGATAAGTGGAATGAGCTATTATGTTGTGGACCGAAAATTCGTTTGCTTCTCCGGAAGAAGATAAAATATTTTCAAAGAATACAAATTGAAGGTCAGTATGCTTAAGTACTTTCATCTATCTAAAATATTTTTCGGTTCATGCTGAAATAATAAAGGTGTAATCATGTTAATGCACACCTAATAAAAACCAAATTTTTGTTACACAATTGGTGAAATAGCATATACTATTGTCATTTCCTTATAAGGCCCTATGTGTAGATTTTGGAAAAATACTGATGGTGTTGAAAATTTACAATAGGTTAAAAGTTGTTATATGTGTTAATAGGTAAAAATTTATAATGTTTTTATTTTTTTTACTAACATGAATAACTTTTGATTCAACATATTATCATTATACGTTTAATTAAAATTAATGAAAATTGCAACAAATATTTCTTCTAATTTCACAGTCAACCGGTTGGTTCTCCACTGATGTTCGGTTGTAATAATTATTTTATATTTAATACTTTAGAAGTAATTAAAATGGAAGACTTTTTTCAACCATTTCCTGTAACATGCTCACAAATAGCAACAACAAGAGAAAGAAAGTCGCCAACTTATAAAGGAAAGAAGCTATTTTAAAGGATTTTGTAATACATGCATATGCACTCAAATATGTAACAGGAATATATATAGTACAGTTTTAGAACCAATATACAAAATGCCAACCTAAAATTTCTTATATGTCTGAAAGGATGTTATCTATCTACAAATATCATGCATAATGACATAGCTTATGAATGTATAAGGAATAAGTAAAACATAAAAAATTTGTCTGGCCCATCACAATATTTAGTTTTGGTTTCAATCAAAATTAGTCTCATCACATTTTCGACTGTTACTTGGTATAATTACTTTAAACCCATTTTTACCCTTTTTAAATTAAAGAGGCATTTCAAGGTCAGAGATTTCCACAAACAACAGCAGTTGATCAATAGTAGTAGAATCATCTCCTCACACATGGACTCTTCCAAACAAAAATAATAAACAAATAATTCATGAATCTCCTGGTGTTAAAATCAAAGAACTCCCTTAAGAAACTATGGCTTCTAGCTGACAAAAAGAATTAGAGTTCCATGTGGATCCAATTGAACTAAATGGTAACAACAATAAAATTGAAGAGCGTAGCTTCATTAAAAGTTGTTACATATAATTGCATATGTTTTAATTTGCGTGTATACTATATATTTTCATATCAATTCGTGGTCAATAAAGCATATCTTGAAATCCTAATTTGTTGAGCATATCAATATGATTTTTCCAGGTTTCCCAGAGACCTTACCTACAGTGGGGACTACAAGTTAAGGTTATTGGTTCTGAGTCAAAGATATATTGATAAATGTATACTGGAATATAAGCTATATATTGATAAATGTATATTGGAATATAAGCTTCTCCTTTTCTCTTCCCCTCCACTTAAGTTTTTCTTTCCAAATCTTGAAAATTTTGTGCTCTTATTTGTCCATTGTCTTGCTATATTTTTGTTTACCCACTTTACCTTGGCATAGTAGCCATTGATTACATTCCTAATCTAAATGGTTTTTGTTTTGACATATGGTCTCGAATCCAAACTGTTTACATGTTTGAATTTACATGGTGCAAATTTGGGTGGACATGTATTTGATGACATAAATCTTTATTTTATATTAGTAGTAAGAAAGAATATGGATTTACATCAACTGTTTAAGTCTGACAAAATAAAGTTTAACCTCCATTTAATTTTCTTCTAATCTGTATAGTCCAAGAGGCGCTTGGATTTACTCTGCTCAAGCGTTTATTAGTGCAATTAGATCTGATGTAGCCAAGGATATGGAATATGTTTAATTTGGATCAGATCTCCCAAACTAAGATAAATAATAGTTTAAGCTGAAAGAAGATGGTGCAATCCAGTCCATCTTTTATACTACATAGAAATGATACTCTTTAATGCAGTCCATGTAATGTCATCGATCGTTTAGGTATGTTCATATATTTCACCAACCTTACTTTTGTTTAGTGAATTTATTCAACCTAACTTGACTTGCTATAATATTTTCTCTTGGATTTTGTGATAAAGGACACTTCCAATGGCTACATGTGTGTCTTTTTTGAGGGTTCAACCCAATGAAAAATCATTTGTTTCAATTTTCAAACTTCTCTTTAGCTGTTTATTGTACAAAAATTCATTTTGTATTAACATGTATTATTGTTATAAAATTTGATCTATATGCTTTGATATTGTTGTGATTTAGAAAGATATTTGGCTGATGAAACATGAACTCTGAATGTTATGAAGGACGTAATATCTTGACTAAAACACATAAGTTTCTATTTATATTTTTCCATATTAGATAAGTAATTGATGCTATGTTTCAGCATACTATTTTGAAGAATATTTCAATAATAATAGGATAACCTTTGTGCATAAAGCTGTGAATTTTTCTCAACAATGTGCATTCGTGAATAATAGAGTGATGCTTTGGAATGGTCAGCAAGTTCGCACAATTATGATTGAGGGATGTTTCACACTATATACTGCGCACGCTGCTCAAATGTTATCTTCTACATTATCATATTAAAGTCCACACAAATTAAAAAAAATAGATTATGTCAAACCTATTTACTTTGTTTTCTATCATGTTTTAATATTTGAAAAATATCGTAGGTCATCATGTGAACAAAGCCAACCAAATAATTTTTGTACACATAACACAAAAGATTATATTTTTACTATTAAATTATTTACTTTGAATAACCAAAAATAAAATATTAAATGATAAAGTTGCTCATATGAACAGAATAAATGTAATTCAAAGTTACAATCTACATAATTTAATAAAAAAATATTTATACAAAATTATAGTCATATCCCGTGTGCGTAGCACGGGTTCACACTAGTATATAAATATACGCTATATCTCTATTCTCCCATCTCTGTTAGGCTATTCTTCTGTATTTTACAAAGACTCAAATGCAGATTTTAAGGAAGTAAGATATGGATGCTAGGAGTGGAAGAGTTAACATGGGTGGAGGAAGCACCACAACAAATGGAAATCTCAGACCAAACACTAGAAGGAATCCAAGTCGGGCACAAACTGTGGGTGCCGGAACGCCACAAGTTGATATGGGAGCTATGTATCAATTCTTCGTCAACATGATGTAAGATGTACAGGATTAGTTGGGGGAAATCAGGAAACTCTGATGGTCAATAACTATGCAGTACTAAGCATAGATTATGCTAGGCTTGGAGGAAAGCCGTTTATCGGGACTGAGGATGCAATTGAAATGAAGAATTGGTTGCTTTATTGCAAAAGGATTTTTGCTGATTTAGGCTTAATGATGAGCAGAAGAGGAGATTTGCTTCCAGATAGTTGTAAGGAATAGCATTGTACTGGTGGAACAGTGTTACCGTGGGAGTTAATGAAGAGACCATGACTTGGGCAAAATTCAAAAGAAGGGTTAATGAAAGATTCATGTCGGAGATTGCTAAGTCGACCCTGCTAAATAAGTTTGCTGAGTTGGTGCTGGGAGACATGATAGTGATGGGGTATGTTGCTATATTTGAGGATCCATCAACATACAGATATGCTACGGTTGATATGGTTATCAAAAGGAATGAGAAGTCAATCCGTGGACTGAAACCCGAGCTTGCTAAAGCAACTTTACCACATATTAGGGATATGTGCGATGTAGTTATTGAGATGGCTTTGATAAATGAGGAGATTCTCACTTTCTTTAATAGTAAAGTAGGGGAAACTCAAGGTGGGCAGAACCAGAAGAGAAAGTTTTTCCATAAGAAAGGTGCTCAAAATAGAGGAGCAACCAAGAAAAGGAAGGCCGGTGTAGTTTGCTATAGGTTTGATAAGAAAGGGCATTTCGCTAATGAATGTCGCTCAGGAGATGGAAAGAAGGTGATTAGGAAAAAAATATCAAATGCTTCAACTGTGATCAGATTGGACATTATAAGAACCAGTGCAAGGAACCAACCAAGGATGGAAAGGGCAAAGTGTTTGCATTGGAACCAGCTACCTCAATACCAACAACAGAGGAGAAAGGAAAAGTTGTGTTGGGAGGTACGCTTTTGATTTGTGTTATGTCGGTTAGAGTTCTATTTGATACTGGTACATCACATTATTTTATATCTCATTATTTGGTAGATAAGCTTAACCTAGAACCCTCATACCTAGTTACTTCCTTAAGGGTTGCGAATCCATAGGAGAGTATGCGACTCATTGGATGAGATGTGACCACTTAGAGTTTGAATTGTTAGGTCATGTATTTGTTTGTAGTTTACATGTGTTTGATTTTATAGAGTTTAAAATTATTTTGGGTATGGATTAGTTAAGTAAATACGATGCTAGGATATTTTGCCATGATAGGAAAATATCACTTAGACACCCTAGTTGTAGTGACGGGATTGTATACTCCATAGAAAACCTTAGTTTTGAGGTTAATGCTTTGTTGGGTGTTATGAAAGAAGAAGACGAGTTAAAATGAGTTTTCATGGTTAGAGAATTCGTAGATGTCTTTGAGCCTGTGATAGGACTACCGCCGAAACGAGCCATTGAGTTTTGGATAGATTTAGTACTAGGAGCTGAACCAGTGAGTAGACCGCCAAGTAGAATGACACCTACCGAGATGAAGGAGTTAAAGGTGTAGTTGATGGATTTAGAAGGTAAAGACTTTATCAGACCAAGCAGTTCGCCTTGGGGAGCATCCATAGTGTTTACAAAGAAACCAGACGAATCGTTGAGGTTGTGTATCGATTATCGTAAGTTGAATGAGAAGAGGATAAAGAACCAATATTCATAACCTAGAATTGATGATTTGTTTGATCAGTTGAGTGGAGCAAAAGTATTTTCCCAGTTGGATTTGGCCACAGGGTTCCATCAGCTTAGAGCAACAGAGGATAGTATTCCTTTGATGGCGTTTAGGACCAGATATGAATCATACGAATGGTTAGTGATGCTTTTCAGACTAACTAATGCGCCATCATTCTTCATGGAATTGAAGAACAAAATCTTCTGAGAACATCCGGACAGATTCATGTTAGTATTCATAGACGACATTTTGATATAGTCTAAGGACGAAAGAGAGCATGAAGTTTATCTTAGAGTGATGCTTGAGACGTTGAGGCAGCATCAGCTGAAGGCAAAGTTTGCAAAGTGTCACTTTTGGAAAAAGGAAGTGAAGTTTCTTGGTCATGTGGTCTCAGAGAAGGGTTTTTCAGTAGATCCGGCTAAGATGGAGGCAGTGAATAGTTGGAAGAGACCCGAGACAGTGACTGAGATAAAGAGTTTTCTTGGATTAGCTGGTTATTATCGGAGATTCATTAAGGATTTTTCATGGATAGAGGCACCGATAGCTAAGATAACTAGGAAAGATGTGAGATTTGTCTAGACTGATAAGTGTGAGGAGGCAATCCAGCAATTGAAACACTTATTGACAGATGCACTTGTGTTAGTTGTTCCAGAGAGGAATCAGGACTTAATGGTGTACACGGATGCATGTGGAACATGATTAGAAGCTATGTTAATGCAGAGGGGTAAAGTGATTGCCTATACTTCTCGACATTATGGACTGCACAAAGTTAGATATCCAGCTAATGATTTGGAATTAGAATTTTCACATTGAAGGTGTGAGACATTACCTTTTGGGAGAAAGATTCTAGTTGTATACGAATCGTAAGTCATTGAGATATTTATTCTCTCAGAAAGAGTTAATATGAGACAGCAAAGGTGGTTAAAGTGTTTAGCCGCTTATGACTTTGGTATTGAATACACACTAGGAAAAAGAAATAAGGTTGCAGATGCACTTAGCAGAAAATATTAGAATGCAATATTGGCAATGATAACTGAGTAGAAAGATTTAGAAGCATTGGCTACATGCGGAGTACAATGGATATCTGAGGCTAGTTCTAGTCAAGAAACTGCTATGTTGTCATATTTAGAAGTTCAACCGGTGATGATCGGAAGGATTGCTTCTAAACAAGGGGAGGATCCATTATTAGCCGAAAGGATCAGAAAGTTAAGGAATGGAACAAAGAGCAATAACTTGAAAGATTTCAATCTTGACCAGAATGGGTGGTTGAGGAAGAAAGGACGACTGTATAATCTGGATGTGGGAAACATTAGGAAGGAAGTTCTTGGAGAATGTCATCGTTCAAAGTTCACTATTCATCTAGGAGGAACTAAGATGTATCAAGATATGAAAAAGAGTTTATTTTGGGAAGGTATGAAGAGAGATGTAGGCTTATGGTTGAGGTAGTGCTTCAACTGTCAACAGGTAAAAGCAGAACATCAGAAACCGAGTGGGTTACTTTAGCCTTTGGATGTTCCAGTATGGAAATGAGATTCTATCTCAATGGATTTCATAGATGGGTTGCCAAGGTCAAATCGAGCAAATGAGCGTATATAGGTTATAATGGACAGATTGACTAAGAGTGTACACTTTATACCCATTAAGTCGACCAGGATAGCACCGGATTTAGCTAAGTTATTCATGAAGAATAAAGTTAGACTGCATGGAATTCCTAGTAGTATAGTAAACGATAGAGATTCCTTATTTACTAACGAGTTCTGAAAGAGTCTACAAGAGACTTTAGGTACCAAGCTCAAGATGAGTACCGCTTACCATCCGCAGCCAGATGAGCAAACAAAGAGAATTAACAAATTCTTAGAGGATTTGTTAAGAGATTGTGTGCTAGATTTTGGAGGATCATAGGAAGACCATCTACACTTAATCGAGTTTTCATATAACAACAGTTATCAGACTAGTATAAGGATGGCATCATTTGAAGCTTTGTATGGAAGGCCATGAGAATCTCCCGTTTGTTGGTTAGAGACTGGGGATAGGTTAGTTCTTGGTCAAGATTTGGTTAGAGAAGTTGCAGAAAAAATTGAGTTAATTCGAGCTAGGATGAAAGAAGCTTGGTCTAGGTAGAAATGCTATGCTAATAAAAGACGGACAGACTTATAGTTCTCAGTTGAGATCATGTTTTCGTCAAGGTGTCACCGATGAAAGGTGTAATCAAATTTGGAAAATCAGGAAAATTGGCACCAAGATTCATTGGACCATTTCCTATTATAAAAAGGATCGGGAAACTCGCATACAAAGTAGAGTTACCGAATAGTTTTGTAGGAGTTCACAATGTTTTTCATATTTCTCATCTAAGGAAGTGTATTCGAGATCTAGAGACTACTATTACACCGACTGTGTTAGATGATCTAGTAGTGGAACTAGATATGAATATAGTTAGGAAACCAATTTGTATAGTTGCAAGAGATGAGAAGAGAATAAGGAACAAGATAGTCAGATTAGTCGAAGTCCAGTAGAGTGACGATGAGAGAGACTGTACTTGGGAAACCGAGAGCAGGATTAGAAACACTTATCCTGACTTGTTTCATGGTATGTTTAACATTTATGTTTGATTGTTGTGAGTACCTTATCGTAATTTCGAAGACAAAATTCTTTAAGGAGGGGAGTCTGTAATGACCCAAATTTCGATTAACGTTATTTAGGACATTTAATTAGATAAATTAAACAGAATAATGTATATGGTTAAGGGATTGAGATTTGGTAATTAATAAGGGGTCGTGCCTTAATGAATGTATAAGCAAAGGGAATTAAAAAATAAGTAAGTAGGAGGAATATGGTAAGGGAAAAATAGGAATAGCCTTTGTCCTTACACCCTAAACCCTTCTATCCTTCAATTCTTATTCATTTCAACATTCATAAATAAACTAAAACAATAGTGAGCTCGGCCGGCCACTATTAAGAAGATTCAAGAAGAAGAAAAGCTAGGAATCAAGTAGAAAGCTTAAGCAAATCAATCAAAGAGAAAATCTCAATCTTCTTAACACCAAGCTAAGGTGAATAATTAACTTACATCTCACTTTTGATATTGATTTCGGTTTCAAGTTAGATCCGAATTAATTTTGCAAGTTACTACTATGTTGTATTTGTTTAAATGGATATATATATATATATATGCTTATTGATGATTTATATTATTTCATATAGATTTTATGATAAGTTTAGATTGGAACACCTATTAAAAGACATCCAAATGATTTGCGTTCTTGATATATGATCGAAAACATTATTTTAGAAGTGGGTTTCAAGTTTCATAATTTTCTAAATTATTGTGGATTTATTGTGAATTATCTATGAGAGAATATTTAATGTTGGGTTTAAATTATTTAAAGCAATTATATAACGTTTTTGGGTTTGAAATTTAAATATGTTAGAAAACACATTAAAAGTGAACTATTGTGATTTTTGGGGAATTTTCCTAAGTAATTTTCCGTGGTTACAAAATTATTTAAGTTAAGGGACTTAAATGTTTTATATATTTTATCAAGGAGAAATGCTTACTTACTTAAAAAAATGATTTAAATTGTTAATTTTGAATTCAGCAGCCTTTTTAGAAAAGATTTTGATAAAGAGTGGGCTACTAATCATATTTTGACAAATTGGGCAAGTTAGGTAAAAAAGAATTACTTTGAAAGGCAATAAAACAGTTTTCTTTCGAATTACAATCTTCGTCACTTGCTTAGCTTGCTTTTGTCAACATGCCCAAAAGGCCTCTCGCATCTATTCGAAACCAATGCACATGATATCAAGCAATTGGTATGTAGTGTACTGGAAAAAGGAAGAAGGGATAATGGTGTCAAAAGTATGCTTTCGAAGGGGTTGAAGCTACTCTAATTAGTTTTCGAATCAATTAACTTATCTTTGTTTTAGAAGAGAGCTTTCGAATGAGTTACCGCCTTTTGTTTTAAAAGAAGCTTTTAAAAGAATAGCTGCTTTTGAACCTATTCGATACCCATATTGCCGCATTCATACCTTTCGAATTGGCTAAGGCCGCTTTTCTTTATAGCCTTAAAACAATACATTTGAAAGGGGTGCTTTCGCCCTTTTTACTTTGAAGTGGCCTTCCCAATGCTTTTGAAATGGTCCATTTAGCCGCTTTTAACCAATGGTTTTGGAGGCAATGATTTCGAAAAGGTGGGTTTTGAAACTATCCTCTTTCTTTTGCTTGGCATTAATGCTTTCGAAAGTAATGCTTTCTCCTCTATCCTACCCTTTAGTCATATAAACTTTTAACCTAATGATTTCAAAAGGAATAATTTTAAATGGTTTCAAAGTAATGTTTCCAAAAACCTTTACTTGAACCAAATGTTTTCTAAAGGTATGTTGTAAGTGTTTCAAAGGGGAAGCCCTCAATGTTTTCGAAAGGTATATTTAAATGTACCGAATGGTTTGTTTTAAGTGTTTTGAAAGGAAGATTTCCAATTCTTTTGGAAGACAAGTTTAATGGTTTCGAAAGAGGATGTCTAAGGTGTAAGTGATGATTTTGAAAGATCTATTTTCAATACATTCGAAAGGTATGTTTTGGCCTTTCGGCCTAATGTTTTCAAGGTTAAAGTAGTAACTTATTTAGAAGGGGTACTCTCAATAAATTCGAAAGGGATTGTTTAAGGTTTTAAACAAGGGTTCGAAAGTATTGTTTTGGCTTTAAGGCCTAAAGTTTTCTAAGTTAGAAAGGAGTATTAACTTATTTTGATGGGATAGAAAACCCTCTTGATTTAGATTTCATCAACATTGTTTTGTGTAAAGCATATATCATGGCACATGTATTTTGAGTAAAGAAAAGAACATATTTTCCTTGTTTAGGTATGATTTAAAAAGGGTTAAATCATTTTTAGAGAAATGTTTTCAAGGAAAATTGGATGGGGTAGTTAACCCTAAGTAAATGACTTAGAGATAAGAAGACCATATGGGACTGGTGTAGGGTCGTGTCCTATACTTTAGCTAGTAGCCCCTAGCTAATATAAGTTCAAAATTCCAGTGTGCAGGGCTTTGTCACAGGTAAGACAAAATGATGTTACACATAGAAAGGAATATACAGAGTAGAGATTGGTTATTGGTAAGCCCGCAAAACCGTTAGATTAGTTGACCCTTGGATAAGTAAGTTAAGGACAGACCGTCTAGTATTGTGTCCAACAGAAGTTGGATTATTGACTATGTATGGTAGGCCCGAGTCAGTCAGTGGTTAATAGTTAGCCCGATAAAACTATATTGTTCGAAAAGCCAGTCCATTGATTACCTGATTTATATGCATATATGTTATTGCTAATTTGATTATAATCAGTTTGATTACTAGTTTTGGATTTGCAGAAGATATGCTTTTAAAAAGATATTAGTAAGGGGAAATCGTTCTGCTAAGCGGCATGGCCTCACTTAATATTAGTAAATCGAGATGTACTAGTATTATTCACACTAGGCTTTATGTCAGACTCGAAGTTTATGTTTTCCCCTTAAACTCTCGGGTGCTCAAAATTAAATTAGAGTGAATTGAGAGTTAAGGACTTTTCAGGTTTAGTAGGTTGGACGAATAAGCTCCCAAAGACGTGTAGGAGGCAGAGTTAGCTATGTAGGAGTTATTTAGTATTGTTCCGTTGTGATGTATTTCTGACTGATATGTCTATTTACTACTCTGATCATCCAAGGAGGCATCTTCATATGTCGCTCTTGGCGTAATTTGTAATAATTATATTTGATCAAAACCTGTGAATCGTTTTGTGATTATGTAACTGAGTATGAAATATGGATTTGAAATGTAATCAGAGAAGTTGTTTTTGAAATCTTTTTTGATTTTATTTCATATTCATGTGCTTTTATTATGGATACCATTAACATTATCATATTTTGTCAACGGAGGTTAATACTATGGATGACTGCAGCATCTATAGCGCTTAACTTCGAGCCTCAAGATAGGGGATGTTACATGGTACTTCCAAAGGTTGAAGTAAACCACTCGGCTTCTGATGCTTAGCCTTCACTTGTTGACAAGAGAGACACATCTTCACACATTCTCTTATATCTCTCTTCATCCCTTCCTAAAAGAAGACTCTCTTTATGTCATGATACATCTTCGTGCCTCCGGGATGAATAGTAAACTTCGACAATTGACTTTCTTCTAAAACTTCCTTCTGAAGATCTCCTACATCCGAAACACAAGGTCTTCCCTTCTTTCTAAGTCATCCCTTCGAATTTGTCTTGAATCCTTTCAAGTCCTCAACATCCATACCCATATCCAATAACCTAATCCTTTCGGCAATCAGTGGATCTTCTCTTTGCCTTGCCGTTATTCTATATACAAGTGTTGGAAGTACTTTTGGACTTGCTAACACACTCGGATCTCTACTCGACCCAGTATTCTGCTTATATACACTCAACAAGATGCTAACGTCTCTAACGTCTTCCATTCTTCAACCATAACTGACACTTCATTCTGATGTTTTCTACTCAAAGCATCGGCAACCTTGTTCTTTTTCCTGGCTTATATTCTATCCCAAAACCATATTACGCCAAGAACTCCAGCCATCTCTAATGCATCATATTCAACTCCTTTCGAGAGAATAGATATGTAAGGGATTTGTGGTTTGCATACAATTTGAACCGTCCTCCCAGCCAGTAATGTCTCCAAATCTTCAATGCAAACACCACCGCTACCAACCCTTCATGAGTCGGATATCAACCTCATACGGTCTCAACTGCCTTGATGCAAAAGCTATCACTCATCCTCTTTGCATCAACACTGCTCCCAAACCTATTCCATAAGCATCGGTATACATTATTAGATCCTGGTACCCTTCAGGCACGATCAAGACATGTGCGTTCGTTAATAACTTCTTCAACTCCTAAGTGACCCTTCCTACTTATTAGTCCACATGAACTTCTCGTTTTTCCCGGTCAACTTGGTCAAAGGTGCTACTATATACGAGAAATATTTAATAAATATACGGTAATAGCCAGCCACCCCCAAGAAACTTCTCATCATCGTGACTGTCTCTGGCCTCATCCAACCATTAATATTTTCTATTTTCGATGGATCCATAGCTAATCCATTCTCTGATACAACATGCCCAAGAAACTTCATCTCCCTTTTTCAAAAGCGGCATTTGACAATTTTGCCTTCAACTTGCGTTGTCTCAACGTCTCCAACACCAATCTTAGGTGGACTTCATGATCTCTTTTTTCCTTAGAGTATACAAGAATATCATCGATGACGACAAACACAAATCTATCCAATGAATCGCGAAAGATATGGTTTATAAGATCAATGAAGAATGAAGGGGCATTTGTCAGTCCAAACGGCACCATTAACCACTCATATGAACCCTACCTTGTTCAAAACATAGTGAATAGGGTACTATCTTCTGCTACTCTTAGTTGTTGGAAATCCATTGCCAAGTCTAGATGCGAGAACGCCTGAGCTCCACTCGACTAATTAAACAAGTTGTCTATTTTGGGCAAGGGTAAAGATTCTTCACAGTTAACCCGTTCAGTTGGGCTGAGTAGTACCGTGGATGCTCCTTATGGTGAACTACTCAGCCCAATGAAACTCTTATGCTCAAGTTCCACCAATTCTTTCTTCAACTCTTCCATCTCCTTTGGTGGCATTCTACTACACAGTATACTAATAGGTTGTGCCTCGGTATTAAGTATATTCAGAATTTGATTGGGTAGTAATCGTATTACAGGCTCGAACATATTTGTAAATACTTGGACTTCTCGCACTCTACTGATTCTGTCCTCTTGAACATCCGTAACACATAACATCAATTCTGACTACTCACTCATTACGTCCAATGCTATTATAATTCTTTCTCCTCCTTTGGGATTCCATAAAGCGATAATCCTATCCACACAACAGATCCTAGTTTCAGTTTGAACCAACCAATCCATACCTAAAATTATCTGTGAAATCTAACACATATGGGTCGCAAACAAATAAGTGTCCACACAAGTCAAATTCAAGGTCACTGTGCTTTAATCCGCGAGTGGTATACTCATTGATCGGATTAACCACACGTAGGGACGTAATCGTTTCTATTTCTAACATATCAACTAAGTCTTTCAATATGAAAGAGCAAGTGGCGCCAATATCTAACATTAACCTAACTGAAATACCAAAAATCAAAATCATACCTCCAAGCACAACGCCTTTTGCTTTCTCCTCTGACATTGGCCCGGCTGACGGTCCTTCCAAAGCAAAAACTTCCAGTTGCTTTAAGTCGGGATAATATTTCTTCTTATGGCCGGACTTATTGAAACGGAAGCACTTAGTCCTATCCTTGTTCTCTGGTCGGGTACACTCGGTAGATTAGTGTCCCTTTTGCCATAGCTGAAACAAGTAACATCCGCCTCATTCGACTTCTGAGTTCCTCCTCTCGAGGTCTTTCCCTTAAGTTTTTGGCCTCTTTTAAGTTTATAATAAGGAGTAAACTTCTTCTTATCAACCTGGGTCTTCTACCTCGCACTATGTCTATAACATGCCCTTACTTGGAGGCCCAAAACTAACGGCTACGAATGCTATAGTCATCCATAGTTATTAATCCTCGATGACCAAATACGGCGGTGTTAGATACATTGATATGCAGATCACAAGAATATGGAAAAAATTTGACAAATTAAAAGCACATTTCCACATTCCATTCAAATCATTTCATGTTCATTACATTATCCCACAAACATTAACCACGTTCAGAAAAATATAAATATTACACATACGTAAAGAACGACATATGAAGATGCCCCCTTGGTTGATCAGAGTATATAATAAGGCTAATATGTCTGCCTTTACATCCAAAATACATAGCGGAGAAAGTAACTCTAATAACTAACTGCCTCCTGCACGCCTCCGGAAGCTTTCTTCATCTAAGAAGAGAAAATGAAAACCCTAAATCTCAATCTATTCAAAATCAATTGCGTACCCAAGAGTTTAAGGGGAAAACATAAACTTCGAATCAGACATAAAGACTGGTATGAATAATAATTTACCATCTCAAATCATTTAGATATCCAGTGAGACCACGCCGCTTAGCGGAATGGGTTTCCTTTCACTAATATCCTAAAATCTTTTATAAAACCATATACTGTGCTCCTGCATCCACAATTATTAAAACATAATCATTTCAAAATATTATGATGATATGCACACATTAAAACATACTAGATTCCCCATCCTCTGTTTAATTGACTCCTTGTCATATTTAGAAGTTTCTAGGGTCACTGTTAACTTATTAGTTTTCATGGGCTTACTAATAACCTTTTTATAATATATGGACTCCCTATCCTATTCCATAGTTTTCATGGGTGCACTATGAACCTATTAACCCTCTGCCAATTAACTTAATTAATTCATGGGTTCCCCTGAACCTATTGGTAATTCTAATAACTTCTCTCTTATACAAGTTTTCATGGGTTGACTAGGAACCTAGTAACAACTGTTAATAACTTAATCTGGATATAGTTTTCATGGGTGCACTACAAACCAATTGGCCCTCTGCCAACCACTCTTTATAACATAGTTTTCATGGGATCGCTATGAACTATTGGTAACCCTAATAACTTCCTAGTTATTGTTTTCATGGTATCACTATGAACTTGTCTCCCTGACAACTTCCAAATTTAGGCATTCCTATATTTGGGTCTCCCTGACCTCTTGGATGCAAATCTATTCATCCAGGAGTTCACTTAATTTATATTCACAACTGGGTCAACCTAGTTGGTTATTCTACCCTTCCCAAAATATAGTTATGGGATTCAAAACAATTTGAATATATTTATATTAGAAGAAGTAAACATGATAATTAAAATAATACGACTCCTGTGAGTTTAAGGTAAAGCTTCTTCCAAATTAAAAACTTGAAATCCTTTCAAAACTCCTTTATTTAGCCATGGGTTTTTTCTTTTAAAATTTGAGTTTGGGTTTAAAAAGCCTTTCGACATATTCGAAACCTTGCTTTCGACCTTATAGGATGACCTCCTTCGAAAACATTAAAATCTAACTTTAAAAGATTAGGCTCCTGTCTTCGAATACTTTAAAACCTTTCTTTCAAAACCTTTCAACTATGTTAAAGTATTATCATATAAGTATAGAAGCATAGCTTCAAAACTATTTGAAAGTACCCCTTTCGAAACCATTGAAGGATACCTTTCAAAACCATTGAACGTCCACCTTTCAAAAGCATTGGGCCTATATTTAAACTATCGATTCAGGTCAAAGTGAACATAATAAAAAGCAACTCTTTCGAAACCATTCTTCAATTCATAAAAGTATTGGGGAACCTTGATGGTGTCGAAACCAACCTTTCGAAAGCATAAAACATCTGGGTAAAACAATTGAAGGTTGGCTTCGAAACCCCTTTCGGAACCATTGCCTTCGAAACCCTTAACCCCTTTAGAAAGAGGTAGCAAGTGGCATATATTTATAAAACAAACGGTACCTTTCGACATCATTGATATCTTCAATACCAACGAAAGGCATCAAATCACAGAAGGGTTTCGACTTGGTCGATACTACCCCTTCTGAAAGCTTCAAATAAAAACTAAGTAACTTCTTCGGAAGCTACTACTTTAAAACAAAGGCGGCAGCTCTCCTTCGAAAGCTTCTTTAGAAATACCCTTTCGAAACTATTGGTTTCGACTACTTCGAAACCCTTTTGTAAACAGGCAAGCGCTTTTCTTTTAAGACAAAACAAAACAAAGGACCAACCCCTTTGGAAGCTACGTTTTGACACCCTACCTTCCGCCTTTATCCAATCCAATACATACCAGCTAAATGATACCATGTGTGTTGGTTTACTGGTTTCGACCTAGAAGGCTTCGACTAGGTTGGAGGTGGAAGCTCTTGGTCGAAAGCTCCTTCAAAGGGAGGTGGAACTTACTTTTCTGAGTAAAAGACTGTTTTTATCAAATAAAGTAAACTTTTTTGTAACAAACTTACCCATATGTAAACACCTGATTGGTTACATAAACTTCCAAATTATTTTTCTAATATTTGCTGCAGTTTTCTCAGATCTAAAACCAATTAACATATAACAAATAAGCCCTTCCTATTAACAAAACAATTAAATCATTTAGGTCCTCTTTTCAAAATAATTTAATTTCTATACTAATTCACTTAGCAAAAATCCTCAAAAATTCCAAAAATTCACTTTAATCATGTTGCCTAACATATCAAAATTTCAGACCCAAATTCTTAATATAATTTCCGATATAAATTTACAAACCCAATTAACCATATTTTCCTTTGAAAATTCATAAGTAATTCCCCACAGCTTGGAAAATTATAAAAATTGAAACCCAACTCCAAAATCATGTTTCTCATAACATAAAATTTGTCCATGGCATTTAAACATCATTAAAAACTGGTTTTACCCTTAAATCGTGTATAACCCTATTTAAACAATCTTGTTTAAATTAAACAAATCAAAATTCTAGCATATCATCATCCAATTTATCATAAAAACGAATTTACCCTCAAATTCAAAAACTTATGATTCAAAATAAAATAGAGATGGAATTATTATTCACCTTAAATTGGATAAGAAAATTGGAGATTGATTCCTTCTAGCTTGATCCTAAGCTTTTACTTTGATTTCTCTTCTTATCTTCCTCCTAATGGCATGCCTTGATATTTGCTTTCTTACGTTTGTTTTACTTATGAAAAATGAACATGAATGGTCTTAGGGAAAATAGTATAAGGGTGGGAATGTGGGCGGCAATTTACTCCAATACCCTTATTTTTATTTAGTTAACACTTAACCATTTATAAGCTCCTTCATTTTTAAATAAGCATGGCCACTAAATTTATTAATCAATCTCATTATCACTTTACATTATTCTATTTAATTTATTATAATTAAATCTCCTGAATAATGCTATCAAAAACTAGGGGTGTTACAGGCTCCCCTCCTTAAAGAATTTCGTCCTCGAAATTCAGTAAGGACTACATACTAAACATAGCAATCATCTGTAACAACTCCAAACAACCATACTAGTCTACCTGACTAGCAACAAATCTATTTAAATCTAATATAGACATACCATCAAAACAGATCAGGATAAGTATCTCGAATCCTGTCCTTTGTCTCCCAAGTACAGTCCTTCTCATTATTGCTCCACTAAACTTTCACCAACTTGACTGTCTTGTTCCTCAATCTTTTCTCATCTCTCGCTACAACCCGAACTGGTTTTCTAACAAAAGTCAAATTAGGCTCTACTAGATCTTCCAACCCTGTCAGAAGAATAGTAGCCTCTGGATCATGCACATACTTACGAAGGTGAGACACATGAAATACATTATGGACACCTGTCATACTGCTCGGCAACTCAAATCTATACGCGAGCTTTCCAATCCTTTCTATAATCTGGAATGGACCAACATATCTCGGTGCCAGTTTCCCTAACTTCCCGAACCATACCACACCCTTCATCAGCGATACCTTTATGAAAACCCTATCTCCAACCGAGAATTATAGATCCTTACGCCTTTTATCAACGTAACTCTTCTATCTGGATTGAGCTTCCTTCATCCATTCTCGAATCAACTCAATCTTTTCCGACGCCTCCCTAACCAAATCTGGACCTAAGACTAATCTGTCTCCAGTCTCCAACCAACATACATGGGATTTGCATGGCCTTCCGTACAACGCTTCAAAAGGTGCCATTCCTATTCTAGTCTGATAACTATTATTATAGGAAAACTCAACCAAATGCAGGTGATCCTCCCAAAATCCAACAAATAAACTCTCAACAAATCTTCGATTACCTTATTGACTCTCTCTATCTGCCCATCCGTCTATGGGTGATATGCGGTACTCATCTTGAGCTTAGTGCCTAACACATCCTGTAGACTCTTCCAGAATTCGCTAGTGAATAAAGCATCTATGTCGTTGACTAAGCTACTAGGAACTCCATGGAGTCTAACTATGTTCTTCATGAACAACTTCGCCAAAACAGATGCCGTCCTGGTCGACTTTACTCGAATCAAATGGGCACTCTTGGTCAACATGTCCACAATAACCCGTATACTATCATTTCCTCTCCTTGACCTTGGCAACCCATCTATAAAATCCATGGATATCGAATCCCATTTTCAAACTGGAATCTCTAGAGGCTGAAGTAACCCACTCGGCTTCTGATGTCCGGCTTTCACTTGTTGACATTTTACAAACTGCCTAACCCACGAGCCAATATCCATCTTCATGTCTTCCCAATAGAAGCTCCTCTTCATATCTTGATACATCTTGGCCCCTCCAGGATGAATCGTAAACTTGGATCGATGACATTCCTCAAGAACTTCTTTCCTCAAGTTCTCTACATCTGGAACACATAATCGCCCCTTCTTTCTCAACCATCCTCTCTGGTCAAGTCTAAAATCTTTCAAATCATCGACCTCAGTTCCCACTTCAAGCCTTCTAATTTTTCCAGCTAATAATGGATCCTCCTTCTGCTTAGAAGAAGTCCTCTCAATCAACACTGGTTGAACTTCTAAACAAGACAACATGGCAGTACTCTGACTAGAACTAGCAGTCGATCTTAACTGCACACCGCAACTGGCCAAAGCTTCTAGATCCTTCCATTCTGCCAACATAGCCAACACCACATTCTAATGTCTTCTACTAAGAGCATCCGCAACCTTATTACCTTTCCCTGGGGTATATTCTATACCAAAATCATAAGCAGCCAAAAAATCCAGCCATCTCTGCTGTCTCATATTCAACTCTTTCTGAGAGAACAAATATCTTAAAGACCTATGATCGGTATACAGCTTAAATCTCTCCCCCAAGAGATAATGCCTCCAAATATTTAAGGCAAAAATCACCACAGCCAACTCTAAGTCATGAGTAGGATATCTTACTTCATGTGGTCTAAGCTGCCTAGATGCGTAGGTAATGACTTTGCCTCTCTCCATCAACACTACTCCCAATCCAGTCCCACCTACATCAATGTACACTACCAACCCTTGGTTTCCATCGGGAATTAGTAACATTGGAGCATTGGTAACAAATGCTTTAACTTAAGGAATGCTTCCTCACATTTTTCAGACCAAAGAAACTTCACTTCCTTCCTGTTAAGCTTAGTCAAAGGCGCTGCTATCCGCGAGAAATTCTTAATGAATCTTCGATAATAGCTAGCAAGTCCAAGAGCACTTCTAATCTCAGTCACCATCTCTTGTCTCTTCTAATTGTTCACAGCTTCGATCTTATCTGGATCGACTGACAATCCTTTCTCCGAAACCACGTGACCAAGAAACTTAACCTCTTTCTTCCAAAAATGACACTTGAAAAACTTTGGCTTTAGCTGATTCTGCCTCAGCGTCTCTAACACCACTCTAAGATGATCTTCATGCTCTCTCTCATCCTTAGAGTGTATCAAAATGTCATCTATAAACACCAACACTAATCTATCCAAATACTCTCGGAAGACTCGATTCATCAAATCCACAAAGAAAGCAAGTGCATTAGTCAACCCCAATGGCATTACTAACCACTCATACGAACCCATATCT
Source organism: Allium fistulosum (assembly GCA_030737815.1). NCBI lineage: Eukaryota > Viridiplantae > Streptophyta > Magnoliopsida > Asparagales > Amaryllidaceae > Allium > Allium fistulosum. Next base: position 1,038,579,293 of record CM060906.1, on the reverse strand, counting down.
TGTTCGAAATGCTGTCAAAGGAATGCTGCCCTCTGCCACTCTCAACCGATGGAACCCCTTCTCCAAATTAAACTGGAAAAACACTCCGGCTCCACTTAACTGATCAAACAGATCATCTATCCTCGGTAGAGGATACTTATTCTTTATTGTCCTTTCGTTTACCTTACGATAGTCGATACACAGCCTTAACGACGCATCTGGTTTCTTCACGAATACCGCGGCCGGTCCTCAAGGTGAACTGCTTGGTCTAATAAAATTCCTTCCTTTAAGATCCACTACCTGCACCTTAAATTCCTTCATCTCTGTCGGTGTCATCCTGCTAGGTGGTTTACTTACAGATTCATCTCCTGGCACAAGATCTATCTGAAACTCTACAGCTTGCTTCGGTGGTAGTCCTGTGACTGGCTCAAAGACATCTGCAAATTCCCTTGCTACCCGAACCTGACATAGCTCTTCTCCCACTTCCATAGCACTCAACAAAGCACAAACACTCCCGTTGGAGTTTTCCACTGAGAAGATGATTCGGTTATGACTATCTGGGTGTCACAATGATATTTCCCTATCTTGGCAAAATATCCTAGCCTCATGCTTACTCAACCAATCCATACCCAAAATGATTCTGAAATTTATGAAATCAAAAACATACAAACTACATGCAAACTTATGACCTAACAAATCAAGTTCTAACTAGTCACATCTCATCCCTATAGTTGCATACCCTCCTATTATATTTGCAACCCTTAAGGAAGTAACAAGGTATGTGGGTTCTATGCATAACCCATCAACCAAATATTGTGATACAAAAGAGTTTGATGCACCGGTATCAAATAGTATCCTAAATGGTATATTCTGAATCAAAAACGTACCTTCCATCACAGTTTTCCCTTTCTCTGCTGTAGTAGGCCTAAAAGAAGATGGTGGTCCAATAGAAAAAACCTTCCCTCTGTTCGCCCTGACTGGCTCTGGACACTGGTTCTTGTAATGCCCAACTTGATCGCTGTTGAAGCATTTCACATTCTTTTTCTCTACAGGCTTCTTTCTTTTGCATGTTCTGCACTCGTGAGCATAATGACCCTTCTTATCACACTTGAAGCACACTAACTCAACCTTTGCCTTCTTGGCCACATCCCTTTTCTGGGCTCCTTTCTTCTTAAAGAACTTCCTCTTCTTTCGCTAAGGACCCTGGGTTTCGGCTGACTTTTCATTAGCACAACCAGCCAACTTCTCTTCATGGCGAATAGCCATCTCCACCACTACATTACAAGGATCACAGATATGGGTCATGGTCATTCTAGCAAGCTCCGGTCTCAGTCCTTGGATGAACCTCTCATTCCTTCTGATGTCAATGTCTATAGTGGCGTATTCATATCGAGACAACTTATCAAACTTGGCAGCACACTCGATTACTGACATATTACCCTGGACTAAATCCATAAACTTCCTCATCAACGCTGACTTAGCAGCCTCGGATAAAAACTTTTGCTCGAACCTCATTCTGAAATCAGCCCATGTCAATTCTTCCTCTGGAACTACGGCAGTCCCATTATTCCACCATTGAAGTGCTGCCCCTTGCAATTGCCTAGAGGTCAGCCTCCTCTTTTTCCCATCATCCAAACCTAGATCAGTAAAGATCCTTTTACAGTGCAATAGTCAATTCTCAACTTCATTAGCATCCTCCGTTCGAGAAAACAGCTTTCCACCCAGACTGGTGTAGTCTCTGCTTAGCTTAGCATAGTTATTCCCAACTGGAGCCACAGGATTAGCTCCTCCGACATTTCCAGCAACCCCAGCTTGCAAAAGATTGACTAACAACTGATACACCGTCCCCACATCTATTGGCGGATTTCTAGCACCTACATTGGCTTCAGCATTTGGATTAGCATTAGCCTGTCGACCTTGATTCCTCCTGGTATTAGGTCGAGAATTTCCGTTGGTTGTGGTGCTTCCTCCACCTAGATTTCCTCTTCCATTTCCTGCTTCCATATCTTCTTTCTCGTAAATCTACAAACGAGCCTTAGTAAGATACAAAAGAATGGTCTAAGAGTGAGGGGAACACGTACTTATATATATACCTCTATTTCAAATACAAGTATGTTACTATAGTGTTAACCCAAACCCCGATCATATTTTCAAATTCATTGGATTATGTTTGAAAATCTTTTACGTTTAACTTTCTTTTAAAGTTTCGTAAACCAATGCTCTAATACCAACTTGTAACATCCCCTTACTTGGAGGCCCAAAACTAACGGCTACGGATGCTGTAGTCATCCATAGTGATTAATCCTTGCAACCAAATACGGTAGTGTTAGATACATTGATACACAGACCACAAGAATATGGAAAAAATTTAACAAATTAAAAGCACATTTCCACATTCCATTCAAAACATTTCATGTTCATTACATAATCCCACAAACGTTAACCACGCTTAGAAAAATATAATTATTACACATACGTCGAGAGCGACATATGAAGATGCCCCATTGGTTTATCAGAGTATATAATAAGGCTAATAAGTCTGCCTTTACATCCAAAATACATAGCGGAAAAAGGTAACTCTAATAACTAACTGCCTCCTGCACGCCTCCGGAAGCTTTATTCGTCTGAGAAGAGAACATGAAAACCTTAAATCTCATTCTACTCAAAATCAATTGAGTACCCAAGAGTTTAAGGGAAAAACATAAACTTCGAGTCTGGCATAAAGCCTGGTATGAATAATAATCTACCATTTCAAATCATTTAGATATCTAGTGAGACCACACCGCTTAGCGGAACGGGTTTCCCCTCACTAGTATCCTAAAGCCTTTTATAAAACCATATACTGTGCTCCTGCATCCACAATGGTTAAAACATAATCATTTCAAAATATTATGATGATATGCAAATGCATTAAAACATACTGGATTCCCCATCCTCTGTTTAATTGACTCCTTGTCATATTTTGTAGTTTCTAGGGTCACTATTAACCTATTAGTTTTCATGGGCTTACTAATAACCTTTTTATAATGTATGGACTCCCTCTCCTATTCCATAGTTTTCATGGATGCACTATGAACCTATTGGCCCCCGCCAATTAACTTAATTAATTCATGGGTTCCCCTGAACCTATTGGTAACTCCAATAACTTCTCTCTTATCTTAGTTTTCATGGGTTGACTAGGAACCTAGTGAAAACTGTCAATAACTTAATCCGAATATAATTTTCATGGGTGCACTACAAACCAATTGGCCCCCGCTAACCACTCTTTATAACATAGTTTTCATGGGATCGCTATGAACATATTGGTAAACCCAATAACTTCTTAGGTATAGTTTTTATGGGATCACTATGAACCTGTCTCCTTGACAACTTTCAAATTTAGGCATTCTATATTCTGGTCTCCATAACCTCTTAGATGCAAATCTATTCATCCAAGAGTTCACTTAGTTTATATTCACTACTGGTTCAACCTAGCTGGTTATTCTGCCCTTCCTCAAAATACAGTTATGGGATTCAAAACAATATGAATATATTTATATTAGAAGAAGTAAACATGATAATTAAAACAATACCACTCCCGTGGGTTTAAGGTAAAGCTTCATCTAATTTACATACTTGATATCATTTCAAAACTCCTTTATTTAGCCATGGGTTTTTTCTTTTAAAATTTGAGTTTGGGTTTAAAAAGCCTTTCGACACCTTCGAAACCTTGCTTTCGACCTCATAGGATGACCTTCTTCAAAAACATTAAAATCTAACTTTAAAACATTAGGCTCCTGCCATTCGAATACTTTAAAACCTTTCGACTATGTTAAAGTATTATCATTTAAGTATAGAAGCATAGCTTCGAAACCATTTGAAAGTACCCCTTTCGAAACCATTGAAGGTTACCTTTCGAAACCATTGAAAGTCTCCCTTACGAAAGCTTTGGGCTTATATTTAAAACATCAATTTGGATCAAAGTGAACATAAGCGAAAGCAAATCTTTCGAAACCATTCTTCAATTCATAAAAGTATTGGGGAATCTTGATGGTGTTGAAACCATCCTTTCGAAAGCATAAAACATTTGGGTAAAACAATTGAAGGTTGGCTTCGAAACCCCTTTCGGAACCATTGCCTTCGAAACCCCTAACCCCTTTCGAAAGTAGTAGGAAGTGGTTTATATTTATAAAACAAACGGTACCTTTTGACAGCATTGATGTCTTCAATACCATCGAAAGGCATAAAATCACAGAAGCGTTTCGACTTGGTCGAAGCTACCCCTTCCGAAAGCTTCAAATAAAAACTAAGTAACTTCTTCGGAAGCTACTACTTTAAAACAAAGGCGGCAACTCTCCTTCGAAAGATTCTTTAGAAATACCCTTTTGGAACCCTTGGTTTCGACTACTTTGAAACCCTTTTGTAAATAGGCAAGCGCTTTTCTTTTAAGACAAAACAAAACAAAGGAACCAACCCCTTCGAAAGCTACGTTTCGACACCCTACCTTCCGCCTTTCTCCAATCCACTACGTACCAGCTAAATGATACCATGTATATTGGTTTACTGGTTTTGACCTAGAAGGTTTCGACTAGGTTGGAGGTAGAAGCTCCGGGTCGAAAGCTCCTTCCATATGAGGCGGAACTTACTTTTCTGAGTAAAAGGCTGTTTTTACCAAATAAAGTAAACTTTTTGTAACAAACTTGCCCACATGTAAACACCTGATTGGTTACATAAACTTTCAAATTATTTTGCTAATATTTGCCGCTATTTTCTTAGATCTAAAACCAATTAACATTTAACAACTAAGCCCTTCCCATTAACAAAACAATTAAATCATTTAGGTCCTCTTTTCAAAATAATTTAATTTCCATACTAATTCACTTAGCAAAATTCCCCAAAAATTTCAGAAATTCACTTTTAATCATGTTGCCTAACATATCTAAATTTCAGACCCAAATTCTTAATATAATTTTCAAAATAAATTTATAAACCCAATTAACCATATTTTCCTTTGAAAATTCATAAGTAATTCCCCATGGCTTGGAAAATTATAGAAATTGAAACCCAACACCAAAATCATGTTTCTCATAACATAATTTTTTTTATGGCATTTAAACATCATTAAAAACTGGTTTTACCTAAACCGTGTATAACCCTATTTAAACAATCTTGTTTAAATTAAACAAATCAATATTCTAGCATATCATCATCCAAATTATCATAAAATGAATTTACCCTCAAATTCAAAAACTTATGATTCAAAATAAAATAGAGATGGAATTATTATTCACCTTAAATTGGATAAAAAAATTGGAGATTGATTGAGATTGATTCCTTCTAGCTTGATCCTAAGCTTTTACTTTGATTTCTCTTCTTATCTTCCTCCTAATGGTCTGCCTTGATATTTGCTTTCTTATGTTTGTTTTACTTATGAAAAATAAACGTGAATGGTCCTAGGGAAATTAGTATAAGGGTGGGAACGTGGACAGCAATTTACTCCAATACCCTTATTTTTATTTAGCTAACACTTAACCATTTATAAGCTCCTTCATTTTTAAATAAGCATGGCCACTAAATTTATTAATTAATCTCAATCTCCTTATCACTCTACATTATTCTATTTAATTTATTCTAATAAAATCTCCTTAATAATGTTATCAAAAATTAGGAATTACAATGTTTTTCAGCGTGCATCAACTCGTTCCTCCTTACCATGTCTACCACTCCATTTAATGGAAGTGCTAGATGAGCCATGTCCGGTCACTCAATCCCAGCCTCAACCCTAGAATAAATTCTCTACTTTCTTCCTTTGGGGTCCTTATCGGATCAGCCCCATACATAGAAAATGTGATGAACTTCTACACATACTCTAGCATAGTCATATCTCCTTGCTGCAACTCCACAAATTCTCGAGACATCGCCAAGGACTTTAAGATATACATACACACACACACACACTTATATATATATTGCTCCTTAAACATCGCCTTAAAAAAATCCCGAGTAATCTCTTGCTCAGGAATCTCAGCCCTCTCGGTTCCCCACCAAACACTTGCCAGTCCCTTGAACGGTATAGATACAAGCTTTACCTTTTGAGCATTTGTCATCTCTAGAATCCAGATCCTCGCCGATCCCTTCACACATCTCCAGCAAATCATCCGAGGAAGGCATCTTAGTGCTAGCTTTAACCTAAACTTCCTAGCCACCACCTCTCCTTGCTCGTTGGTTTGGGAACTAGCGGTTCCTCTACTAGCATTCATTCCTCCTCCTCCTAACGTTAAACGCCTACCTTCCAGATCCATTCTGACTCTCTACACCACCAAGCATTTGTGAGAAACTAAAGTAATAGGGAGCGAGAACAATAGTAGAGCAATAGACATATCCACCTATATATCAATATAAAAATACAAACATATTATATATATATATATGTATGTATGTATGTATGTATGTATGTATATCTGTGTGTGTGTCCCGCATATGTTCGTTTTCTACTAATTAGTTTCTATTTAACTCTATTTTACCTAGATGTTCCCCTAACCTAAGCTCTGATACCAAGTTGTAAAATTCCTAACTACAAGGCTAAAAAATGGAGCCAATAATGCTGTAGTCATCGTCGAAATTTTTTTCCAGCGACAAAGTGAGTTCGGTATTACTTAACATGGCATAAGTAAATAGAACAGCTAAATAGTTTTTTATTACATCAATTTGGTTTACATAATTCATTATAACAGCTTTAACCTAAATCATTCCTTTGTAGGAGTAAATATATAATAAGAAAACCAGAGTAGTGTGTGTTTGATATATGAAGATGCCAACACCACACCTAATCGGTTATAAATTATGGTTTTTCACAACGGAAATTTCAAAATACTTTTATTTAAATAACAAGCCTCATGCTTTAGCTTTGAAATCTTTATTCGTCTTTCCAAAAGGTACATGTCTAATCCATAAACTCAGCCTAGTCGAATGAGTACCCGTGAGTTTGTGAGAAATAATAAAAATACAAATCAAACAAAAAGTCTAGTATGAGTAAAACCTTTACCCTAAGAATCTATAGTGAGGCCACGCCGCTAACATGAAATGTGTTTGCTCCTCACTTTATCATAATCAATATATATAATAAAAGTAATATATATATATATATATATCACAGAAAGCAACCAGGTACATGCATTCAGCCAACAAGTGTACCTTACACTTGTTAATCAATTATGATATAAGTCGTATATATATATATATTCAATTATAATATAAGTCACATATATATATATATATCAATTCAAGTTAAGTATACCCTATAGTTATCATCTAAATATGAACCAACTCACATAATCATTCATTATTCATTCATCCATCACCTAATCTCTTATTTTCGGCTTTCTTCATTAAGTTGTCATTAACTTATTTTAGTGATCACCTCCCCGGGCCTTTCTATCACTACTTTAATTTTTTGCTCGAACAACGTCACATGGTGAAAATGTCGACTTGTTTCCTTATGGGAGCCACACTGACTAGAGTACCTCAGACTCTTCTAAGAGGTTCAATGTAAGCACTCTGAATATAATCTAGTAAGCATCACTACCAGGTGTCAATAGCCTCTCTTAGTCCATGAACCGTTGTCGTTCATGCTGATGATTTATTTATAACACACCCCGGATGTTTTAGCACTCTGCCATGGCACTCTGCCTTACTCCTCTGTAGAGTTTTATAATGTTCTTTGGTTAAACCCTACCGTGACTCGCTGCTATATACTATTGGACTTTATACTATTAGTCACGACACTCTGCCACCCAATAACTCCATGGGTTGGTATATGTTTACGATCATGGTTCATTCCTTTTTCTTTCATTCATTAATTATGTACACTACACATTCTTTAGATAAAACATTTTTATCATGTATTTAAATGATACCCTATCATTTATTAGCTTCTCTAAGCTTCCTTCATTTCAAAAATAAGTTAAAATAATTTTAACTTATAAAATCTCTCTTTTATTTCATTCCTTTCAAATAGTTCAATAACATTTGAAAATTATCTTCCAAAGTGCCCTAAGTATCTACTATTTTACTTAGAAAAATATAGCTTTCCAAGCTATTATAATTTACATTTAACTATTGTATATTGGCTATCCCATATCCACCGTGAATTATTAACTTCCCTAGGCCTCCTTGTTTTTAAAGCGCCTAGCTTTAGCATAGTAAAACAAACGCTACCATATCCAATGATAGTGGTAGCCATAGTGAGTTATCACTGTTTCATCACATGCTTATCTATGTGTAGCCATCACATCCTATCTTCAACAAGTGCTTCTGCATGCTTGTTTTTCTAAAATCTATCGTATTTTATGGGCCACTTGTTTAATTTCATTTCGCATGTTACATATTTTCTATAGCAGCTTTCGTGTATCCTATTTAATGCTTTCATGAGTTGTCCATTTCCTCTAGTATTCACATGCTAACACTTATCTCATCTTCCTATGTTAATTAATAAAGTCGTCGTGAGTCATCACCTTTGCAAGCACGTTACATTTATCCATTTTTATCTAATTGTATTACTTTTATGTGCAATAATATGTAATGGCCTTTGTGTGTACTAATATGTTTCTTATCGTTTGTGATTTATTATATTATATCCACTAAAGTTAGAGTATAGAGATTTATTAAATGGTCGTGAATATGATGTCTTCAAAGCAAGCATCTTTCTTAAGTTTCGCCTATAGTTTTTTTGGGACTAGTGTGAAGTTTAGCCTTGTCTGTTATGTTTTACTTGGTTAACAATGGTTTAATGACAATCTTGTAATTAAATTAAAAACTGATTTATTACCCTATTAAGAAACTTCTTTTTACCAAAACCCATTTGGTGTCAACTTCTTGATAGCTAGTCCCCTTATATTTTCAATGATTGTTAACCACCTTTATTGCTTAATTAATTAATTAACTTTTCCCTTAATTAGTTAGTGTTTTCATTCAATAAATAATTCATACAATATGGAAAATTGATGGGAAAACTTCAAAAAAATTCACAAAATAACCTTTATCATATTCTATGCAACAACCCATACTCTGGTGGGTCTGTGTAACAACCCGTACCTTAGTGAGTCTGTGTAACAACCCGCACTTCCTAACACACTGATCTAAAGCCTAAGGAGACTTTTGGACTCACCTCATGCCAATAAATATGAGCTATTGGGTTTTTAAACCTTTATAGAGCATAATTATAAGGGTAAGTTCTAAGACATTCTACACTTTCAGACCTCATAGCGGAAGGAATTAAAATATAAGTACTGAAAAATAGACATTTTAGAAAATAGTCTCCAAAATACATTAATTGTCATATACACTGTTTCAAAGTACAATATATGTTATACATACTTTTAATACAATAAATAACTACATGATTGACAACAAAGAACATGAGAACCCCAACACAAGCTCCTTTCTCCACGTACTATGCCCAATGAACAGCTAACCTGTCATCTGTGGTAGGGAAAATGGAAAGAAGGGGTGTGGATCATACAAAAGTCTGGTGAATGAGTACATTTTTAATATGTGATGATCATATGTAGTTACTTCAATACTACTATTAGAGGATATAAGGTGTGATATAAGTGTCTGTGAATTCCTAAGGTCAGTTACCTAAAGGTTCTTGTCTAACATATTCCTACACTTTAATTTGTGTAGGCTAATACAATGGATTGAACAAAGGATTGAATCTCATACCTAATGATCGATCACCGCTCCTAGAGCTACTCAATGTAAATAATGCCGCTAGGCTAATAGACATGTAAACACAACTACAATGCTACTAAATATGGAAACACCCACCTCTCTTCTACTAACCATGAAAACACCACCTTAGGCTACTGTAGGACTAAATTTCCACTACTATCACCACCACTAGGCTACTGGGAAATGTTTCCCCTTTCACTATGCTTGGAAAGGAAGAACCTGAGATGCCGAATTATCGCAATGTCCCATAGTCTGCATTCGCTTCCACCTTAATCGTAGCGTTAATCTCTTATTGCACGCTCTGTGTCCTCCTCTTCAATTGTACACGTGCTTCAGGAATTTGTGAATACTAGGACCTCATGTTGTGTCGGACCCACTCCATCGGACATCCACGCCAGTTGCGCACCCACCGTTGGAACTGTAGGATCATTTTCACCCTAAAAGGGGGGGTGAATATGGTGATACTAAAATTAATGAAGAAATAAAAATAATAACAGAAAGTAATGCAGAAGAGATCACACATAAATTTACGCAGCTTCGGCAGAACCCTGCCTACGTGCTGCCCCCAAGGTTTCAACTAGAAATTAGGTAGTCAGACGCTTACACGCGTAAACTTGCGACACCCGCTAACTTGGCCGACCTAACTCTAAGCTCAAAACCCTGCCACAACTCAGCCACTGAGTTGCGAATTCTCAAACTACGCCCCATAGTTTGTACCTAGTTACACAACTAGAAAGTTATACAATTTTAAAAGGAAAAATACAAATGTAAAATAAAAGACTAAAAAAACCCTATTTAAAAAATAAGCCCAATAGAAATAAATAAGGCCGGCCCAAGTATGTAATTAATATAAAGAAGTCTTCCTCTTTTTATTTGTGGCGGCCTCTTTTCTTTTCGTTCTAGAACTAGGTTTCTTCCAAATTGAAGTCGCCAATTCTAATTGTTCAATTGCAGTGATTAATTTGCTTTGAATGTCTTCGCCAATCAACTCCTGGCTTTGATAACTTGCGGTCGCTTCAATTTTGTCGAGTTTGATTCGTGCTTTGAATTAGTACGTGTTTTCCCCTTTTCAATTTATAATTATACTTGACTTCATTCGAGTTCTGGTTTGGTTCGTGATTTATTTCGATGTTTGCTCTCTAATTTTGCTTGAACTCAAATGTTTTTTTGCCGATGATGAATTTGGGTTAAATAGGGATCGAAACCCTATTAATTCATTCATATTTTTGAGTTTGAATTTTTCATGAATTTATCTCCTGTGTTGCTTGGCCGTTCGATTATTGCTTGAACGATGTGATGATTCTTGACTTGTTCATCATATGTGAGTTACTCCATATTTTTCTGATGCATTTGAATCTGGTCTATTCTTCATTGCCTTGACTTGTTCATTGCTTGCTGATTTGTTGGCATTTGAATTAGAGATAATATATTGGGTTAATTTGATTGACTGGTTCATCATGACTTGCTGGCTATTTTCGAAATATGTACACTCCTTTGACTTTGTTCGAAACTGCTATAGTTAATAACTGTAAACATATGCACTGATTCACTGTTATACACATGTTACTTGCTTCACTGTCTTGTTTTTGATGTGTCATCTCCATGTATATACATATATGTATGTATATGTGTGTGATTGGTGCATGTATATATGTATTGCTGTCTCCATGTTGCATATGTATATATTAGTCACTATTTGTCATTTTGAAGTCAGGTATGGTGCACTTTGTTGTACACGTTGAAACTTGCATATGAACTTGTATTTTATTTTGTTCGAGTCATTTGTATATCTGCAGTCTGGTTGATTCTTCATATGTACTCGAGTCTGCACATGTTGGTTGAACTTGAGTCTTTTGAAGTGATATGTGTATCTGAACATGTTCACTTGTTTGCTGATCACCTCTGTTTCATATGTATGCACACATGTCTAGTGGTCTTTATATCTTGCTTCAAGTTAAATGACAGTTTCTTTGAGTCATTTCATTTCTTGGTCTAGTTCAATATGTTTTCATGTGTGTTCGAGCTTGTTTTGCATAGTTGTTGTATGTTGAAGTCTGTTGTCCGTCCTCAATCTGTTTGTTATTTGACTTATCATTCAAGTGGTTTACTGTTGCATTGTAACTTGCATTTGTTTTGCTGTATTTACCTCTGGTTCACTCGATCTGGCTTGGTTTGCATTTCAGTGTATTAGTTGTATTTGAAGTCTGCACCGTTGCATTTTGGAGACTGGTCTGAATTTTGCTTTGCACTTATATATTTTGTTTTCATTTGAAGTGTGTTATAAGTCTACCTATGTGTTACTTTTATCTTGTTCCACTTGCATTGATCTGGACATGTTGTTTTGGTCGAGACTTGAACTCTATTGTAGTTGCATGCTCCATGGTTTGCTGATTCCTTTGTATTCATGTTAACTTATTTGTGAAGTATGGTTTGGGTTGCCTCTGAACCTGCAATTGCTCATTGATTTTGAAATATCATGCACATATTCATGTATATACATCATACATATGCATGTATATATGTGTAATTGTGTGATACATGTGCCGTATTCATTTATATTTGATTTGTACACGTATGCATTTGCGCTAGTTTGTGAGATGAAATTGGGAAACGACCTTGTGATATTCACAGTGATACACTATGAATATTACAAGTTGTTTGTGCACATATATTTGGTCCCTGTCAGAAAATATGAAAAGATACAACCCAAATACCTGAGGTAAAAACAAATTTTAAATTCAATTATATTTTTGCAATTTAAATTTGTTTCTTTTTCAGTTTACCGTGTTATTTATTTAACAGGTATGACAGATGGCTGGATACAAGCTCGAGCTAGTCAAGATCAAATGTATGAATGTTGAGTGAATTATGTAGTGAGGTGAAATATGTATAAAAAAATTGTATATTTGAAAATTGTGTTGAAATTGTAATGCAATTGAAAAATGTGTAAATGTAGTGTGAGCTCAAATTTGTACTATTTGAATTTGTAATAAAATATTTGTTTGAATAAAATATTTATTTAAATATGAATTCTGAGTTATTTATTTTATTCAACAAATATTTATTTAATTATGTGAAAAATAAAATAGTACAACAACAAATACATTTAAATGAATATATATATGTTTATTATCATCAAACAAAAATCATAGGCTATTGTATTCTACAGGAACCTCGTGTGAGTGCCATTGGGAAAATACTTTGCCTCGAGTCGGTTACTATTCTAAATTGGGTAAAGAACATTTACCCAACACCGCCTCAACCTAGCATCCGTCCTAAGGAAATAGCTTTCCTATAGGTCCAAACATGCATCCAATTGCCCTTAAATAGGCCCGCAACAATTCATGTTATATATAATTTTTATTTATAATTTTGGGCCTTAAGCCGAGGTTTGATTTGCTAGTTTTTTTCTCTAAATGTTCGACCGCCATTTCCGGATGATCGACCGCTAGGGTTCTACGATCGACTATTCATGCTGCTAAATTGAGTTTACTGCACCCTTTTAATTGGCGATAGTTTACAGGTTAATTATCAAGTCGTACAGTAATTAGTGAACCCTAATTATAGTCTAAGCAACAATTTATAATTTAGTTTAGGGTTTGTTAATTTAGGGTTTCGAATTTCAAGAGAGAAAGAGGTATATGCATTATTCTCAAATTAACAGTTTACTTGACAATTTAAACTAGGGTTTTAGATCCAAATCTAAGGTTTTAGCATATTCAGTTTAAACTTAACATAATCAATTTAGGGTTTATACAATTCAAACTAGATTTCAAGCACCTTAAACCCATTAAAATAGATTAAACTAACCATAACAATCATCTTATTAAAAAAAGCTTAAGCTCTTCTTATTGCTTGTGCTTGAGAATTGTCCCCCCAAATCGATAACTCTATCTTGATCCATCTTGATTTAGTCGCTTCTGTCCTTCTAAGTTGTATTTGTTTGATTTTTGGGAACTTTTAGAGTTTAAGGTTGAGGGAAAATTTTGGCAGAGTTTGGTTACTGTAATTGTTTATGTGAGATTTACGGTTTGACTAGTATGGCATTTACAGGGTTTCAAGTTAATTTAGGCTGTTAGATTGGCTTAGAGAATATTTTCATAACATCAGGTTCGCTCATCTGTTTCTTCGTAGTAAAGCAATTATCTAGCTATTCAAACACGTCACATGTAACAGGCAATATTCGATTTTTCAAGTGCCATGGACGACCGCTAATATCCTTTGGTTGACCACTACCGGTGGATCCCTGGCGCCTCTCGGTCGACCGTTCACAATGTAATTTTTGTATATTTTAATTTTTTAATTTCTTATTCAATTTTCAATTCTTCTAATGCCCATAAATTCTTTATACTAACTCTAATTTTAGAGTGTAGTATTTGAAATCGTATAGAAAATCGCTATAAATGCAATGGTGCAAGTTTCGTAGCCAAATTCGGACATCTGTGAAAAATTTCTTTTAATCCTTGATTTAATTAATTTTAGTTTCTTATTAAATTTGCGTTCAAATTTCTGTTAAATACTCTATTAAATTTCCATGAATTTCTAGGGTGTTACAGCTCGAATTTTTTTTAAATCGAAAAGCCAAGTCCACCAAAGTACGGATTGTAGGTTTGGCTTCCTGCAAATAAATAAATGTATATAATAGGTGTCAACCATAGTCAGTATCTATATGTTTTATTATACTTTACTATTCCACTATGAGTTTATATTGCTAGCGCTCCGATACGCATTTGTTTATTTACAGGATAACAAAATCAACTGTTAACAAAAAATCTTGTCAACACCCAATCGAGCTTGAAAGTAGAAATTTACTTGATAAGGACCCTTTCGAAAGTGCTTTCGAAACAATTGAACTTGGCTGGATTAAGGTTAGTTGCAATAGTATCTAAATGTGACTAATAACCTCGAAAGGTACTCCTTTGAAAGGGGCAACCGAATAAATCCATTCACTAGTGCGATATACGACATTTAATTGAGGTAGAAGCTACTATCAATGCTAAGTATTCACTTTATTAATGATGTTTATGAATACAAAGGCTTAACTGTTACAATGAAGTGAAATCCCCAATTCAATTCAGAAATTAGGGTTTACAAATTAGAAATAACATAAGAGTGGAAGAATGAAAAATCGGATCCCCTAAGCAGCACCTCTAGGGTCCTATTTATAGATGTAGGTTGGTGCCTTCCGCAACTGTCCTTTCAACGGCGTCGAAAGGGGGTACCTTCGCTACTTTTTCCCAATGCCGACGTTGCTATTGCATGAGATTTGAGGCCTTCGACACTGTAGGAAGGTATGGAAGCGGCACTAGGTTGCTGTTGACGATTTGAACAAGTGCGAAAGGGTGTTCCAACATATACAGAAGGTGCAATCATAATACTTGCGAAAGGAATGATGTATACAGAAGCATCTACTGCAGAAGGAATGACTTCAGCAGGTAGGGAATTGTTACATGCGTAGGGGTCCAATTGTTTCGGAAGGAGTGATACTTGCCTTACAATATGATAGTTTGTCTTGGTAGCTTGATGAACGCAAAAGGTGATGCTTCAACCCCTTCGGAAGGCGGGACTTCAACCTTTGCGGAAGGCGGAGATTCAACTTCTTCGAAAGGTAACAATGTCAGTGGAATTATTCCATTTGATCTATGCAAAGGCGTCCAGTTTGATATTTGCAGAAGCTTCTTCAATAATGACGAAAGTGTGTTCTTAATGCTTAGGAGGCCTTTTCAACCCTGTCGAAAGCTCCACTTCTTCTTGCCACTTCAATATTTTCTGAAGCTCCCTTAACTCTTACGAAAGTTTCTTTGATGCTTACGGAATCCTTTTCTATGCTTACGGACCCTCTTTGATACTTGTAGAAGCCATCTCAATGCTTACGGAAGCTTCCAAATCCTACATTATAGCTCCTTCTTTCATACTCTTAACCTAGAGAAGATTTTTATTGATAACATTTTGCCCTCCCTCTGTATGAAAGAAGTTTTTGCTCTTTAGGAAAAGAAATGTGAGAATCACTTTTAGACTGCTCAAACCTCAATGGAATTTCTTTCTTTGTCACTACACCAAAACAGAGGATTCTCAACGAGTATAAGCGTTGCCAAAAATTTCAGTAACACTTATATGTGTAGCTATAGGAGCATGGGCATTTATTTGCAACGCTTATATGCATTGGAAGATTTATTTTGCCAACGCTTATAAGCGTTGCAAAAAAAGATCTTCCGACGCTTATAAGCGTTAGGAAAAAATATCTTCCAATGCTTATAAGCGTTGGAGAAAAATATCTTCCAACGTTTATACGTATTACAAATAAATACAAACAAATAAACACTTATCAGTAATGTGAATGTTGAAAGATATAATGGTTTTAATGTTAAAAGATATAATGTAGAATATATTTAATATGAAATATTATCTTAATTTAGCAAATTATAACCCAATCAATATCAATAAACAATATTCATAATCAATAATAAAACAGAATGTCAATTAACAAAAGAGAAGTTCAATACATAATTAAGTTACTAATACATTGTTTACCGCTTGAAAATGGGTTTGTTTATTAAACATGTAAATATCCAAGATACACACATATTACTACACATCTTTACTACTAATAATGAGAATTCCTTAAATAGGAATTCAACCGTGTCTTTTTGAAATACCAGAAATACCCCTCATTATAATAATGGAAATCGTTCACTCTATCTTTATCATTACTACCAATAAAGATAATTCATTGAATAGATTTACTCAATGTCTTTTTGAAATTCCAAATATACCCTTTTACATCTTTTCTTATAGAGAAATAGTATTCAAATATGGGAATATAGCCTGTTATTTTCTAAGTACAACTGTCAGTCCCTATGGAGAACTACAGTGTACGTTCACAAGATGAAGTATCCGAGTGTTCCATATTGTCCGTAATTTAGGTGAGAGTTAATCGGTCGAAGTCTCACCGGATTCCGAGTTAGTATGAAGAAAATATTGCAGTCTGAACAAAAAAAATAGCGGCTTCTACACTAGGCGAAGTTCAAATATGGGGATGTGGTATCCTGTTATTTTCTAAGTACAACTGTCAGTCCCCATGGAGAACTATAGTGTGCGTTCACAAGATGAAGTATCCGAGTGTTCCATATTGTCCGTAATTTAGGTGGGAGTTAATCGGTCGAAGTCTCGCCGGATTCCGAGTTAGTATGAAAAAGTTATCGCAGTCTGAACAAAAAAATAGCGGCTTCTGCACTAGGCGGAGTTCAAATATGGGGATGTGGTACCCTATTATTTTCCAAGTACAACTATCAGTGCCCATGGAGAACTACAGTGTGCGTTCACAAGATGAAGTATCCGAGTGTTCCATATTGTCCGTAATTTAGGTGGGAGTTAATTGGTCGAAGTCTCACCGGAATCTAAATTAGTATGAAGAAGTTATTGCAGTTTGAACAAAAAAAATAGCGGCTTCTGCACTAGGCAGAATTCAAATATGGGGATGTGGTAGCCTGTTATTTTCTAAGTACAACTGTCAGTCCCCATGGATTGTTATGTCAACATCACATCTTTATCTTTACTACTAATAATGAGAATTCCTTAAATAGGAATTCAACCGTGTCTTTTTGAAATACCAGAAATACCCCTCATTATTATAATGGAAATCGTTCACTCCATCTTTATCTTTACTACCAATAAAGAGAATTCATTGAATAGATTTACTCAGTGTCTTTTTGAAATTCCAAATATACCCTTTTACATCTTTTCTTATAGAGAAATAGTATTCAAATATGAGAATATAGCCTGTTATTTTCTAAGTACAACTGTCAGTCCCCATGGAGAACTACAGTGTACGTTCACAAGATGAAGTATCCGAGTGTTCCATATTGTCCGTAATTTAGGTGAGAGTTAATCGGTCGAAGTCTCGCCGGATTCCGAGTTAGTATGAAGAAAATATTGCAGTCTGAACAAAAAAATAGCGGCTTCTGCACTAGGCGGAGTTCAAATATGGGGATGTGGTATCCTGTTATTTTCTAAGTACAACTGTCAGTCCCCATGGAGAACTACACTGTGCGTTCACAAGATGAAGTATCCGAGTGTTCCATATTGTCCGTAATTTAGGTGGGAGTTAATCGGTCGAAGTCTCACCGGATTCCGAGTTAGTATGAAGAAAATATTGCAGTCTAAACAAAAAATAGCGGCTTCTGCACTAGACGGAGTTCAAATATGGGGATGTGGTATCCTGTTATTTTCTAAGTACAACTGTCAGTCCCCATGGAGAACTACACTGTGCGTTCACAAGATGAAGTATCCGAGTGTTCCATATTGTCCGTAATTTAGGTGGGAGTTAATCGGTCGAAGTCTCGTCGGATTCCGAGTTAGTATGAAGAAGTTATTGCAGTTTGAACAAAAAAAATAGCGGCTTCTGCACTATGCGGAGTTCAAATATGGGGATGTGGTATCCTATTATTTTCTAAGTACAACTGTCAGTCCCATTGGAGAACTACAGTGTGCGTTCACAAGATGAAGTATCCGAGTGTACCATATTGTCTGTAATTTTGGTAGGAATTCATCGGTCGAAGTTTTGCTTGATTCCGAGTTAGTATGAAGAAGTTATTGCAGTCAGAACAAAAAAATAGCGGTTTCTGTCTAGACGGCGTTCAAATGTGGGGATGCTACTATCAAATCTACTTTCACAGGTATAAATATAAATGCATGCACATTTTGGTTAAATGCAGGCCCAGCTGGGCGTGCATATGTACTCGTATACATAAATACATTTATCTCTCACGGACAGTCCCTCAAGTCCTCACAAATCATACCATTTCTAACACATAAAACTTGAAAGCATAAAAAACTACAGTACCTAAAGATCCCATAAGTCACCACTGTGTAAAGGAGCAAAATGCTTATGTTGTTGTATCTCCGACTCAGAAGAATACTTCTCTTAGTCCAGTCCCCAAAGAAGGTGTCGCATTCTATTCTGGTTCAGATGAGAGTGCATATTCTAACCATGTGTATACAGCAATCACCTACTTCAGACTTCTATCGTGTACTATGAAATCATTTCCACTGTCATTGGCGTTCCATACTCCAGTTGCCATATGAATTTCATGTCCCTCTTAAGTAGGAAACACCTATCTGAATCAAGCCGAGAGTCGGCTATTTCTGATATATACCTTAAGGCAATAAAATGACGGAAAGGGAACTGGAACGAGATGTTGCAACCAAAGGCTTAAAATTTGGAAGTGAGAAAACATCATCTCAGGGATTACAGAGAGAGACTACTGATAAGGTATAATTTGCAGATCCTATGGCCTAAAAATCAACAGATCGAACAAAAATCCCGAAAGTTGGGATTTCGTTTGCAGAACTTGGTTTGATCCACTGTGAAGCGTGGTTGTTAGAAAATTACAATCAACGTTACTCTCCAGATCCTATGTTTCTTTCTCGCGTTAAATCGTGAAGTCTACATACCAAAATCAAATTGGAAATCACCGAGCACTAAGAGATTAGAATGTTGTTGTGCCTACCAAAAATCCACTCGCCTAAAATATAGGCATCGAAATTCTAGGGGCTATAACAAATTCGCCAACTTAAACTCGATATAAGATTTAGGAATCTCACCCAAATTCATGCGTAGTACTAAGCATATTCGCCATTGTAGTAGGAAACCCAAATCATGAGTGTTTTTGCCAATTGCTCCCTGCAGCCGAATTCATGCGTGCGCCACTGTCTATTTTGGTTTAGATCCTAAGATCGAGTGCATCATATCTATAATTTCAAACCAAAGAAAAGTTAATTAAGGGAAGGAAGGGCAGCATACTAAAGAAATATACAGGATACTAAATCAAGCTCATCATACCTATATTATTTCATTCGCTCATGCAACTCTTTCTATGACCAGACTTGCGTTGGCATGAAGATATACACAGCAAGGCATTCAAGTATTACATAACATATATACACACGCAAGCACCCTTGCTCCATTGAGAATATTTATTCTAAAGTTCCATCATTTATAAATTTAGTTGCTTGGTTTTGTTTCTAGCTTAACCAGCTCTGTATTTACCATGTTGGATAACCTATTCTTTATTTTTTCATTTGTTTTGTTCTATATTTATACATATGTTTTCTCATTCACACACATACAACAAGTGTGCATACACATGTAAATATGAATGCATACACCAACTAACAGTTGTATACACACTAATATATATACGGATATATAAACTCAAGCACCTAAAATTCGTGTTGTAGCATGATATGCTTATATGGATATGCGGACCCTCACTTATGGTTATATTGATATGCATAAATGCACCTAAAATCCGGCATTATTAATTTTGACAGAAAAAACGTTTAAGATATTTAAGTCACAAACTCCTTTATACAGTACCGTTTCTTGAAGTCAGAAGCCTTAGTATTTGATTTGCTATTGCAATACCTTCCACGGAATTTTTCTCAAGTTTAGACGATTTCAGCTTGATATGTTTATAACATTTTAGTCTTTTTTGTATCAACCATAACAATGTTAGCGAGGACGTAATATCAAGATAAGGCAGCACTAAGTGTGGCACATCTAAATACAAACATAATCAGTAAATTCGATCCATACTTTAAATTTAGGCATATGACATCTTTTATACCCAAATTATGCAGGTATACCTGATTACATCTCTACCAATAATAACTAAAACCAACCAATTTCAACTGTAAATAAGTCTCTTTTATTCATATTTCAATTTTACCATCATCTCCTTTTCTAATCTTCTTAATAAGACGTGAGATGCACGATTTAGAGAAAAAAAAGTTGGCTCTTTGGTCTTTATATAGAATCGATCAATTTCTATAATATTAATATTTTTTTTAATGGTAAGTAAAATGCAAATGTTATGCATGTTAGATTAAAATATTGAATTTATGGTTATAGAACTGCTTTAGTTTTTATTTCTTCCACCTACTGCAAGCTTCGTACATGTTTACATCAACATATGCTAGCTAATTAATAACATCATTAATCGCCATTATGTACAATATACCCCATGATTTTGACATGTATCAATTCTTAAGAGTTGTTTCATTGAGTTCCATTTTGCTTTATATGTATATGTATTGGACTAAGTTCCATTGTTATTGTAACTTTAATATCTTAAACTCTATAAAAGACTATCAAGCGAATATTTTGCAATCATATTAGCCTGCCTCCTTTTCTGGTAAGTTTACAAAAGCAAAATATTATTGTTTTTATTATTCGGTTTTTTCAATTTGGAAATATGCAACAATAGGTTAGAAAACTATATTACCTGCTGCCTTACCTGTGGCCTCTTCACTGGAGATCAATCCAGATGTTGTAAGATTGAAACTTTTAGACCTTTGTGATCATCGGATAGTTGCACTGGTATCAGGTATACTTTGAGGATAATAAGTGTATAGAAAGCCATGACTATATAAATTCACAAAGTATAGTATTGCCAAAAACCTTATATATAAACATGTAATATTAACATGATCAAGAAGCATCATGATAATCACTTGTAATGTGCATCACTGCAGTAAATTATGCATCACTGTAGTAAATTGTTTTAGTGGGGTGCAAAAAATACTGTAAGTTCTTTATTTTTTGTCTAGTAACGAATAACCTAAACTTTCTTGGAGTTTTATGGTAATAATATGGAAATGTTGCTTGCCTAGGAAAGGTATTCACAAAACATTGGTGTATTCAAACTTGCCATTATAAAATTACTGCCTCCAAAATAGCGATTACATTTGTGTCATATCATCTCCGATAATCTCAAGATATTTTGATGTGTTCGACGACTATTAGATTAAATAGCATTCTCGTTTATTAGTGGCTTTAACTTTCAAATTAGTGAAATTCTACCAAACATAATTCCTACTTTTAACAAACAGTAATTAGAAAAACAACATGAAATTATAAATGAGAAATACTGACCTTTTTAACATCTTTGTTAAGCTTCTTGACATGTAAGAAACTGATGCATTTCCATCTATGAACCCAGCTACTTGGCCAGACTACGAGACGATAGTTATAAAAGACATGGTTGGACTCAGACGAGACTCGAGTCAAGAAAAGATTAGAAATACGAAGGATTGATGTAACTTGTTTGGGTCGGCTTGTGTACGTGGATCGGTAGGTAGCTATTATGGGAGAGTATGTATGGGTCAGTATGCACGAATGGTTCGACCCATGTACATGGTTCGGCATGTATGGGTCGGTGAAGGTGGTCCGGTCAGAGGAATGAAGGCCAGTAAGGTTCGATCGTGCATGGCCCGGTGTACATGGCTCAGTCATGGTGCATATGCAAAGATGGTCCGGTCATTCATGGTTCGGAGCGCATGGCTTGGCATACGTGGTTCGGAGTGCATGGCTCGGCCCGGGTTGCTCAGTATACGTCGCTCGATCATGATTGGGGGAACAAGTATGGTTCGATCATTCATGGTTTGGAGCGCATGCCTCGGCATAGGTGGTTCGGAGCGCATGGCTCAGCCCGGGTTGCTCAGTATACGTCGCTTGGTCATGATTGGGGGAAAAAGTATGGTTTGGTCATGCATGGTTCGGTATGTGTCGCTCGGTTACATAAGGTTGGTCAGGAAGGATAAGACAAAGTGGTTCAATATGTGTGGTTCTGGCCTCAAGGAGATTGGAGCATATGGATCGGCTATACGTGGTTCGGCCGTAGTGGGTCGGTCGGCATAGAAGGAGATTGTGAATAGAAAAAGGGGTCGGCATGAGTGTAAGGACGAGTTGCTTCGGGGAAAAGGTCGAGTGGCTTCGAGCACGGTTGAGGTATACTCCGAGTCAGCACCTAGGGAATTCAGGATTGGAGTATGTGGGTCGGTAGTTATGGTTCATCATGTCTAGGTTGGTCAGCCTGAATCAGTACTTGTGGGCCGAGCTACCTTGGTCGTGGGCTTGCCCATGGGATCCAACCTATCTTCATCATAAATAGAAGGGTAGGGGTACAGTTGAGGGGACCTTTTTTCGAGAACTCCAGGGAAACTCTGCCATTTTTTATACTCTCCTCTTTTTTATTCAAACTTATATTCAAGTGGTTTGTTTACGAATTGTATTTGCATTCAAGTGATCGAAAAAGTAATAAAGATTCCATTCAAAGTGGACGTAGACAATTACGTCGAACCACTATAAATCTGGTGTTCTCGTTTTTGTTGTAGTATTCGATCATGTTACTCCTCCATTTTAATTTACTTTCTTCATTAATCTCTTTACATAATTCTATTCAAGGGTGTTAGTTACCAATTTTGGTGCTTTCACTGAGAGTTGAACTCAGGTTGTTAGGATCTACATTGTTGCTATTGGATTGAGGATATCCCCCGAAGGAGATCCGAGTTCATTCTCAAGAGTTCATAGATTCTATTCAGAGTTCCTACGGATAACTCTAAGATGGAAAGACCACGTACCAGATCCGCCTCCCACAACGTGGATGCTAATGAGACCGCCAACGTCTAACAAGTGGGACCCAGCAATCAGCAAGCTAATGCAGGTGCAGAGCCCGCCACCATCCCAAAACAACCAGAAGCTGTCACTAGGGCAGAGTTCAATGAGCTGATGAGGGAGCTCGTGGAAAGTAGGAGACATCTTAACAAGCAAATTCAAACAAATGCCAACCTGATGACCCAGATCGCTCGGCAGCAGCATCAGAACGCTAGAGGAAGCCCTGCTTCCTACTCATCATCTGATAGCTTCGCTTCGTCAAATGAACACCGCAGGCGTAGATGCCGTAGGATCGAAACGACACAAACCGGTGCAATAGAGTAATTGGTGATGACACAACAAGAGCAAACCAACAGAAATGGTCCAGATTCCCTAACTGGAACCATGGCCCCTCATCTGCACCTGGGGAGTCACTCCCAACCTGGAGTGGGAAACTTAGGATCTAGAGCACGCTTAGGAGTTGGTCCACCACCTCGCCAAGGTCGTAGTGAAGCGGGTCCTTGGGATGCGCACTTAGGTGATCACCTACCGAGGAGGCACCAGCCAGAACAATTATGCAGGACGGATACCAACTTTCCACCTCCCGTCCAGACTCTGGATTTATCAGCTATGGTCTGGCAATTGATGAGGGAGAATCAGGTTTTAACCAACGATGATTGGGGCATATCTAGGAGCCATACTCTGTTTGTAGATACCATCCTATAAGCTGAGTACCCCCGGAAATTCAGCATGCCTACTATTCCAGCTTATGAAGGGAAGACCGATCCCCGACAGCACATTATGAGATACGATTGGAAGATGGACTCGGCTAGGGCAAATGATGCGACCAAATGCATATGCTTCCCAATAACCCTATCCAGAATCGCTACCATGTGGTTCACTAGACTTCCCCCGTGATCGACCTCCAGGTTTGATGAGTTAGTGGCGAAGTTCGTGGAGCAGTTTAGGATCCATGCCACTCGCCTAAAGGACATGATGTTGTTGTCCAGTGTGATCTAGGCTCCGGGAGAGTCGTTGAAGGATTATTTGCAAAGATTTCACGTTGCTGTTACCGAAGTTAGCAATCCGAATAACCATGCTATCCTTATGGCCGTGATGTGAGGAGTAGATCCGGACTAAGAGTTTGGTGACTGGTTGGCAGGCAAACCACCGACTACCCTGGAATGCTTTTATTCAAAAGTGAACCAATTCATGATAAGAGAAGAGGCTAGGCAGTCAAGACGGAGCAGTGCGCCAAGGCCCAACAAGGAAGCGGTGCAAAGCAACATTGCGGTAAAGCAATTTGGAGAAAACTCTGGCAAGGTCCAAGTCAATGTTCAAAATAAACCGGAGCAGTCTAAAGGATCCGGAGGAGGAAATACCGGATGAAAGAGGGAAGCAGGAAAGTGGAAATGAAGAATCCCAACATATAGCGAATATACGCCTCTGAATACATCTTTGGAGAATATTTATCTATCAACTTGTAATACATTCCAATACCGAAAGCCACGCCCAAAGGAATCCAATGAGGAACAAAAGCAGACTGGAAAGTATTGTCGGTTTCACAAGACCTACGGGCACAATACTAAAGAGTGCAGACACCACCATGATGCTATAGAAAGCTGATTCACCAAAAGAAGTTACAGCAGTTTGATAAGAGTCCGTAGGAAGGCGGACAGAGGACATCCGACCCCAATCACGGGCAAGCTTCACATCAACCTGTGGAGCCCGCTCGGACCGGAGGAAGGCTGGTCATAAACACGATAATCGGTGGACCTCATCCGACAAACAAGAGTTGGCAAGAAATGGAACGCTATGCTAGTTCCTTGAAGCATGCAGGTTTCAAATGCTGCTCAAACACAGAAGACGGGACTCTAGCGAAGCAGCAGCGAATGATGACTGATGATATAGTATTCAAGAGCAGGGATGCCGATCAGGTGGAGGCACCTACCATTGACCTGATGGTTATCTCAGCTACGATTGGACCAGCGCTTGTGAGAAGGATACTAATTGATTATGAGAGTTCTATTAATATTATCTTCAAAAAGACGTATGACCAAATGAAGATGGAGGCGAAGGATCTGAAACCATCTAAAGCCCGCATTCACAGATTTAATGGTGCAGCTACTGTTGCAATAGGTTTTGTTGAATTGCCAGTTGAACTAGGAGAAGGTGAACGTAGGAGGGTACGGATCCTACCGTTCATTTTTTTGGATATTGATTCCCCGTATAATGTTTTTCTAGGCCGACCGGCCCTGGCGGAGTTTAGGGCAGCTTTGGCCCCGTGGTGTTTGACCTGGAAATTTCCAACGGATAGAGGAGTTGATGTAGTGCATGGCGATCAAGCGACTGGTCGTGCTTGTTATGTGGTAGAGCTGAGAGAGGCCCAACGAAGAGTGAAGGGAAAGGGCGTGGACAACCCTGTCCGCATCCATGTTGCTGAAAATTGACAAGTAGCGCCTGAGCCTTGGCTTGGGCAATATAGTCGGATCTATAGAGACATAGATCCGAGAGATGATGAAGAAGAACCCAAGGAGGCCAAGGTGGCACCGGTTGAACTGACGATTGACATTCCAGTCAGCCATGATAACCCGTCACGGGTGCTTAAGATCGGATCACAGCTCAACCCCTCGATGACAGGGGATCTTACTGATTTCCTGATGTGCACGTAAATGTGCATATATTTACATCCATATTTTATCTCTTTTTATTTAAATAAACATCATATTTGGGCATTTGTACATGTTAAAACTAAAATTAAATTAGTTTAAAACCATTATATTTTCATCTTCGTTCAGGGGCAAAATGGTCATTTTTGTGCATGTGTAAATTTGAGAATTTTTACTTGGACATTTTTGATGATTTTTATAGGAATTTGGATGCATATGGAAGAGGCTTATATGAAGATACATGCATGCACAAATGAATACAAAGGAAAGAAGAGGGAAATAATTCAAAGTGAAGATCATGGAAGACCCCACCTACCCACCTACCTTAATGTACAAATTAAAGGCTAATGAACATGTTTATGGAATTAATGGCTTCATGTACACTTAAATGATGATTAGTAAAAGCTAATGATTACTTGGCCTCCACACTTTCTAAGGGGTATTTTGGGAAGCTCCCTAAAAATAAAATTAGGTTTTTATGCATGTATAAATAGCCCTCTTATGTACATGTAAATCATCTACTATTTCATATTAGTTAGGAAATGAAAAATACAAGTTGTAATGGAAATATTCTATGAAATAAAAATGACTTCCAAGCCTCTTTCTTCTCTCTTTTCTACATGTTTTTCTTTGTTTTATTGTTAATGTTTATTTCTATGCTCTCTTTCTCTTAATGTTCATAGCTTAGATTTACATTTATGCACTAGTCTAATCAATTTTCTTCTAGTAGTTAATCTTCTTTTTCTTTGTTTATTCTCTACTTTCTTTCATTTTCAATGTTGAAACTTACATGTGTTGATTTGGTAACACAAATGAGTAGCTAACCGCTTCAATTTATGGGTAATGAAGCTCTCAAATATTATGTAATTTCAACATTTTTTATGATTTATGATCTCTTTGTTAGTGCTTCATGAAGTGAATTTTGATGCAAGTTTATACAAGTGGGTTTGATCGCTTATATTGCTGATGCAAATGAGCTATTCTTATTCAACATGAACACAATTTGCATCATCATTTGCTAATCCATTTTTAATTGTGAAATGAAAGTAAAAATGAAATTTGATGATCTATATTACCAGTTACAATAGTAAATAGATCATACTTAAAATAGCTTTTTCTTTGGCTTCATTTTTATGAGAATTATAAGTGGGTTATTGGTTGTATTATAGTTTGATGGTTTGAGTTATGTTAATTAATAACATAAACAAACCATAATTATGATAAATACGACAATATTTCACTTAATATCAAAGTTAGAGATCACAAATTGTTTATTTGTTGATTTACAAAAAATATGAGAGTGGATTTGCCTCTAAATTGTTCTCTAGTTCAATAGTTTTTAAATCAAGTTTTAATTCTAGTTTTAGCTTCATTTTATTTCTAGATAACAATTTCTCCTCCATTTGGTCTAATTTTATTGAATAGATTTTTAAACTCTAACAATTCCCTGCGGATCGACATGTATTCGCCACGTACTACAAATTGTACACCGTGCGCTTGCGGTTATTTTATTTTTAAATTCGTTCGATGGTTTTCTAAACTGATAGAAAATCCGTCGTCGAACATTTCCTCCGAGCGAATCTAGATGTTTTCGCCTGGACCCATTCTGATATGTGTAGGATTTCTCCCGCCATCGCAAGTCATATGTTGAACATTGACCCGAAGTATGTGCCAGTGAAACAAAAGAGGAGAGGCATGGACCCGGAGAGGTCCGCTGCTCTAAAAAAGGAGGTGGATAAACTCAAGGCCAATAGGTTCGTCCACGACGCCCTCTATCCTGAATGGATATCTAATCCTGTACCGGTGAGGAAGGAAAACGGGAAGTGGAGGACCTGTGTTGATTACTAGGACCTGAACAAGGCGTGCCTCAAAGATAGTTTTCCATTGCCCAGAATTGATCAGCTGGTCGACTCGACAGCAGGACATGAGTTGTTGTCATTTATGGATGCGTATTCGGGATACAATCAAATCCCGATGCATATTCCGGATCCGGAGCATACCAGTTTTGTCACGGACGTTGGGCTGTACTGTTATGTAGTGATGCCTTTTGAGTTGAAGAACACGGGGGCAACTTATCAACGTTTGGTGAATCAGATGTTTAAAGACCAGATTGGTAAAACAATGGAAGTCTATGTGGATGATATGCTCGTGAAGTCACGACAATCAAACGACCACATTCAAGACTTAGCAGAGATGTTTGATATATTCAGATTTTTCGGAATGAAAATCAATCCATTGAAATGTTCCTTTGGCATTGCGTCGAGGAAGTTTTTGGGTTTCATTGTCAACGCGCGGGGAATCGAAGCCAACCCAAAAAAGATTCAAGCTATTCGAGACATACGAGCACCCAGAACTATAAAACAAGTGCAAAGCCTGAATGGGAAAGTCGCTGCGTTGAGTCGATTTATATCTAGAGCAACCGACAAGTGTATACCTTTCTTTGATGTGATAAGGAAAGGGAAAAGAAATTTTGAATGGACGTCGAATTGTGAGGACACATTCCGAGCTCTAGTGAAACACTTGGAGAGGCCCCCTATTCTGTCAAAACCTGTAGACCACGAGGAGTTGTATGTTTACTTGGCCGTATCCCAGCATGCCATCAGTGCAGCTTTGGTTCGTGAGGAGGACCGAATCCAAAAGCCAGTGTACTATGTTAGTAAGCATTTAACGGGGGCAGAGAGAAATTATCCTAAGATTAAGAAGTTGGCTTACTGTTTGGTGATCGCATCACGCAAGCTCCACCCGTATTTCCAGGCATATCCGGTCAGTATTTATACCGATCAACCCTTGCAGTAGGTGCTCCAACGACCGGAGACTTCTGGAAAGCTACTTAAATGGAACATTGAGCTGATTCAGTTCGACATCACCTACCTTCCACGGAGGGCTATCAAGGGTCAAGCGCTAGCAGATTTCATTGTAGAGTTCACCATATCAGACGAGCCAAGTGGAAGTGATGTGATTCCCGTTGTTCGATGGAAGCTATATACCGATGGGGCGTCCAACGACCATTGTTCTGGGGCTGGTGTTATTCTTGTAACTCCCGAGAACCGATCGATTTGTTATGCTTTGAAACTTAATTTCCATGCTACGAACAACGAAGCCGAATATGAAGCATTGATCGCTAGACTGATGCTTTACCAAAGAACTTGGAGTGAAATCGGTTGAAATCTTTTGTGACTCACAGTTGGTGGTGTACCAAGTACGGGGAGACTATCAGGCAAAGGGGCAAAGGCTTGCCCCATACCTCGCTCAGGTTCAAGAATTGTTGGCGGACCTCAAATACTACGATATTTCACACATTCTGTGCGAGAAAAACGAGGAAGCCGATTCCTTGGCAAAATTTGCAAGTACTGGTGAAGCACAGCAGATGGGCTCGATTCTCATTGAAACTTTACACGCCCCGAGTATAAATGAGATGGAGGTAGATTTTGTGTCAGAGACGGAAACTGATAGGGGGTCATGGATGACCCCGTTCAAAGAATACTTGGTACATGGAACCTTGCCCGAGAGAAAGAATGAGAGACGACAAGTCATTCGTAAG
This sequence comes from Allium fistulosum, assembly GCA_030737815.1. Classification (NCBI taxonomy): domain Eukaryota; kingdom Viridiplantae; phylum Streptophyta; class Magnoliopsida; order Asparagales; family Amaryllidaceae; genus Allium; species Allium fistulosum. Next base: position 1,038,549,958 of record CM060906.1, on the reverse strand, counting down.
GCCTCACGATATATAATGTAGGATGGAATGATGTATCGGAAGGGATTCTCCATTCCCTTGCTTAGGTGTATCGCCCACGATGATATAAAGTGGGTTTTAAGAGAAGTCCATGAAGGAGAATGTAGTGACCATACTAGGGGGTAGACAGTAGCCAAAAAGATACTCCGCTATGGATACTATTGGCCGACTATGAATCGGGATGCTGCGGTCTATGTAAGGAGATGCGAAAAATGTCAAAGGTACGCAAAGATCCCGAGAGCGCCGTCGACGGAACTCATGCAAATGGTTAGTCCATGGCCATTTGCAATATGGGGGATCGATATAATCGGCTCCTTGCCAATCTCCAAAGGCGGTGCGAAGTACGCAATCATCGCGGTCGATTACTTCACCAAGTTGGCAGAAGCGGAGCCATTAGCTACGATCACCACCAAAAAGGTCGTTAACTTTGTTGTGCGAAACATTATATGCCGCTTTGGTCTCCCACGGACTATCATTACTGACAACGGAACTCAATTTGAGAGTAGAGAATTCAAAGAGTTCTGCCAAAAATATTGCATTGAGAAAAGGTTTGCAGCAATCACTCACCCTAAAGCGAATGGGCAAGTTGAAGCCGTAAATAAGACAATCAAGTCCATCTTGAAAAAACGCTTGGAGAAGGCTAGAGGCAAGTGAGTGGATGAGCTTCCAACGACACTCTGGGCCTATAGAACCACCCACAAGTCCGCGACTGGCCGCACTTCTTTCGCCTTGGCATACGGCACTGAAGCTGTTATACCCGTGGAACTTGAAGTTCCTTCTCACCGGGTGACTCATTATGATCCTAGAATGAACCGAGATCTTTAACTAGAATCGTTGGACTTTGTCGATGAGAAACGTGAAGAAGCGGATTTAAGGGCGGCCGCATATCGGCATCGAGTCGCCTGATATTATAACGAAAAAGTTCGACCAAGAACTTTCGATGTGGGCGACCTTGTTTTGAAGCGAGTTTTTTCGATCCCGTCACATATGAATCCCACATGGGAAGGTCCCTACGTCATCGAACAGAGGCTTGGAGAAGGAATCTTCAAGCTAGCGACTGTTGATGGCGTGATGTTCCCCAGAGCATGGAATAGTGAGCATTTGCGCCGTTACTATACTTAGTCTATTCCTTTTGCATTTTAGTAGTAATTGTTTCTAGTATATGTTTCTTTTGTTGTTCTCTGTTTTCGACATGTAATAAAACAATTCGGTTTGTCCTTATTTACTACAATCAAAAAAGGCTTGAAGCTGTTTTTCTATGAACTATTGGTGTTCCGTGTTTTATAATTCCATGGCAAAATGAAATTGCATTAATCTGTCTGGCGTATGAACGCACACACAAAACTAAAAGTCGATCAACAAACGATTCAAAAAATCTCTAAGTCCCCAGAGCGTGGACTAGAGTACTCCGAGTCCCCGAATGTGGACCAGAGTATAAACGATTCAAAAATCTCTAAGTCCCCAGAGTGCGGACTAGAGTACTCTGAGTCCCTAGAGTGCGGACTAGAGTATAAATGATTCAAAAAAACTCTAAGTCCCCAGAGCATGGACTAGAGTACTCTGAGTCCCTAGAGTGCGGACTAGAGTATAAACGATTAAAAATCTCTAAGTCCCGAAGCGTGGACTAGAGTACTCCGAGTCCCAAGAGTGCGGACTAGAGTATAAATGATTCAAAAAATCTCTAAGTCCCCAGAGTGCGGATTAGAGTACTCTGAGTCCCCAGAGTGCGGACTAGAGTATAAACGATTCAAAAATCTCTAAGTCCCCAGAGCGTGGACTAGAGTACTTCGAGTCCCCGAATGCAAACCAGAGTATAAATGATTCAAAAATCTCTAAGTCCCCAGAGTGCGGACTAGAGTATAAACGATTCAAAAATCTCTAAGTCCCCAGAGCGTGGACTAGAGTACTCTGAGTCCCTAGAGTGCGGACTAGAGTATAAATGATTCAAAAATCTCTAAGTCCTTAGAGCGTGGACTAGAGTACTGTGAGTCCCCAGAGTGCGAACAAGAGTATAAATGATTCAAAAATCTCTATGTCCCCAGAGAACAGACTAGAGTACTCTAAGTCCCCAGAGTGTGGACTAGAGTATAAACGATCCAAAGATCTCTAAGTCCCCGGAGTGCGGACTAGAGTACTCTGAGTCCCCAGAGTGGGGACTAGATTATAAACGATCCAAAGATCTCTAAGTCCCCGGAGTGCGGACTAGAGTACTCTGAGACCCCAGAAAGTGGACTAAAGTATAAATAATTCAAAAATCTCCAAGTCCCGTGAAAGCTGGCTGGAGTTTACATGACCCACAAGACTCTGAATTTCAATTACAGATTAAATTATAAGCTAAGCGATGAGAGCCTGGGAATACAAAGAAGCAAAATTTTATTTACTAATAAAAAAAGAAGTTTCATTACAACTTCTCTGAAGTCTGGAGCCAAAATCTATCTACGATGACTATAAAAAAAGGGAGGAAAATAACTGCATGGTACTAAGTTACTTAAGTTGAGCATAATGTGGCGAGGCAACAACTACTTTTTCGATTTTCTTTCCCTCTTTGGCTTCTCCGAAGTTTCCTCATCAGAGCGCCTCTTTTTGGGCCCTTTGCTTCCCAACGACGGAGTACTTGAGGGAGGAGGAGGAACTTCAAAAGGTGTGATACCACCAGGGAGAATAACCTTCAGCGACCTATTTAAGGGATTATCGAGCTCCACCACTTGAGGTTCTAATTTTATTTTGATTTTCTCCTTTTTCTCCTCCTTGAGTTGCTCCTTCATGCTGAGTTTGGAAGTATGCTCGGAAGCGCCCGTGATTTCGACATCATCGTGCCCCTCTACGGGTGAAGGATCTTTGGGCTTATCTTCCTCAAACGCCCCTATTACTTGAGCGTCAGGACCAGGGGTGTCGCTAGTGTGGAGTATTTCAGTCTCTTTTTCTTCCCGCTCCGTGGCGACATCGCTCCTTGGAGTCGGTTCAGGGCTAGAATGACCTACACGAATTCATGGAAAGTGAACGTTAAGATACGATGGTTATTCGCCAATGGCGATGACTCAATGAACTTTATAAGGTGGGGTCACAAACCAACTTCTATTTGGCTCTCAGTCGTCTTGGGAGTATCACCCTCCGGAATTGGGGATAACATGTGGATGCCAAGTCCAGGCTTCTCTGGATCGTAACCCACATGTTGCTCGAGGGGATTAAGCTATGGAGCTTTAGTCAAGTCAACGGGAGGAGGAATCTGGGGCTCAAAGCCAGACGGGCCAGCGGCATCCTCTCTGTCCTTTGATGTAGGAGAGCCTCCCCCGAAGAGGGCTTTAGCCGCAGATAAAACTGAGGGTTCGTTACCTCGAAGCACTTCCCTCACCAGAGCCTCTTCATCAATTTCTTTGACACCCAGCTCCACTTTTTTAATTCTAATCAAAGTATCCCATGCTTCGGCGAGTGACTCGAGATAATTCTCGCCCAAGAAAGACAAGTCATGAAGCATGAGGACTCTTGCATTGAACTCGGCAATGAGCGGGTCGAATAAACATTTGGTTTCTTCTCTACCGGCCTCGGTAGCTGCCTCGAGTCGAGAGTTGGCCTCTGTGAGCGCTATCTTCTTGCCTTCCTCATGAGCTGCTTCTTTTAGTGCTTCAACCCTGGATAGCTCTTCGTCGAGTTTTTCCTTTAGAAGCCGTGTTTCGACGATTTCATCATAGTATCTTTGTGACTCTTCCTACGCTACAATTTTCTCTTCTCTCTCTTTAAAGAGCAACTCCTCTAGTTCTTTGACCCATCGAGCGAGAATGTCCTTTTCTTTTTGGATAGAGTCTTTCTCCAAAGCTAGAGCACCGCTGCGTTGGATTGCCTCATTGAGTTCTTTCTTGTGAGTGGCCTCCAAGTGGCTAACTGCCTCGGCTGTCTCCTTAGCATTTTTCTGGGTAGTCTCGTGCTGAGATTTGTATGAGGATAGCTCTTTATCCTGGCCCTTAATGATGTCTTTGTCATGAATAGCTTCGAGTTTGAGGCGATCAATCTCCAGTTGGCATTCAATAGAGACCTCTGAAACTTTCTCCACCAAGTGTACGAACGCATCATGCTAAAAATATACATCGTTGTTGTAGGCAATGTCGCTCTGTTTGACATGTCCAGGGATAGGATAGACCGTGGGGAGAAATTTCAGTCCATCGAAACATATCTTCGGGAATGTAGCCTTGAGCTCAGCTAATTTTTCCGCTGTCGACGGATTGTGAGCGGAGGCTGGGGGAGTCTGCCTAACCAGAGTCATGGATTTCTTATAAGGCTTACGGGATTGCTTAGTACTCGAAGAGCCGGAATGTTGGTCGCGAGGAACTTCGAACTGGGATCCCTTCTAAGCAGACTACTCCCCACTATGTGCCGGACGATGGGGAGGATCGTTTAGATATAAAGAATGGCTGTGGGTTCTCCTTTTGGAAGATGACGACGACTCTCTGGAGTGATAGTCTCTATCACCGCTTTCGTCCCTGTCTCGTTGCTTGCCTGATCCTGAGTCTCGACCAGAATGGTAAAAGATGGAGGATCCGCAAAGGCGGTCAATGCCATGTGTACTCCCCATTTTACTTGCATATAAATTCAAACGAGGACAAGTTAGTAGGAGTCGCACGATGAATTGAATTCAAGTGTGTGGTGGAGTGTAAGTGTTCGTGTGTGTCCTAGTGTATCCCCCCAACGGACCAGTGTTTTTCACTTTACTCATTGGAGTTTTCTCTCCCTGATGATGAGTTTGAGTGCCTTCATCGCTTCTCGCGGGCAAATTAAATCCCATATCCTTGGGGTTATTGAAGCCATAATTTGGTATATCGTTGGGGATGGTCAAGTCAGATAGGCCCTTTAATGAGCCTTCTAAGTTTTGGGAAGATGACCTTTTCTCGATCGGAGTTGTCATTACATTTGAAGCTCCGCCAACTTTCTTCTTTTTTAGCTTGTAAGCTAGACTCTTTTTTCTTTATCGAGGGAGGCGGTGGTTGATCAACGTCGGCCACGTCGGCTACTGGCGCTGGCCCAAGACTTATGTTCTCATCAGTCTTTTCGATCTCGCCTTCCAAGGTAGTATCACGAGCCCCTTCAACAGGGGGCACTGAAGGTCCAGCTTGTTCTTTTCTCGTTTCCGTAGTCGTTCTTGCTATTATGGCATCACTTGGAAGGCTAGTCCGGCGACCCTCTTCTAGTAATCCGAACTTCGAAAGCAGTTCGTTGGTAATTACAGATTTAATGTCCCGATCTCCCACGAGGGTAGCTCGAATGGCCTCAACTGCCTCCGAGTACCTGATGCCTTCGAATCGTGAGGGGATACCTATAGGAGTTAAAAGAAGTTCAAAAAAGATGCACTTCAAGCCTTAAGACAAAGATTGGGGTAAAGATGAGACTTACGTCCTTCTAGCCATCTTCTCGCAAAACCGAAAGGGCGGCGGCGTACCTAGAACCACTCTTGTTTAAACCGAAAAAACTTGTTCCACGCGCCCATCAGGATTTGACATTTAGGGAGTGGCTCGAGGAATGTGTAGGATGGACTATCGGTACATCTCTTGAAGCGATAAATGTAACGAATGTCCTCGGGAGTTGGGGGTCTGAATAAGACGCTCGTGAAAAGAATGTAGGTACCGTGGATAAACGTGTAACTATTTGGATGCAGTTGTACCGGGGCGATCCCAATATACTGTAGCACTTCGCGGATGAATGAATTGAAGGGTAGCACACTTCCGGCCCAACACATAAATTTGTTGCACGCAGTATATCCGGCTGGGGGCAAGTGAGGTCGATCTTGTGATGAAGGAACCAGAATGTCTTTGAAGGGGATTCCGTGGATAGAACACAATCGACGGAGAGAAGATTGGTCAATTTTTGAGGCTTGAGAGTCGATAGGGTCATCCAGAATGACGGCCCCGTCTACAGCATCGGGAGCTGAGCCTATAACCGCAACAGGTGGATCGGGGATGCCAGGTATGGGGGTTGACGATGGACTCAAAGTCCCCACTCCCTCCTGCCGAGAACTTGGTTCAGGCTTGTCAGAAACAGTAGCGGAGCTTTATTTTTTGGACATCTCCGAAAAGCGATTGGTGCGAATAGATACCTGTTTAAGCTATACTTGAAAGATAATAGATATCAGATATAACAACAAAGTATTCCCCCATGTTGTGTGTGAACTAGTGCAACGATTCAAGCAAAGAGTATAGATAAATTAAAGTCCTAAAGAATAATATAGCGTGATGGAGCTTTAAGTTATCATCTTTGGAGACCGTCATCGTTAACCATCACCGAAGTTTGTCTTATGATCGGTAGTGGAAGTCCTGGGATCTAACATTGGCATCATATGTTGCGAAGCCTATTACTTGCTTTTGTTAGGTTAAGTTTGCATTTACGGTTGTTAATACTATGGAATTATTAGTCTGAATCAGTTCCATATGTTCACATGCTTTGGTTCTTGTCACCGTTCATTGTTTTATGCTCAGGCGAGAGAATGTGTGGTCCTGATATATGCTATGTTCAAGATGAGGTGATTCTGGTTGCCAATGCCGATCCCAATACCCAATACCGATCGTCTCCCTAAACCTAAATACCGACCCACATTGTCCCACTCGGTACCGACCCACTCTCCTCCAAGCTACCGAACGATCCTCTAAATCTATACCGATCCACTCACTCTCCTCTCTCTCACTCTCTAATCACCGAACGACCCTCTAGATCTATACTGATCCACTCATCTAGTCTCCTACCGAACCACTCTCTCCTTTAGCCCACCGACCCACCAGTTAACCTAAGCAGCCGGTCCAAACTTGTAATCCACTCTACCGACCGAGCGTTGCTGGTGTGTTTCTATCTGACTCCCCCTAAGAGGGATCGGCCTACAAGAATTGCCGACCAAACTTTCTTACTTCTCAAGCATCTAACCTTCTTCTCCCCGCACAACTAACCTTCTCCTTCTACGAGTTGCGGACCTCCCTAAACCCATCGAGGACGACTCCTCTTCGATTAGCACGAATCCATGCCACAAACTACCTACACCCTCATACACTTACTCGCGCTAGTTCTCTCCTCTCCCACTCTTCACGGAAGTGCGTATGTACGCGATAAATCCTACGTGAAGATGTGAATACTTACCTACGTGTTAATTAGAGGTTGTGGTGAGAAGTTCTTGGGGCTTGAAGTCGAGGGATATAATGGCAGCACGAATGGAAGATGGTAGAACGGTGTTGTGGGGTAGTTTGGTGGATTAGAGGAGGTAAGGCTTAAGGCTGTGTTGGAGAAGGAAGGAAATGAAATAAGAAGCAAGAAAAAAAGAATGAAGGTCTGGGCCTATATATGAGGAAGGGGAAAGCAACGGGCACCATCCCGTGGAACTAGTCGACACGCTCTGGTAGGTCGGTGAGGGAAGGGGCTGTTCGGTGCTAGGCAAACCGACCGTGTGGGTCGGTATTGGTGTGCCGATCCACCTTTTGTCTTAAAAAAGGTTAATAATAAATGAAGACCATAACCATAATAGGTAGAGATTTATTGTTAATAAAATAAAAAGAATATGGATATTGAAATAAAATGTATGTATAAGAATGCATACACATATAATAATGATTGAGGGCAATGATCTGGAAGAGAGACAGATATTACCAGAAGGAACGTGGATTTGGAAGATCTACCGTTGTTCAGCCTTTGAAAGGTTGTATACATTCAGATTTTGAAAAGTTGTATCAGGATTTTTACGAGTTTCTTCGGGAATCAATTAACGTGTTTAGGCGACACGAAGCTTCGTCAAAGGCCAATAAAAGTGACAGTCAGCTACCATTCAGAATGGGCTAGCGTCTAAAAGCATGAATCACTCGCTGATTCAAAGTGCATCATGTTGGTTCACAAAACGCACTTTGGGGGGCAAATGTTACCCGGCTACTTGGCCAGGCTACGAGACGATAGTTACAGAAGACATAGTTGGACTCAGACAAGACTCGAGTCAAGAAAGGATTGGAAATACGAAGGATTGATGTAACTTGTTTGGCTCGGCTTGTGTACGTGGATCAGTAGGTAGCTATTATGGGAGAGTATGTGTGGGTCGGTATTCACGAATGGTTCGGCCCATGTACATGGTTCGACACATATAGGTCGGTGAAGGTGGTTCGGTCAGAGGAATGAAGGCCAGTATGGTTCGGTCGTGCATGGCCCGGTGTACATGGCTCGGTCATGGTGCATAAGCCAAGATGGTCGGGTCATTCATGGTTTGGAGCGCATGGCTCGGCCCGGGTTGCTCAGTATATGTTACTCGGTCATGATTAGGGGAACAAGTATGGTTCGATCATTCATGGTTCGGAGCGCATGGCTCGACATAGGTGGTTCGGAGCACATGGCTCGGCCCGAGTTGCTCAGTATACGTTGCTCGATCATGATTGGGGGAACAAGTATGGTTCAGTCATGCATGGTTTGGTATGTGTCACTCGGTCACATAAGGTTGATCAGGGAGGATAAGACAAAGTGGTACGGTATGTATGGTTCTTGCCTTAAGGGGATTGGAGCATATGGATCGGCTATACGTGGTTCGGTCGTAGTGGGTCGGTCAGCATAGTAGGAGATTGTAAATAGAAAAAGGGGTCGGCATGAGTGTAAGGACGAGTTGCTTCGGGGAAAAGGTCAAGTTGCTTCAAGCACGGTTGAGGTATACTCCGAGTCAGCACCTAGGCAATTCAGGATCGGAGTATGTGGCTCGGTAGTTGTGGTTCGGCTTGTCTCGGTCTGTCAGCCTGAATCAGCACTTATGGACCGAGCTACCTTGGTCGTAGGCATGCCCATGGGATCCAGCCTATCTTCATCTATAAATAGAGGGGCAGGGGTACAGTTGAGGGGACCTTTTTTCGAGAACTCCAGGGAAACTCTGCCATTATTTATACTCTCCTCTTTTTTATTCAAACTTGTATTCAAGTGGTTTGTTTACGGATTGTATCTGCATTCAAGTGATTAGAAAAGTAATAAAGATTCCATTCAAAGTGGACGTATGCAATTACGCCGAACCACTATAAATCTGGTGTTCTCGTTTATGTTATTGTTTTAGTATTCGATCATGTTACTTCTCCATTTTAATTTACTTTCTTCATTAATCTCTCTACATAATTCTATTCAAGGGTGTTAGTTACCAATTTTGGTGCTAACAATACACGATCTAGGGTTTAAAGTATTTGTTAATGGCTACAAGGCAACCTGCTGAATACCTAAAAGAAAGAAAATTCTTAGCCATGACTACTAAATAGATTTAACTTATTTTTCTTCCATTACATTATGACAATGAAAAAATAATATGACAAAGGTAATATTGAGAGAGGAGAAAAATATGACAAAGGTGCATAAGAGTATAGGAAAAAACCGCTCTTGACAGAGCAATTTTTTTTACCACTTTTCAAAATCAAGAGAGTAAAAATAATTCCTTCTAACAATGAGTTGGAATTGAATCAAGATAATTATGATGCAGGCTATCTACATTTCAAATGATGTGAATACAGTAATATTATTTTGGTATTTTTTATGCCGCAATATTATATAACCTTGATTTTATATTAACATTGCCACAATTATCTCCTATCCTCAACCTGTAAATACATTTTCTATACATTTAGCCAAATTTTATGTAGATACAACAAAAACAATAAGAGTTTACAGAAGTTAATCTTTGGAAAATAAACTATAGGACATATTGATTGATAATGAAACTAAGCAGATATCTTATAAAATCAATTTTAAATTAGTCAAAATTAAATCTATCCAGATATCCAGATATCTACTCTGTAGTATCATAGCTACAAAATATTACATGAATGGAAAAGAATAATTAAAAAGGTTAAATATAAAGTAAGCATAAAAATAAATATAAAATTATTAATTAATAAACGAAAATGAAGGAAAAGAAAAGGTATTTACATGATCGTGTAGGTCCAACAGCATTAGTTCCAGTTGGTTGTTGAGCTTGTGCGGCCAATGGAGAATTTTTTACTATGCGGTCCTCTCCTACTGGTCCCAGCTTAAGCTTGGATGAAACTCGGACATAGCTCTCCATATTACCTATTGCAGTATGGATACAAACTTTGTAGCATAGAAACAAAATTATATTTATGCAATATATAATAAATTAGAGACAATTAGACTCACACATGTCTAAATATAAGCGACGTCCTAATATGATAAAAACATAAAAATAGAAAGCAAAAAACTATCAAAGTATATCAGGTTGCATCGAGTGTAATAATAATTTTGCAAAAAACTAATTTCCTTTGATGGATTCAACACTATGTCTGCATGCGTGCGCATGTGTGGGAAAAGGGGGGTTTGGAGAAAGGAGGGGGGCTTTGATTTCTTTTGATGGATCAACAGTAAAATTGAAAACTTGTCCCCTTATTTTGAAGGTTTTCATAATCAATTTAAATAGAGGAAAACAAGTTTAAAAAGTTGTAAACAAATTTAAAGTGTAAAATAAATCAAAAAGAAAACATTGAATACACTTTGTTTTAAAGTTGAAAAGTTTATACTAAAATTAATGATGTTAGAAGAAATGTGCTTGCTAGAGATAAACGAAAATAAAAAACTGAAATCATTTAAACACCAAGCCATGCAGTTACTAGGATTCCATTTTAGAAATCCAAATTCAAACGGATTAAACTAAATGTATTTCATGATAGTTAATGTTAAAATAGCTCAAAACTGGAAAAGGATTTAAAAATTTAAGGTACCTTAGTCTTGTAAATAGTGCACTAACCATTAGAATTTTGTAAATATGTGGCCTTAATAGTAAATATATTTGTTGGATACTCGTAATTTTGTGGAAAATCCAAAATGTAGCTTTAAATATCATAAATAGCCAAGGCCACAAGTAAAAATAACACTATCTTGATTTTTCCCTACCAAATTAATATTTTCCAATTACTTGGAAAAAGGTAGTGTGAACACACATGTTTAGAATGAAATAACTTACAATTCTCGTAACTCGGTTAAGGACTGAATATCTCCAAAAAGTGTGCCTTTGATCCCCAAGCTTGATAGCATTCTTCATTTGACAAAATGCATTTTAATGCACATTAGTGGCCTGATGTTTAATGCATGCAGTCATAGAAATATTTGAGATAGATCAAAAAGAATATAGGATTGGTTACATGGAGGTGATACGTGAGCCTGCACATCATATTCCAACCCAAGCTTCGGCGCAAGGATCAGACCCTACCCTACTGGATGGGGTATTCTCCCACAAACTAGCCAAAGATTTGAGTGCGGCAGCTGAACAAGTGTTCAAAAGGATAGGAAAAATCATTACACGGAGTTAACTTGACAAATTTTGGCATCATTGAACAGTTGAACAATTGCTTTAATTCTGATTGCTCATGATTGTTATGATCAAGGTTTTAAACCTCGGATATCGGTCACGTTTCGTCTTGGAGATTTTAGTGACTCGGTATCGTATCGGGTAAGATCTCGGATGAGACTTATGCATCTCGGTGCCAATAACGGATTTACATCTCGGAGCTTAAAGTTCATCTTGGGACAATATCAGGGTATATTTTATGTTTAAAATTAATTTGATTACACAATAATATTTACATATAATAAAATAAATAAAAAATTAAGCTTACTTGATTTGTAAAATTACACCATTTACCATTGTCATTGATAGCTCAAAAGAACATCTATGCCATTTCTATCTTGGATATAAAATGTTAATTAATAGAGTGATTAATGTGTATATAAATATTGGTTATTGTAATGTGTATAAAATAGTACATGCGAGTGAATAACTACTTATTATTTGCACGTTGTAATGTGAATGAACAAGCAATGTATATAAAAAGAAAGCAACGCGTATAAAATCGTACATGCGATGTGTATAAAATGTACATGCAATGTGAATGTGCAGGCATTGTAATGTGTATAAAAATGTTCTATTTTATTTGCAAGTTGTAATGTGATTGTACAGGACAAATATTCATGTGAATAAAAAATGGTACAAGTGGACATGCATTCACTCACAAAGGCAGCATATAATGCTCAAGCATTCTAATATTAGTGTGTAAAAATGTGTGCATGCATTCTAATTTACTAACAAAAAGTGCAGGGATAAAAAAATGTGTGCAGGCATTCTAAAAAATATGAATGTACATGTGTTCACTCACAAATAATGCTCATGCCATTCACTTGCAAAATGCGTAGGCCATTCACTTGCAAAATGTATAGGCAAAATATACTTGCAAGATGGGTTCAACTTTTTTGTTTGAAAAAAACAATAAATCGACTGATATCTCGGAATATCGTCTCGGTCTAAATATCGGCTGATATATGTAAATATCAGTCGATATATTGGAAACGAGAAATCAACCGATATCTTATGTTTCGTTTCGTGGAAGCCTTTAATCGAGATCTCGGTCGAGATATCGGCCGAGATATCCGAGATTTGAAACACTGGTTATGATAAGCTAAGGCATAAATCTAAATTTTATTTTGTGTTAATAAACACAAGCATCTTGATTCTTACCGTCTCTAATATAACATACATGATCCATATAATTTAATGACTGAATATGTTAAATAACCAACCAGAATAACATCAGATCGAAATCAAAAGCTTTCATGTAAAACAAGTTTAGACCAAAGACTGTTAAGACTATTAATTATCTCAAATAAAATAGTTGATTACCCTAAAGTTTTTTGTTAGTACGGCAACAAATACAAAGAAGTAATTAACGTAAGTCACTTGTTTTAAAAGAAAAGCAATACAAATATTATACTAATGCAGTTCCAATCCTAAAAGTTTGAATGTAAAAATTATATAAAAAAACATATAATTCAAACCTGATTCTTAACAGGAGCAACAACACCCTTCTCTCCAATCAAACTCCTCAGGCAACCCACCCGTAGGCAAAATCGAAGCCGCTATCACCCCTTTCAAACCAGCACCCTTCCTCAGCCCCAAATACCTCTCAAACTCCTTCGATGTCCGATCCGAGAACTGTGTGACTCCATGTTTCGAACATGGATCCAGTACCTGGTGCCTCCTCGCCCTTCTCAAGTTTGCCTTAAAGACTCTGAACCTATGAGCATGCTCTTCCACACTCCTATACGACATCTTGAACTTCTCAATAAACTTGGCAAACTGAAATCAAGTAGTCAGATAATAGCATTTGATGTAAAGGAGAGAGGCGGAAAATGAATCGCGGAGAATTTTTTTTTACGGTAGCTGAATGAATAAGTGTTGAGAAATTAGGGATTAAGGCTATGGAAGATAATTGATGCTCATTTACTTTTTTGCCCCAATAACGTTCAGCTAATTTCAGTTTAACAGGATTTTCCAACACAAATGTGTGTTGGCAATAAAAAATTATAAATGTGTATTTTCGATCACACTTTTTTGCTTTGCAACGCTTATTGTTATGATTAATCTACAACGCAAATAAGTGTTGACAACTGAAATAATTAAGTGTTACGAAATGGTTGTTATGGTGTAGTGTGCTTTACTGTAAAACATATAATAATTTATGTTAGGATTATAACATTGTTATAAGATTTTGATTGGTAATGCTTAATTCTAAAACTAAAATTTAAGAGATTATTTGATAATATCACTGGATAGAGCATCTAGAGAAATACATGATCAAACCCTTTTTAGCATTGATGATATAAATGTGGAATAATATCACTTGATCAGCGGATGTTGGTTTATGCGATAGGAACTTTCAAGAAAGCTATTATACACTCCAAAGCCATTTTTCTTAGGTTAATTTTTCTTTGGCCATCTGGAATTAATTTCTTGCTTTGGGTGGTTTTATCTTATCTCTTTGCTATAATTTTATCTCCAATCATGCGCTGTATGTTAGTAATTTTCATTCATTCATTAATAAATTAGTAGATAGTTTGGTATTAATTTTAAAGTCATCTAATAATACGAAGGTTGGGGGGCTCTTATTTCCTTTTACCAACATCTTATAACAAAAAGAATAGAAGTATGTCTGGTATCAAGAGACTCTTGTTCAAAATTCATGTCTAATAATAGCGTGGAAACACTGAATTTTCAGAAAAACCACTATTTCAATACAAAATCTTAAGACTTATCCAGAAAACTCACAAATCCAGAAATTCAATTGGAAGTCCACAAATCATCATGAAACTTCAATAAGGAAATCAAGAATTCATAAAACCAGAAATTCAATAAGAAATCATAACAAAAAGAAACTGAGAATTCATGAAATCAGGAATTCAATCAGAAACTTGCCAGAATCTCGTCTGACAAACAAACTGCTCAAAATTTTATCTAATATTAGTACAAATTCAAAAAGCTACCTAGCATTAAATAACCCAAGTAAACTCAAAGTAAAAGATCCCTAATTCTAATATGATGACATGTCAGTAACTTTTAATGAATTAAATGTTCATTCAACAATAAATTAGTGAATGATCCAACATTAATCCAGAATGTTATATGGTAATAAGAAGATTAGAGTACTACCATCTGAATACCATCTGATAACTAAAGGATTAGAAAGCCACTAAGAACTAAAAATACCTATTCAGAATTATTGTTTAATACTTGTATGATGGCACTAAATTTTATAAGAAAATCACAAATCCAATGGAATATTCAGAAATTACTATGAAAACTAGCAAGAACATTAAAGTTCATAAAACCAGAAATTCAACAGGAAATTCGCAAATCATCACAAAAATCCAAAAAGAAATTGAGAATTCATAAAACCAAAAATTCAATAAGAAATCATTACGAGAAGAAACAAGGGAATTGAAAATTCACAAAATCAGGAATCTAATCAGAAACTTGTCAGGATCTTATCTGACGAATAGACTACTCAAAATTTCATTCAATATAAGTATAAGGTCAGAAAATTGTCTAATAATGGCAATCTGAGCAGTCTTAAGACAAAGACCCTTAATCCTATTTTGCCCTAGTTCCAAGTTCTACCTAAAATGCTATGCCAGAGATTTATATAGAACTCATGCCTTGAATAGCAATAGGGATTCCCATTATTCAAAGGAAAGTATCCTACTAGTAGATAAGTAATTCCTAAAGTGCCTATAAGTTAGTAGTATTATTGTTATATTGGAGCCAAGTAGTTCCGTAAGGACATGCAATCATTCAGAATAGTAGTTCTGTAATACCAGTAGAACATTCGGAGTAGTAGTTCCATAGGACCAGTCCACCATTAAGGAAGTAGTTCCATTTAGCCGTTCAGCAGGTAGTTCCATTTAGTTGGCTGGCCGTTCAGCAGTGCAAGCTGCGTTTGACTAGTCGGTCGTTCAGCAGTGCAATGGTCCAAATAACTTATTAACATATATAATATATAGACCTCTTATCCTAAAGGGTCACCTTATTTCTAAGGATTTAGAAGTGGTTTACTTAATCTATTCTTTGAATGAAGTCACTTTTATCCTTGTAGTAAACATTTGTTATCTGTTCCATTCCTTTAGTTTTTGTACAGATCTTTGTTTTCCATTTCAAATTGCGGATCTCTTTATCCATTTACTTGTCTCATGTTTCCTTTTAGGATGCAGATTTCTTAATTCTTTATTGAGGGAGCCACTTTTCAGGCATCGGGTGTATTGAAGATTGCTAGTTGATACTTTGTCCTTTTTTATTATGGTCTTGGATATCTTATCAATTCCTATCTATAGCATAGGACATCTTCATCCTTTTCCTTTTGTTTGTACCCCTTTTTCAGGCTTCATCTTTGTTTTAGATAGTGGATAGCTTTGTTCCTTTGACCCTTTGTTTCCTTGGGTTTTGACTTTTGTTTTAGTTGTGGACATCTTTGTCCTTCTTTGTCTGTATGGTGCCCCCTCTGGGCTTCCCCTGATTCTAGGGGCTATAATCCTCCAAAAGGTTGCTAATGGGTGCTAGACCTGACCCTCCCTCTAAGATATGAACTGGAAATTAGAGGTTTTAATCCTCCCTTTAGGAGGTGCTTTCAGAGAAGGCTTGTTAGAGGTTTTGACCCTCCCTCTATGAGGTGCCTTTGGCAAGGGCTTTTTTAGAGGTTTTAACCCTCCCTCTAGGAGGTGCCTTTGGTAAGGGCTTAAGAGGATTTAACCCTTCCTCTCAGAGGTACCTTTAGTAAGGGCTTTTCTAGAGGTTTTAACCCACCCTCTAGGAGGTGCCTTTGGTAAAGGCCAAAAATAGTTTGTCTCATAGTGGAAACACGAATCTCAAATAACAAACTAGAAGGTCTGATTTATGAACCAATAGCCTTTTAACTGAGAATAGGCTCTCCGTTCAGAGTTTTTTTTCCAGCAAACTTTTCACTGCTTTAAAAGCTTTTCTTGAGAAAATATGAACAAGCTTTTTCTTGTCGATAGTTTCAGAAAGCTCCGAAGATGTTTATTTCAAAGCATGAGTGATCAAAATCCATTTTGAACATTTACTAATGTTATATAGTATATTTGAAAGATTGCATAAATCAATTCTTGAAATAGATAGATAATTGTCTTCCCCAAGTTGTGGGGTGATTGAAAAAAGCCTTTCTTTAAACATATGTTTGGAAATTTTCTTTCAGTAATAAAACGATTTGTCAAAAATGGAGTCGGTGTATATTGTTTTCACCTTTATATATATAATTTTACCTTGGCAGATATTGCTTAGTAAAAGGAAGTGGTTTATTTATAAGCCTTTCCTCATAAGTTGGCGAAGGATTGAGGGCAATTTGAGGTTTCATGAGATAAAGTTTTTATATTGCATTGACTCATGCATTGATGTACAGAGTCATTTTGTTTCAGGCATTTGAGCTGTCCTTTTCCAGAAAAAAATGGGAGTTTGTCATTCTTTCAAAGTCTTTTTGATGCAGTAATATGGTTTTTTTTACCTGTAAAGGCACTCTAATTTTTTATTAATACATGATCTATTTTAAGTACAAAATTATGAGGAAAGAAAATTCATAATTGGAGAAATGTTATAAGACTTAATGGCTTGATAGAAGTTCGAATTTGAAGTTGTTAAGCCGTTCTTTTTATATGGAAAGATAAGCTTCAAGCGTTTGAGCTATCCCTGCTTAAACAAGAAGTTTCTTCAAGCTTCTTTAATGAATTGTTTTAAGATTCCCATATTTTGAATTATTCCTGCTAAGATGCGACACTCATCGGTCTTATGTCCATTTACTTTGTGATAGTCACAATAACTTTCCCATTTTATGTACTCTGGCTGGCTTAGCATTTTAAGGGTAGTTGAGAAACTTCCATCGTTTCTTACTACAGCGAATATGTCAAAAAGAGGTTAATGCAACATAGTCGGGTTCAGGAATTCTTTTCCAAATCCTTTCACCATCCTTTGACTTTTAATTGTGGTAATCGGAAACAGATCTTCCTTATTCTATGCCTTGTTGCGATCTCTTCTTATCATAGTATATTTCATCTAAACGGATAAATCTTTCAGCTTGGGAATATAAGTATTATAGATCTTTGCATCCATTAATATAAAGATCTTTTCAGAAGGGGTTTGCTCGATCAATCCTGATCGGACCGCCATAAGCTTTTCTCTATCTTTTGTATTCCTTGCTTTCAATGCTTCTGTACTGAATTTTTTCAAGTATCCGTCAAGTAGCTCTCCTGGCTTTTGCTTGATAGTAGCTAACAAACTAAAATCCATAGTTGGATCTTTGTATACATAAAATTGTGTCATGAATTCATAAGACAATTGTTCCCAAGAATGGATGGTTTTCGCTTGGTAATTTTTGTACCATTTGATAGTTGCACCTTGAAAAGTTACAAGGAAAAGTTTGCAACGAATTGCCCCAGAAGCATTATACAAGTCCATTTGAATATTAAAAGCTATAAGGTGATCATCTGGATCAGTTGTTCCATCATATTTTAGTGGAGGAATTTGAATGTGAGGAGGAATGTTAACTTTCATTATTTCTTTTAAAAAATGAGTCTTTTGTGGGATAACATATTTCTCTAGATTAGGAATTCCTTTTCCTTTAAGCATATCCATTATTATTTGGTGTGAGATTTATTCTCGGTCGGTTTTGTCATCATGATAATTTCTATTGTCTTTTTGAATTGAACTATTTATTGCTCAAGAGACCCCATAACTTGACTTTCTTGGTTTCCAATTTGGTCTTTGTTGGAGATTGCGCTTCATCTCTTCCTTCCACAACCTTTAATGATCCTTGAGATGGAGCCCCTTCAAGAAGCTCCTACATAACTATCACTTATTATAGTAGATTATGGACTTTAATCTCAATGTTTTCAAATCTTATTAGGGTTGAAGGTTGCCCAATTTCCATACACTACAAGAAAAACTATTTTTAGTTGCATTAATTGGTGGCGTTTTAAATTTTGTGCAACTGTTGGTAATTTTACAATATAAAAATAAACAAAGAAACGCGGCTAATTCTCCCGCCAGTAATTCGTGGAATTTTTTGCTAAAGTTTTTTATGGCCGCTCAAATTTCCTTTACCACTTTTTCTTCTTCTCAAACTACTCCACTTAAAAAAAATTATTCGTCTCTTCCAATTTACTCCACAAGCCCTAATTTTCCTAATTCAAAAACTACGACCGAACTAAAATAAAGCAAACGCGATTTTAGTTCAGGGTCGTTTGAATCCAACAACTATTTCTTCAATTATTCTCTAGTTGCTACTCAAATTTCTTGCTTCTTTTCATCAAGTTCGATTCTAGCTTTCAATTGTTCGCTCATATTAGTTGCTCTCTTCTCTTTTATGAGAAGGAAATCTGAAGGTTTCAAGAGTGATTCAATGCGACTGAAATCGTCGAGGTGAAACTTCCGGTTATCTTTTGAATTTTTTGGATATATAGAATAGCTTGCAGATAGCACCTGCTAACAACCGTACCTTTCTATTTCATAATTAGTTATTTATAGAAGTATTTTTTATTTTTGTATGTGAACAGTATGTCGGTTCTCTACTAAATATGAAATTTTTATTTATTTGTTTTATTTATACCGTTTACTACAAATTTTAGGAGAAACCCATGCAATATGAATTTTATGCATTTTTCTTACACTACATAGAAGTAACTCCAACTATTCATGAAAATTTGTCTTATCCTCTACCTTGTAGTTCATGATAATCTCATTGTCTACTGCTATTGTGTCATATAGCTGAATTATTGATTCGTATATCTAATAACAATTTGTAACTTATTTGGCAGGCCTGGATTTGGTGTGAAATATTTCGGATTCCTTCATTTACGTAACTGATTCTTCATCTTCCTCACTTGATATTGATTCTGCCTCTCCATTATTTCTCAACAAAAAAATTCCCACATCGATAGTTTACTATTTTATAACTGCACGTCAAAAAATGCCTGGTCCACAGAAGCAACTCGTAAACCAAAACAAAATGCAAAAATCAGTCAGTAAAGGACTCAAAATCCAAAAAATTCGTATTTTATTTGACGACCCTGATTTAACCGACTCATCGAGCGACGACGACGATGATGGAAGAAACATTAAAAAGTGCATATATCCAAATCTACACCCTAATTGCAAGGTAATATTTTGAAAATATTTGTGCAGACTAGACATATGCACACCCACGCTTCAATGCACTCACTAACACAGCCTATATCCAAATCTACACCCTTACACACACAGTCCCAAACACATGAGAGTTTATATTTTTTTTAGGTATATATAGTGGAGAGAGTTGAATTCAAGTACTCCTCCCTTGTTTTCATTTTAATGCACTATTTTGATTTTGGATATCATAGTTCAGCTAGTTTGTTATAACATACTCTGTTAATCCATTGTCTTACTGGGACTTGTATGTGGGTAACATATGCATACATCCATTTATATGTATTTGAGAGTGTGGTCCTGTTGCTCTGGTGTGTATACACTTGTTTCTATTGAATAATTGCTGTCACTTTTGTGGTGTTCATGTCTACAATTGTTTCCCTTCATGTCTATTGAATAAAACAGAGGTAACCCTATAAATCAAATTCACAGTTGTGTATGTGTGTTGTGTGTGTGTGTGTACACACGTCTGTATGTAAGTATGTGTATGTATATATATGTTCATGTGTGTGTGAACTTATTTTTGGAAAAGGTGTCTTTGTCTCATGTTCTGCGGCCTATACTTTCTATTGTTTATGTACAGAGGAAGTAGGAAATAAGAGTAGGCAAATAATGTTGCAGACCAAAATAAATTAAATACTAAAAATAATCACAAGAAACATTAAAACTTATGATCACTTTTTCGTCCCAAAACCATTACATGATAAACTATATCTGGACATGGAGCTTGAATAAATATGGACATAAAAACAAAGGCTTGCCTAGAAAGATGTCAAATTATAGGCAATATGTATTATTAATTTTTACTCATCTTTTAGTCCATGTATACTTTAACCTTATCTTTATCTTTCTTAATATATATTTTTCTTGTATATTCTGTACATGCAGGGATACGATATTAGCTTCCCCATAACAAATTCTCATTGTGAAGATATGCATAAGCACACGCTTATATGCTTCGTTGTTAAATCTATGGAGGTAATTTTTTCCACTTGCAAAAACCTGTTATGAGCAAACATGTCTATTCTGCAATCTTCATGGTCAGTGTTTTAGTGTCGAATGTTAAAACTATGCTACAATCATAAAAGGACTTTTGTGTTTTTGACTTTAGTTAGGCTAATTATGCTTATGTGTTATCTGACCTTGAAGATCTATGTTTGGACGGTCAAATAAACTATATAGTGAAGGAATTCATATTAGAACTTCAATTTTAGGAACCATGGCTTTTTTCAGTGTTTTTGATATTTATTACTGGTTTTGGTTTCAAGATTTGGCGGTGTTAAACAATTGGTATCAACCAAGGATTTTTGCAGTTTTTATATATAAATAATTACTGAAAATGAAAAAAAGTAGTGTGAATGTGCAGTTTCAAGATTGGAGATGAAAGTTGAATGTGCAGGAGTAAAAGGAGAAGAATGGTGGAGGAGTAGAAGATGAAGTATGCGTGCGGTTGAGTTGGTGATAAAACTTGTCAGTTAGGTGGTGTTGGAGTTGTTTGTGGTTACTGTGTTTGTGAAGGGGAGGATGAAAGTGAGGGCAGTAAGAACGATCTTTTAGTGTAGTGGTCTCATGGAGCAGGTGGCATAGCCCTTATGCTTTGCAAAGCCGCTCAGGTATATATGTTATGTTAGTATAAGAATACTGTATCTTATATTTTACAAGTGATTCAAATTTCAAACAACTAAAATCTCTTTAGATATCATATCTAATTGTTGTGAGAATTCAAATTTTAAAACTTGAAACTTAAAACTTTTAAATTAAATTTTAAAACTTAAAAATCAAAGCTTATAATTTAATTTATTTAAAACTTAAAACATATAAAATAAATTAACTTTTAAAAATTAAATTTAAAATTAAATTAACTTTTAAAAGTTAAACTTAAAACTTTAAATTAACTTTAATTTTACTTTAAATTAACTTTAAATTAACTTTAATTTTACTTTAAATTAACTTTAAATTAACTCTAATTTGAAATTAACTTTAAGTTTAAACTTTAAATTAACTTTAATTTTAAATTAACTTAGAACTTTAAATCAAATTAAATTTAAAACTTAAAATTTTAGTACCTTCAACTAAACTGTTAACTAATCGCTTTACTGTTAACTAATTGCTTTACATATTATGCATTAAATTACAATTTACAAAAGTATTATGAATTTAGGTGCTTACATTGTCATTTTTTTCTTGCTTAGGTTGTTGGATTCACCATTCTATCAAAGGAGGGTTCGTAAGTGTACAAAATTGATTCCTACTATTTAAGCTCAAGAAAGGACTTTATTTCATTTTTTATAACTTTGATAATTTATATGACATCATTTATAGTAGGATATACTTGTATAATGTTGTAGATGTTTGATCTCACTTGTGTAGGCATCGGACTTTTGAAGAGAGCAAATTTGGACTTGATGATGCTAGCTTTCACTTGTGTATGCAACAAAGAATTATGGATAATCAAACGTTTTGTTAGCACTAGTTAGATATAACATTTATTAGTACCCGATGTGTAAATTTGTATACAAATGGTTATTGTATGTGAGTTAGGTCATTTTGTCGAAAAACTATTGTATTGGAATGGTTATGGATATTTTATTTGATTATATGGTTAATATGTTTTTTAACTTATTTGAATATGATGATTATGTGAGTGATTGTTGATTGATATAATAGAACCAAAATAGACCATTAACAGAAAATAATAGCATGAAAAAATGGTGTAAAATAATAAACAACTTTTAGTAGCGTTTCAAAAATGCTACCGAAATATATATAGTGGCGTTGAGTAAATGCAACCGTAAAACAGGGGTAAAGTTGGAAATTCTATTAGTAGCGCCAAAAAATCTTTTGGTGGCGTTTTTTAAACGCTAAAAAAAGATTTATGGTGGCGTTTGAAAACACTGCCAAAAATGCATTTATAGTGGCGTTAAAATAAATGCAACAAAAAATCATGGATTTTTAGTCGCATGTTTTCTCGCGGCGTTTATCAAAACGCCACTAAAAGTTTTTGTAGCGTTTTTTGAGCGCCACAAAAAATAAAATTTCTTGTAGTGATATTCTCAAAATTAAAGTTCGAGATTATATTATCTTCCAAATTTGATTGCGATGCAGCTTCTTCATTTAGAATGTTGTTATTATTCCTTGCTCTTACCATTTTCTTCTTTTCAATAAAAAACCTTATGTAATTAATCTATAGAGAGGGTTATAGGGAATCAAAGGTTCAAGCCCTCCTTCTAGCGCCAAAAATGTTAACAAAAAATCTTGTCAACACCCTAATTGCGCTTGAAAGTAGAAATTGACTTGATAAGGACCCCTTCAAAAAGGCTTTCGAAATGGTTGAAGTTAGCTGGATTAAGGTTAGTTGCAATGGTACCGAAAGGCGACCAATAACCTTGAAAGGTACTTCTTTGAAAGGGGTGACCGAATAAATCAGTTCAGTAGTGAAATACACGACACTTAATTGAGATAGAAGCTACTCTCGATGCTAAATATTCACTTTATTAATGACCTTTATGAATACAGAGACTTAAGTGTTACAATGAAGTGAAATCCCTAATTCGATTCAAAAATTAGTGTTTACAAATCAGGTATAGCATTAGAGCGGAAGAATGAAAAATCGAATCCCCTAAGCAGCACCTGTAAGGTCCTATTTATAGATGCAGGTTGGTGCCTTCAGCATTTGTCCTTTCAACAACGTCGAAAGGGGGTACCTTCACGACTTTGTTCTAATGTTGAGTTGCTATTGCATGAGATTTGAGGCCTTCGACACTGTAGGAAGGTATGGAAACGACACTAGGTTGTTGTTGACGACTTAAACAGGTGCGAAAGGGTGTGCCAGCATACATAGAAGGTGCGAACATAATACTTGCAAAAGGGATGATGTATATGGAAGCATCTACTGCGAAAAGAACGACTTCGGCAGGTAGGGAATTGATACATGCTGAAGGGTCCAATTGATTCGGAAGGAGTGATACTTGCCTTACGATATGATAGTTTGTCTTGGTAGCTTGATGATTGCGTAAGGTGATCCTTCGACCCCTTCAGAAGGCGAGGCTTCAACCTTTGCGGAAGGCGGAAATTGAACTTCTTCGGAAGGTAACAATGTCAGTGGAAGTAATCCATTTGACCTATGCAAAGGTGTCCACTTTGATATTTGCATAAGCTCCTTCGATCATGACGAAAGTGTCTTCTTAGTGCTTAGGAGGCCTTCTCAACCCTATCGAAAACCTCACTTCCTCCTGATGCCTTCAAAGGTGCCACTTCAACACTTTCGAAAGCTCCCTTAACTCTAACGAAGCTTCTTTCATACTCTTAACCTAGAGAAGATTTTATGGATAACAACAACGATCCGTACTTTAGTGAACTTGGGTTTTCGATTTAGCAAAAATGAAGACCCACTAAGGTGC
Source organism: Allium fistulosum (assembly GCA_030737815.1). Lineage (NCBI taxonomy): Eukaryota > Viridiplantae > Streptophyta > Magnoliopsida > Asparagales > Amaryllidaceae > Allium > Allium fistulosum. The sequence goes on along the minus strand of CM060906.1, from coordinate 1,038,526,042 downwards.
AGGTTGTCATATTCTAGCTCATATGAAAATTTTAGGTCAAAATAATTAATTTTATTATCTTAATAATTAATTAACCTGAAATTAACCATTTTTCCAACTTAGGAAATTCATAAATATTCATATTAATTTCAAAAATTATTAAATAAAAAATCATCTCTATTTCATTATTAATATCAAAATTTTGTGGCATTTGGATATGATTTAGCTATGTTTTACCTAAAACATGATTTTATTTCATATAAATTTCCAATTCAACAAAATAAATATTTAATCACTCAAACATGTTTAGCATCATCAAAAACAATCATATACAATCACATCCAAACAAAAATGGGCAGGGATAGGTTTTAGATAAAGATCTTACTCACCTAGCCTAAGAAAACTTGTTTTAATCTCCTCTCCTTAAATTTGAAAGCTTGAATTTCTTTAGCTTGAATTCCTCTTCCTTTCTCTTAAGTTAGCGGTCGATCATGATATGGTGTTTTAGGAGTATTCTTTTGTGTATAAAGGTAATGAAAATAAAGTGGGATAGAAAGAGGAGTTAGGAATATGAGTTAATGATTTTGGACCTTACTAATTTATTCGCTGTAATTAAATCCTTCCCATTAAAATTTAAGTTGTTTATTTTCATTAATTGAGACCAACTAAAATTGCTCTAATTGCCACTAGTCCATCCATTTAAGTTTTTTAAAGTGTCTCACACTAATTAATTAAATTCCCCTAAGGCAATTCTTGCAATTAAATCACTTTGCTAATTTAATTAATAATGTCTTCATATTATTAATTTAATTTAATTTTCCATATAATGGAACCTAAAAAATATGTGGTGTTACAACTCCTTCCCTTCCTCGATCGCCAAGATCTAATCAACATCCATCTCGTCGATGCTTGGAGTTCTCTAAGATCCAATTAACATCCATCTCGTCGATGCTTGGAGTTTTCTCCAAGATCCAATCAACATCCATCTCGTCGATGCTTGGAGTTTTCTTCAAGATCCAATCAACATCCATCTCAAGATCCAATCAACATCCATCTCGTCGATGCTTGGAGTTTTCTCCAAGATCCAATCAACATCCATCTCGTCGATGCTTGGAGTTTTCTCCAAGATCCAATCAACATCCATCTCGTCGATGCTTGGAGTTTTCTCCAAGATCCAATCGACATCCATCTCGTCGATGCTTGGAGTTTTCAAAATTTCTACTGGTACAATTCCCAAGAGTTGGGCATCCCTAGAGTTTTCCAACTTAGCTAATGAATCTGCATCCTCATTCTATTCTATAGGGATGTTTGCATTATCGTATAGTACACGATATCACCCATTAGTTCCAATACCTTCATCAAGTAAGGGGAAACTCTCTCTCCCTTTGCCTGGAATTCTTTATCCACTTGACAGAAAACCAATCGATAGTTGCTGAATATATTCCATGTCTTGACTCTCAGTTCCTTCACTATTTAGAGTCCCATAATCAACGCTTCATACTAGGCTTTGTTGTTTATCGTCGGGAACCCTAGCTTTAATGCGTAGCATATCTTCCATCTTTGGGGGGTCACGAGAATAAATCTTGCACTGAAATCATGCTCATTGAAGGCTCTATCTACATATAACTTCCATTAAGAAAGTTGAACTCATTCTTATTTTGTTTCATCATACCGGACGGTGAATTCAGTAATGAAACCTGCCAATGTCTGTCCTCAAATTTTCTTCCTAGGATGATATTTTATATCATACTTGCTCAACTCAATATTCCATTTTATCAATCTTCTTAGGATCTTGGATCGATGCAGCACTTGTCTCAACGGTTGATTAGTCAACACTCATATTGGATAGGCCTAAAAGTATAGTCTCAACTTCCTCGAAGCAATTAGCAAACAGTACACCAATTTCTCTAAATTTGAAAATTTCTTTTCCTCTCTAGTCAATCTTTTGATGATGTAACTAACTGGCCTTTGGATCATGCTCTCCTCACATACTAATGCCACGCTCAATGCGTGAGTAGACACTACCAAGTAAACATATGGATCTTCTCCTTCCAAAGGCTTCGATGATGTTAGTAGTCTTCTATGTGGTCCAACAGATTTTAGAAATCATCATGCCATTCCTTGGTCCACACAAACTTCCTTTCTCTTCCTTAAGGGCATCAAAGAATGGTATGCATTTATCGGTCGCTTTTGAGACGAATCGACTCACCGCAATAACCTTCCCATTAAAGCTCAACATTTCTTTCCCCATCTTTATGGGCAATAACCTCTCTTAGTGCGTTAATATACTCTAGGTTAGCTTCAGTGCCTCTTGAGCTTACAATGAAACCCAAAAACTTGCTTGATGCAGCTCTGAAAGAACATTTTAGTGGATTAAGTTCTATCCCGTACTTCAAAAGCACATTGAACAATTCTAACGAGCATATCATCCACATAGATCTCCACAGTCCATCCGATCCGATCTATGAACATTCTATTTACTAATCGCTGGTAAGTAGCTCCAACATTCTTTAGATCAAATGACATAACTCTAAGCAATATAGCCATAAATCACTGATGGAACTAGTATGCTCTTGATCTTGGACGTGTTTCGAAATTTGATTATAGCCAAAGTACACATCCATATAGGATAGCGGTTCATGTCTGGCAATTTCATCCACAAGTTGGTCGATCCTCGGCAAAGGGAAGTTGTCTTTTAGACATGCTTTACACAGGTTTGAATAATCAATAAATATCCGTCATTTCCTGTTTGCCTTCTTGACCAGCACTGGGTTCGATATTCACTCCAAGTATATTAACATCATGGATAAAGCCATTTGCCTTTAACTTATCCGCTTCTTCCTTTCACGGAGCATATCGCTTCGGTTCCATACCACACCTCTTTTGATTCATAGGAAGGTATCTTGGGTCCATATTCAATACATGACACAATATCTCTGGTGAAGTTCCACACATATTGAAATGCGTCCAAGAAAACACGTCTATGTTAGCCCGTAGAAACCCTACCAACTCCTTTCTCGTCTTCAGATTAAGCTGAGATCCAATATTGAGAGCCCTCATGGGATCATCATCATCAATTATGGTCGGGGCTGCCCTCTCTTCCTCTGGCTCTTTTCATGGGTATATATGTTTGTATAATCTGCTATTGGACCCGAGCTAAGGCTTAGGTGGTAATTACCATGCTTCCAGAGACTTGATGTAGGGAGGCTTCTCTACATTCTTCCCCTTCGCTCGTCGCTTTGCCTTTCTAGCACTCTTAACCTATGCTCTGCTCTTATTGTATTGCTCCTAATCCATTATCGGTTGGAAACTTCATCATCAAGCACCATGGAGCAAGTGCAATTCTGAAACTAGCAAGGGTAGGTCGGCCTAAGAAAGGTGTTGTAAGCTGAAAATCCATCAACTACAACGAACGTCTGCACCCGTAGAACCTTGCGATCATATTATCCCAACTCAACCGACAAATCTATACACCTCACCGTCTCCTTAGCCTCTATGGAGAATCCTTGGATGTTTGTTTTACAAGGCTTTAGATCCTTCTCATCAAGGCTCATCTTATCAATTGTCTGAACAAGATGCTCACTGAGCTCCTACAGTCAATAAGGACTCAATGCACTGTAGCTGACCCAATCATGGTCGTAATCACCGCAGAGTCAAGCATTGGCGCTTCAACCCCGTTAGCACCTCTACTTCTAAACACAACATCGTTAGTAATTATTCTATGCTGTTTTACTGGAATCCTATCCTCTATGTGGGAACATGTTTCTTGAGGCGCATGCCTCAACGAGCTGCCATAGCACTCCATTTGATTCCAGTTTTTCTCCGTTGAATGTGGGTCCCTAGAAATAATATTAATCACAATTCCTCTTAATTCTTACCTTGGTCCCTCTCCACTGGACCCAGCCCGATTCCCTTGGGCATGCTGCCCTTGGGATAGATTATTGTTATGCCCGCCAGCCTACAGATTCCTTACATACTTCTTTAGTTTCTTTGTTCAAATCAGATTTTCAATCACATCTTATAGATGCATGCACTCATTGCTACCCATGGGCCTCACGAAAGCGTCAATACTTTCCTAAGTATCTTACTTCTTTGATGGCCTCCCTTGAGCTCGGCTTCTTGTAATGCTTAGTACCTTGCATAACAAGATATATGTTCTCAATAGTATCATTTGACGGAGTATAACCTATCGGCCTGGTGTACCTAGTGCGCTTCTTAGTGTCCTTAGGGCAACCCCTAACTCTCTCACATACATCCATGTGTAGTAAGTCTAGAGGTTCAATATCTCTTTCAACACAATGAAATGGGGTTCTTATTAATTTTGCTTCATTATAAATTTGACATTTATAACCAGAATCTGTTATATACTTTGGTATAAAATTTACATAACGTATCAAAGTTTATATGACCTAATCTAACATAATAAATGGTAGAAGTTTCAAGAATATAAGTAGAAGACTCAATTTTATTAACAATAGTTCTGGTTACAATAACCATTACATTTACTTTAAATAAACCATCACTCGTATAACCCTTTTCCCACATACACTCAGTTTTTTGACAATACAAATTTATCCAATATAAAGATTAGTTTGAAGCCATGTTTTTTGAGTAAGGATATAGAAATCAAGTTTTTACGAATATCTGGAACATTGAGAACATTATTTAAAGTGAGTTCTTCTCCAGAAGTCATCTTTAGTACGATCTTTCTTTGCCTTCAATATTTAATGTAGATGAGTTTCCCATAAACCATTCTTTGGAATTTCAACCAGATTGATTCAGATGCACTTAGATTCATTTCAAAAAGATCGTCCGAGAGTTTATTAAATTTAGTCACATTTGTTTCAGATTTCTTTTTCTTAGGCCTACAACAGGCAACTAGTTTGTTCCCATTCTTTCCATAATTATGTCATGTGGCTTTGGATTTCTTTGGCTTCTTAAGAGAGTTTTCATGTTTTTTTTGTTGGACTTTTCTGCCTTAAAAACATAGCCCTGACTACCATAAGTGTTGCGTTTTTCTCAGATTTTCTATTATCTTCCTTGATTCTCAAGTGAACCACCAGATCTTCTATGGTCATCTCCTTAGGTTTGTATTTAAATAATTCTTGAACTCTTTTTATGATGGAGGAAGCTTCTCAATTGCTATGGCCACTAGAAAGGATTTGCTTAGAGTTATTCCTTCATCATGCATTTCATGAACGATTACTTGCAGTTTCTGAATCTGACTGATCATAACCTTTGACTCAATCATTTTGAAGTCAAAAATTTTTATAGCAATGAATTTCTTCATGCATGCATCTTCAGTTTTGTATTTTTTATCCAAAAACAACCAAAGTTCTTTGGAGATCTTCATAGTGCAATATACGTACATTGTACATGTTATCGTCGAGTCCATTGAGAATATAGTTCTTACATATGAACTACGAGTTTTGTTAATACCTCAACTATTGATTTTGATGACAACAACCATATAAAAATATATATACTAATGTTTTGCCAAGTTATATATTATATAGTGCAGAATATTACACAGGTGATTAATCGAAGACGGTATAGTATTAAAGACTCAAAATAAAGATTTAAAGACTCATGAGTTCAAAAATAAGATATGAAGAGCTCAAGATTATAATTTAATGTCAGAGTCATTAGAATATATTTTTAAAGTCCTTAATAGCAATTTCTGATCTTTGATATTTTAAACAAATTTTTTTTAAATTTCAAAACATATTTTTAATTTTTTATAAATTTTTTAAAAAGTTCAAAGATATTTAAAAATTATGTTTTCAAATTACTTTACAATGTATAGAATTTTCAAAACCATTTAAAAGAAAATATTTTTCAATTTTGATTAGCATATGTCAACGTACATGTTTTAATATGTCAACATATAGGTCGTTAAATTGTTTTTTAAATTTTGAATGGAAGTGTCTTTTGGACACAACCCTTCACGAATGGATACATTAGTTTATTCTCTATATAAAAGGGAGTTCAAATGAATTTTTAATCAATTAAAAACATACTTTCTTCTTACTCCTTACTCTCTTGAAAAATCTCTTGAAAATATATATTTACTCTCTTCAAAATCAAATAGAATCAAGTCATACTATATTGTATTGATTCTCTACTATTTACTTACTATTTTAGAAGCATATCTCTCTCATTTTGAAGATAAATGTGCTACCGAAGAGGCTATAGGATCCATTGTATCCAAAGTATAACTATTTGTCTTTGAAAAATCATCAACTCTACTTTTGTTTGTGTGGGTGTGCTTATAGCCTATTCAAATCAAGTGGGTGTGCTTAATAGCTTGTTCAAATCTAATGGGTGACATTGTAGCCTAGTAAATCAAGAGAGTTTGCCCCATACTCGGAATATAAGAGGGTGTGTCTCGTAGCCTTAAAATCGAGATTGTAATTTTTTGCTTGCTATCGTACAAAGTAGGCACTTGAAAAAAATATGTACAAGAAATTGTATAAGACTAGATTTAAGAGAAATCTGAATCAGTATAAAATCCTTGGTGTCATCTCTCCAACTTTTTACTTTTTACTTTTCTGCTCATATTGTTTATGTGATTGCTAACAAATTTATTTATCTATGATTAATTATCTGTATTTTGATTCAATTGTTTAAACAAGTCAAAAAGATTCATAAAAAGTTACAAAACACTATTCATCCCCTCTAATGTTATAGTAGCCTTAATATCCTTTATTCCGCAATCCACATTTGGTATCAGAGCACTAGATTTTCAAAAATTCATAAAATTTGTTTTTGAAAAAGTATAAATGGGTAGTAGCACTACTAGTTCACTTTTTAACACTTTTGTAGAAAAGACAATCTACTGCTAGAACCCCACTTTTTTATGGTAGTAAATACACTTATTGGTAATGTAGAATGAAGATTTATTTACAGTCTAATGTCTAGATATTTGGAATATTATACAGAATGAGTACACTGAACCCTAGACTAAATTTTCAACTTGGACACCAGACCAAAGCGCACAAGCACTTAATAATTTTATGACCGTGAATATTTTGTTTTGCTCATTAGATAAAAATGAATTTAATAGAGTGTTTATTTGTAAGTCTGCATATGAAATCTGCAGAACACTGCAAGTTACATATAAGGGCACTAGTAAAGTTAAACAGGCTAACATTTCCATGTCAACTAATCAGTCTCAATTATTTAAAATGAATCAGAATGAGTCTATTTCTTACAGGTATTGTAGATTTCAAGATATAGTACATTCTTTAGTATCATTAGGTAGAAATCTCTCTAAAGAGGATCAAGTTAGAAAAATCCTTAACTCGCTACCTTTGGAGTAGGATCAAAAGAAATTAGCAATAGAGGAAGCTAATGACATTAGTCAATCAAAAATTGAAGATTTAATAGGTAATTTAATGTCTTATGAAGCACAATCGTAGGGTAGAAGAGAAAACAAAGCAACATAAAAGAAATCCATTATCTTTAATGCAATAACCGACGATCATGATTAAAACGATAACAATGATGAGGAGATTGCCTTCATGATCAGGAATTTCATAAAGTTCCTAAAATATAGGAAGATGAACAACTTTTGGAAGCCTGAAAACAAAACTCCTGGAAATGGAACTACAATTAAATGTTTTAACCGTGACGAACTCGGTCATCTGCAAAGAGACTGCCTACATCAAAATAAATCAAGAATCTCGTCAATCACCGATTCATCCAGAAAAAGAAAGAGGGCATACGCAGCAACATTAAATGATTCAGATACCACTTCAAGTGACAATGAACCGACACCATGGATACAAATGTGTGTTTCACGGCAATCGTAGATTAATTACAATAGATCACTAGAAAAGAGCAAAAAGTGGTAATCATTTTTTGATTATTAAATTTAGGAGTAAAATATAGATTAATAATGATGATGGATGCATACAAGTATATATATATATATATATGTGTGTGTGTGTGTGTGTACATACATACATATGTATGTAGGAATCTTAGTTTTATTTTTGGATTTTTGGGCCTATATGTCGACATATACCCAAATCTATATGTCGACATACCAGTCCGAATTATGAAATTTCTTTTCAAATTCAAAATTTGAATTTCCCTCTCTTTTGCATTAATTCCAAAAACCTAAAATGGCATCTTTTAACCTGAAACATGTTAGTTCACTCTCTATTAATTCACCTTAATTCTATCTATTCATTCACTATCTTTATTTCAAAAATTCAAAACATCTCTTCACTCTCTCATCTTGTAGAACTACTCAAAAATTGCCTCCTCAAGCCAACCACCAAAAACCATTAGGCTCTCAAAAAAGAATCAAAGGCTTTTTTTCAACGACAAAGAAGTCATCGACACTTATATTAAATATGCTACTTCCGAAAAAGTATTTCCGGGAAGATTTGCAAATTATGATGATTTTTCTTCTTATGGTCTTTAAGATCTTCGTTTTCAAAATGATTTTTTTGGTTTAGTCGATTCTTCTAAAAATGATTTCGTTTCTTATCCGAATTTAGTAAAAATGTTTTATGCAAATTAAAATAGAAATTTTTTGAAGGAGAAGAGAGACAAATTTGAAGTAGCGTGAAATGCACTACAATTGTTTTAGATTGTGAAATTTTGGATCAAATACTTGGTTGCATAATGGAATTGACCTCTTTACTTTTAAAATGATGAAAAAAGAGAAGTTTTATGACAATTTTGAAAACGACGAAGATTTTGAATTCATACAAAAGTCTTAGACCAAAATCAAGGCTTATGAGTCTCATTTTACAACAAAGCATCACTTCGAGGATGAGTAATTACAATAACCCGACTCAAAAGTTTTTAAAGCTCTTTTTTCCTTTCATGGAAATTACAACAGCAATTGGGCACTAGTAATCTTAGAAGATTTTTTTCCAAAAGAATATTTCAAGATATGAAAACACACTTTACCATGATGCCTATCCCACTAGATTTTTCGAATACTTTGGTGTTGATTTTAAAGAAGAATCCACTTTACCTCGAAAAGTTTTTAACAAATCCAACATTTCTCTCATGCATATTCTACCTTACTTTGAACATTATGAGACTCTATCTTAAAAGGAAGAGAGATTTGCGATGGAAGAACAACAAGAGATTGAATAAGAAGAAAAAAAAGTCATGGAGTTCAAGGAGAAGATCAAGCAGAAGAAGAGGAAGTATAGACTTCTCTTGAAAGGTTTGAGAGACCATCTCAAAGCTCAACGAAAGGAATCCTTAAAAATCAAGAGAAGATCATAAAAAATCAAAAGAAGCTATGTAGAAAATTTATTAATCTTTCCAACAAAGTGGATAAGTATTTTGGGAAGATTATGAAGAAGCCTGACGGAAGCTCATCTCTTATTATCTTCTAATTCTATCAAGTTATATATTATATCTTTTTCAAGCTTTTATTTCCTTGCATTTCCTTAGTTTTTTCAAGTTATCTTCTTATATTTTCCTTTTTGCTATGTATCATCTTATTTTGATCAATGAAATTTAGTTCTTGCTTTTATATACTGTTCTATTAGTCTCTGGAATTAACTAAAATATAATGGTATCAATTAGAAACTAAAATTATATTAAAGAAACTAAAAAGCAATTTGAGGCACATATGTCGACATACATATTTATATATGTCGACATACTATGGCCATTTGGCAAAATTTTAAAATTTTAAAATATCTATCTTCAATCCAATTTTTCCAAACGTCTTTTCACTTATATTTAAGCTTATTTTTTCCTAGAAAAAGCCATTCATCAATTCAACTTTCCATCCCCTTCCATTCTTAACATTTTTCTTATAAAAATGACTTCTCCACACCAAAAACTTAGTGAAAACCTTAAAGAGACACTCCAATCATTCAAAGATGTTCTCTCTTTTCATACTAAGACATCAGAGGCATTTGGGACAAAGCCAAATGCAAATGATTAGAGAACAAGAGAAGCATTTTGATGCTCTTCGGTGGTTAGTTTCCTCCCTCATCAAATATGATCAAACCAACCAACCATAATGCTCAAACACCAAGTACAATGAAGATTTGTATGCCATTAAAGCAAATCTAATATTTGGATCTGAAGGTTGGGTTGAAGTCCCTAGGAATATCTAAATTTCTGTTTGTTTGTAAGTGTGTATACTAGACTTATTTATTTTTAATTTGATCAATACGTAAATAATTAATACTCTTAAATTTGGATTGATTATCATATATTTGATTTTATTGTGATGTATAAATAAGGTTTTGATTTGACTTTGATTGTATTATAGTGTGCATTATCTAAATAAATAAAGTTTGCATTATCCTATTTATTTATTATCCTTAATATGTTGTATATAACTTAAAGATTGATCATTATATATCTTAATGATTATATCATGTTAAATATATAATAATTTTCTTCATTCTTAATTTATGCTTTAAATCAAAATTATGTAGTTAAACCCATATTGATTAGCGTAGCACCTCAGTCTTAATTATTGATTTTGACTCTATAGTTTATAAGTATATCATTTATGGGAAGTTTTATTTTTTTCATCCATTTTTTATGATAAAGGGGGAGAAAAATATATAAAATATACACATGCATATAATTAGAGGGAATTATGTAACTCAGAGGAAGTTATATTATACAGGAATATGTAATGGTTGTCATCATTAAAAAGGGGGAGATTATTAATACATTATTATTAATTTAATGAAAAAAATCATATAAAATATAGATGCTAATGTTTTACCTGATTATATAGTATATAGTGCAGAATGTTACACAAGTGCTGAATCGAAGACTGTATAGTATAAAAGATGCAAGACAAAGGTTTGAAGACTTATGAGTTCAAAGACAAAATATGGAGAGCTAAAGATTATAATTTAGTGTTTAGAGTTATTAGAATAAACTATTAAAGTCTTTAGTAGCAATTTCTGATCTTTGATATTTTAAATATATTTTTTTTTAAAATTTAAAACTTATTTTTAAATATTTTATATTTTTTTAAAAATTTACAGATATTTAAAAATTATGTTTTCAAATTATTTTACAAAATATAGAATTTTCAAAACCATTTAAACGATTTTTTATTTTATTTTAACTCGCATATGTCGACATGCATATTTTAATATGTCGACATATAGGCCGTTAAATTGTTTTTAAAATTTTGAATGGAAGTGTCTTTTGGACACAACCCTTCACGAATGGATACATCTATTTATTATCTATATAAAGGGGAGTGCAAACTAATTTTTAATCAATTAATAACTTACGTTCTTCTCACTCCTTTCTCTCTTCAAAAACCTCTAGATAAATACACTCTACTCTCTTCAAAATCATATAGAATCTATTCATACATTATTGCACTGATTCCCTACTATTTACTGTTTTAGAAGCATCTCTCTCTCTCATTTCAAAGATAAAAGTGCTATTGAAGAAGCTATGGGATCCATTTTATCGAAAGTACAACTATTTATCTTTAGAAAATCATCAACTCTACTCTTGTTTTTTGTAGGTGTGCCTGTAGCCTATTCAAATTAAGTGGGTGTGTTTAGTAGCCCATTCAAATATAGTTGGTGATTTTGTAACTAGGGCTGGCAATTAGAATTGATAATCGCAAAACCAAATTGAACCGACCTGTAAAGACACGAACCCGATAGGTCTCGGGTCGGGTGTGGATGATGAAAATTACAATAAAGACCCGATCAAACCCAACCCGAATGGACCCGACTCGACCAAAAAAATTTTAAAAAAATATTTTTAATGTTATTACCTAACCTGGCCCGAATCAACCGGATCCGACCCGAACCGAAGCTCAGGTCTGGTTTCGGGTTTAGGTTTTTAAAATGTATACTTTGGATCCGATAAAACCCGACCTACCTAGAAACGAGACTAGCCGGGTTGGGTTCGGATCCGTCGAGTCGGGTCTATTTTCCATCCCTACTTGTAGTCCGGTAAATCAAGAGAGTTTGCCCCGGACTCAGGATATAGAATAGTGTGTCCCGTAGCCTTGAAATCAAGATTGTAATTGGTTTACCTGCTACTGTACAAAGTAGACACTTGAAAAAAAATCTATACAAGAAATTGTACGGGACTGGATGCATGAGGAATCCCAACCAGTATAAAATCCCCGGAGTCATCTCTATAACTCTTTACTTTTTACTTTACTTCTTATATTTATTTCTGTGATTGCCTAGAAGTTTATTTACATGTGATTCATTATCTATGTTTTGATTCAATTGTTTAAAAAAGATTCATAAAAAATTATAAAATACTATTCACCCCACTCTAGTGTTATAGTAGCCTTAAAATCCTTTATTTCGCAACCACGAGTTTTTCCATGCATGGGTGGTTTCAATCAAAGTTATGTCAATTTCTTTTTCTCCCACGGTTGGAGCGTCTTCTGTTAAGAACTTTGCCAAACCTAACATGGTCAAGTAGAATAACATCTTTTATTGCCATCGCTTGAAATCCATCCCGTTGAACTTTTCTAGCCTTTCTCCTTGAGAAGCACAACGATAGGAATTATTGTTTTGGCATGGAGTGGTTGATGTTTTGAGACATTTTCATCTTCAAAAAGTAGTGTACAGTCAATATTGTTTCAAGATTGTTGAGAAGTAGGAATACCGAATAATAGTTTGTTCGGTATGAAAGCAAAAAATCGAAATATTAGAAATTGATTGTATCGGTAGTCCATAGCAGTTTGAGGAATGTCCGGTCCAGTAGAGCATTGTTTCCTTGAAACAATGTTGCACTCTCTATGGCGCTGAAGGTTGATGAGTAAGAACATGATAATAGAGAAGAGAGAAATAATAGAGATTTTCTAAATGAATTTCGTCATTCTTCTAAGTGTTGAGTGCTGCGTAGGCGTGGGATATTGCGTTGTATTTTTATTTCAATTCTACTAATTAATAAAAGTTGTTTTATTTAATTATATTATTTAACTACATAATTCAAAAATTATTAAAACAAACATACAATAACAAAACTAATTGTTTATAATAAACAGTTAAAATGCCTCTTTCAGAATGCCCTTTCATACACAAGAACCCTTTTCACGAACAACGCCCTTTTCGTGCCCCTTTCGTACATAAGAACGTAACCAAGATGACAACCATATTGGATGGTGCATATAAAACTGGAAATACAACGAAATATAACTAGAACTCGGGTGGTGGGTAGATATTGGGAAGGTAGTGGATGTCCCATAAAAAACTACCGGTATCTGATTGTATTGCTAACGTTCTATCTCCAACTATAGCTAATTCTGGGTGTCTTCATCTTCTAAAGAACAAAAAGCATCTCTGTTCTCTTGAATCTTAAGTAGTGATACTGCTTTAAAAAGTTGAATTTCTTTAAACTTCTTCCCACGATTAATGACATCCTTGAAGCCCATAGATGGGCAAGTGTATGATACACTTGGACTAGGATTAGGAGAAGGAGTAGTATACGGCAGGGACTATGGTTAGGGGAAGGAGTAATATATGATGAGGTACTATCTATTTCAGAACGAGATTTCTTCAAATTTCTTTGATATATCATATCAATGGTATCTTTTATCTTCTCGTCATTCACCATTCGCTTCTTCTACCAAGAGTTTTGGAGATGAACCTCCGCCATGTGCTATTGTAGGTTGTTGTGATAGTTGTATATTGATGTCGTCAAGTGGAGTATAAAATCCGTCAATTCTCATGTTGCATCGAACTTTGTGTTGTTGGTTTGTTATGGAGGAGGAGAATGCATTGATCTTTTATGACACCATGTGTGAATGCACCCGCTTCTGTTGCAATAGTACCTTGAAAAATCTATTGCATAACTCCATATGAACTATTGGGTGTTCCCTATACTTTAGAATTGTGGATCTAAACTCCTGAAAAGCAAAAGAAAAGAGGAACAAAGTTTAGCACTAACTCGTAAACAAAAGAAAAAAGGCCAAATTTACCTTGACACGATCAATTCACTATTGCTTGCTTCCGCTAACCGTTCCCCTCACTAAATCCCATTATGCGATCATTTTATTACAGAAACTTTGCCATACAGACCGTTGTTTCTTTAATCCATCGTATTTGTAGCGAATTTGATCGTTTGTTACTGGTATTTCATTTGGAATAGTCGTCAAAGCCTCATTCAATGCAACTGTAATTTTATTACGAATGCCTTTTTGTTGGTTCTACCGGCTTCATAAGGATCAACAGCGCAACGCATGAACAATACCGTAACTTGTTTGGATTAATCCTTTAAAGCCGAAAGTTTTATTAAATAGATTCGGTCATTCTCTAACTAAAAAAATTCAAAAAAGGTCAGAAAAAATATGTAAAGTAAATAAAAATAAAATTGAGATGAGTATATGAAAAATTATCTCAAAATGTGATTGTATTTTGCCTATTTTGAGTTAAAATTGGGATTGATATTGGTGAGGAGGAAGAATTAAGAATAAGAGAAATATATATGAGTTAAAATTAGAAACGTCGAAATTAACTGTTGATTAGCCGTTGACATCAAGTGCGTCTGACATTAAACAGTAACTTCAGACCGTTTAGCTAAACGGTCCAAAATTGTAAGTTCCGCATCTTACGCGTCATAGGAAAAGAATGGACAACAACATTTATGTCAATTCGTGGGACTATTCCACCATTTAATACTTCATTCACTATTCACTGATTTTCAACATACACACACAGAGCGCTAAATAACAACACAAATTCTTGAATAACTGGGTTAACCTAACCAGGTCTTGACCAGAACAGGTGTATTAGGTTGACGAACTCCATTATATAATATATATGATGAAATCATGGGTTAAGCGGATGAAGTTTCTCATGTTTATACTTTATACCGTTGAAATGACGCGTTTTCGTTTTTTTTGGACGAGTACACAAGCGCATCGCAGGATCGCCGTATCGTCAATAATAAATAGGAGGTCAAATTTATTCATTCAAAGCGAAAGTTTTTTAAAACTAAAAGAAGCAAAAGCTGATTGCAACCTCTTCTCTTCTTTTGTTTCTTCTTCTTTGGCTCAGTCGTCCCGTTTCTTTCTTATTTCCAAGATTTGTTCCTTTCAAAATCTACGGTCCTTTTTTCAAGCTTATCAACTTATTTGCTGAATTTTATAATTTTTTCCGGAGCTAGTGGTATTTTTGCTTGTGGCCAAGCTGAAGAGCGTGAATAGGTAAGAGATGAATTTTTATAAATCCTATTCTCCTTTTTATTTATATTAGTTTATGATTTAGTTGTTAGCAGTGGATGTTCTGATTTTGAGAACAAATTACGAAGAAGAATGGTTTGAAAGTTTAGAGCTTTTTATTGGCTTTTTAAACAGGACTACTGTTCTGAATTTATTTGGACCGCAGTACTTTTCTTTTTTGGACTACGTAGAGGTTGGAAATTTGAGTTGTGACAATTGACAAATTTTATTCAAAACTTGCGATTCTAATTCGTCTTCTACATCCCATCCAATATACAATACAAAAATATATACCCATACCTTAGACTTATTCTTAGACATGTTAAACATGTGATAACTTCAACAAAATTGCCGCCTTCTCAATCAAACACTTTTTTTTTCTTCTTCTAAACACAATGAGCCATTGGTTACCTTCTCTCATTGTTTCCTTTCTTTTCTGCTCATTTTTTCCGGATATTATAGAGTTATTACAGATGAGGATCTAGTCTGTTGCGGCATTTTGATGAGGCGGTTTTGGGTCGCTAAAATAACAAGAGAATGAATATGAGTACCTGGGTATTGGTAGGAAGTCACAATTGAATATTATTGTGACGGACATCTCAGACTATTCTTGTGAATATCTGAGGTTGTCATATTTGATTTGTCATTCAGTAACATGTTTTTCTTTTTAAATAATAAACAAATAAACTAGGTAGCTATGGTCGTCTTGTGAGTTGTGTTTATTCACAATACTACAACTCATAGTCTGAGGTGGTTCTGGATTATGAATTGTGTATTGGCTGGATCCTATTTGCTAGCAGTTGAACTCTACCTTGTTGCTGCTGCTGTTTTTCTTCTTCTTCTTCTTCTTTTGGGGAAATTGGTCTGAGCTGGTAACTAACTGAGTATGACTATTGTTTGTTTAATTCACTAAATTAATTCAATCAGGATGTGTATAGTAGCCGAATATTGCTCAAGTTAACATGCTTAGCTATATAAAGAATACAACATACACTATTTAACCCTTCAGTGTTTGATAGCAATTCGTTGCTTATGCCATGTTCCCTAGTTTCAGTAGGAGTAGTCGATTTAGTTTGCAATTGTAGGAGCTTGATTTTGGTCGTTGCTCGAAGAAAATGTCAGGGGAATCTTATGAGAATGAGATGAAGATAAATATGTCAAAAGTGTAGGGTGTATAAAAGTACTGTTAGGTTTATATTGGTTAAGTAAAAAAGTTGGGGTGGATGGAATTTTTTGGATTTTGATTTGATAAGTTCATCTCAAATTGGTTGCCTAAGAATAAATTATAGTTGTGAGAATTTTGTAGCAAGAACCAAGTGACTTTATTAGTTTTATATCTGGTTTGTGCGTTACCTTGCTAGTCGTGAGTATATGCCAGGTTTTTTCTATTCTATTTTAATTTTATTCTTTCCTGATGCAATAAAGAGATGGGATTTTCTAGTTTGGTGCCAAATCCAAACCCAGAAGCCGTGCCTTCCTAATGTTTGTATGCCTCTGTATTCCATGGGTTATAAAATTTGTTTATGCATCTTAACACCATGTTCATAATCTTTTTTTTTTTTTTTTTACTTTTATGGTGTTGTCATACTGGTAAAAACTGATGCATTGACTACTAATATGGCAATTGTCCAATGTTTTCATTGAACAATTGTACAATGTTTTCATTACTATTCCGTATTATCTTCTTTGGACAAATAATTTGAAGTTTACAGGTTTTTACTAGTCATATATTACAAGGAATTACTTGTTAATATGTTCTACAATTGTTTCAGTTTGTTTAATTCTACCCAGTAGGAAAAGAATTATCTTTTCACCCACACAGGTAAGCATTTTTGAGTAACTATCTAATGGTCATTTCTCTAGTTAGCAAAACAACATCTGCCAAATCCATTCTTCAAAAATGGCTTGTTTTATGAATCAACTAAACATTGTGCTAAAATCTAGAGTGTAAAATTTTAAAAATTAAATAAGTGGTCTAAAATATTTAACATCCATGTATTCATTGATTTTCCAACATTGGGTAAAGCATTGTCAGATATTCTCATGTGGTTCTTTGCAAATTTTGAGAACAAGCTTTTTTTGTGTTATTTTGCGACGCAATGTAATTTTTCCTCTTTAAACACTTTGTAGAGATAGGAATTGTTTGATAAATCCGGTCCTTCAACTTTAAAACTTAAACATTAAAATCTCACTATCATTTTCCTTCAGAGAATGGGAAGATACATAGTTTCAATTTTATTATTATCATGCTTAGTCTCCTTCTTGAACTGGTTTCAACTCTGTTTTTTTGTCCCCTAGTCAATGACTTTAGAGTTGTGAAAATTTGATATTTATGGATGCAACTATTTGAGTGAATGTTGCTGTGCTGAGTAGTTTCAGCTATCTGTTACAAGGTTCAAACTTGTGAGTTTTGGTTAACATACCATGCTACTAAACAACTGGGCAACTCCATATCTTAATTGTCCACCCCTGCAAACTATTTTTTTTTTTGTATTTGCATGGCATTGAATGAATTAAAAAAAATACGTCAATACAAAAATTGTTTACTAATATATATTATAGAGACAGGCAGTTTTGAAAAATTAGGTATTATTAAAATTAATTTTATGTTGTTTCTGCAGTCTTATATTATCAAAAAAGTACTATCATATTACATATAATGAAGGTAGGCTTGTCAAAGGTACGAGTTTCAACCCGAGCCCGGCCCGAACAGCCCTGTTAATGCGGGTACGTGTTTTGCCCAAACTACTCAGGCCTGACCCGGTTACTATTAGGGTCAGGTATGATTTGAGTCCAACCCGATTATTAGTTTTCCGTAGTATCAAAGTATGAGTGTGTGTATTATTTGTTTATCACTTTGTTTGGTTGCATGTAGATATTTTTGTATACTTTTGTTATGAACATGACCACATCACCATCCAATTTGTACAAAAAATTTCAAGTTTAAAGTATGGCTTTAACATAAGTATTTCGAGTTCGGTGTACGGGTATTATCAGTGATCTTGAAAAGCCCGACGAGCCGGGCTCGGGTATTGTTTTTGAAATACCATGTGGATTCGAGTTGGACTCGGATTTTGATTATTATAACCAGGTCCGGGTTTTAAGATACCAGGACCGAACCCGGCCTGTTGACAGGTCCGGGTCCGGGTTTTATAAATGTGTATAATTAAAACACATTTATAATGCAAAATTCACCATACCCGATAGAACAAGCTGTTCTGCCATCCTTCACCATTAATGTTTATTATCACTTTCCTTTATATCAGGGTAGGATGGCAGATATTCAGTTAGGTGCTCATACAGTAAGGTCTCATGGAGCAAAAGTAGCAAGATTCCACATGCATGACTGGCTTATCTTGCTAGTTCTAATTGTCATAGATGGATTACTGAATATCATAGATCCATTTCATCGATTTGTTGGCAGAGACATGATGACAGATCTTAGATATCCATTTAAAGGAAATACAGTACCATTTTGGGCTGTTCCGGTATGTTGCGATCTTTTGTCTTCGTAATATTATAATTATTACATGTTTGAAATAAGGTACCCACTATTTTTGCAGTTGATTGCAGTTTTACTACCTTTCGTAATCTTTCTCGGCATCTATTTCAAGAAGAGAAATGTTTATGATTTGCATCATGCTATATTGGGTATGTTCTTTTTCCTATACCAAGTTCTAGTGTAAGTTTCTCTTGTTTTTGTAACTAATGAATAATATAAATTTTCTGGCACTTGCAGGCCTTTTGTTTTCTGTCCTTATAACTGCTGTATTGACTGATGCAATTAAGGATGCTGTTGGTCGGCCGCGGCCTGACTTTTTCTGGCGTTGTTTCCCTGATGGAAAAGACGTGAGCAATAAATTAATCTGTATATCCCCTTTTTTCAACAGACCTAACTTATGAATTTAACAAAAAAACATGTATTTTCAGCTTTATGACGAGGTTACTACGGGTGTTAAATGTCATGGGAAAAAGGCTGATATAAAGGAAGGGCACAAAAGTTTTCCAAGCGGACATTCCTCATGTAAGCAAAAAACTGGTCTATTTTACTTTTATTCTAATCTTACCAGATTGATTGATACAAAGCTCATTAACGCACGCATATATATATATATATATATATATATATATGTATATATATATATATATATATATCAATCTTTAGATTAATATTGTCTCCTTATGTTCACCCCAATTCTTCTTGTATATGTCAGTCTTTAGATTAATATTGTCTCCTTATGTTCACCCCAATTCTTCTTGTATATGTCAGTCTTTAGAATAATATTGTCTCCTTATGTACACCTCAATTCTTCGTGTAACTTGCTCCGCATAAGGACACCAACCATTACTCTTTATATACTGAAGATAAAATTGTTATGTGCTGTTTTAAAATAAGCATGTTTGAAGTGAAATCATTTGTTATCAATGGTTAAAACCTGTAAGTATTAGCGTTCGTAATCTTATTTTTTGATGAAATGGTGAATTTGTAGAAAATAATGTTGAACTGTTGAAGTTTTTGGAGGGATATTGACATTATTTAAAAGTTTGTTTAGGTAATAGATCCTTTATCCAATGAACTTGGACGTATACATCCTAAAAGACTATACATGATTATCAGGATGGTGTTGTCTTCTTATTAAGACCTCATTCACTGATATATTACAACATATCATAGTGTCGTTATGAAAGACATATCAATGAATCATTTTATTTTGTTTCAAGATTTTCTTATGGGAAATATTTATAACATCTATAGGAAAGTTACATCTCTATATTCTATATTTAGTACATGAGGTCAGGAACATTACATGGGTTTTTCAAAAATAAAATACATGGTTTATACTTTATAGGTTTTTCCAACATAAAATCCGCCATTCATTTACAAAGTTTCTGGAAAATACAGGGTCTTTTGCAGGTCTAGTATTTCTTGCATGGTATTTAGCAGGAAAAATCCGAGTGTTTGATCGAAAGGGCCATGTTGCAAAACTTTGCTTAGTGTTTCTTCCTATACTCGGTGCATCCCTTGTTGCAGTTTCTCGAGTCGATGACTATTGGCATCATTGGCAAGATGTATTTGCTGGAGGTCTTTTAGGTTTGTTATTCGTCTGATGATGTTTGTGAATAGTAGTGATTTCTTTTGAATTCCTTTCATTGTCTTTTTCTCGCGTATTAATTTTCATATAATCTAGGTACGGTGGTTGCTTCTATATGCTACTTGCAATTTTTCCCTCCCCCTTATCATGTTGATGGTAAGTAATGTTAATCATATTATAACCATTGGCAAGAATTTTATTGCTTTTTTTTTTGTTACGTTGACTCATATTACTTATTCAGTAATTTTCTTGTACTACGATCAAGTTCCGAAATTTTAAGTATATGTCTAGAGTTGATGACAATTGGATTCATATCAAGTCATTGTCCGACTTTGATAACTTTCAGCAATTATGTTTGATACTGTATCTAGGATAGGCATATTAGGAATTACATGTCTAGGATAAATAGTTTACCACAAACAAAGTTCGTTTACAATGGAACAGGAAATTTCTTCCTCGTGAACATGCATTTTTTATCTAGGACAATCCATGCTTTTATTATTATTACTATGCTTCAAAACTGAGCTCAAAATATTGTGGATTTGTGCCTGGAGGCATGTATTTCCTTTTTAATCGAGTGATACAACTCTAAGGGCTTGAAATATTTTGTCACACTTAAGTGGAGTCTGTATCTTAGAAGCTGAGACCTTGTAAGAGGCTGGCATTGCTTAGTAAGAACGGTGTTCTGAAGGTGGCATTACTTAAAATTTGAAATTTGACGGAAAAAGCACGACCCTGGACGGGAACATTTCTTATAAAACCTCATTAAAGTTTCAAAAGAAGCTAACTCTTTAGAATGAAACTTTGATCTTTCATAGATTTTTAGAGGTGCTAAATGCACCCCATACTCAGTTCTCATTTTACCCTGTTTATTTTACCGTCTACTTCGTGTTACCTAAAACATATTACCAAACCAAGCCGGTTACTGCACTGCCAATCGGTACAACGGCCGATCAAATGCGTTAACTTTCGGTATTATATTATAGTGTATGTTCTATTTTTCTGATTGGAAATATATTACCACCTGTTATATATTGCCGGTTGGTAGTATATTATTGACCCGATTGGTTACAACGAAGTAGCATGTTGCTTCTCTTTTTTCTTCTCCTTTTTTTATGGGGTTAAAAAGAGTCCATATGATGGTGCATTTAGCACAACTTTATTTCTATTGAATGGGTGTAAAATCTGAGCTTTTCAAACATTTATATAGTTTCATGTCCATATAAGAAATACAATCTTTTTCTGCAGCATTTGTAAAATTTCTTAAGAATGTTGACTTTAATTAATTAATTTTCCTATAAAAATGCATTTTCATCTCGTTTCCAACTTTAGACTTTTTTGGAAGTTGCACTTTGTGTTTTCCACTTTTTGCACTCATACTTGAACCTGTTTTCGTCCTGGGATTCTAAGGTCTCCGTTATCTTTTTTGTGAAGGTGTTTTTCCCTTCCAAATTTGAGATGGTATCAAACAACCATTTCTCCAGAGAACTAGAACTTGAGCGTTACATAAATGAGTAATAATTATTTGAGGAGTGTTACATAGATAATTATAATTTAGGAACTATACCTCTACTTAGGAGCTTTTAATAGCTAAACAAAAGGCGAACTGCTACTCATAAGAACAAAACTTCAATAAGGTTGTGCAACAAATTGCTCAACCGAACTATTCAACGACTTCAACGACTTTGTATTACAAATTACTCATTTCATTTACGGAAATATCATTTTTTTTTTCAGAAATGGAAGTTTTAAAACTGTAACAAAAGTTCTAAATAATTAATAAAAAATATTTTAATAAAATTTGAAACATGCATTCAATTTTATATACAAAATAACTCAACTCTACAACCATAAAAAAAGTAAGTATTTCATTTTTTGGTCTTAAATAAAAGATTGAAATTAAAAATAATAATCAAAACCCTACGTACTACCCAACTGGTTTGA
Organism: Allium fistulosum; assembly: GCA_030737815.1. Taxonomy (NCBI): domain Eukaryota; kingdom Viridiplantae; phylum Streptophyta; class Magnoliopsida; order Asparagales; family Amaryllidaceae; genus Allium; species Allium fistulosum. The sequence goes on along the minus strand of CM060906.1, from coordinate 1,038,503,863 downwards.
AGCATGATTAGCTAATCAAAGGTCACAAGTTCTTCGAATCTCGTTGCCGGCAGCTGTCGCTAACACGGAGTCTGTGTTGGGGATTCTCTAAGATTTAATAAATAAAGTTTAAAAGGTTATATAAAAATAAAATAAAATTTGTAATATTGAAATGTAATGGAAATATTCCTCATGATTTTTATTCAACTAACAAAAGTAGAGAAAGTACACAACTTTTGTAGGCGTGAACTAATTTTTTCTACTAAATTCCACTGATTCAGATTGTTTTACAAGTAGTTGAAACTTTCTAATAAAGAATATAATAATTAATAAAAAAACAATCAAGAATTTTCAAAACAAAATCGAAAATTTTAGCAAAGCTAGAAAAGTTAATGAAAATGATAAAATTCAAAACAATGCTGTTCAAAATATCTGCAATAATTTAAAAATTCATTTACTTAAAAACAAAATATGTCCTTGTGTTCTCAAAAGTATAAGAATAAGACTGAAATATAAAAAACTTAAACAAAACTCATATAATTTGGTTAACAAAATAAAGCAACCTATCCAAACATCATATATTACACAAGTTTGCTCACATGTGACACATAAAATTAGATATTACATCAATATCAATATTTTCATAAAGACAATGAAGGTTTCAAGAAATATAAACTTTTCAAAGAAATTAAAATTTAAAAGTTAAAATAACGTTTACAAAATTCCTCGAATTATAATAGTTTATTCAAAAAAAGAAGTATTCAAAATAATCATTTGTTTAAAATGACAATTCTGTATAAGATTTTAGATTTGCAAATCATGTTGAAAATAGATGTCAATCTTGGGGATCGAACTCCCGACCTTTGGTCTCACAGTCTGAACCATCAACCAACTTAGATAACCCCGTTGGCTTTTGAATCATCTTTGTGTGTATGTGTGCAGAGAGAGACGAAATCTAACAATAATCATTTGTTTAAAATGACACTTCTGTATAAGAAATTAGATTTGCAAATCATATGTTGAAAATAGATGTCAATCTTAGGGATTGAACTCGTGACTTTTGGTCTCACAGTCCGAACCGTAAAACCAAATTAGTCAACTCCGTTGGCTTTTGAATTATCTCTGTGTGTATGTGTGTAGAGAGAGACGGAATCTAACAATAATCATTTGTTTAAAATGACATTTCTGTATGAGAAATTAGATTTGCAAATCATGTTGAAAATAGATATCAGTCTTGAGGATCGAACACGTGACCTTTGGTCTCACAGTCCGAACCGTCAACCAACTTAGCCAACCCCGTTGGCTTTTCAATCATCTCTGTGTGTATGTGTGCAGAGAGAGACAAAATGTAACAAATGAAAAAATAATATGCTGTGTGTTTTTGATTTCGTAGTGGACTTTAATAGTTTGTATATGTTTTATGGCATTTCTCTTTTGGAGCTCGTTTAACACCTCTATCATATTTTGAGTTACACTTCAAAATGCTCCAAAATTTTGTAGATTTTTAATTAACATTATGAATATCATCTTTATAAAAAATGTGATCATTTTGAAATTTAAAGTCTCTTCAAAATATTAAGTTAATATCAACCCTTTAAACATTTATTTTAACAATTGATTTGAAATATTAAGTTCATCATGATATATAACGTATATACTGAGATGACCTTGAGTATGATATGAATATATCCATAAAATTTCATGACCTTTAATTTTGTGTAGCCCAAAATATGGAAGGGGTGCTCCAAAAGTGGTATATCATCGAACCTTCCTCTATACATGGAATCTAGCTAGTAAAAATCAAAATAAAATATGCTTTTTTTTTGTTTTTATAGTGGACTTTAAATAGTTATGTTTATGTTCCAATACCTTAAGCCTACGGGTTAGTACTACCTTATAATTTTAAGAAATATATTTTGTTCTACTAAGAAACCGAAAAATCAAGACTTACTCAGATTAATAAATCTGATTTTGATAACCTTTTAATTTTGTATTTCTCTACTTGGGAGGTTTTTAATGACTAAGTAACTGACAACATGCAAGAATAGGAAAAACTAATCTCAATGCCCAAAGGCTTAAGAAAAATACCCACATGCATAAAACTTGACCAAGTGCAATGGAACAACCCAGGTGAATATCAACGATTAAGTCCAAAAAAATTAGAGAGCATAAATTATTTACAACTAACAACAAATTAAAATAACATAACATGGCCTTTAATATTTTACGTAGAATCTAATTCTATTTTCATGAGTTTATGGGTAGTATGGTTTGTTCATGCAAATCAATTCTTCATCGCAGAGGCACCAGAAACCTTTTCAAAAGGAAACGTATATGCCAAACACTACATGCCATGGCTATTTGGGTTTTTTGACCTTTTCTTAAATAATATATGAAGGGAAACAACATGTTTGTACCATACCAGTCAAAAAAAGGCATAATAATTTGCAATTTGAATTATGGAGTAGTACTATTTGGACCAGTACCAATCAAACATTAAATATCTTATATGGGCAGTATCATAAATTATTAAATTACCACTTAATAATAATCTGAATAAACTTTAAATCAAAGAATCCAATATCTTTTTTTCTTCCTTTCTTTTTTATTTTACGGAAAAAAAAAACCATTTGCATTTGGATCAAATTGGTACAGATAATTTTTTTTCCTCATGTAATGTATTTTATGATTTGGGCTTTCAGGTTGGGGTCCACATGCATACTTTAGTATGTTAGCAGCAGATTCACAGACTAACAACGAAGCACCTGCCGGTAATCACAATCATCTTACACTTGATTCGGGTCCAGTTGAGATGGCCATAGTAGCCGCTTCATCTGAAAACAGAAACAATTTTCAGATCAGAGATTCAAGTCCAATTCTTAATGATATTGAAGCTGGTAGAAGATATTAATTTGACTATCTTGTGCTCTGCATAAATAAAAAAAAACTCTTGTAAAATAGATCCTTTTTTTATTTTTAGATTATTACTTTGATTTTCTTACATTTGGACACTAGTTTTTGCACTTTGCCAAAATATACGGTTCTTTATGTATGATAGGAATGTAAGTGGTGATTTTTTTTTTGTGTATAAAGAGAATTGCATTCTTTTCTTCTCTTGCCTGGATTAGATTTTGTTGTATTCAGTGGTGATGATTTTACATCTTCTACTGTCCAGTTTTTACTTTTGTTGTTTTAAGGTTGCACGCTCAATGCTTGAATACGGTGTTATAGATTCACAAATGTGTATTATGAATCTATATGATGCTGGTCTCTGGATTAATGAACGTTCTGGTAAACAATGATCTTTCATTTTTGTTTCGATGAGGGAATAATTTGCATTTCCGTAATTCAGGAATTGAATTGCAGCCGTGAATTCACAAAGAATCTTATTATTTATATTAGAATATCTTTCATTTTTATTTTTAGTCCGTTCATATATGTTTTAATCCTACTCGATTTTAAATGGGTTTTACCTTTTCAAGTTCTTTCATTGTTAGGTCCATAAATAGAATTATTTTGATGATCCATCCTGTTTTTTCTGTTAAATCAAAAAAATAAAATAACTCGAATTCTATAAGGTTGAATAAAAAAAAAATTAACTTTTTTTCTTATAATTGCTATGCTTAATGTGTGACTCGTTGGTTTTTTCTCTATAGTTTTTAGTTGGATCATCTTTCAACTTCTGAACTTGCTTTGCTATGGATGGTCTTTTTAAGCGACTGAATCTCACAGATGGACTTAAGCTGCAGCGATTTAATTCTTTCACCCTTTTAATTTTTGTATGCTGGATGCAACAATGCTTACCATGGATATTTGTTTTCACGCGACTACTGTCTTTAGCATTGTGCTTATTGTTGTAACATAAAATAAGGGTAGAAGCTATTAGAGAAAAAATGACGAGACACTTTATTTATTTCAGATGTATACATACAATACAGCGGAGCTTTATTTATAGGTATGTCATGAAAAATAAAATTACAATAATGCCCATGTAACATTTAGCATATCCGCCTTTATAATTTACATATTTATTAATAGTTGGCTTGGAAGCGCAAACTTTTGGTCCGACCGCGAACTTCCCAAAATACCATTTACTCATATATAATTTAATTATTATCTATTAGGGTTCGACGCTTGGTTTTTGGTTGATTTGCTCGAGTCTGTTTTGATAAGCTAACCAGATTTTAAAAATTAAGTAAAAGCATGAACAGTTTTATAAAAAGCAAAATGTTTTAAACAAGTTTTAAAGTTTTTAAAATGTTTTAGTTTTCAAAAGAAATGTTACCTAGTTTACTATATTACAACGTGATAGAGGGCATTGGGGTTCCCAAATGTTTGCTTTGTTGAGAGGAGAATTAAATGATTAGATAAACGCATGTGTCCCATACCACATGTTTTACCACATAGTGCCTTCGGTTTTGAAATGAAGATTCAAAGTGCAAGGGCTATTGCCGTTAACTTTGAGGGTGATTCCAAAATTTCAAGTCATTTTGACACGGTTAACTTGTTCAAACCTTCTGTCGATTATTGAGTCACAACTTGTTTTAAACGGATAATACGGTGTAATTTCCGTTATTTCGATGTTTTTCTTGATATTTCTTTCTGGATTTTATACACAGGTACTATAACGTGTTTTAAAAATGTTTTTCAAATAAATGGGGTTTTGAAATTATTATTATATATTATTTCTAGTATAAAAATTATATACTCTATAATAAGAGAATTTCAAAGGCTATTTCTAAAGCGATTTCGAAACGTTCCTAAATCTCGTTTTCTTCAACTTAATTTCTATATAAAACACACAATTTTTCACTTCGAGCGAATAGGGAGGAGAATTAAATGATTAGATAAACGCACGTGCTCGGTACTGTATAAACAAGGATCCACAAGCCAGAAGACGACAAACCTGAAGGCAACAAACCGTAGTGGCGAAGGTCCGGAGGCCCAGTATTGGACACCATAAACTGGCAATATGTGTCACAAACCCCTCGGATAGGAACCCGCAAAGTGTTAACGTGTGTCCCATACCACACGTTCGCACTAAACGGTTTACTAACCGTTAGTTAATTCCACACTCAAAGTAGTACAAAGTTTACTCCATCTCATCGGTAAACCAAATCCAAAGGTCAAAACGATCAAACGAATAGATTAGGAATTAACTGAAAAGATAAATATTTTTGCTACTCATAAAAATTTGAGTACCCATTTTATCTAATTATTTAATTCTCCTCCCTCTTCGCTCGAAGTGCAAAATTGTGTGTTTTATATAGAAATTAAGTTGAAGAAAACGAGTTTTAGGAACGTTTCGAAATAGCAAACGAACCCAGATTGTCATGAAATTTTACAGGAATGTAATTCAACACTCCTACTTCAATCTGTAAAAAGAATCACTCAAATCCGATTTGAAACGAATGAGTTATGTTGTCTCAAACATGCACTCATGCTATGTTTGCAACAGTTCAAGAACCAAAAATGTACGGGCCTGAAACCATATTGGGTTCAACTTTCAGGCATGAAACAGAGGATCAAATGATATCGGATTGAGCTCAAAATTGGTATGCATGTAGTAGAAAACTTTATCTTTCAAACAAAAAAAAGAATCACGCAATTTGAGCAAGAAACGAAAGAGATATGCTGTCTCAAACATGGACTCAGGCCATGTTTGCAGCAATTCAGAAAACAAAATGTGCAGGTAATTTTCAGGCTGTGAATTGATTTTGCAGCAAGATTTTCAGGTATCAAACGAAAGTGTTTTCTTATGAAATTTTGCAGATATATACTAGAACACATGAACTATCAATAGAAGAAAATTCGGTAGCATTTCGTTGCCGGAATCAAAAATTATAGGCATTCAAAGAGGCTACATGAAACAGATTTCAAACAGAATACTACAAAAATTTACCGACAAAAACCAAAATTTTGATTGCTTTTGCAATTTTTTGAGCTTGGCTCAGCTAGATTATGTGAGTATTTCAACCCATATTCTTCTCAACAGCCATTTATAATTAAATAGATAAATTAATTAAGTAATTAAGATTGATTAGCCTATTATTTCTAAGTTGGACTGGAACTATTCAAATTAAGTTAAAACAATTAAATTTCTTTAAAAATTCAAACCATCCCTCTACGCTTAAGAATATAATCTAACAAATAAATATCATTTAAACAAATAAACTTCATTTACAAATTCGTTGTTTATTAATTAATAACATAAATAAAATCCAAACTAACAAAAAATTAAATGTTGCAGCTTAGAAATAAAAATTTAAATTAACTACACATAATTTCAACGTAAAAACATGACCAAATATTTTGCAAATTATTTTCTCTTGAATGTGTTAATCATATACAAATTGTAGAAGAACAATTCACGCGCAAAGCACATGCCAGCATCACGCACGAAGCGCGTGCCGTAACGCTCGTATATTGTAACACTCTTCCTTGAATACGCGTCTTCATAATCTTGGATGTTCATATGGCAGCTCAAAGTTGTCGTTTTTGAAACATATATGATGAATGCTCATCCTCGTTATTATCTTGCTTACATATATCTATTCAGTATATATATACATATACATATACATATATATACATATACATATACATATACATATACATATACATATATATACACATATGTGTATATATATATTGTCTATTGCCTCATTAAAAACCTAAGTTAGAAAAACCCAATGAGAAAAACCTTGAACGAGAAAAAAAAGTGCAACCTGTAAAATCATGAATATCATATTAAAAATGATATTCCTTCTAAAGAGTGACAAAATTAGATGCGCCAAAAATAATAATAAAATTAGATGCGCTAAATAAAAGTTAGATGTAAGAGATAAAACCACTACTTCTGAAGCTATATATGATATCCCTTCAGGAGTTATAATATTACTTCCAAAATAATATAAAATATTGTAGCATAATCAAAGAACTTTTCAAAATATATTTTAGATCACAAATATATGAGGTACATCAAAGGTCATGGCAATTTTATCAAGTGATACAAATTCTAAAATAAATTATTAAAAGCAGATCCACTCTTTTAAAACATCAATTTCACTAAGAAAACTCAAATTAATTTTCGCACAACTCTCAAAACAAAATTTGTTCCATATTATCATAGTTTTCCAACGAGAGTCGGATTGTAGAAAACATACAAGGGAGTTAAAATTTATGGCCAAAACATTACCGTGCTACAACGCTTAAATCCCAAGACACAAGCTTGAGTTATTACCTCAAATTCAAACATGTTTTAGGCTTAGCAAACTTCAGATTTCCAAAATGTGATAAACATGAAAGTTGTCCATTATAAATGTAGCTTTCAAATGAAAAAAACTCACTTAAATCAGATCGTAAAGTCAAAAGTTATAATTAAAATAATTTAGTGCTTCATCTCATAACAAAACTCAGGCCAAAATTGTTACTTCAAATTCAACCACATTTTAGCATTAGAAAACATCTGATTTTCGAAAAGTGATCAACATAAAAGTTGTTCCTTATGAAAATATCTTTCGTAGTAAAAGAATCTCACTTTATTCCGATCAAACAATTAAAAGTTATGGCAATTCTATCACAACACTTCCAAAATTTCATAATTCAAAACACTTCAACATCAAACTAATCAATCAAAAACATAGGAGAATAGTAACCGCTGAATAAATAGTACTATTTGACGAAGAACAGGACGACCTTTTAAGCATCATCAGACTATATCATATATAGAAATATGAACAATAGATCCCATATATATATATATATTTCTAATAATTCAATTTCTAATTTTTTTTAATTGGAACTTCTGGTTCTTTATCACGGGAAAACTTTGAAATTTAATAATTCATGGAAACTCAAGCTTTTAGCTTTATAGAACTATAGGTTCTCAAATTTTATTTAAATTATAAATTAAACTTATTGTGTATGCTTTCATTAATGTTTCCATTCACTTCAGGTATGCAAAATCAAGATAAATATTGGATTTAAACTTTGATACGATCTTCTAGATACATATTATTCTTATATAAGTTTCTCTAACGACTAATAAAATATTTCTTTTGGAAACATAAATCATATATCAAAATCATTTCCAAAATCTTCATTTAAACCGAAATCCAAAATCATTTCCAAAATCTTCATTTAAATCTTCATCCTACTCCCCTCAAGGCGCGGAGGTGGGTTCCTTCAAAAACCGATAAACATGGTTGGGAACATCAAACCTCTGTGCTGGGGCTGGCTTAAATCCCTCCAAGGGTTGGCGGACTCACTAGGTAGGGGCTCTTCCCTTCGGGGTTGAGTTTTAAAAAAAACGTTTTCAAAATGAAAACTTCATTTACCAAACATGTTTGGATTACTTAGATCTATATCATAGGTCAAAATGCAATCAAATTCAATAAATTTATTTGAATCAACAACTACAAAAATTATCAAATTCAAAACCTACTTTCCAAAATAAATGATCTCAAAAGCATACAAAAATAAGCAAGTTTTAAATCAATTCAAACCCAAATTCAAAAATCATTACGTTCAACATGTTATTTTTAAAACATGTACATATCTCAAAGATAAATCATTTGAGCATGATATTTAGATATACAATATAATAAGATCTGAAAAATAAAAACTAAAAAATAAGGTCTGCGATAGAATGAGATCTGAAATATAAGAACTAAAAAAATATATAATGGAATGAGATCTGTAAAATTAGATCTATGGTAGAATAAGATCTGGAAAACAAAAATCCATGAAATGAGATCTAGAAAATTTCTTACCATTATAATATATATGTAAATCAAAGGTTCATAAAATTAGATTTGGAAAAACTCGAAATTAGATCCAAAAATGATTGAAAAATACATCTAAAAACATATCTAAGGGTTAACCTAAAAAAATTAGATCTGGAAAAGTAGATCCATTAAAACTCTAATCCAAATCTGGAAAAATTGGAAAATAGATCTAGAAGTGTGAATAAAAAATACACAAATCAAAATTAATTATAGAACAAATTTAAAAATGTAGATCTAGAAGATTTCAAACCTAAATATGAAAGATTAGAAATAGTTCTAGAAGAATCTCGTATTGAGAACGTGTTGTAACATAAAATAAGAGTTGAAGACATTAGAGAAACAGTGAGGAGACACTTTATTTATTTCAGATGTATACATATAATACAATGGAGCTCTATTTAAAGACATGTCATATAAAGTGAAAATTATAATAATGCCTATGTAACATTTAGCACATTCACCCTTACAATTTACATATATTATAACACTTATTACATTTTTATCCAAGTTAATATGGATATTTTTTCCTTTGATAGAGTTGTATGTTGTTGAAAATGAACCATAAGGGCTTGTTTTTTTAAGGATGTTGATGAAGATGTATGTCAATGTTGTTATTGTTTTGGTGCTTATATTTATGTTCGATGAGATCATGTTAAATCAACGTCAAGGACCACAAGCATAAGTGACAAGTGGTCATGTTAAATAGAGATTTTAGAAGTCATGAGTTCGAACTTCTAAGACATCAAGCCATAAAATATCTATAGTGATGTTTATATTGTCCTTAGATCGGTAAGAATATTATGTAACTTTGTTGAGTACCCTCAAGGATTACATAATTACACACGGGCTATCACGAAATGATGAGTCTAAAGTATCTAATGTACTTTATGATTTTTGAGCATCCTCAAGGTTACAAAGATATTAGAAGTAAAAGTATGGTTAAAATTTATATACGAGGTATAATTAGTAAATAGTTACTTACCGTTTATGGGACTGCAATTTATTAAGCTCCATCAAGATTGTAGTAACATGATAAATAAATCATAACACTTACCAAAAGAATGTATGAAATTTATGTATCTCTTTTAGAGTTTTTGAGAGATGCAGAATTCAGTGGAAGCCTTGTTAGTTAAATTTGATAAACCAATCTAATAAGTTTTTGAGAGATACAACCATTAAAGCATCTGTGTCTTAGTTACCTAAGTGATAATTTTCCTGAGGTTGTGTAATGTTTTATACGAGTTTTGAACTCTAAAGCAGTATAAGACTATGGATATTTGACCCATATTTTGATCGCATATAAAAGTTGTATGGTGAACAATCGCATTCCTATTATATGAAATGTCGATGAAAATGCTTCGTTTGAAATGAGAAAGTAAACCACAGTGGAAGATCATGTGTTCCAGATGATTGAATACAATAGGGATCTTATGGTGTTGAAAAAATTACTAGACCAAGAACTACGAACAAATCTATGGATTCGATCACTGAATATCAGTTATGTTCTGTTTACTTAAGTGCAACCTTTTCAAAGTCTTTAATATGTAAGGATGATTGAATGCATTTTTGTAAAGATATCTGGTGCAACCTTAAAGTAAAGTGTTTCTCTTTTGAAATGCTTGACTTATTAAAAGAGAAAGTAAAAGTTTGAGAATGATAATAATATTAGACAGTTGAGATGAAGAGAGTGAATGGTCACCTCTGCTTCATGAAGAACATAGTTATTTAAAATATTTTTAGATGTTTAGTAGAAAACAAGATATATGATTTCTGTTTCAAATGTGTTTTTCTTATAGATTATTGTTCTTTATAAGATTTACTTCTTTGTTGTTGATATGTTTGTGTTAATCCAAAACATGGATCAACACCGTAGATTGAGTGTGAAAGCACCAACCCTGTTTATCAAGGCAAATAAAATAGAAAAAGTAATTGTAGATCGTAGAAAAAGTAAAGAAACAAGAAGTTTTTTATAATGGTTCGGTTATTAATGAAGCCTAATCCACTTTATAACTTTCTATTAAGTGACTGCTGTTACAAGTGGAATCAGATTACAATATGATTAAATCTCCTAAGTTAAATCAAGTCACAAATGCAAGAGTTCACTGGAGAATCACAGTGAATCCTTAGATGACTATTGTGTGGGAGGAGAAGAGTGAAGTACCACTTATGTAGAGTTCCAATAGTCAGTCCAGAAGATCCTCTTTAGTTGCAGATAGGTGAGTATTTATAGGAATTGCAGAGCTATTGTGCTAGGCTGCTTTACCAAAAGCCTATACTTGATGGTATAAAGGCGCTTCAAAAAGTTCACAGTGAACAATTGGTTGGAATTCAAGTTTATTTTCACCAAATTGAAATTCAAACTTATCGTTGAAAACTTCCTCAAAATTATTGATTTCAAAATCAAAATGGTGATTTAAATTTTCCCCTTTGGAATTCAACAACTCATCTTTGAAAAGTCCAAAGAAATTATGTTCATTAAATTCGTCTTCCTTTGTTGAATTATTCACAACTTCATTGCATATATCAAGTACAAAATCCAAAGTTGTTGTATTCAAATTTTCAAAATCGAAAAAAGGAAGTTCGTAATTTAAATTGAGTTTCTCACCCTCAAAAGAATTGAAATCCAACTCAATTACCGTATTTTTAATAACTTCATTAAGATTGTCATTTTCAATTTCAAAATTTGTTATTTGAAAATTGTCAATTTTGGTAAAAGATGGATTATCACTTGACTCATCACACGTTGGGATTTGATTTTGTTTCGCACGTTGTTTCATATATGTTTCAAACAACAAATCCCTGTGATCATTGTAAATTTCATCCATTTGCTCCACAAAATCAAATTTATAATTATTAATTTAAGGATTTTCAATTTGAAATTGTTGAGAACAAAACTTTTCTATTGAACCATAGTCGAGATTATTCTCGTTGCCAAAATTATTTGAAAAGTGGTTCACATTTCCATTTTGACTTTGAAATTCATTTTGGAGTTCGAAGTTGTATTGGCATGAGTTACAATCGAAATCATTTGAATTTTGAATTGAATTCAAATTTTGAAATCCTTGACTCGAGTTATTGCACAAATATGAATTACACAATTCATTCATCATTCGATTTTGTTTGTGTAGAGAGTGCAAGTAAAGACGACATCATTTCAAGGCTATTTTCAAGATTTGAGGGTTGCTCATCATTTTGAAAATTTTGTGGTTCAAAATTCAAATTGTTTGTATAATAGTTGTTATTAAAATATCTATAAGAATTTTGTGTAAAATTATATGGATTATATTGATTTTCACAACTATTGAAAATTCTTGCGAGTAGGGAAACTCGGACATTTTCAAGATGTTTTTTTATAAAGGAAAAATATTTACCCAAAAAGAATTTATTTTTCAAAAGGGAACTTTGATTTTGTTTTGTTTTTTTTTGAATTTAGATTTTTTTTGTTTTTGAAAAGGTTTTATATATTTTTTTATTTTTGCTGTTCTAAAAAAAAACTAACTCAAATTTTTTTTTGGATTTTTGATTTTGATTGGAAAAATTTCAAAAGATTTAAAAACTAAGTTTAGACATGTTTACAACTTTTTTTAGTTTTGGATTTTGATTTTTTTTATAAATATACATGAACTAATGCAACTAAATGAGTGCAAAATGACTTAATTACAATTTTTTTATCCCAAGTAGCTCCTAACCCAAAATTGTATAATCGCAGTTTGTCTTAATCCAACAAGATAGTTCTCAGCCACGTAACGGGCATGAGTTATTGGTGCACCACGAATCACCGTAGTAATGCAACCGAAGGTTTAAGTACCTTCAGAGAAACAATCACTATAATATTTACGAATCACCGTAATATTTATAAATGGTTATTGCTTTACTGTAGCTTAGACACCAAGAAAGTAAATTGTTCAAAGAAGACAACTTGTCAATATACAATTAAGCTCTAGGTGAGCTCGTGACACCCTTAAGCCAATGTCTAACCATTATTATTAGTCAAAATTCTAGGATGAAATGCGAAACCGAAATTAAACGTGTATTAACAATGCAATTACAAATGAAATTTGTTTTTGTTTTTGAATTTTTTGATTTTATATATATATAAATGCAAATGCAAGCAACCAATAATGTATGATAAATAAAAACTGGAGATAAGAGCACGATACCAGAGCATGCAGAATTATTAGCAATTTATTTTTAAAGCCGCAATTTTTTTATTTTTTAAGCAAGTAAGCGGAGCAGTTTATTTAGCAAGCAGTTCCTCCTTTTTGATGTTCTGCTTTTGCAACCTAAAAAATGAAAACAAAAACAAAGACACACAATTGAAAGCAATATATGTGTGTGTGTGTGTGTGTGTGTATTTGTTTGTTTTTTTAATATCACTAATACCAAATGAAAATGAACATAACTTCTCTTTTTTTTAAATTGAAAGTTAAAAGAAATGTTTGGTTTAAAAGAAAACTAAACAAATAAATATACACATTAACTACACCCACAAGCCCACAAGCCCGCAAAAAAAATTTCTTTCTTTTTTAACAGATAATCCCCCAAAACCGATTTAAGAAACGAAATTAAAGTTCACATTTTTCTCAAAGAATTCAAATTGAACGTACGAAACAAGAAAAAAATGAAATTGCCAAAATAAAATTCACTTCGGTCGAGGTTGCTCGGTGGTTTCTAGTTCGGGGGATTTCGATCGCGAATTGCTGGTGATAAGGTGAGGTGGCTTGCTGTAGATTCGATTGGTTGGTAACCGTAGCTTGTTTGATGATGCAAAAGGGTATAGCTTGGTAGGGGAGGCAGTAGTTTCATATATGTTTGTTCGATTGGGCAGTAATTTGTTGGTCATAGAAGAAGATGATGGGAGTGATGGTTGTTGGAGTAGCAGCGCACTGATAGGAATGATGAATATCTGATAGGAGGAGCAAAAGTTAGGTGGCAAGAAGTTAAACAGTGAGGATGTGATGTGGGTGGAATGACAGGCAGAGGAGTATTGGGGAGACTCTGTTGTTGCAGAGGTTTTAAGGGGTGGTTTGGGCTTCTGATGATCACTGTAATGTGGTAATGAGGTACGTCAGAGGTAGTGATGCACTTATGTGGTAGTAGAAGATGGTTAAGTGTTGCAGTAGGATGAAGTAATGCAGGCAGTGACTTGTATGATGCAAGGCAGTTGTATGGAGAAGATGGGTGTATTGTTATGAATGATATATGGGTAAGTCAGTATATGTGGAGTGGTTGCAGCGGTAGGAGGCAAGTATGTTTGATGGTGGAGAATGAAGAACGGTGCTGTAGGTTGTATTGGCAAGTGAGGCGACTAATGCTTGGATGGCAATGCAAGTGCAGAAATGTGGGAGATTGTCAGTTTGACTGATGTTGATGATGGAAGCAGTTTGGTAGGTTTGTTAAGATGCTGTGATATTGTGTGGTCAGCAGTGTGGTATAGGTGGTTTTGTAGTAAAGTTTGAAGTGTGGGGAGGATGGTAGCAGGAAGCAAGTTCAGATGGAGGCAGCAAATGTTGTGGTTTATGCACAGAGGTTCGAAAAGGGGCAAAATGGTTTAAGGCTGTAAAGGGTATTGATGTGGTAGTGCGCGTGTACATGCACAGAGGGGTGCACAGGGAGGTGAAACTGTGTATGTGTTAAGGCAGTTTGAAGGTGAATATGTTGTTGACAGTGTTTGTATGAATTTTGATATGGTGGAACTGCTTTGTATGGTGGAAATGGGTGATAATGTTGTAGTGTTGAATGATGTGTTGACTGATTTGGTTTGTGAGATGAAGGAAGTGAGTTGGTGTGTGGAGGATGGTTTGTATGAACTGATGATGACAGGTGTACTGGTGGATGTAGGTGGAAGAACTGGTAATGTTATGGAGGATGTATGCAGGAGGTTTCTGGTGTGGTTAGAGGAGAAATGATGTTTATTGAGGCAGTTTGCAAGTAGTAGTGGATAGAACAGTAGATGTATAGATGCATGAAGCTGTGAGTTTATAGAAATGGTGCAAGTGGGTTGTGTGACAGTGAACTGTGAATGCACAGTATATGGCAGTGGGCAGAGGTGAATGTTAAGGAGCAGCAGTTGATAGTACGATGGTGAGTGGTGGTATATATGCAGTGAAGAATGGCACAATGCACAGGTGATGGAAGTATGATGGTCACAGTGAGTTAGAGGATGTGCAGTAAGAAGGTAGACTTGTTTTGATGTGCACAGTGCACAGAGTGGAAGTGAAATTGTAGTTGCATGTACACAGATCGGTGATGTAGAAGTGCACAGAACAACAGTTTGTGTCAGAGAGCATTTTCTTTTTGAAATTGTAATTAAAAATAGAAATTGTAAATGTAATTGAAAATGAAATGAAACGAAACCAAAAAAAATTTTCTTTTTCAAATGGAATTGTGTATAAATTTTCTTTGGAGATGCAAATGCAAAATGGAAAACAAGAGATGCGCACAAACAAAATGCAAGCAAAAATCAAACAATAAACACAACACTTTTTTTAAACGCAATACACACACAAAACAAACACACTAAAATCAAACAACAGATAATTCATAGAATATAAATTAAAAATCAAACCACTTCCCCAGCAACGGTGCTAAAAACTTGTTTGATCGACTATTTTTCTATCGGATTAGAAAATAGCCGATCAAATTTTAAATTAAAAATAACCTCAAGCGCATGGCGTACAATTCTAGTACGTGGCGGGTACGGGTCGATCCATAAGGAATTGTTTAGATTTTAAAATTTCTATTCAATCAAATTAAACAAAGAATTTGAGATTGTGTTAAGCTAAAAAAATGTAAAAACTAACAAAAGCTATAATGGATAAAAATATGCGAGTAGAAGGCAATTTAGAGGCAATGTTCTTCTCAAGATCACATAAATCAACATATATGAAATTATGATCTCTCTTTTGGTCATTAGTGAGTTAGTTGCTATGTTTATCAATAAGTATGGAATATTTGTGTTATTAATTAGCCCAATATAAACCATCAAACTTTAACATACTCATTAAACCAATTTTGAACCCTCATGAAAATGACAATGAACTTGAAAATAAAATCTATTCTAAGCATGATCTATTAACTATTGATTAGAAATATAGACCATCAAATTTTGATTTTAACATTCACTTCATTACGATAATCATATGTAGATGAAGAGGTAATTTGTTTTTTTGTTTATTTAAGCATAGCCTATTTGGTGTCAACAACATAGACTATCAAATTCCAAGCTAAAACAACAAAATTAAACCACATCAACTATTTTCATTAAGTACAAAAAGAGATAAAAAAATGAGCAAATTATGTTGAATCTACATAATTAGAGAGTTTCATTACCCCTAAATTGAAAGATTTAGCCTCTCATATTTGTTATCATTTCAACAAATGTAGCATTCAACATGAAATAAGAACAAAACTAAAATAGAATGCAAATTAAAATAAAATGAGAGCTAATTAAAATAAAAACTAAGCCAATGTACTTGCATAAAAAATAAACCACACTACTAACATAAAGGAAATAACATGAAATAAAATAGCATGAGTTAAAATTGCATAAAAAGAAAATTACATGAAAGAAGAAAAATGGCTAAGTAGCCATGAAAAGAAGAAGAGAGTTTATATTTATTTTTGAGCCTAAACCAAACTAACTAAAGAGGACGCTCAAAGGAGGCTAAGGGCTTATTACATGAACATATGAGGTATTTATACAAGCCTAAAACCCTAATCATATTTTTGGGAACTACCCAAACTACCCCTCTAGGAAGTGTGGCCACCAAGTTATCATTAGCATGAGATAATCCTCTATTTAAATGTGTATGAAACTTTTAGCTCCACTAACTTGTGCATTAGCTTCTAATTGTAGATTAAGGTAAGTGGGTAGGTGGGGTCCTTCATGATACATGGTTTGAATTATTTCCATCTTCATTCCTTTGTATCCTCTTGTGCATGCATATTTTCCATGAAGCCACTTGTAATTTGAATTCAAATTCCTACAAAATAACATAAAAATTTCCAAGTAAATTTTCTCAAATTAATATATGCACAAAAATGACCATTTTGCCCCTATATGAAGATGAATAAATGACGATTTGAAAATAATTTAAATATTGGTTTAAACATGTTAAAATACCCTATATGCTCATTTATTTAATTAAATTGGATAAAATATGGAAGTAAAAATATGCACATTTACATGCATATTGATCTATTGTTGCTCACTTTGGATTGGTCCTGTCATTGCATAGTCAGTGTACCTGGAATAGGAAGAGCTTTCCGTGTCGCTTCGGATAGCGGACCCGTTATCGATCATTGATCGGTAACGAGTAAGTGTAGAAGAAATAACTTTAATGAATGTAGCTTCTTCCTTTCTTCGCTGCGAGTGAACACAGAATAAAGTGTTCATAGTGTTCAGAACACCGAGCCCATCCCACATAGATAACACACTGCACTAGCCCCAATCAACGCTTGAAATTTGATGAGTTGGCATAAGTCATTTTTTTGGAATTCAAGTGTTGAGCGTGGGGTGACTTCTAGTTATAAATAGAATTACCTAACCACATTAGATACAAGTTCTGTTGTATATAATGAAGCACCCGTCATCCCATCATAAATCTAGTGGAGGAAGTTCAGCACTCTCGGAAGCCGAATCGACATCAGTTATGCCTTCACAAATGGTTTCAACAGTGCCTACTTCTTCGGCAACACCAGTTGAATATGGTCAATTGGTTCCAGTTGGTCCAGTTGTAGATCGAACTCATCCAAACTTTAGAGTTTTACTCAACCCTTCGGAGAGAGCTTCCATCGTAATTTCTATTAAAGTCCTGCATAACATTTGTTTACAGCATGACATTCCGGATGATGATGTACGCCTTCCATTGAAAAATGAGTTTGCACATATGTCACCTTCGGGGTACACTGCCTGCCATCGGTACGTGCGCTTGAATGGAGCAATGCCCCCCTTCAATCATTTCTTAAGAGAGACTCTTCTGCGTTTTGGAATTTCCCCATTTCAGATTCACCCCAACGGATACGCGATTTTGACTTGTCTTCACGTTTTGTTTATACGGACATTCAATCATGCCCCAAGCTTTGATGAGCTGAGGTATTTCCTCTCATTCAAGTAGAGAGACGATTGTCCGTCTCTTACGATAATCAAGGCCCAAAGAAATTGCAAAATTGTGCTGCAGCTTCAAAGTAATTTGTCCCAGTTCAAGTACCAATATTTTTTCGTTAGGCGTCCTGAGGGATTTAATCGCCTTTGGATGACATGGGGTAAGTCTTCTCTTTTAGTCGTTGAGATTTAATACGATGGTGCAAGATTTTTAATAGACTGAATAATCCTTGCAGTTATTCTGAGGCCAAAGAAAGATCCATCACTTGATCCCATCTTCCATACTCTGAAGGCCATAGACGCTAGAGAGAGATCGGCCAAGTCTTTGCTAACAGATGAGAATTTGCTTCGGTATGGGTTGTTGCATCCTGGAAGATCTTCCATCACCGTTGAGTTCCATCTCCTTCCCATTCTAGGATTCGAACATGCTCCACTTCTTCATCGCACAACTCCGAAGAGGGCGATCTACCAGAAAGAGAAGGTCCATCTGAAGGATCAACTGAAGAAATTTATGATGGAAAAGGTGTTACGACCAGAACCAGTTGCCCGATTAGGATGCCCTCACTCTCGGAGGAGGGGGAAGAGGAGTTCAAGCAGCGTGAGGGCAAGGCTACGGTGATCACCGAAAAGGAGGAGAGTGAAATTGAGAACAGTAGTAGTTATGATTCCTCCTCTAGTGATGAGGAATTTGATGCAAGTTCCAGTGATGGAAACTTCAAATCATGTGAAGAAACTTCGGGGATGAGTCCTATTCTCTCGGATTCGCCTCCCCAAGAGATTATTGCTAAAGATGCTCCCCCAGTAGCCGAACGACTTCATGGTCCTCTGCCTAAGGAAATCGATATCAACTTTGGGGACTTGAGCAACAACTTATGTAAACATCTATGGACTTATGGGAGATGATTTTAAGTTCAAGAGATTGTATTCTCACCCCGGTTATGCTGTGTCTAGAGTTAGTCTGACTTCCATTGTAGTGGCTTCCCGATCCAATTTGTGAAGTCCTTTTAGGTTGCCTACGACATGTTACACATTTTACTAGAGTTGCGTACACTTACATATGCATTATTTAAGTTCATTTTCTATCGCTAAAGTTCTTCATTCATTTTTTATATCAGTACTATGGGAGAACATGGAATTTATGAGGGCTTTGAACAATTTATAAATGCACAACGCGGGTCGAGACGGACTTCAAGCGGCCATTATCCCTGAGAAATCGAGGAAGAATGGAGAAGGAGGAAAGATTTGGAAACCGAAGTTCGTTATTAGGATGACAGGGATCGAGGCAGAGTTTATTGGAGTGGTTATGAGAAGAGGAAAACTCTCGACGATCGGGAAGAGCCATCCAAGAAATCAAAGGTAGATCGTGGTTCTCATCCTTTCGAGCACCTAACATTGCCTTGGCTTCAGTCTCTATTGGAATTGAAATTCTGATTTCTACTGTTCAAGTCTCTCCATCAATCCAAACCGCATCAACTCACGTAGTGCCTGCTTCTGGTTCTTAGCGCCCCTTATAGAAGGCCAGCTTATATTCTCATGTCTAGTCCCCCTAAGCTTGCAGCCATGCTCCCCGGATGGTTTCTGACAGGAATTAAATTTGATTATGACCTGCGTCCGATCCGTAAGGACTCTTATATGCCCCATCTCTAGGCAATTTAGAGCGATTTGGATCAAGCTGAAGGATGGGAGAAATTATGTAAGCAATCGGCGGACACAAACCGTAACAACTACCAGAAGATCCTTTGCTTTGAGTCAAAAAAGGATGATTATGAGAGGATCTTAACGGAACATGATGCCATAATTGAGTAATTGACAAAGAAAAGGGATGGTGCAATTCGAGAGAGTAAGAGCAACGCTAGTTTTCTGAAGGAAATTGAAAGAGGCCCACATAAAAATTAAGATCATGTTCAGAGACGAAATCAAGAAAGCTCATGCTGATGAGGTCAAGCTGAAAAAAGGAGCTTGAAACTCGAGACAAGATCATCGAAGCTCAGAAGAAAACTATTGATGGTCATGATGAAACCGTCGAAGCTCATAAAAAGACAATTGCTGATTATGCAGGAATGGTGGAATCCCGTGACAAGACCATTTCTGACCAGTCTCAAATGATTGCTTCGCTTCAGGAAAGGTTCCCGTAGCTTAACATTGAAAAGACCCAAGTTAAAGTTGAGAAGGCTGCTGTGAAGGAGGACAACTTGGAGCCGCAGGATACCTTCAAAAGGAAGATGGAGAAGATGGATGACACCAACCTGAATTTCTATGTCAATTCCCTACCGCATTAGGGCAACCTCACCTATATAGGCCCTAAATTCCCGTGTACTCTTGTTATGGTTTAGGAAGAAGTTCTGGCCCGTTTTCGAGAAAACAAAAATGTATACACCGAGCAAGAGTTGGAGGACGCCTTTCTCAACTAAGAGTCGAAGAAGGCTATGGTAGAGGGCCGAGAGATTATTTGGATTGAGAGGGAGTGAGAAGCCTTTCAGTTTCGGGTTTGGCAAACCATCAAAGCAGCCTCATGATCAGTCAAGAAATGTTCCGGGTTCAGCCAATACAGCTTTGTTATCCACCCCTCAATAGCTGTTTGGGAAGCCTTGGATGGTCCTGGAACTTCACAAAGATTATGCAACTATCCAAAGAAGGAGACGGTGGGGAATTTGAGGTTGAAATTCTCAATCACACGCTCAAGAATAAGACGAATTGAATGCTTTCATTTTTGATCTTATAGGTCCGTCTTCTTTGCCTATCAAACTGCCAATTTCTTCCCTTTTGGGGCCTGCTGCTATTTCGACTGCTTCGACGCTTGTTCCTATGGCTGCTTCGATCACAACGCCCGTGTCTAGCTTGCAACTAGGGCTGAAATCCAAGAAGATTGCTGCGTTGCATGGCCTGGACGACCCTTCCGTATCTTTGGAGGGTGATTTAACAACGGTTGACACTTGAGAGCAGACAGAACAAGCTAGCCAACTGAGTAAAATCGAACATCAGATGGTGGAAGTTAAGTGGGAAATGATTGAGGAGAGAAAATCTTCGAGGAGCTCCCACAAGTCCCGGAAGCGCAAGACCAAGAGGGGGTCTTCCGAGGGGGTCAAAGAACAAGGAGGATACATGGGCACGGAGGTGATAATTGATATCTATGGCAGCGATACAACTCCTGGTCAGGATGTTGAGATGAAGAAGAAACTTCCGACCAAAGTGGTGGAAAGAAACACTAACATGCTCGAGTGACAGTGGAGCCGAATACTAGAACATTATGATTTGTTTGACATGTATTTTGTATAGTGCAGAGTCTGCACTTATTACTTTTGTTGTTGTAGCATCCGTACTTTTCTTTTTGTTGGTCGATATTGTGTGGGTACGGCCCCCATATTTTGACTTTGTACAGAAAATGTTATAAGGAATGAAAAGATTAATGTTTCTACTATCATCTCTTCTATGTTCTTCCTTATTTAGCATGTACTTAGCTTACTTTTATACTACTTATGCGTGCACATGGCATGATTGCTTGTTTTACAATTTCTATACTTGCCGTGCAGTGTTTCGCGGTATACGATGCCTTTATTTCCATCATTTCACGCATTATGTATGCATTTTTTAACTTTATAACTAGATCTGTTGTGATTGCCTAAATTCTTTATTTGGAGAAACGGGCCTGTGGAGTAGTTTTCCTTTCAACTAAATGTTGGTATGTATGTGCCCTTACTTTACACGGTTTTTTTCTTTGAACACTTGACAAATGACTGGTTGATCTGAGCGATTCCTCGGATGTCTGTAACCGAATCTACTTTGCGGTTCCTATCTTCAGGAACTTATGACTCGAGTGTCTCGATTCTAGAGATTTTTCTATCAACGATCAGAATTCTTTTTCGATTTCTAGGTGTGTGACATTGCTGGATTCATGTCAATTACTTTTGATAATGGGGTGGATTCTTGTTTGTCTTGCAATAGACGAGTTTCCCGGTGCTGTCAGGAGAATACCGATACTTACAAGATCTTAATGGTTTGCCAATGATGCCGGAGCAACATTAAAATAGTGCTTGTGTAGAATTTGCGGCTTTTAAGAGTGTGTAACTTATGAAATGCGCTTCTTTTAAAAGTGTGTGAGGCTTACGAAATGCGTTTTGAGAGTGCGTGCCTTACGAATGCTCGACTTAAGTAATTATATTTGCTTGGGTGTGATTCCATAACCCAAGAAGTAGCGCACGGCTTATGAAATGCTCAGCTTTAATTTGGGCCTTCCCGGTGTTGCCTGAGCAACATTGGTTCTTAGAAGATCGAGTTCCATCGATCCAACGGTTTGATTCGATTTGCTTCCATCGATTCGGCGGGTAGGTGGGGCGTACTTGAGCGTGGTTCCACTATCCCAAGTGGCGATTGGATGGTTTTGATTCAATTTGACCTCATCAACTCAGTAGGTTACTTTTGTGAACACAATTTTATTGGTTCAGAAAGCAAAGCACTTTTATTAAGAAAAGTTGGGCAAGTTCTACCTATTTACAATGCCTCCGGTATTCCGGGATGGCTTATTTATGGGAAATAGGAAATACATAAGATAGTCTTAGATAAAGTAACAACGTAGCGATTCGCTGTTCCAAGCTCGGGGAATATGGGTTCCATTAACGATAGTTGGCTTGAATGTGCCATCCCCTAGCTTTTGGCCGATCACATAGGCCCTTCCCAGTTTGGTCTGAATGTTCCGGGTAAGGGGTAGACCCGTTTGAGGACAAGGTCTCCACTTTGAAAGTGCAGTTACGTACTTTGGAATTAAAATATCATGCGACCCTTTTCTGGTGATCAGATCCCTTAACTCGGCTTCTTCCCTCTTCTCATTGACCATACCGAGCGACTCGAGTAGGAGCTGCTTGTTTTTCCTTTGATTGAAGTCTTGCCTTCGTTGGGAGGTGACTTCTAGCTCGGTTGGGATCATTGCTATGAACCATATGCCAGGGCGAACGGCGAGTGCCCAGTTGTAGATTTATGCATTGTCCTGTAAGCCCATAGGACGAGTGGAAGTTCATCAACCAAATTTTCCTTAGCTTTAGTTAGCCGCTTTTTGATGATGGACTTGATGATCTTGTTAACTGCTTTCACTTGCCCATTTCCCTACAGATGTGCAACAGAGGAAATGGTTTTCCTGATTCAGAAGCATTTGCAAAAGTATTTATACTCAGCGCTTTCGAATTGGGTCCCGTTATTCGTGATGATTTTTGTGGCACTCCAAACCTACAAATAATGGTTTTTGTGGCAAAATTAATAACTTTCTTTGTGGTAATAACGGCCAACGGTTTCTCATCGGACCATTTGGTGAAATAGTCAACATCAACAATATCATATTTGGCTCCTCCTTTGGCCATTAGTAATACACTAATCAGATCAATTCCCCAGATCGCAAATGGCTACGGGCTGACCATCTGTGTCAGCTCTGTCGAAGGAGCTCTTTTGATCTTGCTGAATCTTTGGCATTGGTCGCACCGTCTAGCATAATCTACTACATTGCGATTTACTTTTGGAAAAAAATACCCATATCGGAGAACTTTCTTTGCAAGGGTTTGCCCCCTAGTGCGATCTCCGTAGTCGCTTTCATAAACTTCCCTAAGGATTCTTCGGGCTTCGTCATTGGTCACACACCTGAGCAAGGAGGTAGAGAATCCCCTTCGGTAGAGCGTCCCATCCTATACTACAAACCATGGTGCCTTTCGAAGGAGATTTTTTCATTGATTCTTGTCTGCAGGAAGTGTTCCTTTGAGTAGGTAGTCCTTGATCGGTGTCATCCACGTTTCTGGTTCTTCAGTTGTTTTGAAAATCCAATCGACAGCCATCTTGCTTATGCTTGGAGTGGTTAGAGTTTCAATTGGGACTAGCCCCAATGATTGAGCTTCTCCGGAACTGGCCAGTTTGGCTAGGTAGTCCGCCTTCGTGTTTTGTTCCCTCGGGATATGAGTTGTGGTATAATGTTCGATGTCATTCAACAGTTCCTGCACTTTAGATAGATACAAGGCGAGATACTCTCTCCAAGCTAGGTATTCGCCTTTCACCCAACAGACAACTAGCTGAGAGCCGCTATAGATGTGTACGGACTTTATCCCGAGTTCCTTCACAACTTTCAGCCCGACTATGAATACTTCATATTCCGCTTCATTATTTGTTGCAAGGAATTCCAGGCATAAAGCATAGCAAATAGATCGTCCTTCGGGAGTTTCAAGCACTACTATTGCCCCCGAGTAGAAGTTGTTAGATGCACCATCGACGAACAACTTCCAACATATCTCCACTTCCAGAGTAATTTCTTCTTTGTTATCCCGTATCGTAAACTCGACAAGGAAGTCTGCCAGTGCCTCCCTGTTGATCACCTTTTGAGGATGGTATGTGATTTCGTATTGACTTAATTCGATGTTCCATTTGATAAGCCATCCAGAGGTCTTGGAGCGGTATGACACTTGTTTCATGGGTGTTGATCTGTTAGCACTTTGATCGGGTGTGCCCGAAAATACGATTGTAACTTTCTAGATACGATCAAGAGGCAATATGCTAGGTTTTCCAATTTCGGATAGCTCTTTTTGGCTCTAGTGAATCGTTTACTGATGTAATATACGGGTCGCTAGATCTTAGCTTCTTCTCCTATGAGCGCGACACTTAATGCATGGGGCGAGACTGCTAAGTAGATAAATAAGTCTTCTCCGTCTACCAGCTTGGACAGGATTGGCGGAACTTCCATATATCGCAACAGCTCTTTGAAGGCGGTCTGACAAGCCTAATTCCATTAAAAGTTCTTCTTTCCCTTCTTGAGCGCGTCAAAGAACGGTATACATTTGTCGGTTGCCTTTGAGATGAACCGGCTTAGTGTTGCAACCTTTCAATTCAAGCTTTGTAACTCTTTCTTGTTCCTTGGGGCCTCAACTTCCCGTAAAGCGATAATTTGTTTAGGATTTGCTTCGATTCCTCTGGCTCTTACAATGAATCCTAAGAACTTTCCATAGGCTACTCCAAAGTGACATTTAAGTGGATTGAGTTTCATTCTATATTTGCGGAGTAACATTTCGGTGAGGTTGTCCAAGTGATTTGCAGCTATGCGCAATTTTACCAACATATTGTCTACATAAACTTCCATATTTTTCTCAATCTGATATTTGAACATGGTGTTCACTAGTCGTTGGTAGGTTGCTCCAACATTATTTAAGTCGAATGGCATCACTTTGTAGTAGTATAATCCCAGATCAGTAATGAAAGTGGCATTTTCTTGGTCAGGTTCATGCATCATGATCTGGTTGTACCCCGAATAAGCATCCATAAATGATAGCAGTTCATGTCCAGCTATCCTGTCCACAAGTTGATCGATTCTAGGTAGAGGAAATTTGTCTTTTGGGCAAGCTTTGTTTAGGTCCAAGTAGTCAATCCAAATTCGCCATTTCCATTGGACTTCTCAACAAGACCGGGTTAGATACCCATTTAGGGTAAGTTGCATCATGGATAAAACTATTCACCATCAGCTTATCCACTTCTTCTCTCAATGCTTTGGACCATTCGGGTCCTAGGTTGCGTCTCTTCTGCTTCCCTAGTGTATACTTGGGATCATTGTTAAGTGCCTGGCATGCAATCTCTGGTGAAATCCCACACATATCGAATGTGTCCAAGCAAATACGTCTAGGTTGGCGTGAAGAAATTTGATGAGTTCTAGTCGCATCTTGTTTCAATATGTGATCCAATTTTCAGGACCCGTACCAGGTCATCCATATCGACTGGGATAGACACCCTCAATTCTGATGGTGTCGCTTAATCCTCCCATGAACTCTTCTTTCTAGGGTCCAAAGCCTTATCGAATCGGCTATAGTCCCCAAGCTAAGGGCGGCTCTGTAGTTGGTATTTGGTAGGTTCAAAAATATGGAGAGTTCTCTCCACATTCTTCTCCTTTTCTTTTCTTCTAGACTCATGTAGTTCTACGATATAGCATTCTCTAATGGCAGTTTGGTCTCCTTTGATCACCCCAACTCCATTCGCTATCATAAATTTCATGGTTAAACACCATTGAGCTAAAGCAATTCTGAAATCTGCCAAAGTGGGCCGACCCAAGAAAGCATTGTAGGCGGATATTTCTTCTACAATCACAAAGGTCTGGGTGAGGAGGACTCTTCGTTGGCTTCCCCCAAGTTTTACGGGTAAATCAATTGTTTCGACTAGTTACTTAGGTTCACCGATGAATCCCTAGATCTTTGTTCGGCAAGCAGATATGTCCTTCATACTTATCTTCATTTGATCAAACGTGTGTTTAAACAGGATATTCATAGAGTTACCACTGTCCACCAATACTCATCGAACCACGGCTGGTCTGATTCCTACCTTCATGACCATAGGCTCAAGGGTCGGAGCTTCTTTCCTTTAGTATCTCTACTCTGGAATACTATGTCATCGTTCAAGGCTCTTTGTTGCTTGGTAGAAGTTCCATCTTCGATTGTGAAGCACGAATCTTTCGAAGATTGTCTTAGTAAGCTTGCATATGGCTCCATTTCTCCCCAAATCTTCTACGTGGGATGAGGTCCCTCGGGTATTGTTTCGATGATGAGTCTTTGGTCGGTCCATCTAGATCCCTCTTCGCTGGTTCTAGCTCGGTTTCCTTGTTCTCTAGGGCTTAGGGTGCTACAAGTTGGTCAGGATTTTGTGGTTTCCTCACATACTGTTGAAGCTTGTTTTATCGAATCAATTCTTCAATCAAGTTCTTTAAGTGACGACACTCATTTTTGCTGTGACTATGTGTTTCATGGAAGCGGCAGTACTTTCTAGAATGCTTTTGATGTTCAGTCGCTTCCTTCTCAGGCGTCTTCTTGTACTCCTCCATTCCTTATGTCGCAAAGTAGATGTTCTCTGGAGTATCATTGAGTGGAGTGTAGTCTCCGAGCCTCAAGCCTTTAAGTCGCTTGTAACTTCCCTTTCGCTTGTTGGAATTCTGGTTCTTCTTTTCTGATTCCCATCCTTCCCTGCGTTTCTTGCAGCGGTCCCAGAGGTATTTGCATCTTGGTTCATTGCCATACTATTCTGCCCAACGTTGGTTGGTTGTAGGTTAGCAGGCTATCCGTCTAGCTCCTCTACCTCTTCAATATCGAGTACTGGCTAGCCTTTTGATTAAAGTCCTTCCTGGTGGTAGATTGTTTCATTTGATCCATTTTCCGAATTCAGTGTCGGGATGGATGGTGCGGACCGGAGCCATGTAGACCATATCTTCGTTTGGGTTACTTACTTCAGTGGTCGCGGTATTAAACCGACTCATGAAGGATTTCAAAGATTTATTTCATTCCTGGAATAGCCCTAATAAGGACATCACGTCTTTTGGTTGTGCCGTGTGAAGCCTAAACTGATCGAGGAACCTTGTTGCTAATTCACCAAATGTGGAGATGGATTTAGTGGGAGCCTGGTGACCCATATAGAAGCAATTCCCTCCAAAAAGATTAGAAAACATCTACATCAAATAGCATTTGAAGCATTCACTCCGTCCATGTACCAACTGTACTTGTACAAGTGAGGTTTCAGGTCTGTAGTTCCATTGTAGGACGGAATAGTTGGCATAGTGAACTTTTTAGGATATCATTCATTTAGAATTTCATCAGTAAAGGGAGTCCGACTTGGAGCGGATCCCCATTCATCATCTCTCTTATTCTTACTTTCGTGCATTAGACGCTAGATCATGTCCACGATATATACCTCTGATGTTCGGTATTTCACGAGTTGGCTATCAGTGACTACACCAAATGTTTGATCTTGCGAATGATCTTATTAAGTGGTCTGAAGCCTAGGTTCTTCTGTCTTCGGGAGAACCACTCCCTCGGAGTTTCATTGGCTTGCGTTTGGTCAGGTATGGGCAGTTTGGACCTCTCTGCCGGTATTGAGTGCGTTAGTATTTTCTTTTAACTCGTCATCGTCAAGTTGCTCACCATCTTTAGAGTTGGAGAGATCCACAGCTATATCTTCCCCTGGGGTGTTCATCCCTAGATTCAAGTTCATAGCGGGCTACTTTGCAGTTGGTGGAGTGCTTACATTTCCTTCTGTAGTGATTCCTGCAGCTCCTTTTTTCTTCTGCCTTTCATTTCTTCTGTTTAGGCCAGATACGGATGAATTTTCCTGCTCCGTGGCAGCCGTGGGCTCTGGCATGGTTCTCGGAGCAGCAAGTGATTTTAAGGTCTAAAGGGCATTTAATTTTTCCATAAGAGCTTTTTGGTTGTTCTTCGTACTTTGATTGATTTCATCAACCATCTTGTTTAACTCGCCTCTAGTGACAACTTCATGCTGGATAGAAGATCCTGACACCTGATCTCCTGCGTTGGCGCTAGAATTTGCTCTGACTAATGGGTTGTTGGCGCCATTGACTTCAACTTGCTGAGTATTGGTTTCTTCTCTAGCTTTTACATCTCCTATGGATCTTCCAGAAGTAGTTCTCTTTCTTCCTGGTGCCATTGATTTTCAACATCAATTCTTCTAAGCAAAGATTGAGGATCTAACTTCTGAACCTATCTGATCCAAAGTAGATAGCTAGATTTGAGCCTGAGTTGGGTTCTCGGTGAAAGCACCAAAATGTTAACCCAAAAAATGGATCAACACTCTAGATTGAGTGTGAATGCACCAGCCCTGTTTATTAAGGCAAATAAAATAAAAAAAGCAATTATAGATCGTAGAAAAAGTAAAGAAACAAGAAAATTTTTATAGTGGTTCGGCTATTAATGAAGCCTAATCCACTTTATAACTTTCTATTAAGTGACTTATGTTACAGGTGTAGATCAAGTCACAAGTACAAGAGTTTATTGAAGAATCACAGTGAATCCTTAGATGACTATTATGTGGGAGAAGAAGAGTGGAGAACAACTTCTATAGAGCTCCAGCAGTCAGTCTAAAGATCCACTTTATGTTGCAGATAGGTGAGTATTTATAGAGATTGGAGAGCTATTGGGCTAGGCCGCTTTACCAGAAGCCTATACTTGATGGTATGAAGGCGCTCCAAAAAGTTCATAGCGAACCGATCTAATCTGATGGACCACTAGCAATCCATGTAGTTAAAGTATTTTTGGATCATTTCACTTGGATCGCACTCCTTTGCTTATATAAATGCTCTCCATGTAATTTCATAACGAGTTGCCTTGTTTTGATGGTGACTCATGTACAGGTTGCATTGAACTATGACTGGAATCGGGTAAATGCCCACTTCTCAAATTAGCTTGCTTGGAATATCATGAAACTTGGCAGATATCCTTAGAAAAGATATCGGTTCATGATGCAAGAATTTTGGAGGATCCATGAACAATCCTTATGGATCGCTAGCGATCCATAAGTGATGGATCGCTAGTGATCCATTCCCTTAGCCTATTTTTGTATCTTTCCTCTTGGGTCTCTCTTAGCTTGTTCTTTTGGTCCTTTTAGTTGATTCTTGAGTTGTTTTGACTTGATGTAGGTGTTCTAGCTCCCGTTGAATTCTATCTAGACCTGTCAAATGGGTTGGGTCAAAATGGGTTGGGTCGAGTTTGACCCAACCAATTTATGACCTATTCTATTTGACCCATTTATGATCCAACCCATTTATGACCCAACCCATTTAATAAGTGGGTTACCCATTTAACCCATTTAAAAATTTAAATTTGATTTGACTAACAAAAAATAAATATTAAATAATTCTAATTCTAATTTTTTCTTTTTGAATTTCGATAAAAATCAAAATTTAAAATTTTAGTTATAATTTTCATCAAAATTCAATATGGGGATGTGGTAACCAGTTATTTTCTAAGTACAACTGTCAGTCTCCATGAAGAACTACAGTGTGCTTTAACACTATGAAGTATCCGAGTGTTCCATGTTGTTCGTAATTTAGGTAGGAGTTAATCGGTCGAAGTCTCGCCTGATTCTAAGTTAATATAAAGAAGTTATTGTGGTCTGAACAAAAAAAAATAGCAGCTTCTGCACTAGGCGTAGTTCAAATATGGAGATGTGGTAGCCTATTATTTTCTAAGTAAAACTGTCAGTCTTCATGGAGAACTACAGTGTGCATTAACAATATGAAATATCCGAGTGTTCCATATTGTCCATAATTTAAGTGGGAGTTAATCGGTCGAAGTCTCGCCTGATTCTGAGTTAATATGCAGAAGTTATTGCAGTCTGAACAAAAAAAGCGGCTTCTGCACTAGACGGAGTTCAAATATGGGGATGTGGTATCCTGTTATTTTCTAAGTACAACTGTCGGTATCCATGGAGAACTGCAGTGTGCATTAACAATATGAAGTATCCGAGTGTTCCACATTGTCCGTAATTTAGGTGGGAGTTAATCGGTCAAAGTCTCGCCTTATTCTGAGTTAGTATGAAGAAGTTATTGCAGTCTGAACAAAAAAAATAGCGACTTCTGCACTATGCGGAGTTCAAATATGGGGATGTGGTAGCCTGTTATTTTCTAAGTACAATTGTCAGTCTCCACGGAGAACTACAATGTGCGTTAACAATATGAAGTATCCCAATGTTCCATACTGTTCGTAATTTAGGTGGGAGTTAATCAGTGGAAGTCTCGCCTTATTCCGAGTTAGTATAAAGAAGTTATTGCAGTCTGAACAAAAAAATAGCGGCTTTTGCACTAGGCAAAGTCCAAATATGGGAATGTGGTAGCCTGTTATTTTCTAAGTATAACTGTCAGTCCCCATGGAGAACTACAGTGTGTGTTCATAAGATGAAGTATCCGAGTGTTCTGTATTGTCTGTAATTTAGGTGGGAGTTAATCGGTCGAAGTCTCGTCTGATTCTCAGCTAGTATGAAGAAGTTATTGCAGCCTGAACGAAAAAAATAGCGGCTTCTACACTAGACGGAGTTCAAGTATGGGAATGTGGTAGTATGTTATTTTCTAAGTATAACTGTCAGTCCCCATGGAGAACTACAGTGTGCGTTCACACAATGAAGTATCCAAGCGTTCCATATTGTTTGTAATTTAGGTAAGAGTTAATTGGTCGAAGACTCGCCTGATGTCGGATTAGAATGAAGAAGTTAGTGCAGTCTGAACAAAAAAATAATGGCTTCTGCACTATGTGGAGTCCAAATATGAGGATACGGTAGCCTGTTATTTTCTAAGTACAACTGTCAGTCTCCATGGAAAGCTACAATGTGTGTTCAAAATTCTTATTTTCAAAATTTATATTTTTAAATTTTAAGTTTTCAATAAATGGGTAAATGAGTTACCCATTTATAACCCTTTTAAAAATTGGTCAACCCAACCTATAACTCAATTAATAAAATTCATAAATGGGTTGACCCAACCCATTTATAAGTAGGGTAAATGGGTTGGGTAATATTTTGACAGGTCTAATTCTATCGGGTTAAAAACCCAGTTGACAGTTTGTTTCGAAACTCTAAACTGTAAATTAGTTACAATAGAAAAAATAAATTGACTGGTGAATGAATAAATGAAGCTTCGTATATCAAACGTTGTTGTTATAACAACGGAAATAGTGGAAGCATATCATATGACACTTGACAATGGATGCATCATGTTCTGAAATATAACTTTCATGTACTCTAAATATTATTTACGGGTTAATAACCATATTCAGTTTTGATTGAAAATCGATGCGGTTTTGTTTTATGAATATTCATTATAAAATAAATATGTGTTCTGACATTTTGATGACAGTATTTGTTTTCGTACTAATAGTGGTACGGTATCTATATAAAATACAAAGGCATCTAAAATATTTAATAATTAATTTTGGAATTATGGACTAAGCCATAGCTCTAAGAAATAATTCTTTAATCATGTGATTATGAATCATATGGTACTTGTAAATTGTATCTCAAATGATTAAGGGAAAAATAATCATTCAATGGTGGCGGCAAAAGAGTTAATGAACTATTCAAATTGACACATATAGATGTTTGCAGTCTAGGATCTAATGATACCAAAAACGAATCCATTTACTTCGTTAAATTCACTGATGAATTTCCTTAGATATGGACATGTGTATCTGATACAAAAGTTAGATATCAATGATGACTTCATAGAATATAAAATGAAAGTAGAAAACAAAACATGCAAGGAATAAAAACAATTCGATTTGATCGAATAAGTAAGTATTTTGGATAAGAGTTCCAATAGTACCAAAAATTTAATAAGATTCACTCTTAAAGTCACTCCCCCTTTAGTACATAATGATGTATCGGTACAGAGTAATCACATTCTATTGAACGGAGCACGATTGATAATAAATGAAAATGAGTTACTTCTTTCTATGAGGATATGTACTTAAGAGTAAGCACATATGTTAAATTTGATTTCATATAAAGCATAGTTTATGAATTCATATAATATACGAATTGGAAAGGAACTCTAATCTTAAACAGTTTAAGATGTGCAGTTTTCTAATATATGCTATGAACGTAAGTTTCATAAACTCAAAAAAATCTGTTCATGTAAGTCTGCAGACAATGCATAAACTGTTTTGAATGTCTAATCCACTGCACTAAGAAACAAATAGTTATTTCAAGAAACATCACCATCATGTCAAAGGAATTTTGTTCTAAGGAAATTAGTGGTTGTGCGGCGGACTAGGATATGATACAAGATCTAACATAGAAACTGATCACATAGATCAAGTAAATTTAACCAAGCCAAGAACAGACATAGCTTATTAGAATGTCTAATAAGAATTCTCATACTTTGAAGCAAAACTTCGAAATTCTTATCAATTCGAAATAATGAATTGTTTATAATAATAGTCTCCTCAGTTGTTGACCGTTCATGGAGAGTATAGACTCTACCACATGTTGTGATGCTTTAAAACTGAAATGGATTTCAAGTACAATGACAAAATATGATTTTGTAGTTGTACTCGAAAGGACATGATCTATCAGTCATGGGTAAGACTTCCGAAAGAAGATCAATGTAGTGGGATTTTTATAAAGTAGTTTTGATATGAAATAACTTCATTGATTTCAAATGTTGGCATTAGTGGAGTGATTTTTAAAGTCAGCGTGCTTAAGTCCATTTGGATTCTACTCGCAAATGATCAAATGATATAATCTTGAATTCTAGCATATTTACATTGAAACATAACTTCTAAATGATGATTTAGAAGAGACTATTTGCACATAACAACCAAAATGCCTCGAAGTTAGTGAGAGTAATAATAAAGTTTGTGGATTTTTGAATATGATCCAAAAGCCGATACAACAATGACATCCAACAAACATCTAGAGGTTGAGCAAGTATTTTGACATAGAAATCAAATAGTTTAATTTATAGCAGTCAAAATGCAGAGGAAGCACGTATTTGTAAGGAAGAAAATTAAAGGTACTAAATTATTTCTAAAGTATAAGTAAACAACATGCTACTAATCATTAACAATGCACCAGCGTTAAAATCAGTTTAAGTTTGCTTGTTTGATTCTCAATGGAGGATTTGAAAAAGACATCTTTATACTTAGTATAAGAGGATGTTGGGATTCTCCCAATCGACATACGTGACACTATATTAAAATATTCAATATGGAACATGTGAGGTCGATCCCTTATGCATTGGTAATATAAATAATCATATATGCTGTGTTATGTAGTATATTAGATCTTGCTTATACACATGGTGTATTAAGTGAACACCAAATATGAGGTAAAGTCACTAATTGATAGTAAAGAGTCCTTTTGAGTATTTATGTAATATAACAGAATTGTTTGTGGAAACAACAAAATTCTTATAAAGAAGTGTTCAGACATGGACTTCATAACTGACTTCGTATATAGTAAGTCAATCTTAAATTCATATTCACTCTTGATTAAGGAGCTTTATGTTGGAAATGTTCCAAATGAGAGGTTGGTTCAACTATAAAGCCTAAGTACATCGCTTTGAATAACGGCATAACAAAAGCAGTACATGTGCAAAAATTTATAAGAGAGCTAAGGGTGGTTTCCACTATTGAGAATCCAATAATGTATTGTGATCACAAAAATGCAATATATATTGAAATGGAAGTGGATAACTTGATAAGAAGTCGAGATATGTTCTTCAAAATTAACATGTGATAAAAGAGTTTATCGGTAATGGGAAGTATAATCGAAAAGTAGATACAAAATAATAACATCGTAGATCCGTTCACTAAGGCCTTTTCTTGGTCTAATTTAGGCAGACCAACTGAAGGTATGTGCACAAGGCACCATAATTTTCCCCAAGTGCAAGATTGATAGAGTTAACCATATACCATGGGGGAAATTATGTAATTTTTTATGTAACTCAACTCTTATAAAAAAATCTTGTTCGAATAAAGTATGCTTTTGGATTTATTTTCTTTTATATGTGTTGTTGCATAGAGATATAAGTAGTAATATTGATACATTAAATATTACTACATTAAACATATATAAGATAGAAATTCCTTATTAGAAGTATTTTATCAATTATAGTTATGGATGTGCTTGTATCCATAAGTATTAAATCAATGTTTAAATATTTTCTTCTTAAATGTTCGTAGTCAAAATGTATCGAGAAAAGGATAAAGATACATCCATTGAGACTAGTGTATGCAACCCTCTCCATATAATGGCAGTAAATTAATCATGACCATTGCGGACACCAACGTTTACGTACGTGTGGTTGTTTGGAGCAATCATAGAAAGAATCAATGAAAATCTTCTACACATTAATTCAACAAAGTCAAAATAGAAGATATCATTGTAATGATGTGCAATAGTTTTCAGACTTGAGGGTACTGTCAATCTTAAGTAGCTAGGCTATACTTCGATTATGGTTAAGCACATGACATAACGACCTTGTTACAACCATAGTTGGGTGCATGTTAAAATACTTGAAGTGGAACTCTACTTTAGAGAGGATTCATTGCCTCATTATAGAAGGTTAGTATCACTGTAATTGGTAGTCAACGTAAAGTCAAAATCTTTAGCCAGAGAAAATCTGTTCATCGATAAATGTTATTAGATTAAACCAAGGATTTAATGTATTTGATGCAATTAACCAAGCATATTAATAGGGTTTTTGAGCCTAGGCCAAACTCTAACTATCTAAGTGATGTAGTGACAACGAGAAGAAAAAGTGCACAAAATATTGTTATAAGGTGCAATTTAATATAAACTAGAAATTGGATTTCGCCTAAATGATATACGGGCCATTGAAATTATGCCTGATACTGTACTACACAAAGTATGTACTAGCTTCATTATTTAAATGTTGAAGTATGAACTGAGGATCGAGTTCGCACTAGAGAGTCAACACAATTGTGTTGTTAGTTAATTTCGAAGTTTGACCAATTTAAACTTAGTTTATAAATGTTATAAATTAATAATAAAATTAATGCAAATGTTTGTATTAAATTTTTATGATATTTTAGTTATTTATTTAAAGCCTAAAGTTAATTAAGATGATGTATAAAAGTTATATACCAATTTAATTAAAATGGATTAAATAAATTAATTAAACAATTAGTTTAATTGTTAAGTCAATTTACCCGAAGTCTGGGAAGCCTAGACAAGGGGGCGACCAAAATTATGGAACGGAGGGGCTAAGACATGACCTTCAGATATATGGAGAAGGGTGTTAAATATCTATGATCTAGTTGGTTATAAATAACCAACCCCCTTCACTCTCTAAAGAAGTAACCAAACTCTAACGGTAGCTTCCAATATTAGAAATAAGCGACACCTTGTAGATGGAGTTGCATCTCGTGGTCAAGGAGAAAGGACTAGAAGTACAGAAAAGAAAACAACTAGCAATCTTGGTGTCAGCAATCATCAAGATCTCAATAAGGTAAAATTCTATTTTGAATCAATTTATATATATATATACGTATATATGTATGTATGTATGTATGTATGTATGTACGTACGTACGTACGTACGTATATGTATATGCTTGTTATCCCTTTCATGTATTCAGCCGAAATTATAATAAAATGAAAAATAGTTTAATATTTTAAAATTAAAATAGCATATATATATTTATATATATAATTCCAATTTGGTTTTAAAACTTAAAAGATTTTTTTTACATTGATATATATATATATATATATATCTATGCGTGTCCGTGTGCGTATGTGTTTTCGAATTATAAAATCATTTATAAAACTTCTTAGGACAAATATTAACAAAAAATAATATTATTTCTTCATTGTCAATTTTAATTTTTTTTCAGATTATATATATATATATATATATATATATGTTCATGGTTTACAAATTCAAAATAGAAAAAATATTTTTTCATTTTCATGCTCACGGCTTCAAATAAAGAAAAATAACATTTTTATTAAATTTTGAAAAAGTCAAAATCAATTAAAATTAAAATTTCAAATTTAATCTCTATATTTCAAAATTTATTTTAATATATATGTATATATATTTATTTAAATATATATTTACCATTTTAATATTAATTTTTTTAATATATACATATATGTCGAGAATAATATATATGCGTATAATTTTAACGAATAATTATTTAATGGAGAATGAAGTTATACTTATTTATATGTATAAATTATATATATATATATATGTGTGTGTGTGTGTGTGTGCATATATGAGATCATTATTAACCTATTACTTGAAACCCTATTCATCAACCATACCTAATGACTAATTATATAACTATGAGATATGTTCGTCATGTTTACCATAGGTTAATTGCAATATTCAGTGTAGTAAAAATGTTTGTACTATGTTGGGTCAAAAAGTGACACAACACCCCAAATTGATCGCAAATGAAAGAAATTATATCAAAAATGATATAGAACATCGAGTACACACAAATTGTTATAGTGAATAAGCTTCAAATCATAGCCTACATCCACTTTAATTTTATTTTAAGAGATTTGGCTCAATTACAAACAAGTTACACACTTTCAGATCTTGAAAACTTTGTAAATCCAACTTTGAGCAATTCGTTGCCAAATCAGATTAAGAGAGACCAAGATATCTCTTTTCATTACTCTTAGGTGGTTATATATTGACAAATCTACCCACTAAAGTCGCCATCTTTTGGAAGACCAGTTAAGAACTCATATCCACGCGATTTGGAAGGAACAATGGGTACTTTTCACAATCAAAATCATGTCTGTACCAACCATAATCATGTCAGTACCGACCACAATTTTCTCAGAGTTGGGTCACTTACCTTTATACTTGTTTATATCTTCAAGTTTCCAAGCTTCGTTCCTACAAATTGCACCATCAAATCGTATCAATGCCGATATGATTTGTCCTATGTGAGACTTGTCCTTTTCTGCAAAGCACCGGAATATTTCACCTACTTGCTAAGAAGTGATCCCTTCTGAATCATCTTGGTACCGACCATAATTGAATTTTCTAAGCTGGCTCAAATTTCTTGTTCTCCATCATTCCATCATCCCAAACAACTCCTTAAATTCTTGATATATTTTGTCTTAGCCTCGAAGTCCAAATTAATTGAGAAGTTGCTCAGTTCAAATCCTGGATAACAAGTATGCTTTCATGAAAAAAAAGCATGCTTTGAATCAAGACAAACGATATAGAGTTAGCTGCATAAGTTTCATTAGCAACCAACCATCATCTTTGAAGCATTGAATCTATTCCAAGAACATCCGTTCATCACTTCAAATAGTTGGCATACCATTCTTTTCTACAACAAAGTTGGAGTTCTTAACTTTCTGGAAGCCTCATCGTTTTCCAATCAAGTAGACTCTCATTCTCTTTCTTTTCTTTCTCCTTTTTTATCTCTCTTTTATTTTTATTTTTACATAACAGCCAAAACATGTCGGTACCGACCATAACCATGTCGATACCGACATGACCTTTGGATGTACGATATATTCCAATACTTAGGAAATTCTTAATTCAATCATTTTGAGTATGCTTTGTTTTTTCTCATGTGATCCAATTTCTAGCCACCGCCATATTTCAACCTTCACTGCTAATTCTATCACCATCCTTAACATCATTGTAGCCTATTCTCACTACTGACATCAACTCGACATCAAGTTAACCATACCCATGTTTTTAAGATCTTGGCTAAAACCTGGGTAGGGTTCCTTGACGATAGCGGGGCCATTGCGACCATTGTCTTGTCGACATCGTTGTCAACACCATGTCATGGTTATCGTTGTCGCCACCTTGTAGTCATTGGTCTCGATACCAAGCCATCCCGGCACATCCAAGATTTCCTCTTATTTTTCCATGCTTAGTGTTGGCTTCCCCTACTTTGAGCCTTTCCCTATGGTCAGCTTTGATTTTGTATACGTGACGTTCTCACATATAAACACGATGCAATCAATCATCATCAAACTTTGGTTGAATGTGGATTGATGGCTCAATTTCGATGAGATGGCTTTAAGGAACGGTCACATCGAACAAACTCTTGCATCCAACTAGAACAAATATGCCAACACTTCAAGTTGAACACCATAATCCCGAGTTCCTGCAAAGAAAACCTTGTGTCGCTCCAGACAAAGCTCTAGTTAATGTATATTCTACGATAGCGGATAAAATCCGATACACAGTTCTGCAGCATAACGGAGCTTGTTTGCCAGCATGAGTGGGTTATCCACATAGAGTTTTCACATATAGCATGCTCTAAAAATAGGACACACACCGCATAGATTGACACTTCACACTGCCCTGGTCAATGTGCAGATTGGTCAACATACATCGACATCTGTAGGATTCTTTACATTGACTACACCGGTTTTGATTAGAGTAATTCATTAAAATAAAACATACCTGACCGCGCGCCCCATCAAGCTTTTCAGTTGAAAATGACTAGATGATCTCCTAGCCTTAGAGTCAGCACTGGCCTTTCTACCTCTCTAGAGGCGGGCTCTTCTACCACTCAAGCCTCTATGTCCACTCCATTCGAAGAAAGGTGTTCTATAACTTTGGGACTTCAACTTCAGGTTCTTCCACCTGCATAGCCTCATGGTCTTGTCCCTCAAATGGACGATTAACATGTTCTAATGGCCTTGGAAAATCCTTGAGATCAAACACCATATAATATGACCATAGAGGCACTCCACTCAATTTTTCTTAAACACGGGATTCCTTAAGAAAAGGTTCTTCAACCAACACTCGACCAACTGGCTCATCTTCCGCCTCCAGGCTACATGACATGCAATAGTTATATGTGCCTGTTTGGAGCTATGCCACATTCAACGACTTTCTTAAATTCTTCATTTAAGAAACCGAGCTGGCTCCTACTCAGGTCCATTCTAATGACTATGCCCTGCTCAGCTCATTATACATTCTTTTCATGATCCAACTAGCTTGTCCACCAACATTCGAAGAACTCGCTTATCCTACAAACTTCAAGAAGAGGTAAGATTCACCTTCCCTAGTAATAGTTGGAGCTTACAACCACTGTAAGGTTATCAACGCAATCCATAACAAGCGCAACTATTTCAAGAACACATATTTCTTTTTTCTTGGCCCTAATTGCATTAATCATTTTTGGTTGTCTAGTCACAAGTATTCTTACCCAATATCTCCTTCATACTTGATTTTTCTTCACTCAAGCATCTAACATCCATTATGTATCCTTTACATATCTTCTCGAACAAGAAATCACCGACGCTCATGCCCAAACTCTGGAGCTCTTGAAGGGATTAAGTATAATCATCACAAAACTTTATATCTTCTCACAAACATTCGAATGCGCTAGTATCACCTTCTATACAATTATAGAAGCATTGTTCCAAATAGATTTCCTACCAAGAGAACTCGAGCTGCTGTCGATCCCTCTGCCCCAGCCCATGATCAAGACAAGTGAAGACTCATGAGTTTAAAGACAAAGACATGAAGAGTTTAAGACTAGGTAATAGTTAATAGACATTAGATAAATTTGTTAAAGTCCTTAAATAACAACTTTCTTTTCCTTGAATACTCTCTCACCAAAATATTAATTTATTTTCAAAATATATTTTTATAAATAATTTACAAAATTTTTATATATTAAAGTATTTAAAAACTATTTTTAAGTGATTTTACTAAATTCTAGAATTTTGTAACACTTCAAAAGTGATGTTGTTTTTCCTAACATACAACGATATGTCGACATATCCTACCTAAGTATGTCGACATATACCTAAGTATGTAGATATATCCTCCCTAAGTATGTCGATATATGTACCGTTAAATTTTTTTAAAATTTGAAAAGTTATGATTTTTGGCCCTATCTCTTTGCGAATGGACATGTCCCTTCAAACATTATATAAAGGAGACTAGGAAACAAAAATTTTCAACAATATCCTCTCCATTCTTCTTACTCCAAATTCTCATTATATATTTCAAAAAATCCACTTTCTATACTCTTCAAACCCACTCAAATTCAATCTCTACTTCGCTACATTCATTCTTTATAATCGACTAACTATTTTGCAAGAATTCTTTCACCAATTCAAAGATCAAAGTGCTGTAAAAGGGCCATAGGATATTATGTATCCAAGTTACAAATATTTGTTTGTAATCAACAACTCTCAACTACTATTTTGTGTAGGTGCACTTGTTGTCTGTTCAAATCAACTAGGTGTGCTTGTTGCCAGTTCTAATCAAGTGGGTGCACTTATTGGCCGTTTAAATCAAGTGGGTTATCTTGTAGCCCGGTTAAATCAAGTGACTCTAACCTAAGGTTGGAAAGTCAAAAGGATGTATCATGTTTCCTTGTAATCAAGATTGTATTCTCATTTGCTTGCTACTTAATCAAAGTTGGTGTTTGGAAGGAAATACGTGAAAATACTGTACATGAATAGATGTAGGATTGGTTAATCTGAACTAGTTTGAAACTCCTAGTGTCATCTCTCTTACTTTTACTTTATTTTTACTACATTTATACACACACACACACATATATATATATATATACACACACAAACACACACACACACACACATATGTATATGTGTGTGTGACTGCCTGTTAATACATATCTATGTTAATTATCTGTATTTTGATCTAAATCTTAAGACTATTTAGAATAGTTCTATATAAGTTATAAAACACTATTCACCCCCTTTAGTGTTAAAGTAGCCTTGAGATCTGTTCACACTAGTATAATTTATACTACACCATCCTACATAATATAATTATTTTTATAAGATTCATAGAGAAATGGTTTTATTCTTTAAGTAGTGGTAAGGAAATGTTTAAAATACAATAATAGTAATAATAAGGTTGAATCACTATTATTACTGAGGAGAATAAGAAAAAAATAATTTCAAAAATATTTTGGATTAAATCGTTATCACCTTTGAGATAAATAATACTATAGCTTATGTATTTTAAAAGTGAAATGTTATGTAGTTGACTTGGATTGTAATTATTATTTTGGGTTGGAAAAAAAATAAAGTGATTTAAAAACGAGTTTCGGGAAAAATCACTATTTTGAGAAAGTTAATAATATTATGTTTAACATGAGATTTTTGTGATGATTACTATTATTTTTGGAAAATACTAATTGGATGTTTTAAAGCATTTAAAAGTATATTAATGCCATTATTTAGAATAAGTAATCATAAAGTTACATTCGAGTATTTGAGCAAAGTATTATTATTTTTTAGAGTCGTTAAGTAATAGTATAATAATTTATATTCTTACTTGAAGTAAGTTAACAATGTTTGAGTACGTCATAACAAAATGACTCTTAGTACACTAAGAATGAAGTATTATCATCTATTATTGTTCATTTTATTTTTGAGTTAAAGTTTATTGTTATGGGATATGCTCTTTTGATCGAGTATTTATTATTGTGGTGGTATACCTTTTTTTACTTACGATGTGTGGAGGCAATTGCTGTTTGGAATGGTTAGTTTTTGTTTGGAATGGTTAATTTTTGTTTATTGTATTTACTTGATCTTCGCATATATAGAGTTGTTAGTATTATCATTTGTTAACACGTGTGATTGTTGGTTTTCACTGAAAGTTGTTATTATTTTTTATGTGTAAAAAGTTTTGTTATTATTTATGGGTTTATGTATTCACTTATTGGGCATTAGTTTTTTGTTCAATAATTTTGATTGTCATTGTTTAAAACAAGGGTTGGATGACTTTTGGTTGTGTTTACATGCTGATATATTATTCGCTATTGTTAGATCAAATGCATCGATAGCGGGATAAAAGGGGTAATTTCACAAAATTTCTTTTCTAATTCATTATGCACTAGATCTTTTATATTGCTACGATAACATTAAACCATATTTAATGTTTTATTGGGAGATTTTGGTTTGAATTTAAATTATATTACATTATGATTATAATATAACGATATAAATTTAATTACTATGTTATTATTTGCTCAAAATTATTCACCAACATAATTTTTTATTGATTCAGATAACATTTTTTTGAACGTAGTTCATTAATGGCAACCTTGGGGATCAAACTCGTGATATTTAATCTTGTAGTCTAAACTACCAACCAACTGAGCCAACCCTGTTGGCTAATTTAGATAACATTTTTACAATTGTAAATTTCATGATAAAATTATCATATATAATAATATACATACATATATAAATGTATATATATGAAATTCTATGAGACACCAATTGGAGACACAATTGGTGACACAATTGGTGACACAAAGGATATAAATCATCGAATTGCTTCCCAATTTCGACTTCAAATGTAAACGCAATGGGGTCCACCGATTAAGATCTATTGTGTCACACTTTTGTTTTATTGCGTGTCCAAATATCTGCCCCTTTATATATAAACAAATATTTTTTGTACTTTTTACAACATTAAATTTTGTACAATAATTATTAAAAATAATTTTGAGGTAAATTCCAATGGTACTTGTTCAAATGTAATATTTCATTAATTGGTATTATATATTTAAATGATTGTAATTTGTTTCAATTACAGTATCAAATATTTCTATCAAAGTGTAACGACCCGTATTTTACGTATCAAAGGATTGTAAAATAATATAGTTAATCCATATTGGGTCGTATGATGCCATAACTTTGGGTAGTATTGCACAGTCATATTTTTGAGCCTTAATAATTGTATTGGACAATTTGATCCTAGATTTATTTTTCGGCATTTTTGGTAGTTAGACGTATTATACCGATATATGACCATTGTTTGGCATCGAGAATTTGGATGAACGGAAAACGTTCTTAGGTCAAGAAAAGTGTATGTTAATGCCAAAAATGGATCAACACCCAAGAACAGGTTGTAGAAAACCTATGAGACCTTGATCTTGTAGATAGTAGTAATAATAACAGAAAATAAACAGAAATAAAAAAGAGAGACATAAAATTTTAGAGTGGTTCGGTAATCTTCGGTCTACGTCCACTTTGTTTCTAATTGATTTGACAGAGTTTGCTTGAAATTACAAAGGGTTTAAAAGAGAGAATGAGTCACTAGTACAGGGGTTAGATCGACTCTAAGTCCTAGAATTGCCTAAAGTAGCCACCTTCGTGACTATTGTATAGAGGAAGGAGATGAAGAAGAGACAGAGCTTCCACATAGTGATGGCAGAAACCAGATCCTTTCTTGGTTACTCAAAGGTTGCTATTATAGGGGTAGCAGTCATATTGGGCTAGAAGCCCCCTACCATAGAGATTTAACTTTTGGCCCAAGATAGTACGGAAATACTAGAAGCATTATGAGTTAACATGATAATTCGGTACCGAGTTATAGCTATAAATCAGTACCAAGTTATCCCCTTAGTACGAAACTCAGTGCTTCCTCTTGGACCATGCTTCCGACTTCATCTTGTAGTAACCCTTGTGTTTTCGTATCTTGATGACTTATTTTAATGATTGTTTCTTCATAACCCGGCTTATTTTGCAGCTTACTAGAGCCGACTCTTCACTTCTTAAGATAGGTCATCTAGAACTTTATGAAATCGCTGGGGCTTGCTTATAATAGATATAGAATAGGTTGTGGAAAATTGGAGCCTCCAATTGTGGAGCATCATAACTCGGTATCGTGTCATGACCATAACTCGGTTTTGAGTTATGGACTTAGCTCCATGGTGGCTTAAATTTCCTTGACCTATTTCTCTTACCTATGTGAGCCAACCTTTCAAGTTTCAAGTCGTTCTGTCTTTGTCTTGATGTTCTATCTTTCATAGACCTTTGCTTGGTCGAAAACCTAGTAAACATGTACGAGTCGCACAGTCGAAGAATTTTTGAGACCGGACGTTCTAGCAGCTACGACTTAAATCACCCAAAAATAGCGCATCGAGGCACACTCGTTCTTTCGCCCATACCCGTGACTTTGATGGGGAGCCTCAGGAGGATGTGGCCGGTTCGTTTGAGGAAGCTTAGCCTAGAGAGAGTCCTAGAGTTGACATGGACTTACCCTCCGGAGAGACATTATGGGAGATACGGATGAGACACACATGATGTCCCCGATCCTTGAGGAAGAGGATGAGACGTTTCATTTGAGAGACAAGAAACAGATGATGGTATAAGGAGGGGAAGAATGTTCAGATGATGATGATAATAGTTTTCACATCTCCGAAGGAAGAGATGAGTCATCTAGCGAGTCACTGGAGATGTGCTCTAATTTCCCCAACTTACCTTCCCCGAATCTGCTAACCGCTGAGGCATTAAGTCCCGAGCTCCTGTTTTCTCCTCCTCTAGGGCAATCCGTTGTTAAAACTCCATAATCTATTGGAGGCCAAGCTGCTATAACTCCCATCGGAGATACATCGACTCTTGATTTTCTAAGAGATGTCTCCATTCATATGAATGAACTTGGAGATATCTGATTAGTGAGATGATAGACGAGATCGACTCTCAATCGACATCTCTTCTAGCGCTTTTATGAGCAAAGGTGGAAAACTTCCAACCCTTAAACCATGCCGATACAGTTGGTATAGTACATAGGGAGTCATTGACATTACACACTTCACTTTATGGACACAGACACACATTTCTTCATCGAGTCAACTTTCCTATTCAAAGTGTTAACTGAACTTTCCTTTTTCTTTCAGGTTCCATGGGTCATGGACTGTACCACCAACTTCGTAAAAAATCTAGCTCTTAAAGGATCAAACTTCATATCCTTTCCACCGCTCTCATCGCAAAATAGACGAGA
Source organism: Allium fistulosum (assembly GCA_030737815.1). Taxonomy (NCBI): domain Eukaryota; kingdom Viridiplantae; phylum Streptophyta; class Magnoliopsida; order Asparagales; family Amaryllidaceae; genus Allium; species Allium fistulosum. The sequence goes on along the minus strand of CM060906.1, from coordinate 1,038,458,968 downwards.
AGAGAAAGAAGAGAAAGGAGGAGGAGGCCTACCACTTGGAGAGAGATTGTGAGATAGGAGATAAAAGGAAAAGGGACGATGAGAGTAGTGCTGCTAGCGATGTACACAATTGCTAGAGAGACTCTCATGAACGCCATAAGGCTTCATTATCCATTGCTCCTCCTTTCACCGAAGCTTTGACAACCGCAATGCAGGAAGTTCCTTCATCTTAGGCCATAACTACTACAGCTGCCCCCGGTTCTTCTGGCCAAAGGGAGAAGTTTGTACTCCCTCCTGGTTCACCCATGCTCCAAGCTACCTACCTATATTTATTCTTAAAGGGTGTTAAGTTTGATAAGAACATCAAGCCCACCAACAGAGCCACTTCCTTGTGCAATCTTAAGACATTCCACGAGGACTTAGAAACTGGATTTGATTGGCATGAATTACATGAATTATCAAGAAATTCTCTCATTCTAAGCTGAAAGGACTGACCATGATAAGGCGATCAAGGATCATGATATTGAAATAGTCAAAATGAAAGCTGAGGGAGATGCAACCTTAAAGAGAAAGGCTGACAGCGACAAGTAATTGATCGAGGTGAATTGGACTCACTACAGAGCGTTATCATGATTAAAGATCAGCTCAAGGACGCTCATAGAGAATCTGGTAAACTGACAGAGCAGATGACCGTTGTAGAGAGAAATGTAAAATCTCGGGATCAAACCATTATCGGTTAAGCTATCACCATCCTTGAATAGGCTATCGAACTTACCCGACTCCACAAGGAGAATGCACGACTGGCCAAGGATAAAGAAGAAGCTGTAGGTGGGAAACTAGTAGAAGAGATCGACCATCTGGTCACACGGTCGAAGCTTTCAGAGCTTCGAAAAAATATGATGAGGCAATATGCCAGATGGATGCCGGTGTGCTTCGCCTCTACACTTGCAATGCGATGAACAAGGGAACTTGAAATGGCTTGGCGATAATTATCCCCGGACTCTTGCCATGGTCTGGGAGTAAGTGCTGGTAAGATCAGAGCAAGCCAGGGATATGCGCTTCGAGGTGGAATTAATGCCTGCCTACCTCAGCTCTGTAGATATAGACTCTCTAGCAATTGATAGACAGATTCTTCGAGAAAAGAGAGAGTAGGATGTCATTGATGTCGCTGCCAAAGCTCTTGCTGGCCCAAGCTCTTCAAGTCAGTGTGAAACACTTGTTCCTACTTCCCAAGAGCAAACAAAAATCGTTCCAGCATCCACAACTAGCATTTTCGAAGTTTCTCATGTTCATATATCCTCTAAAGCCTTAGGTGAGCCACACCATTCCCTAGCTATTGTGCGACCCTCCAAGATGGGGACTGGCGGAGGATACTTTAAAGCTGTCTTTCATGATCAAACTCAAACTGCTCGATTAGGTATTTCCCTCGTCTCTCCAGTGTTCCAGGCACTTCGATTCACTTCAGACTCTTTTACTAAACTATACAGCTATGTTTCCTAAATTTTAGGTCAGCAACTCTTCCTTCACTGCCCTTAGCTACTCAGAGCTTAGCATCCACCGCTCTTCACTACTTCCACCATCGTCTCTGTATTTGCTTCTGGCATGATTCCTATCCTCGGTTCCAGGCCTAGGCCTGATTCCGAGCAGATAGAAGTACTATAAATTTGGAGGGTGTCTTTGTATCTGTAGATGAAGAGGTAGTAAAAACTGGTACGTCGGGACCAATAGACAAGTCAATGATGGCGAGGAGGCTGTAAGAGGAAAGTATTTCAGTGGAAGAAGGAAAAGGAGGGGATAAAGCGCAAGAATCCAACCACTATCAAGCTACAGATGTCAAAGGATGGAAGCGTGGTTACTGGAGGATCTGAGGGGTTTGGCTCCGCTATAGGAGGAGAGACTAGTAAAGATAGTAGGAAGAAGATCCTAGTCTGCCTAGGCAAAGGTAGCAAAGGTAGGAAGAAGCGATGGTGCGCTCGAGTACTGGTGGAGTGGAGTTCCAATGATCTTCTTATACGTGTATCTTGTGAATTTGAGTCTATATAAGTACAGAGTCTATACTTGTTATTTCTTTCCTTGTTGCATCAGTGGAGTCTATATTTTGCTTTTTAGGGTTCTAAAACAGGCCGATATTATGCGGGTATGACTCGCGCTATTTGAATTGTACAAAGAATAATACTGGTAATGGAAATATTAGCGTTTCTATTGTAATATTTCCTAAGTACTTTCCCTATACATTACATACACTGCCTGTTTATATACCACCCTGTATGTACATAATACGATTGCATGTCATGTAATTTCCATATTATATACTGCTGTGTTGTGTGATGTGTGTATTCCCACAACTCTATGCATGTAAATAGTGTGAGTGTGTACTTGTTTATTTACCACAACTCTGTGCATGCAAGCAGTGAAATTTGCAATAATTTTTGTATACTACTTTGCTTAGTTCTATTATGGTTGCCAAAATTCTCCGTTCGACGTAACAGAACTATGGTGTGATTTGTTTTATTTTGACCAAGTGTTGGTGGGTGCGCCTCACACTCTATAGGGTTGGTTACTCCAAATGCTTGACCGAAACATATGATCGACTACTTTGGGCGACTTTCTAATTACCCCCAATCTGAGTTGTATGGTAGCTTCTATCTTCGGGAAATCATGGGTTGTATGCTCGATTATGAGCATTTTGCACTTTGATCGTTGTCGAGTTTCCCTAAGTTTGGTGTTGAGGTCCTGTCTGCGTGTCAGCTTCTATTACTGGAAACTCACAAATAGATCAATCCCATAGGGTTTTCCTATGATGTCGTCTATCTCCAAGCGATGTCAAGTTTTGGTAGGTGTTTGCTGATTTCCCAACCAGCTTGGTGATTTGAGATTTACGGGCATTTCCGAGGCGACGCCAATACTTGAAGGATAGAGATTGGATTTTACCCTCTGTACAGCGGTTTGGAACCTTTGTGGCACTGCCACGGTAGCACCGGTCTCTTTGAAAGTGGGGACTAATTTATACCAATCTTCAACGGATATATTTCCCAACGTTGCTAGACGACGTAGGTACTCAAGAGATTCTGACAAACTATAGATGTTACCGGAATAATATCGATAACCTGGATACAAAGGGTTTCCCAACATTGCCAAGGCAACGCTTGTACTTAGAGAGTTAGAATTGATTTTTCCGTCGATTTGACGGTTCTAGATTCAATACCTCTTATCCGGAGAGTAAGAAGCACTATTCCTGTTATGTATGCGTATCGCTTTCGAGAATGTAGTTCCACTGGTTCAAGAGTGATACACAGCCTATTGAATGAAGTATGGGTATGTTGCATACTTGAAAGTGGTTCCATTGGTTCAAGCAGCTTTGTGCGGCTTATAGTGTGGCACACAAGAGGAGTGTTTACTCGGACGTGGTTCCATTGGTCCAAGAAGCGACACGTGGCTTATAGGATGTATGCAAGGAGTTATTGTATACTTGAACATGATTCCAACCAGTTCAAGAAGCAAAGCACGACTTATGGGATGTGCACAAGGAGCATGATAAGTTCCTCGATGCCACCGAAGCGATAATGAGCCTTCTTGAGGAAATATGGGCCTTCCCAATGCTGTCGCAGGAATACCGATTCTCAGAAGTTAGGGATCGAATTTCCCCGTCGATTCGGCGGTTTGAATCGATTTTACCATCGACTCGGCAATTTGCTTACAAGAACACGGTTCCATTGGTTCAAGAAGCAAAACTTTACTGATAGAATAAAGAGAGAAGCAAGTCCTGCCTATTTACAATGCCTCCAGCATCCCTGGGTGGCTTATTTACAAAAATTGAAAATACATAGATAAGTATTAAATAAAATAGTGCTGCAACAAGTCATTGTTCCAAGCATGAGGTATCAGAATTCCATCGATTATTGTCAGCTTGAACGTTCCATCTTTAAGTTTCTGGCCGATTACACAGGGTCCTTCCCAATTTGGACCAAGTGCTCCCGTACTCGTGAAGTTTCATTTTAGGACAAAATCTCCCATTTCAAAGGTATGGATGTGAACCTTGGTTTGAAGTGTCGTGCTACTCTTTTCTGGTGAGCAATGGTTCTTAGTTCATCTTCCTCCTGCTTCTCGTCGATCCGGTCAAGCGACTCGAGCAGGAGCTGCTCATTTTCTCTTTGATTGAAGTGTCACCTATGTTGAGAAGGGATTCTAATTCCACTAGGATCATCATTTCTGAACCATATTCCATGGTGAATGATGAGTGCCTGCTCGCAGACTTATATGTTATTCTATAAGCCCATTGTGTAAGTCGAAGCTCATAAACCCAATTTCCTATAGCCTTTGTTTGCCGCTTCTTAATGGTGGATTTAATGAATTTGTTCACTGCTTCTACTTGTCTATTTGCCTAGCGGTGCACTACCATGGAAAATCTCTTCTCGATCTGATAATACTTACATAAGTCCTTGAATTTAGCACTCTCTAACTGAGTTCCATTGTTCGTGATGATTTTCTGTGGTACTTCAAACTTGCAAATAATATTTTTTGTTACAAAGTTAATCACTTTTTTAGCGGTAATGGTGGCGAGCAGTTTTTCTTTAGTCCATTTGGTAAAGTAGCCAACTGCAATGATAGCATATTTGGCTCCTTCTTTGGTTATTGGTAACATGCCTATTAGATCGATTCCTCGGATTGTAAATGGCTTAGGGCTGACCATTTGCGTAAGTTCCGAGGATGGGGTTATTGAGATCTTTGAAAATCTCGGCACGGATCACAACGCTTGGCATAGGCTGCTACATCTTGTTTGATTGCGGGCCATAAATATTCGTAACGTAGAACCTTGTATGCCAATGTCTGCCCCCCCATGTGGTCGCTGCAGCTGCCTTCGTGGACCTCCATTAGAATCTTCTTGGCTTCGTTTTTGGTTACCACCTAAGTAGGGGGAGGAGAAGCCTCTCTTGTATAGCACTCCATCTTGTAACACGAATCGTAGTGCCTTTTGAAGGAGCTTCTTTTGTTCATTCCAGTTTTTGGGGAGTATCCCTCTGAGCAGGTAGTCCTTGATTGGCATCATCCACTATTCTCCCTCTTCGACGGTCTCTAGAACCCAGTCGACATCCATTTGGTTTGTACCGGGAGCCATCAACACTTTCAATGGAACTAATCCCATGGCCTGCGCATCTCCGGAGCTAACTAATTTGGCCAAGTAGCCAGCCTTCGTATTTTTCTCTCTAGGAATGTGGTCTATGGTGTAGTGTTCGATGTCGTTGAGTAGTTCCCATGTTTTTTACAAGTAGGGAGCGAGATTTGCCCCTTTAGCTTGATATTCCCTCTTTATTTGACAAACGACTAGCTGAGAGTCGCTATAGATATGCACAGCTTTTATTCCCAGTTCCTTCACAATTTTCAATCTTGCTATGAATGCCTCGTACTCCGCCGCGTTGTTAGTAGCAGGGAACTTTATTCTTAAGGCATAGCAGATCGATCGTCTTACGGGAGTCTCAAACACAACTCCGACTCCTAAGCAGAATTCGTTTGATGCGCCATCGTTAAACAACTTCCATTGTGATACCACTTCCATTGTCTCCTGCACTTTGTCATCTCGAATGGTGAATTCTACGATGAAATCAGCCAATGCCTATTTGTTAATTTCCCTCCAAGGATGATAAGTCACATTATATTGGCATAATTCATTATTCCACTTCAAAAGTCGCCCTAAAGTCTCAGGTCAATAAAGTACCTATCTCAAAGGTTGATTCATCAACACTTTAATTGGATGAGCTTGAAATTTTGCAACTTCCTTGATGCTAACAATAAGCAATATGCCAAAATTTTCCAACTTCGGGTAGTTCCGTTCAACTCCAGTGAAGCGTTTGTTGATGTAGTAGATGGGCTGTTGAATTCTGGCTTCCTCACGTACAAGTACTGCACTAAGAGCATGTGGGGACACCGCCAAGTAGATGAACCGGTCTTCTCCTTCCTTTGGCTTGGATAGGACCGGTGGAGTCTCCATGTGTCATAGTAGTTCTTCAAAAGCCATCAGACAATCCTGTTTCCACTCGAAGTTCTTCTTTCCTTTCTTAAGTGCGTCGAAGAATGGTATACACTTATTTATCGCTTTAGAAATGAATCGATTTAATGCTGTGATTTTCCCACTCAAGGTCTGCAATTCTTTCTTTGTTAAGGGGGCTGTGACATTTTGTAGGGTAACTATTTGCTCTGGATTAGCTTCGATGCTCCTAGAATTTATAATAAATCCCAGGAATTTTCTAAAAGCGACGCCGAAAGAACATTTCGGTGGATTCAGTTTCATCCCGTATTTATGAAGAATTTCAAACATCTTCGAGAGATCGTCCAAATGATTTCTAGATACTCGCGGTTTCACAAGCATGCCATCCACATACACCTCCATTGCCTGTCTGATCTGATTCTTGAACATTACATTCACTAATCTTTGGTAAGTAGCACCGGCATTTTTTAAGCCAAATGACATCACACGGTAACAGTATAGTCCCAAGTCGGTAATGAAGCTGGTGTTCTCCTGATCGGGCTCATTCATCATAATCTGATTGTATCTTGAGTAGGCGTCTGTGAATGAGAGCAGCTAATATCTCACGGTTCCGTCAACTACCAGGTGGATTCTAGGTAGTGCAAAGCTATCCTTCGGGCAAGGTTTGTTCAAGTGCAAGTAGTCGACAAAAGTCCACCACTTCCCGTTCGATTTCTTGACTAGTACAAGGTTTGATACCCATTCAGGATATGTTGCATTGTGGATAAAGCCATTAACCAATAGTTTATCCACTTCTTCCTTCAATGCAGCGGATCGCTATAGACCCAGACTGCATCTCTTCTACCTTACTGGTGTGAATTTAGGGTTGACATTAAGTGTGTGACATGCTATCCCAGGCGATATCCTACACATACCAGAATGCATCCAATCAAACACATCCAGATTAGCACGAAGAAATTTCATCAGTTCATTTTGAACCTTTACTCCAAACTGTGAACCTATCTTCAAGACTCGAGTTGGGTCATCCATGTCAATGGGGATAGCAACCGTAAACTCTGCCGGTGCTACTCATTCATCCCTTGCACTCTTCTTCCCGTTAGGAACTGAGATGTTGGTTTTGATGACAACAACCTTTTTAACTTATCTTATTATAAAATATATACTAACACTATTGTCTAGATAGATATGTATATGCAGGATATATATATATATATATATATATATATATATGCAGGTATTGATTACTGAAGACTGATCAGTATAAAGACTCAAGACTCAAGATTGAAGACTCTAGAGTATCAAGATCAAGATTTCAAGATATGTGTCTAGTTTTTGTTAAAACTTCACAATAGCATGGAAATCTTCATTCCGAATTTCATTTGGGATGGAACCCATTTCTACCTTCTTAGTGGCTTACAAAATCATGACAAGTAGCTTACAAACCTACGACAAGTGGCTTACAAACCCACGAACGTCCTGTTTATGTACAAGTTCTCGAGTCCTGATGGGATGAGATATTCTGCAGGAAGAAGCTTGCAAAACTACTTCAAAATGATTTTTCAAAATGATTTTCAAAACTGCTTTTCAAAATATTTTAGCCTTCAAATTATCTTTTCAAATGATTTTCAATAGATGTTTTATCCTTAAAATATTCTTTGTTTTTGTGTTTTAAAACATAGTAAAATTAGTTTATTTTACTCCAGAGTCATTTCATTTTGTTTTCATTTCAATACCATTTTCAAAACAAATTTTATATTATTTTTAACATAGGGATGTCGACATCATGGGATACCCCATGTCGACATGGTGGCCGTTGAATTCAAAAGTTTCAATTTTCAAAAGAAGTGTCTATTCGTTTAAATCTCTTCACGAATGGTTATGACCGTTACTGGTCTATAAATAGCCTTCACAAACGAATTTTTTAACTAACTATTTTCATAGTTTCTTCACTCCTTCTTCTCCACAAATCCATATTCTAAAATATTCATATTTTTAAATTTGTGCCGAAATTCTGCCGAATTCTCAAGTCAATCAAATTAGAATCTCATCTTGTTTGATTTTCTGCCCTCTCTCGAAGATCAAAGTGCTATTCAGAGTTATAGGGTCAATTTGTAATCCAAATTTTTTGAGTCTCTCTATAAGCTGTGGTTGTGCCTGGAAATCAATTGGGTAATCTTGTGGCCCGTAAATCAAGAGAGTTTGCCCCGGACTCGTGAGACAGGAGGGTACCTCAAGGCCTTTAGAAACTGAGGATTGTAATCTCGACTTTGGTATAATAAAAATCTGTATGAGGTGTTCAGCCTTGGTACAGGACTGGATGTAGGGTAACTCCGAACCAGTATAAAATCCAGTGTGTTCTTTCCTTTTACTGCTTTTTATTTACTTTCTACATCTGTGTTTGATTTTGTTATTGTTCTGTGATTAAGTTCTGCATTTGTTTGTGTCATAATTTTTATTTAGTTCATATAAGTCTTAGAATCCATTAAACACTATTCACCCCCCCTCTAGTGTTAAATTAGCCTTAAAATCCTTAATCCGCACTCCCTTTCAATTGGTATCAGAGCATAGGTTTTCATAATCTGAAACTTGAAAATTGTTTTAATGGCTACCAACACTGGTAATGTCAACTCTGGCACTAGTTCTATTAACACTAGTTCATTAGTAGAAGATCAGTCTACTGTCAGACCACCATTTTTCAATGGCAGTAATTATGCATATTGGGCGTGTAGAATGAAAATATATTTACAATCAGTAGGATTAGACACTTGGAATATCACACAAACTGAATATGTTGAACCAACTACCAATTTTGCCCAGTGGACTACTGAGCAAAAGAATGTTGCACAAAATAACTCAAAGGCCATGAATATATTATTTTGTTCACTAGATAGGAATGAGTTTAATAGAGTGTCTGTTTGTAAGTCTGCATTTGAAATATGGAAAACTTTGCAAGTTACTCATGAAGGAACAAGCAAAGTTAAACAGACTAAAATTTCCATATTAACTAATCAGTTTCAATTGTTTAAAATGCATGCAAATGAGTCCATTTTCGACATGTATTGTCGATTTCAAGATATTGTTCATTCACTAATTGCACTAGGAAAAAGTTTTTCGGAGGAAGACCAAGTTAGAAAAATTTTAAATTCACTCACTCCAGAATGGGATCAAAAGAAACTTGCAATCGAAGAAGCAAATGATACCGGTCTAAAGAAAATAGAAGAATTAATTGGGAATCTGATGTCTTATGAAGTTCAACTGCAAAGAAGAAGAGAAAACAAGGTTACAGAAAAGAAGTCATTAGCATTCAATGCAACAACTGAAGATTTGGAACCAGACAGTGATGAGGAGATTGCTTTCATGACAAGAAACTTCAGGAAATTCCTTAAATATAGAAAAATGAATAATTACAAAAGAAATGATCAAAGGAATTCCAGAAATGAATAATTACAATTGCAATAAAGTCGGGCATCATAGGAAAGATTGTCCGTATCCAGATAAATAGTTGTTCCCTCCAAATAATGATTTGTCAAGGAAAAGAAAGAAAGCATACACAACAACTCTTGATGACCCAGACTCATCATCCAGTGACGATGAAAAGAAGATGGATAATTCAAATCTATGATTCACTGCTATTCATGAATCAGACGACGATGAGAGTATGGATCTAGAAATAGGTACGCATTTACATTTTTTTTGAATGGATGCTTGTTTGTTTGCTTTATTTTTTTAATTTCCTTGAATTTTAAATTCAAATTTATCCCTTGAAATTTGAATTTTAAATTCAAAAATAATATTATTTTAATAATATTTTAAATATTAAATTATTAATATTTAAGTATTATTATGTTTAATGTTATCATAGGAATTATGTAAATAGGATATAGGATATAATATATATATATATATATTTATTAGAAATTAGGATTAGACACTTGTCCTTTGATTCAATAGGCACATGTCGACATGCCCGGATACCCCATGACATGCCCCTCGGAATTTAATTTCAAAATTTGAATTCAAACTTTTGAATTTCCCTCCACCTTTTCACCAACTTCAATGCTCTGGAAAGATGCCTCTTGACCAGAGAACCTGTCTATAGAATCTTTATTTATCTCACTTTCTTTATCATCAATGGCCTCTTCAAGCACTCCTAACACCATTAGACTTCCAAAATCTATCAAAAACTTTCTCTTTAATGACCCGGAAGCTATCAAAGCTTACATCAACTATGTAAACTTTGGTAAAATACATACGGGGAAATTTGATATTTTTGAAGATTTTCCTTCTTATGAAATTGAAAATCTTTTTCAACAATGTTCTATTCTTAGTATAGTAGATAACAAACAAAATGATTTTGTATGTTATCCAAACCTTGTTAAGATGTTTTATGCGAATTTAAATCGTGGTATTTATGATGGGCAAGATGGACAAATTTGGAGTAGTGTTAAAGGAACACAAATAGTTTTGGATTGTGAAATTTTAGGAAATATTTTGGGATGCAAGTATACCGGAATGAATCTCTCGGAATTCAAATAAATGAAAATGATCAGAGACTTTTCATCACCTCTTTGAAGGGATGACAATTTTGAATTCAAAAATCGTTATTTTCGTCCAAAAGAAAGAATTATTAACCTTCTTATTCAACACACCCTTATACCAAGATTACGAAACTACAACAACCCAACTTTGAAAGTTTGCAAAGCTCCTTTTGCAATTTTTGGAAATTACGATATCAATTGGGTTCAAGTTATTTTGGATGAGCTAAGGCCCAAGAATTTTACTATGGGTGAAAACACATTATATCATGAAATTTATCTCACTCGGATTTTTAATTACTTTGGAGTTGATTTCAAAAGGGAAGAATTTATAACTAGAAAAGTGTTCAACCATGGAAACATTTCCCTTATGCAAATTCCATTAGTGTTTCAACCATATGAAACACTTACGGAAAAGGAAGAAACGCTTGCTCACGAAGAGATGGAAGAAATGGAGGAAGAAGAAGAAGAGGAAGATGAAGGAATGGAAATTGAAGAGGAAGAAGAGGAAGATCAAGAAACTTCCTTAGAAAGTATTGAATATCCTACTAATCCCGCTAATCCATCCAATAAGACCATTCTCAATAATCAAAGAATTACAGTGGAAAATCAAAAGACACTTAAAAGATCAATGAGTAAGAAAATGGATAAGATTTCCACTAAAATCGACAAGTTCTTCGGGAAAGTTAGTAGAAAGCTTGGACTATCATCTTCTTCATCTTCATCTAACTAGTTTTAGTTCATGTTATCTTAAGTTCTATCTTTATATTTTCTTTTAGTTAATATTATATTATGTAATGTTAACTAGAATTATTAATGAAATCATTCATTTCCTGTTATTCTTGTTCACTTGTCTCTGTAATTGCTTGTTTTTATATTATACAAATTTTAGTTTAATAGATTTGTTAATAATATTCAAAACAAAGCAAAATGTCACTTTAGGCAGAGGCATGTCGACATACACCATCCCCCCATGTTGACATCCAACTGGCAGAAACTAGTTACACTTTCAAATTTTAATTTCATGTAACTAACTTATGTCTATTCATTTCAAACGACTTTCTATCCCTATTTATATATGTTTCTTCCAGAATAAACTGTCAAACTTCATCTCCAATCACTCTCTTTCATAGTTCTTTCTATTTCTTGAATTATGGCTTCTCCGATTAAGAATCTAAGTGATAATCTTGAGGAAACTCTCACTTCATTCAAGAATATCCTTACATTCATACTTCGTAATCAGCGCCACTTAGAATTGAGTCAAATACAGACGATCAAGGAGCAAGAGAAACATTTCGACTCCCTTCGTTGGATGATCTCAGCCCTTAACAAGGACGATCTCGAAGGAAATCCACCAGTCACTCTCGACAAAGATACAGAAGAATGGGATGCCATCAAAGCTGACCCTATCTTTGGAGAAGATGGATGGGTGGAAGTACCAAGAAATGTCTAGTTATTCTGTATGATATTTGTTTGATTTTATTGGTGTGTTTGAAACTTGATTGACTTAACTTATTTGGTATGGTTTGTATATATGTTTAAATAATTACTGTAAATATATGATAATATATGATTGGATGATTATTGGTTTACTTCTGGATTATGATCACATTTCACATTTATGTGAACATTTCATACTTATGATCACACTTAGCATTTATTACACTTATATATGGATTACTCTAGTTTGTATTATGGTTGATCATCTTATATCAAGTTCAGGGAATTTATTAGTAAGGAGTTTTTGTAGATGACAAATGGGGAGAAGCTATAAAATAGTAGTTAGCTTGGAGTAAGGGGGAGTTATGATGGCTTGGAATAAGGGGGAGTCATGGAGTAAGGGGGAGTTATGATAGGAATTATGGTACAGTAAGTATATTTTATAAATACAGGTTGTCATCATCAAAAAGGGGGAGATTGTTAGGAACTGAGATGTTGGTTTTGATGACAACAACCTTTTTAACTTATATTATTATAAAATATATACTAACACTATTGTCTAGATAGAAATGTATATGCAGGATATATATATATATATATGCAGGTATTGATTACTGAAGACTGATCAGTATAAAGACTCAAGACTCAAGATTGAAGACTCTAGAGTATCAAGATCAAGATTTCAAGATATGTGTCTAGTTTTTGTTAAAACTTCATAATAGCATGGAAATCTTCATTCCGAATTTCATTTGGGATGGAACCCATTTCTACCTTCTTAGTGGCTTACAAACCCACGACAAGTAGCTTACAAACCTACGACAAGTGGCTTACAAATCCACGAACATCCTAGTTTTGTACAAGTTCTCGAGTCCTGATGTGATGAGATATTCTGCAGGAAGAAGCTTGCAAAACTACTTCAAAATGGTTTTTCAAAATGATTTTCAAAACTGCTTTTCAAAATATTTTAGCCTTCAAATTATCTTTTCAAATGATTTTCAAATAGATGTTTTAGCCTTAAAATATTCTTTGTTTTTGTGTTTTAAAACATAGTAAAATTAGTTTATTTTACTCCAGAGTTATTTCATTTTGTTTTCATTTCAATACCATTTTCAAAACAAATTTTATATTATTTTTAACATAGGGATGTCGACATCATGGGATACCCCATGTCGACATGGTGGCCGTTGAATTCAAAAGTTTCAATTTTCAAAAGAAGTGTCTATTCGTTTAAATCTCTTCACGTATGGTTATGACCGTTACTGGTCTACAAATAGCCTTCACAAACGGATTTTTTAACTAACTATTTTCATATTTTCTTCACTCCTTCTCCACAAATCCATATTCTAAAATATTCATATTTTTAAGTTCGTGCCGAATTTTGCCGAATTCTCAAGTGAATCAAATTAGAATCTCATTCTTGTTTGATTCTCTGCCCTCTCTCGAAGATCAAAGTGCTATTCAGAGTTATAGGTTCAATTTGTAATCAAAAGTTTATCGAGTCTCTCTATAAGGTGTGGTTGTGCCTGGAAATCAATTGGGTAATCTTATGGCCCGTAAATCAAGAGAGTTTGCCCCGGACTCGTGAGACAGGAGGGTAGCTCAAGGCCTTTAGAAATCGAGGATTGTAATCTCGACTTTGGTATAATAAAAATCTGTATGAGGTGTTCTGCCTTGGTACAGGACTGGATGTAGGGTAACTCCGAACCAGTATAAAATCCGGTGTGTTCTTTACTTTTACTGCTTTTTATTTACTTTCTGCATCTATGTTTGATTTTGTTATTGTTCTGTGATTAAGTTCTGCATTTGTTTGTGTCATAATTTTAATTTAGTTCATATAAGTCTTAGAATCCATTAAACACTATTCACCCCTCTTAGTGTTAAATTATCCTTAAGATCCTTAATTCGCACTCCCTTTCACTTCCTAGGGTCCATAGTCTTGTCGAAGCGACTATGGTCCTCGAGCCAGGGACCATTCTATAATTGCTATGCTAGTGGGTCACGAATGTGGAGAGTCTTCCCCACATTCTTCCCCTTCTCACATAATTTGGTTTCGCACAGTTCGACGATGTAACATTCTCTTGCTGCGCTTTGGTCTTCTCTTTCCACTCCAACCCCATTTTTCATTGGGAATTTCATTGTAAGGAACCAAAGTTATTCTGAAATAAATGAGGGCCGGTCGACTTAAGAAAGCATTGTAAGCTGAGAATTCGTCGATTATCATGAAGGTTTGAATAAGAACTACCCTTCGTTCTCCTTTTTCGAATTCTACAGGTAAGTCAATCATCCCAACTGGCTGTTTTTGCTCGCCTGCAAATCCTTGAATCTTCATTCTACAAGCCGTCACATCTTTCATACTGATCGAACATTTGTCGGAAAAGGATGTTAACCAAGCTTCCACTATCAACCAACACCCTAAGCAAAGCTGCATGCCCGATTCCAGTTGTGTCCACCACTGAATCGAGAGTTGGAGCCTCTATACCTTCAGTATCCCAATTCCGGAATACAATATCATTAGTTATCAACTTCTATTTTATGGCCGTGCTTTTATATTTAATGGCATGACAGGTTTCATTAGAAGCGTGCTTCAAGCTGTGTAGTTAATGCCCCGCTATTACCCCGCTATAACCAAGCTATATCTCATAGCGGATTTCTACCGCTACGATATTTCCATATAGCCCCAAAATATAGCCTTTCCGCTCTAAGCCCCGCTATTTCCGATATATCCCGTTATTCCCGCTATATTCCTCTATTTCCGCTATATCTTCTTTAATAAAATGAATTGAAAAATTGCATTTATACATTATAAAAATTAATAAACTAATTTATTTGATTTATTTTTTAATATATTTTTAGAAATGAAAATACTCTAATATTCTACTAAATTCAATTATGTTATATAACGGTTTTATGTTTATTTAAAGTATATTCACACATGTTTTTATTTGAAATTATTTATGTATTAATTATAATTCAATTGAATGATAATTTTTCATTTAACTACCATTTATATATTTGTAAAAACATTAAGTACGAGTTTTATATGCTATTTTAGAGCCATCCGCTATATCCCGCTATATCCTCGCTATATCCCCGCTATGACTTTTTGCACCTCCACCGCTTTGAATCTACCGAGCGCTTTAACTGCACAGGCTTCAAGAACTAGTGTATTGCTCCATCTCACCCCAACTCCTCTATGCTGGGTGAGGTCTTCAATAATGGTACTCATGACAAGTCTCCAATTGGTCCGACGATTTCCTTCTTTGCTGGGCCCGACCTGATTTCCATGATTGCTCGGAACTTGGGGTCCAGCAGGTTTGTCAGAATTCTATGGTTTCTTCACATACTGTTGGAGCCTATTGTTCCTTATTAGTTCCTTGATTAAGTCCTTTAGATGCCGACATTCATTTGTGTTATGCTCGTGAGTCTCATGAAAGCGACTAAACTTCCACGATTTCTTTTGTTGTTCGAATGCCTCCCGCTTGGACGGTTCGTTGTATCGCTCAGTTCCCTGAGTGGCAAGGTAGATGTTCTCCAAGCTATCGTTCAATGGCATATAATCCTTAGGTCCGAGATTCCCTAGTCATTTCCTGTTCCCATCACGCCTACTAGAGTTTTGATTCCACTTCTTTTGATTTGAATTCTTTTAATTATAGTTTTAAAACTGTTTCCATCCTGCTTAACCATGACATTGCTTTGAACCATTTCCTTTGATTTCTCACCAATAGATTTTCCTTCGACCATGCTTGCCTCTTCCAGTCTTAGAAACTAGTTTGCCTTTCCGTGGACTTCCTTCATGGTAGTGAGTTGTTTCATTTTAATCCATCTACCAAAATCTATATTCGGGTAAATAGCTTGAACTAAGGCCATAAAAAACATATCCTTCTTTAGATTGCTTACCTCAATAACTGCTGTGTTGAACTGGTTCATGAAAGATTTCAATGGCTAATTAGGTCCCTGGAAAAAGCCAGATAAGGACATCAAGTCTTTTGGTCGTGCAATATAGAGTCTAAATTGTTCTAGAAACCTTTTTGTGAATTCATCGAAGCTAGAAATAGATCTCGGTGCAAGTCTAGTAAAGCACATGGAAGCAACTCCTTCCAAAAAGATAGGAAAACATTTACAATAGATAGCATTCGTAGCCCTAGCCTATCCATTTGTCATTCATATTTGTACAAGTTTTGTTTAGGTTCCATCGTTCTGTTATATGACAGCATAGCCGACATAGTGAATTTCTTAGGATATTCTTCCCTTATTACGTTTTTAATGAATGGAGTTCGGATTGGCGCGGAACCCCGGTCTTCATTCTTTCTACCCTTACTCTCCTCCAATAACCATTTGACTATATCAACAATGTACTCCTCGCTAGCATGGTGGTCTACAGGTTAGCTATCAGGGGCTACACCGAGTGCTTGACTCCACAAACGGTCTCAATTTTCCAACTGAAGCTTAAGTTCTCCATTCTCTGAGAGAACCTGTCTTGTAGAGTCCCGTTGGCGCATGGTAGGTCTTACATGGGCGGTTTGAACTTTTTTTCTAGCATTTTTCTTATTTACATCGACATTCACTTCCAATCTATCATCATCAAGTTGTTATCATCTTCAGAATCAGAGAGAAGCATTGCAATATTCCCTTGTGGAGCATTCACTCCAAGGTTAGGATTTGCAGAAGGTTGTCCTCTGGCAGGAGGGGTAATTCCATTACCTTCGATAACAATTCCAGTAGCTCTACCAACTATCTCCTTTTTCTTTTGCTTGCCATCCCACATATTCAAGCATGAAACAGAGGAATTCTCCTGTTCCATAGCTGTTGTAGTTTCCGGCCTAGTCTTTGGGGCAGTTGGTGGTTGTAGCACTAGCAAAACATCAATCTTGTCTATAAGAGCCTTTTGACTATCAGCCATCTTCTGGTCAAGTTGATTAACCATCTAGTTAAGCTCCTTTATTCACAACACCCTACTAAGCGAAAGCAATTGGTGCTAGATTTCCAACATTAACTTCTATTTGATGATTGTTCTTATTGTTTACTTTATTTTGTTGGGGGTTTGCGTCATCATCCCCAACTATTGCTCCTGTGGATCTTCCAAAATTGGTTTTCTATTTTCTAGGTGCCATTGATTCCCAATGGCAAGCCTACAAATCTTCAAAGCAAATTCCCTGGATCTAACCGTTGGATCTCTTCTAACTAGAAATAGCAAGCTGGATCTAACCCTGGGTTTAGATTCTCTTAGCAAAAGCACCAAAATGTTAATGCCAAAAATGGATCAACACCCAAGAACAGGTTGTAGGAAACCTGTGAGTCCTAGATCTAGCAGACAGTAGTAATAATAAAAGAAAATAAACATGAATAAGAATGAGAGACACAAGATTTTAGAGTGGTTCGGCAATCTTTGGCCTACGTCCACTTTATACCTTTGACTAATCAATTTGATAGAGTTTGCTTGAGATTACAAAGGGTTAGAGAGAGAATGAGTCACTAGTACAAGGGTTAGACGGATTCTAAGTCTTAAAATTGCCTAACTGTTTTGATGACTATTCTGTAGAGGAAGGAGATGAAGAAGAGATAGAGCTTCCGCGAAGTGATGGTAGAAAGTAGATCCTTTCTTGGTTGCTCTAAGGTTGGTATTTATAAGGGTAGCAGTCATATTGGACCAGAAGCCCGCTACTAGAGAGGTCTAATCTTCGGCCCAAGAGAGTATGGAAAGACTAGAAGTAGCACGAGTTAACATGACAACTCGGTACCGAGTTATAGCTATAACTCGATACCTAGTTATCCCCTTAGCGGGAAACTCGGTGCTTCCTCTTGGACCATTCTTCGGACTTCCTCTTGTAATAACCCTTGTGTTTTCATGCCTTAATGACTTGTTTTGATGATCATTCCTTCATAACCCGGCTTATTCTGTAGTTTACTGGAGCCAACTCTTCACTTATTGAGATAGGTCATCTGAAACTTTACGAAATCGCTTAAGCTTGCTTATAATAGATAGAGAATGGGTTGTGGAGAGTTGGATTTTCCAACTATAGAGCACCATAACTCGGTATTGAGTCATGTCCATAACTCGGTTTCGAGTTATGGACTTAGCTCCATAGTGGTCCAAATTTCCTCGACCTATTTCTCTTGCCTATGTGAGTCTACCTTCCAAATTTCAAATCGTTATATCTCTGTCTTGGTCTTGGTGTTTTATTTTCCGTAGACTTCTGCTTGGTCAAAAACCCAGTTCACAGTGTATAAGTCACGCAGTCGAATAAATTTTGAGACCGAACGTTCTGGCAGCCATGACTTAAAATCTCCCAAAAATAGCCCCCCGAGGCACAGTCTCAAATTTTGATGAAACTTGTACTATTGGCATAGGAAAAATACATGAGTCACGTCGTCGAAGAATCGTCGTAATTTGACATTTCTACAAGTCGTACGACCGCAAAATGTGCATTGGAATTTTGGGAATAAAAGAAAATGTGGTACATTCAATCCCTAACCCTACCCACCATCCTATAAATATTCCACATCTTCCTGGCCACATACTTCATTCTCCCCTTCATGTTATTTCTTCCTCCTTCATAAAAACATCTCTCCACTCCTCTTTCTTCTCCTCTTCCATGAGCAAATGGCCACCGTTTTGATCAAAATAAAAGTCGGGTCATCCTATTTTTTCTGAGAGATACACAACCATTGTTTTGATTCGACTCAACTTCGACTTTAGTGGTCACGATGGTGCAATGCCATTTAGGGAGGAAAGTGGCAGCCTCTGGTGATGGGTGGCAACGGGAGGTGGTACAACATGCCTAGGTTTCACGAGAGAAGAAAACAACAACAACAACAACAACAACAATATAGGTTGTTGCTTATTACATGGTTAAGGGAGGAGGTTGCACAGTCTTAGGGATGGCTAGTGTGTGGTGTGGCATTAGTGTGGGTGCAGGCAGTGGTGTTGGCGAAGTCCGATGGTTCAAGATGCAAGGGTGAGTGAAGTCATATGGATAAGGGCATGCTTATAGAAATGGAGGAGCGGCAGTTTGCATAGGTTATTCATCTATTCATGAATAGGAAGCAGCAGTTGCAGGGTCACGAGGGGAGATCGGGGTTGATGGCAGTAGTGCAGAGTTAGGTGAAGGTGCAGGCGGCATTCGGTAGTGATGTGTGGTGGCGACGTGTGGTGATTATGTTAATTAACTATTAATTAGGTTAATTAATTAGTTAATTAATATTACATGTATCGATTTCTTCTATTGTCGGTATCTTTTGCATAAGAGGTCCAATTTGGATGTAGTTTCTTACATTCGTATTTGAGCTTTCTATGGCTTGGCATAAGATTTGATAGCTTTTATTGAGGTGAGTGATATTGTCTTTCACCATACTGTGATTGTCAATATAGTATAAAAAATATATTTTGAAATGATTTCCAACTTTAAGATATGAATTTTAATATATTTAAAACCATATCTGATTTTATAAAATAATTTCAAAGTGTTTTAAATGGTTTTAAATTGGATCACGTTTGTTATTACAGATGTACTATTTTATGAAAGTCGCCAAAATTAGGCCATTATTATATGGATACCTAATTGGCTTATATAGATGTGTTGTACATGTTTATGTATGCCATGTTGGTTGTATGTATGCTTGTTTGCTTGTTTTGGTTAAAAATGTTGATCGATGGGCGATATAGTGTCGGGGAATATCCCATAAGATGGAGTTTCATGTATGCCAATTGAATGCATACATGATGGGGACTCAGATGGATGGATAGAGTTCCATGCATATCAACTAAATGCACAAATAATGGAAACTCGAATGGATGGGATAAGTATGTGGAATAGCATTGGGGTGCATGCCCGACCAATCTGAATATGGAAGAATATTGACTTGGGCATAGGCTTTGCACTTCAGGATGGATGCGACGTTTTCATTTAATTTGTACTTTAGCCATTTTTGGCTAAGTAGACGACCAAAGTGGTCGGTATCGACCACTATAGAGTGGTCAGTACCCATCACTATTGATGATACCGATTTGGCCAATCTTTGACATGGACGATGAGTGGTCATCGGGGAGAGTGACTTGGTGGTTTATTCATGCAATGACTCTTGATTTTGATGTTATTGCTCTATGATGAGCGATTTCGATGGTGAAGCGATGGAGTGACGCTTTGACGTGATGGTTTTAGAACTTTGATATATTGATCCTATGCCATACATGGAATGTCTAGGGAAATTCCAAAGAGGATAGTTCAAAGGATGAGAGTCATGATGATCCAGAAGGTAGAGTTCAAGGATAAGAGCTTAGGGGTAGAAAAAAAGATGAGTTCTACTATGAATAAATGGAATATGATGGAAGGATGATGGGTTCAGAGACGTATGCGAAGGAATCGTTGATACTCAAAGGTTTCAAAAAGGTACTAGTACAATAGAGGTATGTGGGGATGCCTATCTAGATTATGCAGATTCTGTATTCTTATATGGATGGATTACCCTTGACCTTATGTGGATGGTCTAGTCCTTGACTGTATAGAGTGGTGAGGATACGAGTACTAGAAAAGGAAGAATCTTCCATTGGTCTTTGGCTAATGCGGATGACATTTGAGTTATCTTATATCTAAAGCACATGGGTGATAGTGAGGATTGTTTGATGGATGTATTTATGCCATGGTTTGCTTATCACTATAGGGATGTCATAGGATGTATGTATTATGGATGTGGATATTGTACTTAGGATGTAGTACACAATTGTGATGATGGTGGATGATAGATTAACATATATCATTATGTGCTAACTCTTTGGATGTAAGGATAAGCCAGGTATGATTCTCCATACCCTAAGTCCCATTGACTATATCGACTTTCATAGTATTTGAATGTTGCTTACCGCTCACACCAGGCTATTGTCTGACTTAAGATTTTATGCTCTACTTCTTATTATCTTAGGTACTCTAAAATGAGTAGACTAGATAACATGTGTAAGAGATACGTGGACCTATATAGATGGACGAGCAGGAGGATATGTATTTTCGTAATTATATTTGGACTCGTTATTATTTATTCCACCGTGCTACACTATGGAGCCTTAGCGGTGTTGTTTATTCTATTTAGAGACATTTATCTTTTGAGTTTTTCAGTGTATAAACTCTGCTGCTATCTTGTATAACTTAGTGAACCTGTGTATTCTAATTGTGGTTCATTTAGTTATTACTGCCTTGCCTGTTTTTTATCTGTGATGATTATTATATTTTATTTAATGCGCCGTGAGATGCAAGATAGGTCATGTGGTTGTTTATTTACTCTAAAACCCTTGACAATCATCCTACATCGGCTGGGCATCGTGACAGGGCACTCTAAAGGTTATATTGAGTGCTGGAGGTATAGGGAAGTCGTCACACAAACGTATAATGTCTAGTATATTGATGTTCATTAATGGAATTAATATGTAAATATTTTTTGTAATATTAATGTTAAATTTGTACTTCACAGTATTAGAAATAACTATAGATGCTTTATTATCGGATAGTACTAGTGTGTTTAGAATTTTATTATGAACTCATCAAGATAAGTTGTGCATAAAAAGGAGTTCATATGTTAAAGTTATACTAATTTCAATACTCAGGGGCTATACTGCAATTTCATAAAAGTTAAGGGGGTTTAATATAAAATTACCTCCTTCCACAGAAACCCTAGCTACCACACTTTGAAGGAATTTTCACCACTGCTATGCTTCGCCAGAGACAACGCGACCGTCCTTCGTCAACTCCTAGCAACATGAGCTTCGCGGTGATAGTGTCAGACCGTCGCTCGAGCATTTTGCTTAAACCCTAATATATAATCCACATTCTGATTTTGTCGCCTACATCATAACAATCAAACACGACATCATCGAAGTTTCTTCCTATCATTTCTAACCCTTTAGTCATCGTCTCCAGTACCGGGCTCGAACTTTTTTAGTCTCGACCTAGATATTTATGCTATTGATATGCATGAATATTGTGCATGAATAGTGAATAGAATAATACACTTTTAGTAGAAAACAAATTTGTTTAAAATAATTTTAAAATTAGACTTTGGTTAATTTGAAAATTTTCCTTGATAATCGTATCGGTCAAAAACACCTTGAAATGTCAGCTTCACCTTGAGAGAACCTATCTCTAATAATGGCGAAGTTGCCAAGTCCACCATTAAGTATAATTTATTTTTGAAAGAATAAAGTGAATCCTATTTTTTTGAATGAGGCATCTATGTATATTTATAATAAAAGTAGGCTATGTAAAATACAACCTACATCTACTATTCAAGGTATGACCCATTATAAGTGAGATCTTATCTCGCTTAACTAACTAAACCATTTAATTAGTTCATACCCGACATATATTTTGGCTTGCTTTATTTTAAAGAATTTATAAAAATTTAGGCTACTGAAATAATATATAAATATGTACATATTATTTATTATAAAACAATTATATTGGCCCAAAATAATTAAATAAATATATAACATGTAACGACCCCGGATTTTAATTAAAATTTAAATTGATAATTAATTGAATTTTTGAATTAAAATTTTAAAATTAATTGTAAATTGAAGCGAGTTTCCCCAATTCAAATAGAATATATATTAAATCATATGGATTTAAATATTGTATATATGTGATTTGGATTTAAATTTCAAGTAAATGGTTTAATAATAATTTGAATATATATGTATATATGTATATATATTGAGTTTGAATTAAATTTTAACTAAATGGTTTAAAGGTAAATTTTAATGATAAAATTTGGGATTGATGATTTATATTAGAAATAGAAATAAAAATAAAACAATAAGTATTACAGTAAAATTTATAATAAATATTTAAAATAGAAATGGAAGTAAAAAAAATAATAATAATAATAATAATTTAAGCTAAAAATAGGGATCAATATATTAAATATAGAAATTCACTTATATTATAAATTGATAAGTATAAGAAGAAATACATTCAAATAATAAATATATATATATGAAACAAATGAAGTATAAAAATATACACTTATAAAAAGAAAAAAATATAAATATCTATGTACAAATATGGATAAGTATGAACAAAAGAAGAAAGATATGTATTAGCTTATAGGACAAGCCACCACAACAAAATCATGTCAGTCCCAAGAGAAAAAATCTCTGATATATGGTACAAGGCATTAATATCACCTTGTACAAAATAATATCATCACTCTATACAAAAAATTTCACCTGTAAACTCATTTTTATCAGCCTTTTCATTTTAGTTCGTTCATTCCAAGCTGGAAACAAAAATCTGAAGTAAATAATATCATTCAAACTTAAACAAAACTTCAATATAAACAACAATATAATCAAAACAAATCAGAGATTAAAAGATTTCAGCTTGTAATTTTCACAAGCCTGGTTCAAGAAAAGAAAGCTCTGTTCTTCTTCTGGAAATACTGTGAGCAAACTATCCTCTTTGATCTCAACCCTGTTTATATTTTGATCGTGTGCCTGATGCTTGTGATTGAAATCATGATATTAAGTATGATGTATGGATGTGAGTATATTTGCATGTGTATATATATGTAGATTAGAGTATGCATGTCTGTATATATACAGACATCCCTGTTTTGGAATTTCTAGGTTTAAAATGAATTCAAAAATTTGGTTTCTTTTTATACTATCAATATTAAACTATGATTTTTGAAGAAAAATTGTTTGAAACAAGATAAGATTATTTTTAAAAATGATATCAAGATTTTAAATTCAGTGATTATTTCAATAATAGTAAATTACAGAGATATCAAAGGCAGGTCAAATATTCGATCATCTAGAAATTATGATTTGGTTATATAAAAAAAATCGTATTATAAAATGATGAATTTAGGTAAAGAAATTGTGATTTTTAGTATTGTATAAATCGAGATATCCGGAGTTAATCAATTTTGGGTATTTCGTCAATTGCTGGTGAACGTCGACGAATGGAAGCTCAGGGTTGATGTTGAAGTTAACTTGCGGGTTGTTGTTCATCAGAAAAATAATCACCTGATTTATAGATTGGCGAGGAGGTGGGGCGAAGATGTTTTAGGGTTTATTGACTTGTTTTGGTCGATGTTGGAAACAAGGGTCATGCTACGGCAAGGGAGCATCGGAGTTGACCGCTCCGGTGGGGATCGACGCAGGGGTTCGTGAGGTGGCTATGGACGAGGCGGCGAGGTTAATGGTGCATGGGATCGTCGGGACGTGATGTTTTTCCGATGATCAAATTTGGATTTGAATGTGTCGACAGGCTAAATTTTGTTTCGAAGGAAATTGAGGGTGCCGATAGTTCTGGGTCATCGACGAGGTCGTCGTCGACGTGAGAGAGGCTTTGGCTTGGATTGGAGGTGGTCCGATGATCGGTGCACGAACACACGTAGACGTTTGTGTCAGGTTGAAGTATGGCTGGGGTCTCGAGTTTGGTTCCGGGGAAGTGAATGTTTTGCTCGAGTATTGTATCGGGTAGTTTGAGTGTTTTGGGGGTTTACTCAAAGTTGGGTTCGGGTTTTCTGGGAGTCATCTCGGGTTTGTCTTGAAAACAATTTCTGATTTCTAAAATTTAAACAAGTTTTCAAATGATAAATTTAATTAAGTTTAAAATACTTTCTTAATTAAATGTTTATACTAGCTTTGTTAAATAGTTAAAGTTTAAGATAATTATTTTATAATTAATTAAGTTCAAGTTCAAAAATATATATATATATATATATAATTATGTGATAGATTGATTATAATCACACTGTTAATTCATCTAATTGTTAGATGATTGATTATTATTGAAATGCTTTGAGCAGTTTGATATCCCTGTTTGTGATTGTGATGCTTTGTGATATAAATTACTTTATGCTGAGTTGTGATTTCTGTTTCTGTGATATATATTACTGTGTGAATATGAAAACCCTTTGGACCCGTAAAACGGCACTTGAATTTCGATGCGACAGGGAGTCGGATTCCAGTTTGTTATCCGAAACCCACATCGAATCGTAATGATTGATAAATTGACTTTATCTGTGAATCTGTGAATGAGGATAAGCGTTATAGTTTATACTGCTTATCAAATATATTGTTGTATTTGAATCAGTGATAATGAAATGATGTTGCACTATTGTGTAAAACCCCTGGACCACACTCATACACACACAAATATGGATTTCACGGGAAATCGGTTAAGTCACAGATATTTTGAAATGGTTTCAAAAGATGAATTTTTGATCTAAATGTTTTGGAAATGGAATTGTGTTGAATATGAAAAGCTTTTGAAAAAGGAATTTTAAAGATAAAAGTTATTTTGAATAGCTTGATAAAGTCTTGAAATATAAATGATTTGATTTGAAATTGAATTCAAGATGTGAAATTATGTTCTATGAATATATGTTTGGAAATTATGGTTTAAAAAGGTTATACAAGTTATAAATGTATTTATATGAATTCAAACCATTTTAAAAGTATTGTTTTGGGAATTTGAATTCAACCCAAGTTTAAATTTAAAAGGCTATAACTTGTGTATATTTGATCGGATTTTTCCGAAACGAAAAGTATTTGTTTTCAAATAATAATAGCTTTCATATAAGGAAAGGATTTTCAATTTGTGTTAAAAGGATTTCAAATTTGAAATGAAAATAGTTTGGAAAACTATGAATGATATATCTTTTGTATAAAAGAATTGAATTGAAAATGGAATTGTTTTGAAAGCTATCAATTAAATCTTTGTTTAAAGATTTAACGAGTTAATCCAAATTGAAGTGGAAATCAATTTGAAAATCTATGGATAGATCTTTGTGAAACTGGGTGAACTTTGTGAAATGAATCTTTTTGTGTAAAAGATTGAAAATGGTAATGTGTTTAAACCATTTGAAGAAAAGTTTTGGGTAACAAATTATGACTTAATTGAAATCCCAATATCCATATGTTTTGAAATATTGCGCTCACTATTCGGTTTAGCCGGGAGAGGACTTTGTGTCATATAACCCATTCCAAATAGTGATACGACGTGAATGGATAGCATTTGAAGACCGATGGTGAAGGCCGAGTATTTGCGAGAATGATAGGATAACCTATCGATTGTCTCTACACTGAGTGGCCCCGGTATAGAGATTTCCAAAGTGATGGGAAGTTCGATCGAGATTGTGAATACCCGGATTGCAAGGGCTTCTTTAGAAGTGCCTTCGGTTCTGTTCGAACCCGGAACAGACTTGTCTGGTTGTATGTCTGACATTACACTTTGAGATATAAAGCTGATTTCTTTCAAATACATTTCTGTTTGGTGGCGGAGATTTATTCTCTTAGCTTAACACCCTTCTCTGAGACGTACGAGCTCAGAGTTTATGTAGTTGAAGGTTATCAGTGATATACTCCCAATTTGGTAGTGTGGCATGCTGAGTGTTGCTGATCATTTGTTGATCAAAGCATGGCTTTCGTGTAAAGCGTAGCTTTGTGGACGAGACCTCATCGAGCCTCACAAACCGGTAATGGTTGAAACAGGAAAAATGCGGCAAGGTTTCAGGGGTAGCTCCCCTAGGGTATGTCCATTCCTTCTGGAAAAGGGTGGTATTATGGTATGGAGCCCTGATACTTAACTCATGTGGACACTGTAGTATATTTATTACTGTGTGATGTTGTTGGTGTAGAGGATCCTCGGATAAAGGTCGCAAATGACCGGGGGTGGCATATCTCAGGTTTACCACCCGGGAAGGGGGTAACCGGCCTTGTGTTGGCAGAGAGCAATTGTCTCTCGGGGCGTCTTTCCAGAGGCGTTCCTACGTGGCATAGGAAGTTCCTTAGCCTGACCATTTGTTGGAAAATCCAAAGAAACAATACGAGCCTTGTACGGTTTTAGTTGTAGAACCTGCCATTTAAAATGGTAGCTATAGTAGGCATAGTATAATGGTACCTATGCTGGCTAAGATTAATATTATACTTTCGAAATGTTTTCTGCACTATGCACTAGTAATAATATCAAAAGAGTTTTCTTGTGTAGTAAGCATGTTTGACTATCATAAGGAGAAATCTCCTCCAATTTTGCGTTTGCATTGTGTGTGTGGCGGGAGGCCTTATGGTAGTTTCATTTTCCAAAAAGCATTGCGGATTTCAATGTTTAAAATTCTTTTGTTGTTGTTTTAAAGATAAACTATTTTGTTTGCTCATACCAGTCCCATGACTGACCCGGAGTTTATTGTTCCCTTCCTAAACTCTGGGTGCCCACAAATTTTCCACACGGGCAGTCTAGAGTTGGGTTTTTCAGATAGTCAGGTCTAGTAGATTATCTGGGACTAGTTTAGTTTTTGGAGCTTACGGACGACCGACGTTGCTTAACATTGTGCATCATGATGGAGATTCGTGCTTGGAGTTTAGAGCTTTAGCCTTGGAGTTTTAGATTAGAGTTGCAGTATTAGCTTCTGGGAAGACTCATCTCATATTGTGTCGAGTTCCACTGTATTTTTATTGTATTTTCTCTGATGTTGATGATTATCGTTGTACCAAATTGATGTATCAGATATTGTATTCATGTTGTATCAATGATATCATCTTTTATTTCCGCTGTGTTATTTATCATCTAATGTTGTTGCAAGCTCCGGCGATACGAATTTGATGTTGTTTGTCGGGGATCGAGTTCGGGTCTTTACATAACAGTTATATATTTTATAAATTAATTTTAGGCTTTTAATAATAATTAAAGTTGGTCAAGTACCATTAGCTCAAGTTAAAAGTGGTATGACGCTGTAGGCTGAGTTCCTAGAGGTCATGGTTTTAGACCCCCAGGACTTTAAAAATGAGTGTTTTGCTTGAATAAAATACTACTGTCATTATCAAAACAATAATATTCAAATAAAAATAATAAATTAATTAATATAAACATTATATTAGTTTCTCCATAATAATAAGTTGCAACTTTTATAAATTATTTCAATAAATTATTTTTGATCAAAAAATGAGAGTTTCGGTTCTATGACTCCTAGTTGTGAACTCGGCCATCAGTAACATTTAAACAGTCTAAATATTTAAGCTTGTACAGACTTTGTTGAAGCACGATAATTTGACACAAGTTCACTTTCTTACATATTATCCAAGTGAAATTCATTTTTTTATCAATTAAAGCGACACCCTTAGACACTGATATATTGTACACGTTATCTCTGCGTCATCACTATATAACCTAGACATCTGTAGCTTGGTCAATGGTCAAAACTCCATTAATATACTTAGTTAATTGCAAATTACACTAGAGTCCGTGGTTCAATATAATAACAATTATCGATTAGACAATTTGCTTTGGCCAAAAGACTTTGAATGCTAATTACAGTGATACAAACATTCTATTCGAAGGAGATGAATCCTCTATGGAATAGTATTTAACTTCAAGTGGTTCAACTTATACCCAACTATGGCCTTAACACCACCAACGTTGTTGTATGATTGACCATAATAAAGGTATAGTTATACACT
Organism: Allium fistulosum; assembly: GCA_030737815.1. Lineage (NCBI taxonomy): Eukaryota > Viridiplantae > Streptophyta > Magnoliopsida > Asparagales > Amaryllidaceae > Allium > Allium fistulosum. Next base: position 1,038,430,581 of record CM060906.1, on the reverse strand, counting down.
TAGGATTTACATTATTATTAAGTCAAAATACTACTGCACATCATCATGTGATATCTTCTATTTGACATTTAACCTATAGAAGACTCTTGGTGAGTCATTTTGTAATTGATCCAAACACCTACATGTACATAACCCCATGGCGCCCAATGGTCATGAGAAACTCACTGTCCATCATATGGTGAGTGTTATACACACCAGATTCAGTCGATATATTGATAACTCATTCTCAATATATGTTAACTAAAAACATTTAATGATAAGTATTTATTTTATCTAATTTAATACTTGTGGTTACAGACACATTCGTAACTATGATCGATTAAATACTTTTTTCTATGGAATTTCTACCTGTATATGTTTAACATATTTATAGCATTTTTTTATACAATAGAAAATAAAACCACAAGCCTACTTTATTTTGAACAAGATCACCTATAAGCATTGTGTTATATAATCCAATTACAACAGAAAATAAAACCAAAAGAACATCCTGAACTCTATCAATCTTTCGCTTGTACTTAAGGACAATAATGGTGACTTATAAACATACCCTCGATCAGTTTTTATAGAAAATCCTAAGAAAGAGCCTTAGTGAATGGATCTATATCGTAACATCCCTATTCGTAGTTAAAGTAAAATAAATATATTGAAATGGATTTTAGAAATTCATTGGATATTTGAATTGGAAATTCAAATATTTGAATTAACTATTTGGAATTAAGACTTAAAATTGAGTTTAAATGTTGAATAAGTATTTTATATGGATAAATAAATTTGCAAAATTATTTTTGATAATTTATTTAATTTAATTCAACAAATTAAAATTTTGGATTCATTTGATAATATAAAGAAAGTATAGATGTAAAATTCAAAATTGAATTTGTGTTTTAAGAATTCAAAAGTTGTCTAAAATTTTATTTAGCGAATATAAATAATAGTTATTAAATTTTGTAATTATCTGAACAAAACAATTATTTTTATATTTTTTCAAAGCCAAAAGGAGGTGTTTTGACAACCTTAAAATTATTTTAGGAAAAGACAAAATTGTGAATACTCTAATAATAGCTTGAATAAATTTTTAAAAGGTTAAACTGATTTATTTCAATTCAAAATAAAGTTGATAGCATTGAAACTAGAATGAAAAGAATTTTTATTTCGTGTAAAGTCCAAAACCCAAGCCTATATGCCCATCCTTATCTTTCTTTAATCCATCCTTATTGATTTTTAACCGCCTCTTTCTCTTAACAAAAACCAAATCCGTTTTCTTTAACCCAAAATCCCACTTTGCCATAAATATTCCACTCAACCCTAAAATCAAAACAATAAAAGAATAATAATAATCATACTAAAATAATCGTGCGTGATGTAAGGAGGTCACACGACTTGAGATGCGTGAAGGTGATGACGCTCGACCAAGAGACTTGCGAAGCTAATGTTAGGGCCAATGATGGAAGATGGTGTTGTCTTGAGGTGTGGATGGAGCAGGCCAATACACATACTGGGTTTGGTGTAGTCAGGCGCATGCGATTAGGGCTAAGCGACATAATGGAGATGGCGGTTGGTTTTTGCATGTGAGAGAAAGTGATGTGGGTTTCCTATGGAGCTGTGTGACATAATTTAGGTGGCACAAATGACGTTGTGGATGGCGATGTCTGAGTGGCTTAGTTGTTGCAGCAAGGTGCGTTGAATCTGGAGATAATGTTGATATAGGGCTGAGGCTAACCCAAGAAATTATTGAGTATTCAGTGATTATATCCATAGTTTGATCATCTCTGAGTATTTCAAACTATTTTTTGATTCACTGTGATTAAATCAACTTCATATTAATTGGTTGAAATTTACAGTGAGTATAACCCTATTTCTACTTTTAGTGAGTATAACCCACCTTTTTTCTAATTATAGTGAATTCTACTGTTTTTGAATTCAACTTGAATTGGTTTAATTCCTATGTTGATTGATGATGACATGGTATCCTTGGTTACTGTTAGTAGATGTTTGGCAGTTGATTATATGATCAATGCATCTGCTTAGCAAAATAAAACATCCTTCTACTAACTAAATTATAGTTGACATTTGTTTAGGAAAATAAATCACCGTTCTGCTAATTAACTTGTATTTGACATCTATTTGTAGAATAAATCACCGTTCGACCATAATTCAACAAGTAGATTATGTTGACATCTATTAGGCAAAATAAAAACCCATTCCGCCATTATATTAACTTAGATATGTGTTTAGCAGAACAAATCCCCGTCTTTTATTTTAGTAACTTGGACATTTGCTTATATGATTGATTATTATTGGCTGATTCACTTATACGTATCTGCTTGTTATGCAAATACTCACGTTTGACATCTATTTGGTAGAATAAATCACCGTTCTACCATAATTCACCAAGTAGATTATGTTGACATCTATTAGGCAAAATAAAAACCCATTCTGCCATTATATTAACTTAGATATGTGTTTAGCAGAACAAATCCCTATCTGTTATTTTAGTAACTTGGACATTTACTTATATGATTGATTGTTATTGGCTGATTCACTTATACATATCTGCTTGTTATGCAAATACTCATGTTATAACTTGAAATGTAAACTTGGTTAAATGAGAACAATTGTGGCCATTAAGCTTCTTTTTGATTTTTAAGGTCAATCATACTTTTAATAATGGTTTCAAGTTGAGCAATGATTTTATTAAAGGTGTTTTAAATAATCATTTTATTTATCAAAAAGGACTTTATTAAATGAGTTTATCAAAGGACTTTTGTTTTAAATAAGGAATATTTATAAGAGAGATATATAAATGATTTTGGATATTTGTAAAGGAAGTTTTATAAATAATTTTGATATTTATAAAAGAGTTCTGTAAATTTAACTTGGTGGTTTATAAAGAGATTTGTAAATGGGTTTGGAATTCAAGTAAAGTAGATTCATAAATAAAAGTGATTTATTAAGCGGAATTTATAGAAGAAAATTTATAAAAGTATTTGAGATTGGATTTCCTTTAACTGACCTTCTTAATTCCGGTGGTATGGACATTTGTTCCACACTTAACACCGAAGGAACATTGTTTGAGGTTATATTTATCTCTAATTTAAATAACATTTTGTTTTGATCCTTTGATATGATTTGGAAATGAGAAATCTTTCACAAATATTTTGTGAATATACTTATGTTAGTGATATAAGTATATGAATGTTTTTGATAAATACTTTTGAAAAGAGTTTTAATAAATGAAAGATTTAGTTTGAAGCTTAGTGGTTTTTATAGGTAATTAAATTTCTGAGTTTGTTATTGTTTGTTTATTTGATAGTTAAATAACCGACAATCAAATCTGGACCAAAATATAACTCCGGAAATATATAGGAGAAACATATGAGTTATATGGCACAGTCATCTTCGATGATGTTGTCATGTGCGTATAAATCTCATTTTGTTTTCCTAGGACAAATGATAAGGAAATCCATCCACTTAAATGGTTAGGGGGTGATCCCTGCTCCTATGTATTGTCTGATTATTTCCAAAAGAATTGGGGTTGAGTTTATCGAAACTATCAAATGTTGTTTTGAAGAGACTGGGATCAGATAAGTACAAATTATCCGAAAACCACTTTGATCCAACTCAAGCATTTCGAGCTGAAGACATCTTGAAAATGATTGAAAACAGAGCTTTTGAACTGTAAGGGATACTTTCTACTAATCCTGAGGGTGATTTCAAAATGGATGTAGTAGAGGTAGTTCCTTCGGTTTCGTTCAGACCTTGAACGAACCTGTATGGATGAATGCTGGCATTGCATTTTTGCCTGGATGGCAATGTTAGCATTCCAAGATGGTTTGCTATATAAAAGGTAATCGTAGCCTCCAGCCTCACAACTAGTAAATGAATAAAGCAAGGACAAACCACAGGGCTAAGTGGGTCACTCCCATTAGGGTATGATCATCCTAAGATCTAGTGTCGATATCTCTATGTATGCTTCGGAGCCCATTATAGTTGTTCCACCGCAACCAAGGGGTGATCATATTCGATGATATCCAGTAAGGAGTAGGGCCGGTCCTGAGTATCAGGGGTGCAACGTGTTGTAGCCTCCCGTACATTTTATCTAGAGGTGTACGGATTCGGTGGGTAGATCCTTACCCTTTCACAGTTGGAATCCATTCTGCAATAAGTGTCTTCGGACTTGATTGTATACCTATTATGCTGGAATTAAATAATGTAACAATTTTGGCTATTATTAATAGAAATTTGTATTCTAGACATTATTATAATATCACTAGATTTTCTGTAGAAAATGTTTTGGTTATCGTAAGGTATAACCCCGTCTTTGTTTATATGCGGCGTGGTCTTACGAGGTACCTTTGATTTTAAAGGGTTTTACAAGTTAAATAAATTAATTTCTTGTGATTTGAGTTTCTCAGCTGGTTTCACCAGACTGATCCAGATGTTATTTTTCTTATAATACTCGGGTCCGATCATATTTTCCAAATTTAGCTGGACACTTTGGAACTTTCAGGTGACGAGCTGGATTCTCTAAGATGTATTTACATACCTTATATTCTTCTGTTGTTCCATTTTGTTTTGTTCTTGTTTGTATTTATCGGTAATTGTATGGAGAGGCTGTTATAACAGTCCATGCTGATAATAAGTTAATGTACTTTGATGTTGTGTATAATAAAGATGATTTCTCTTCGTAAAAACTTGTTCATATTATATATTACTCGTCATGTTTTGTGAAATTCTATTCTATCTTATTTTATTTTCACCCAAATGACATGTCTTTCGGACATTTAAATGATCGGCACACGAATACCGTGGATTTATTAAGTGTCGTCTTTAGGTGTAAGAAAGGCATATCGTTACACCTTGTCCAACTTTCGACTTGACAACCTCCCCAACCCCGTTTCATGATGCGTTTTGCCTCCGTGAACCCAGCTCCACCAAAATCGACCGGGGGTGCCATTCTTCTTCACGAACCCTAATCCATACTCCAAAACAACAATCTATGCCTATATCTTATAAAATCGCAAAACCTAGCCAACAGCCATCAACATAAACCCACACCAAAAGCTGCTTTAAATTTCCTAAAAAATACTACGACTCTCCATGAATCCAATGATGCGAACATCGTCGATTAATTCAAAACGGATCACGAGATATGATTTTTCAAAGTTTGGTGAAAAAATTTCCCCCTTACTGATATATGGCAATATCTTGCTCGTTTCTCGATAAAAAATTGAGCGACCAACTAAAAAAAACTAGATTCAAAACCAAACCGCTTTGTAGTTGGAAGTTTTTGGAAATTGTGAATGGTTTAGAAGACGCCGATTTTTGAAGGTTGAGGAAGAGAGTTTTTACAATATTTCAGGAGTTAGGAAGAAAAAGAAGAGATGATCCCGAAGTCCCATTCTCTATTGCATGCTCCCTCCTTGCGTTGATCTTCTTGATATATATAGACAACCAATCCATGAATAAACTCACAAATCAAAGGAAACAAGGGAGACAAGAGGAACAATGGAGCAGCAGGATAAAGGGAAACAAGGGGACCAAAATGTGGTGCATTGTATATATGTGTATATGTTAATTTTGAAAATATTTTGGGTGCCCCGCACAATATCGTGTCCTTGTATGAGCCGTGAAACGACAGAAAAAAATACGATCACATACAAAAATGTGACGCGATCACAAAACAGAAATAAAACACACTAGTTATCAAGTTCTGTCAAATTTCAAAAATGCTAACGTTTGCTGTAAAATGCATCAAATGGAAATTCAATTATTTTTCAAATTAAAATTATATAAATTAAATTAAAAATATGTTATCAAAAGTCGAACAATTATTTGAAACATATTTTACTATATTTTAGAAAAAAACCCCAAATAAAATATTTAAATCCAATTAAATATTCCAAAAAAATCAAAGTGATAAAATTTCCGGTCGTTACAAATTGAGTCTCCTATTAAGAATAAAGAAAGTGAGAATTAATATATGAAAAACAAAATTTCCTATTGATGATAAGAAGAGTTCACAAGTAATACAAAAATTAAGGTTACATCACAATTATATTTTCAAGAACTTTTGATTAGCATTTGGAGACTTCGGTTTTGGCCTTTTTAAATGACTTAGCAGATAATGTACGTATAGAATCGAAGGAGGCCTTAATTCCTTCCAGGGTGTAAACATGTGGGAACTGATGATAATCCCATTCCCTAACTGGAGGACTATCACGACCACATAGAATCTTTGTGTGATAAGATCGAATTTCGTTGAGCAACTTATCCTTTTCATCACTAAGAAAATTAAAACAAAAATGAGAATAACGCATGTAGAGTTCTTGTAAATCTCTAATAAAGCAATGCCTTGCCAATTGGGATATCTGAGAATCAAAGATTTTACCTTAAAGTCTTTTCTTAACTTGACAAATTTATTCAAGATATCCCTAGAGACCGGATTGTATGAGAGATCATTATTCTATAAAACGCATTAAAATTAAAATTCAAATAAGAAAACCAAAATGGTGAAAACTATAAGTGAAACAAGATGCGTACCACTATAGAATAATTATTCAGGTTCATATAAAATCAATTTCTTATACATTTCAGAAATAAATCTCTTCTTATTATACTTGAGTTTTTCAAGGGAAAAGGAGCTAATAAACAGATAAAAAAAGTACAAAACGTAAATGCAAAACATAAATAACACAAGATATACCGAGCTTTGGCCGAATGCCTACTGCTGCCCTCAAAGCCATTACTAGAGTTAAATATTCAGACGCTTATAAATAGTAAACTAGCAGACACTGCTAACAAATATTCTAACTCTACCTGAACTCAAACCCTAAGATCAGAATCCCTGAACAACAAACTTTGTAACTCAATCCTAAATCAACTAGAGTTTAAAATTAAAAATTACAAAAAAAAATTACACAAATATAAAAAGAACTCTCCTTTATCTCGTCTCTTATCATGTGACCTTGCACTGTCTTTGATTTGGAGTTTGAGAAACACATCGCTGCCTGTAATCCGAGTTGATCATGTTGCCAAGCTTTTGGTGAATTTAAGATGCAACTTCTGCCTTGAGATAATGATATCCTCGTTGAATTTTTATTGATGAAGAAATCCCTTTTGCTTGATCGGATTTTGATTTGAATGAACAAGAAGAAAAAACAATGCGATTTTTTGATGTGTTACAATGCAGAGAGATATGAATTTTTTTTTTCAACGAAGCTTTTCTCCTTTCTTTTGTTATTGTTCTATCCGATGATTTTTCCTTTCGATGTTGTTGAGTTTACATAGGCTTATGAACTAACGTATATGTATGGAAACATACATGGAGGAGATGATATTGAGAAGGATATGGATTTTTGAGAGTTATTTTCCATTTTGAATGATTGATATTATATGCATTGATTTTGAGAGATTTTTGTGCTATACATAGAAATTTTGCTTTGAATCGTGTAGAATTGCAAATGAATGGAAATAAATCTCTTGGCTAAAATCAAAAGCCTGTAAATGCACATCACTAGAAAAAAAAACATTAAATCCAACATATGTTTGTTAATATCAAATCCAAATCAATTTACTTCACAATTTCTCCTTTTTGATAACAACAAAAATGCTACGATTGACAAATAAAATGTGTAATGCATTGGTTAAAAACAAAATTGTGCATGTATGATTTTTAACTATAAAACTCTCTAATAACAAAATAAAAACATATCTGTTATCATCAAATAGGACGTATACTCCTCTATCTTCCTCTTTTGATGATAACAAATAGCATGTTAAGATTTGACAAGTATAATATGTGTTGAAGGCGTACTTGATATCATAAGATCAAAATCATAGCACAATTGTTTCAATGCATATAACATGCTCCCCCTATATATGTGGCATATGTGTTCGAGAATAAAATATTAAACCAATAATATTTCTTTCGATATTAATAGTTAATACCTCATATTATCAAACCTTAACCGCTATCTCCCTCTTTTGTTCTCATTAAAGGTATAAACATCAAATTATCATGATGAGAAAGTGATACTGAATGATGAAATTCGATGAAAATATGACAATAAATATCTAATGAAAAAACAAGCATGAATCATAGTAACTATATCGGTCGAAGTCATATCCCATGTGTGGAAGGAGAGTGATGAAAATAAATGTAGTGGGGATCAAATGACATAACCCACTAAATGGTTTATATTTAATTCATGATGAAATTGAGTTAGAACAACTTATCCCTAACTCATTGTAGATAAGATCAAAAACTTCCATTTATGCATTATCGCGAGGTCTCTTAGATAAGGATGGACATTACTTAACGAGAACCGACACACCTATTTCATAGGCATGGTCGGGCTTGGGGAGTCTATTATATCATCTGTGCTATTTTGTATAGGTTTTCAACAATCAAATTTGGTATTTCAATTTAGCAAACTAATATAAGAACAAGAATAATAGTGAAAGAAAGAATGTAAGGTGAATCAGTAGAATATTAATGGTAGATCCAGAGATGATGTGGGATATGCAATAGTCAAATATAGAAACTATAACATACGCTTAATTATCAAAAATATCATGATGTCATTATTTAATCAAGTGCAAAATGCACTATCCTTAATCATCCATGCAATCAATATAAATACTTTTGAAAGTCACATAAGAAAGTTCAATCGATCGTGATATGATTTCAAAAGTAAATTCTCCATAAATATCTCAAAAAATATTTTTTGTTTTATATTCTATCCTTGATCATGCAATATGAATTGGTTTTACAACTATTTGTGTAAAGAGGAGCATATGTTCTATGGGTATACATATTAATATATCGAAAACAAAAGCTATGGTTCATCTCAAAAGATTTCATCACAGGCAAAAAAATGTTTTCTTCACCAATCATCTCAAGTTTTGAATATCAACAACCCATCTTGAAATAAATCATCACAAAGTTCAAAATCTTCATTTCACATAATCATTTACAAAACTTCATGTCAAAAGTAGAATGCCAAAGCTCATCCCATAAAAAGCATGATTTTCAAAAAAAAACTGTACGAAAAGATTTAGCCAAAAAGCCTCAATTCAAATTATTCACATCATGAATAAATATGGGAGAGCAAAGAAAAAAATCCTAAGAAAGCAAAAACATATTTTGATTTTTTGATTTTTTTTAAAAGACAAAAAATTCTAAGAAGGAAACAAAAAAACATATTTTTGGATTTATTTTTCTTAATAAAACAAAACAATAAGCAAAAATAAGCTCCCCACATGCGCATGGAAAAATTATGTAAAATATCAGTTAATCCACGAGACATATGAGCAAAAAAAAAGTCAGACTAGGGAATCATAAAAGTTAAAAGTCATAGTAGATGTCTAACAAGAAAGAGCAAATTTAGATTTCACCATACCACTTGTTATATGGCTATCAACTGTGGTGAACAATGATACCTTTTGTACTCTTTACATGCCTGGTGGTGTACAACGGTATCTCATCCGACTTCATGAGCTCTCATCATCAACATCAAGCGTGACAATCAAGAATCATCAAACGAGCGCACTTCGTACTCCATAATATCAATCGAATTTTCTTAAACATTCGAATTTCTAAATAAAATCATCTTCGTCAAACACCATTGTCCTAGTGGTTAAGTGATTCGACTTTGGTGCGAGAGGTCACAAGTTCGAAACTTGCGTAGCTTGATTCGAACATTTATTGACATGTGAGTTGTGATATGTTGTCCCAATGACATGTTGTATCTAAGTACCATTTCAAAAAAAATCATCTTCGTTTATCTTTGAAGTTCCATTTGCATTTACCATGCTTATCCAAAGTTAGTGGATCCCCACTTCATTTTCCTAGGCTAAGGAACATTGTAATTATCACTCATTAAATGTGTAGAACAATTGGAAATCTGCCTCCATCATAGTTGCTACTTAGCCCGTCAACATATCTATGCATTTGAAGAAAAAGAAGACCTAGAAAACTTCTTAGATCTATTAACATTTGCAAAACAAGAGCTTAGTAATCCAAAATTATCAAGGAAGCCTTTAGGAACCCAAATTTGTCTAACATCTTTGCATTTGTTCCTATTCCAACTAAAATTATCAAGAGAGTCTTTAGGAACCCAAATTTGTCTAATATTTTTAAACATGTTCCCATACCAACTTCTCTTAACACTGAGTCCAATTTTACCGCAACATAGGAATTTTGAAAATACGGTTCTGCCTCGTGCATTGTCTATCATGTTTTCCCTATTATGTTGTGATTTACCAAAACCAAGTCCTTTTCTATTATTCGTGCATAGTTGATTTCCCAAAAGCATATTTAATGACATTTCACCTCTAGAAAATTTATTAACAGTTGATTCAAGAGTTTGGACTTTGGATTTAAGTGATGTGTTCTCTTCTACAAGCATGGTGCATTTGTTAATACAATTTTCCCTCTTTGCATCATCTTTCTTCAAAATCAATATCTCATCTTTGAGAGTTTCAAGGTTGGCTTACGTTCATCCAACTCCTTTTTAAACAATTGAAAGTTTTCACTCTCAAGCTTTCAGGCTTCTTTAATTTTTTTCAATTTTGGTTTCTAACTTATCATTTATGCGAAGTAGCTCAGCTTTTTCAGATTTCAATTTTTTGTTCTTAAGATTGAGACTATCAACAGTTCCAGTGAGTTCATGACACATTAAGAGCAAATCTTGAAAAGTATAGTTTGATACCTCACTGGAGTCATCGTCACTATCATCATGAGTCTAACCTAAATATAATATTGAACAAACATCTTTACAGCGGAAAACATTTAAATACATATATCAAAGTCTAACCTAAATTCAGCTTGGACAGTTATAAACATCTGTCGTTACAATTGCTGACAAACATCAACTAAAACAAACAAAGTACAGCGGATAATAGAATACGTCCATACATAGATGAATGTCTCCAGCTCTCCTCTAGAAACTCCAATCGTCTTCGACTAAACCTGAAACTACTCGGATCTGACCCGAGTATTGAAAATACCCGGATCAGGATTGATAAACCAGCGTCATATATCAGCCTTTGGATAAAATCCTTTGAAAACGAGAGTATCTCATAAGACCACGCCCACACATAAACACGGACGAGCTTTTTATCTTATGATAACTAAAACATTTTTATATATCAAAACATTTGATATTATTTATAATGACATTCCTTTGAAAACATTTGCAAATAAACTTATTAATCTTATCTGAAATGGTTACCCAATAGCATTTCGAGGCTATTCATTACGCCAATACAAACAAAACCGCAGGTTCTTATTGGAGAATGGATTTCCATACAAATGACCAGGTGAAGGATCTACCTTCCAAATGGGTATACCTCTAGATGGATGCCCCAAGGAACAACACAAAGGAACCTCTACCAACACAAGACTGGCCTACCTCTGTAACTAGATAGTACCGAATATGTCATCCCTCGGTTGTTACTGACCTTTAACCGAGCGCTCGTTTCCATACACCACATTAATTTACATCCCGAACGTCATAGCGGAAAGAAATATATCTAGAAGGGGATGATCATACCCTACTTGGTAATGACCCACTTAGCCTTGCCGCATCTAATCTTGTTTCGGTCATTTCCGGTTTGATGAGGCTTAAGGCAACGATTACCTTTTCACATAGCACATATCACATCTCTGAATGCCACATTGCCATTTCCGTTGACTACTAATTGCCTTCCATAAAAATACAACCCTTGAGCTCGTACGTCTCAAGGAAGGGTGTTAAGCTAAGAGAAGTTGCCTTCTCCGCCACCAAACAAATATACGTTTGTAACAACCAATGTTCGTAATCATTAAAAATGCAATGTCAGACAAAAGTCCATACAAATTGTCCAGGAACAGGACAAACCGAAGGCACTCTTCTACTACCACTAGTAGTGAGTAGTCCTTGCAATCCAAAAAATCTCCACCACGAGGAGACCACTACTATATATATAACTCTATAATAGGGGCCAACCAGAGCATGTTCAACAAGCAGTTTCCACGCTATGAAGATCCACGGTCTTTAATAATCATCATCTTCAATATGTCTTCACATTCGAACGTATACATTGGTTCGAAGTGGTTTTCGGATAGGAATCACCCAAATCCGACCCCGGTTCCTTCGAAATCCAATTATCGATAAAAAGTGAATATGACTATACAGGATTTATTAAGTCTCTTTTCACTTTAACTCTTTTAGGATGATTTCGAAATCTCTTTCTTTCGACTTAGAATAATTCTAAGAAATTCATTCTTTTACTTTGGATAATATTTTCATATTTCCTTACTTAACTCTTGATCCAAATTTCTTAACTTTTAGGCGGGTCAAAAACAATGTTATTTAAGACATCGTTTAAGATAAACCCTAAAATAAATCTTAGCAAACATTTTTGAGTAAAAAGGATCATAGAAATCATTCTAATTTTACTCAACATCAATTTCTGTATTCAACAAGTGCAACAGGCGGAATAACGGTGAAATCACCTTTTAAATTCCACGAATAGGACGAGTTCCCTCTTCGGATTTCAATACCAAGTATAAGAAGATTATCTCTATGCAATCCAAGTCATAGTTTGTTCATTTTGGAGATTGCTTAAATTTGATAATACTAATCTTCTTTTATTTTGGAAAACTTAATACAATCTTTTTATCTTAGAGCATCCGGGCATTCCTTTCGATCTGTTCCACCCCTCGCCTGTGACGACCCGGATTTTTAACCTCGGTTAAATGGAGTAGTTAACTGATTTAAACCATTGGAATATTAATTTGGACAAGTCGAACAAATAAAATTATGATACTTAAAATATCTGAATATATATATAAATTGAATTAAAAACTATATTAGAGATTTCATTTTTAAAATCTTTAGGTATGATAAATCCTATAGAAAAGAGAATAAACTTTTTGTATAAATAAAATTCACCATTTAAATTGAGATAAAATATCCATAAAAATATATATACAAGTTTTTATGTTGGATGATATATATATATATATGTAAATATAAGTGTATAAATATACAAAAATAGGAATGTATGCTCATATGGGATAATATATATGAAAATAAAAATAAATATGGAGGTATATATGTATATTTATAAAATGATAAAATATATACATATATAAATATATACCTAAACAAGAATATAAATGTATGTATATGCCTATGTGAAATAAATATAGGAAAGTTGCATGAATGGGAATAAATATATAAAATAAGGCAATGTGTATGAATGTAAATGCATGAACATAAGGACAAATATAAGTAAGTAAAAATATCTGTGCGTATGTATGTTATGAAAAAATAAAAAAATAGTGCATATGTATATATGGATATCAAAGAACATATAGATGTAGACATAGGGAGACAAACATTTAATGCACATTTCAACTTTAAGCATACAAAACATAATACATCAAAGCTTTTCATATAAAATCAATTCACGTCAGGTCACAATAGTGTACAAAAAAAGAAATAAAATAAAAATGTAAATATATGAAGATATGTAAAATATCTCAGCCTAGCTTACCCTGTACACTTCCACTCTTTATAAATATGTATCACTGCCTTGTTTTTGGTCACCTTCTCTCATTTGTATTCATTCAAAAAAAAAGAAAAAAAAAATTAGCTGAGCATAACAAGAAAACAAGCGGCCATTACAATTTTTAAGGGAAGCAGGAGCAACTCAAGTTCAAAGCTCAAATCAAAAGCTTGCAGTTCTTTTTAAAAATATAAATAAATAAACAAGTCACTGCTTTGTTCAAGGAAAAGGTGAGTAATCTCTTAAAAATCTGGAATATCTTGATTTTGCATGTGATGATCCTTGTAATATGATATGAATTATGCTGTGCATGTTTTTATTTAAAATGATTTTATGTATATATATGTGTGTGTTAGTATCCAGGTACATGTCTGGAACAGGCTTCTGTTCAACATTTTAAGTTTAAACCTGATTCTAAAATTCAAATCATTCAATTTAATGATTTTTATGGCCTTGATCTCTAAATGGAAAGTATTTGTATGTGTACAACAGCATCTTTAAAATTTGTTTCAAGTAAAATTGATAAGTAAAGTTCTTAGAAATAAATTGTTACAGTAATGAACAAATCAGTGTCAAATTTTCGACTATTAAATTTCCATGTTTGGATTATCTAAACGAAATCGTATTGCAATTTGATGAATTTAGAAACAGGAATCATGATTTTTAGATTTGGGGTTGTAGGGAATTCTTGAGATGACCAGAATCTTGGTTTTCATCTATTGCCGACGAACGGCGTGGAATTGGTTATCGAATTTTTTTATGGAGGAGACTGGATTCTCGAGGGTAGTAGGAAAAATAGGGTTAAGATTTATCGAGAATTGAGGAGGAAGAACGGAGTCGATCTAGGGTTTAGCTGAGTATTGGGTCGTGGGTGGATACGAGGCAATTGTGGCGGCAATAGTGCGTCGAGTTGAATCGGAGTTGCGAGAAAAGTAAGATGGAGGACAGGAGAACATTCAGGAGGAAGGTCGGGGCCTCCGGTGATCGAAAATGATGAGGCAAGGTGGATCTTGGCGACAGGTTTGGTGATTGCTGTTGCTCTTTGCTCGATTTTGAATTGGCGTATAGTTCATCGATCAGGGTGGTGGATCGACTCAGGGGATGATAGCCGACATGTCGATGGTCGGAGCGTGGTTCGAAGCCGGCCAGAGATCGTGTGCATGTGCACGTGATACTCTGATATGCCTGGAGTATAGCCTTGTTATAGAAGAAGGAGGAAGAAGGTTGTGAATCGGGACGTGTTCGAAGTTTTCTCAGGGTTGTCTCGAAGCAGAGGAGTTCGTGTTTTTGTACGTGAAGTTTGGTCCCTGGCTCGGGTTTCTTTAACCTATAATAAATCTTATATGCAAGATAGAAGTTAAGAATAGATAAGGTGATCGGGATTAGAAACAAAGAAAATATACAGTTTTATTAAGAAGAATGTTTAAGCAACCTTAAGTTTTAAAGGTTATTAAAGTAATTATATATTTTAATTAAGTAATTGATTCCGAAATGTTTTTCAAATGAAGTTTGATAAGTAATTAATAAAGATAAGGAATTTATCATTAATTAAATAAGAATGTGGTTAAGTGGATAGCTAAGGGAGATTGTATTGAACCTTAAAGATTCAATGTGATTTTGTATAAATTAATTTTCAAACTTGTGGATTAAATAAGTTTTAAGTGTTGATTAAGTAATTAAATTAAGATAATTATTTATCTTTATAATTAAGGTCTTGAGTAATTAAGTGTTATTAATTAACTTAAGTAATTTGAGATTAATTAATATAAGTAAATAAAGATAATTGACTAAGGTGGATAATTAAGGGATGAATAATTAAAAGTTAATTAATCAGTGAGATTAATTAAGGTTAGTTAATTAATGTAATTAATTAAGTAAGGATAACTAGGTAATAAGAAATGATGGAAAAGATAATGAAAGAATTTTAAGTGGGTTGATTAATCGATGCTAAGTATGCTGGGATGAGAAATAAATCCATAAGTAATTAATTTAATTGGTTAGATTAAATTAATTGTAAGTTTGTGATTAATTAATCTGGTTTATAGATGATTGAATTTTATTAAATGATTAGAGTAATATCTAGTCTGATCATTTGAGTTATTTTGTGAAATGAGGTGTTTGAGATTGAACTCTGATGAATGAAGTTATCTATTAATGGAAAATTTCTTTGTAATTGGGATACCCTGTATTCAAGATTTAATTGTATTCACTTAAATCACTTAAATTAATGATGGCATTGAATCGAAGAGACCGGGGTCGGGTATCAGTAAATATCTGAAACCACATCGATTAGTAATCTAAATCCTTTGTAAATGGGATATGTGAAATTAAACGGGCTGGAATGGAATAAATTTGGTAACTTGGACGTTCAACCTGGGAACTGTTGTGTGTGATAAATGATTGACTATAATAAGTAAGAACTCGTAAAAGGTACGAGTTACCCTGGTAATTCATAAGTTATATAGCTTGATTTCATATTATATGGGATTACTCACGCTGGTTTCCAGCCTGACTCGGGTGTTACTTTGATATAATGCTCGGGTCAGATCGAGTATTACAGATTTTTAGGTAAGGACGTTCTGGAGCTCAGGAGACGAGCTGGATGGCAGGAACGTATGGAGTGTTTCCGTTGTGATATTATTTCTGTTTATCTAAGACATGTGATTTGTATATGTCCAGTGTTTGTGTATGAGTGTAACTCTGATGTAAAAATATAATTGACAGATACAGGTATTCTTTTATAAACTATTATTATTTGATATTATATTTTGATCCGCTGCGATTTGTGAGCATCAGTGCTGTGTTTATGTTTCTTCTTCTTCTATCTCTTTCTTCTTTTCCTAACTATCTGGAATTTTCGCGATCGAAAATTTCGTGTCGTTACACCGCCTAAGAAAAGAAAACATAGGCCAAGTAAGTTCAGGGCACTGGTTGCTCCATCCCTAATCTTAGTTAAACACCTTGTTTTATCTTCCCAAATCTCACAGGCAGGACAAATGTACTAGTCAATTCTGCATACTCAGTTATCAACTTTATTTTGGAATTGATTATAAAGATTCCAAATTATCTTTTAAAAACGCTTAACTTTCTTTTTAAAAACATTCACAATTGATTCTGGGAAAAAATGTTGCATTTAAACTCATTTTCAAAAAGTTATACAATTCGCAGCATAAAAGTGCTACGGAAGGTGCTATATAAGCTTATTCATTTAAATCAACTTTTAAACATTCGATAATTCATATTTTCCAATCCAAATCTCTTTTAAATTATTTAAATAGATTTATCAAATTTATTCCACATTTTTCCAATATTAAAAACGTTCATTTAAACAAATTTCCTATTATGGTCACTTAACTACACTAGCGCGATTTTTCTAGAAAATTGATTTGGACTTAATTCAAAATCTACTCAACAAAATTTTGGTTTTCTTTCTTCATTTAGAAGATATGGATATAATAGTCCGGACTTTTCTTTTCTCGAAGAACTCCGAGCCATATTTCACTCTACACATTCATTTGAACTTTTCGGTGCGAAATTGCGAACTACCGTTGCGCGACGCACCTAATTTTAACTTATTTTTCAATATTTAAAAATAATTTATTTAAATTGAATTTGATCACTTATAAATTTATTACAAATCATTTTAAATCGATATTTTCACTTTTTAAAGTATTTAAAATGAATTTTCACTATTACCATATTATAATATTATTATATTCACATTATTTTAATATTAAATTTTTAATTTCCAATTTCAATTCTAACTTCAAATTAAACACATTTAAAACTTAGATTTCAAATCTAATTTCAATTTAAACTTCAATTCAACCTCAAACTAAACTTCAACTTTCAAAATCGATTTCAATTTCAATTTCACTATTTATTTCAATTTCAATTTAACTATCCTTTTCAAATCCGTTTCACTTCAAATTTCAAATCTTCTTTTATTTTTACTTTAATTTCACTTTCAATTGAAAAGAGACTTATTTTTCCAAAATATCTCATATCACTAAAATATGGTCTTATTAACAAAGGGGTCGCTTAATCAAAATGAACATAACCAATATCCATATTTATCACTACCATAACATCCATTCAACAAATCACATAATATATGATTTCAAATCCAACATTCACAATTAATACCATAACGGGATATATTATCACAATTCAATTATCTAACCAACTATCAAATCATCCATATTAACAATCAAATAAACATTCATATGTCATACAGATATAAATATGATTGTTTTAACATAACCAAAATATATATTCAAAAGCGATGAGAATTTCTCACCTTTATATCCACTCCGTCAAACTTTTTTGTAGGCTACTTGCTTTTCGAACAAATGCGCTTTTCCCGAACGTCTTGAATTCTCGCCTTAACTTATTTTCTTTCTGAACTGCTTTTTTTTTCCTTTCTTTTTCATTTTCTTTTCTTTTCTTCTTTTTTTTCTTTTGTTTTTTTATATGGACATGAGCTTTGGAGGAAAAGAGGTGTACGGCCTTGAGTGTGGAGGAGGGTACGGCCTTGGGTGCTTGGTTTTGGGGGTATGGCCGAGGGTAGGTGGGTGTAGTAAGTGGGAAGGTGGATGTTTGGCTCAAGTTTGGGTCTTTTATGCTCGGCCTAGGTGGAGGGAGGAGGTAAGGTGATGGTGTGGTGATGTGGAGGTGATAGCTTGATGGTAGAAGAGAAATAGAGGAAGTAGAGAAGGATTTTGGAAATTTTGTAAAATGAAAGTGAAGTGGAAATGAAGGGGTTTGAGGTTGTATTTATAAGTGGAGATTTTGGTGGTAAATGACATTAATTCCCTCTTCATTTTTAAATTTAAATATACATTTTCTCTTAGGTGAAAATAAAGATTTGATATGCATTAATGGTGATGGTAAAAATAGGAATGATTACTTATCCCTTTCTTTCTTAAATTTTGTATTTTAAAGAGAAGACTTTTGTATTGATTTGATTTGCATTAATGGTGAGCATATGTGTCATTAATCCCTTTAGTTAGTTATCTTTTCATTTTCCATTTGCTTGAATTCAAGGTGTATAAGTTATATCATGTGTAAGAGAAAAGAAAGTTATGTAATGATGTTGTTTTATAAAAGCTTTAATTAAATTTAAATTTGTCAAATCATACTTTTACATCTTTTCTTATTCATGTAAACATTTTCAAAAGTAAACTCTTTTTGTCTTTAGTGCTAAATGTAGAATGTTTAAATACTTTGTAAACTTGTATTTATGTGTTAGAAAATGTATCAAGTTGCAACAACTTGTCGACAACTTGTTTCAGTTGAAAACTGTGTTTTTGTCGATAAATTTTACAGTCAAAATTTAATGTTTTTGTTAAGCTATATATTGATGTAAACCAAACTTTAAAATGATTTTTTTTCGTTCTTTAAATAAATTAAAACATGTCTATTCATATTTTAAAATCGTATTTGAATAATATCAAAATCTTTAATTTTATAGTGTATGTAAAACTAACAAAATGCGACAAAATTTGGTTATGTTTGTAAAACGATTATTAATATACTTTTAAATATATTAATATACTTTTATTATCTTTATTAGATGTTTTAAATAAGATTTAACTTATCAAATAAATATTTAAACCTATTTATTTAAGCTTTTATTCATTTTTAATAAAACTTAGCTTTTGTTGATTTGTTCTAAAATCCAAATTTATACTTTTTAATTTATTAACTACAAGAATAGATGATTATTTATTATATATAACATATTTATTTAAGTTTTAAACTTTTTTTAAATTTAAAACGAACGAAATCTCTCATTTTCGAAGTAGCAAAATTACGGGTCGTTACAAAACATAAATTTTCTTCTACTTTATCACTATCAATGCACTCTTCTCCTTCTTCATCGTCCCAAGTTGCAGCGACGACCCTCCTTTTCTTTTTCTTTGCTTTCTCACCTTGAATTAACGGACAATTAATTTTGATATAACCCAACTTTCTTCATTTGTAGGGAATGATTTCTTCATCCGAACTTTCTAAGCCTTTGGACTGCTTTGACTTAACACCTTTCCTCCTTGCTAGAAACTTGGAATATCCACTAGACCAACTTTTCAGACCGCTTATCAATTTTGCTAGCTCAGTAATCATATTATTCTCATCATTGTTAGTGTTGCTATGTGTAATTGATTTCTTCTTGGAATCTGAATTTTCATGATCTTCCCTAGCTTTTTGTTTCATTTCATAGGTCATTAGATTTCCAATTAGTACCTCCATGCTTTGTTTGTCCAGATCTTTGGATTCTTGTATTGCAGCCACCTTTGCCTCAAAATTCTTTGGAAGAATTTGCAGAATTTTCCGAACCAACTCAACTTCAGTGTACACCTAGCCAAAACCACTGGAATTGTATACCAATACTAAAAAATATCCATACATCTCTTTTATGCTTTCATCCTTTAACATCACAAAATTCTCATATTCATTGCTGAGTAGGGTGAGTCGTGATTCCTTGACTTGAGATGTACCTTCATGTGTAACTTAAAAAGTATGCCAAATTTCCTGCGCAGTCGAATAATGAGAAATTCAATTAAATTTAGTCTTATCAAGAGCATAAATAAGAACATTCATAGCTTTATCATTTAATGAAAGCAATTTCTTATCAGCTGTATCCTATTTGTCTTTGGGCTTAGGGAATTCTACAATATTGACTGTCATAATGGGTGGAGTGTACCATTTCTCTACCATATCCCAAACATCGTAGTCGATAGAGATCAAATATAGTTTCATCCTAGCTTTCCAGTAAGCATAATCAGTCCCACTAAATGTAGGTGGTCTAGCTATTGACTGACCCTCAGAAAAAGCATTTTTAGAAATAGACATGACTCTAGAGTAAAACTAGAGTCTAGGCTCTAATACTACTTGTAGGATCGAGTAATATATCCTATGGGGGAGGTGAATAGGGTATTTATAAATATTTCGCAAAGATGCTAATAAATAGACAAAACAAAGTGCAGAAACATAAATGCGAAAAATAAATAACACAAGATATGCCCAGCTTCGGTCGAATGCCTACTGCTGCACCCAAAGCTATTACTAAAGTAAATATTTAGATGCTTACAAACAGTAAACTTGTAGACACTGCTAACAAATATTCTAACTCTATGCCTGATAACTTTGCTTGAACTTAAACCATGAGATCATAATCCCTTAACTATAAACTCTATAGCTCAATCCAAAATCAACTAGAGTTCAAAATTAAAAGTTACAAAATAAGAAATAAAAAATTACACAAATATAAAAAGAACTCTCATTTATCTTCTCTCTTATCATGTGACCTTGCACAATCTTTGATTTGGAGTTCGAGAAACACATCGCTGCCTGCAATCCGAGTTGATCATGCTGCCAAGCTTTTGGTGAATTTGAGATGCAACTTCTGCCTTGAGATGATGATGTCCTTATTGAATTTTTATTGATGAAGAAATTCCTTTTGCTTGATCAGATATTGATTTGAATGAACAAGAAGAAAAAACAATGAGAATTTTGATTTGTGACAATGTAGAGAGATATGAAATTTTGTTTTTCAATGAAGCTTTTCTCCTTTCTTTTGTTATTATTCTATCCGATGATTTTTCCTTTTGATGTTGTTGAGTTTATATAGGCTTGTGAAGTAATGTTTTTGTATAGAAACATATATGAAGGAGATGATATTGAGAAAGATATGGATTTTTGAGAGTTTGTTTCCATGTATAAAAAATAGATTTTATATAATGGGAAACAAATTCTTTTATATCTTCCAACAAATATCATCTGATTGTGTATGTAATTATTTACTTCCAATCTCTATATACTGTCTCTGATTGCACAATAATATATTCCCTACTTTATATCTTTATTTTTGAATGATTCTTCAAGGATTTTCTTTTTCAATGTTTCCAAATTTTCGCTAAATAAAATTGATCCTTCGGTCTATCTTTCCTTGCATTGCTCTTGGTTCTTTTCTTCCTTTCTTTCTTTGAATTTTGTTCCATACTTGAATTATTCTAAAATAATATTTTGATTCAATTAAGTCTATACTGGAACGGGAAAGAAACCAATAAAATCCCTTTTGCTCCAAATTGCATGATTGTAGAAACATGTTTCCTTTGTTTTGCTACTGTTGAGTATTTGCTATCAATGAGAAAAATACAACTTCCCGCTTTTTCCAAAATACATGATTCCAAATGAAATCTCCTTCCTTTATGAATGAATTATTTTCCATTTTGAATGATTGATATCATATGCATTGAGTTTTAGAGATTTTTATGCTATACATAGAAGTTTTCCTTTGGATCATGTAGAATTGCAAATGAATGGAAATAAATCACTTGGCTAAAACCAAAAGCCTTTAAATACACATCAATAGACGAAAAAATATTAAATCCAACATATATTTGTTAATATCAAATCGAAATCAATTTAATTCACAGTTTCTCCTTTTTGATAACAACAAAAAATGTTACGATTGACAAATAAAATGTGTGATGCGTTGGTTAAAAACAAAATTGTGCATGTATGATTTTTAACTATAAAACACTCTAAAAACAAAAACAAAAATATTTGTTATCATCAAATAGGACGTATACTCCTCTATCTTCCTCTTTTGATGATAACAAACAACATGTTAATATAACAAGTATAATATATGTTGAGTGTGTACTCGATATCATAAGATCAAAATCATAGCACAATTGTTTCAATATGTATAACATGCTTCCCCTATTGATATGCTCCCCCTATATATGTGGCATATGTGTTCGAGAATAAAATATTAAACCAATAATATTTCTTTCGATATTAATAGTTAATCCCTCATATTATCAAACCTTAACCGCTATCTCCCCGTTTTGTTCTCATTAAAGGTATAAACATCAAATTATCACAATGAGAAAGTGATACTGAATGATGAAATTCGATGAAAATATGACAATAAATATCTAATGAGAAAACAAGCATGAATCATAGTAACTATATCGATCGAAGTCATATCCCATGAGTGGAAGGAGAGTGATGAAAATAAATGTAGTGGGGATCAAATGACATAGCCCACTAAATGGTTTATATTAAATTCATGATGAAATTGAGTTAGAACAACTTATCCCTAACTCATCGTAGATAAGATCAAGAACTTCCATCTATGCATTGTCGCGAGGTCTTTTAGATGAGGATGGACATTACTTAACGAGAACCGACACACCTATTTCATAGGCATGCTGGGGCTTGTGGAGTCTATTATATTATATATGCTACTTTGTATTGTTTTCAACAATCAAATTTGTTATGTCAATTTAGCCAGCTCATATAAGAACAAGAATAATAGTGAAAGAAAGAATGTAAGGTGAATCGGTAGAATATTAATGGTAGATCCAGAGATGATGTGAGATATGCAATAGTCAAATATTGAAACTATAAAATATGCTTTATTATCAAAATTATCATGATGTCATTATTTAATCAAGTACAAAATGCACTATCTGTAATCATCCACGCAATCAATATAAATACTTTTGAAAGTCACATAAGAAAGTTCAATCGATCATGATATAATTTCAAAAGTAAATTCTCTATAAATATCTCAAAAAATATTTTTTGTTTTATATTCTATCCTTGAACATGTAATATGAATTGGTTTTCCAATTAATTGTGTAAAGAAGAGCACATGTTTTATGGGTATACACATTAATATATCGAAAACAAAAGCAATGGTTCATCTCCAAAGATTTCATCACAGGCAAAAGAAAAATGTTTTCTTCACCAATCATCTCAAGTTTTGAATACCAACAACCCATCTTGAAATAAATCATCGCAAAGTTCAAAACCTTCATTTCACATAATCATTTACAAAACTTCATGTCAAAAGTAGAATGCCAAAGCTCATCCCATAAAAAGCATGATTTAAAAAAAAACCATTCACAAAAAGATTTAGCCAAAAAGTCTCTTTTCAAAATATACATCATGAATAAATATGCATAGCAAAGAAAAAAATCCTAAGAAAGCAAAAACATATTTTGATTTTTTGATTTTTTTTTAAAAACAGAAAATTCTAAGAAGGAAGCAAAAAAACATATTTTTGGATATAATTTTCCTAATAAAACAAAACAATATGCAAAAGAAAACTCTCCACATGTGCTTGGAAAAATTATCTGAAATATCAGTTAATCCGTGAGACATGAGCAAAAAAAAATGTCAGACTAGGGAATCACAAAAGTTAAAAGTCATACTAGATTCCCAACAAGAAAGAACAAATTCAGATTTCACCATATTACTTGTTATCTGGGTTATCAACGGTGGTGAACAATGATACCATTTGTACTCTTTACATGCCTGGTGGTGTACAACGGTATCTCATCCGACTTCATGAGCTCTCCTCATCAACATCAAGCATGACAATCAAGAATCATCAAACAAGTGCACTATGTAGTCCACAATAATCGAATTTGCTTAAACATTCGAATATCTCAATAAAATCATCTTCATTTATCTTTGAAGTTCCATTTGCATTTACCATGCTTATCCAAAGTTAGTGGATCCCCACTTCAATTTTCTCGGCTAAGGAACATTGTAATTATCACTCATTAAATATGTCGAACAACTGGAAATCTGCCTCCATCATAGTTGCTCCTTAGCACGTCAACATATCTACACATTTGAAGAAAAAGAAGACCTAGAAAAATTCATAGGTCTATTAACATTTGCAACACAAGAGCTTAGTAATCCAAAATTATCAAGGAAGCCTTTAGGAACCCAAATTTGTCTAACATCTTTGCATTTGTTCCTATTCCTACTAAAATTATCAAGAGAGCCTTCAGGAACCCAAATTTGTCTAATATTTTTGCACATGTTCCCATACCAACTTCTGTCAACACTGTGTCCAATTTTACCGCAACATAGGCATTTTGGAAACATGCTTCTGCCTCGTGCATTGTCTATCTTGTTTTCCCTATTGTGTTGTGATTTACCAAAACCAAGTCCTTTTCTATTATTCACATATAGTTGATTTCCCAAAAGCATATTTAATGACCTTTCACCTCTAGAAAATTTATTAACAGTTGATTCAAGAGTTTGGACTTTGGATTTAAGTGATGTGTTCTCTTCTACAAGCATGGTGCATTTGTTAATACAATTTTCCCTCTTTGCATCATCTTTCTTCAGAATCAATATCTCATCTTTGAGAGTTTCAAGGTTATTTTACATTCATCCAACTCCTTTTTACTCAAGCTTTCGAGCTTCTTTAATTTTTTCAATTTTGGTTTCTAACTTATCATTTCGGCGAAGTAGCTCAGCTTTTTCAGATTTCAATTTTTTGTTCTTAAAATTGAGACTATCAATTGGTCCAGTGAGTTCATGACACATTAAGAGCAAATCTTGAAAGTATAATTTGATACCTCACTGGAGTCATCGTCACTATCATCATGAGGTGAATGTCCCATCAAACATAGATTTTCTTCTGCTTCATCACTATCAGTGCACTCTTCTCCTTCTTCATCGTCCCAAGTTGCAGTGAAGGCCCTCCTTTTCATTTTATTTGCTTTCTCACCTTGAATTAACAAATAATTAATTTTGATATAACCTGACCATGGTTTTAAATCTCCTATATATCGCCCGAGATCTCCTCCGAGATCTCCTATTCAAACTTAAACGAGACGAGACATCAAATCTCCTCCATATCTCCCTCGACACTCATCCCGTCCGAGATATTCAAATCTCACCCGAAATATGGATCAAAATCTTAATCCGAGATCTCACCCGAAATTATATATTTTTCTTATTTTGCATAATATTTTTTATTTTCATATTGATTCAAAAGAAACTACTCAATCCAATTATAATTTACCGCCTTCTTGAACATATTCTTTACTTTTTATCTTAATGAGTCATAGCGAAAGGTTTTACTTCTTTATTATGTTCAAATAAAAGGATATTATTCAATCATTACCAAATCAATTAAGCTAATCAAGCTACTACTCTTCTAAAAATATTCCTTTTTCCATGTAAATCAAGTATGTTACCATTTTTATTTTTACTAGTAAAGTTATAACCGTTAAATAAATTTTGACACATCAATTTTAAACACATAAGTACATCTGAGATATTCCCGAAATGCACTATAAGACCCGAGATGTCAATCCGAGATGTACACCCGATATGTACTCATCTCGTCCGAGATCTCCCCCGATACGAGATAACTTATGTAAAAATTCCGAGATGAAACGTGACCGAACTCCGATATTTAAAACCTTGAACCTGACTTTCTTCATTTGTAGCAAATGATTTCTTCATTCGAACTTTCTGAGCTTTTGGACTGCTTTGACTTAACACCTTTCCTCCTTGCTGCAAACTTGGAATATCTTCTAGACCAACTTTTCAGACCGCTTATCAATTTTGCCAGCTCAGTAAGCGGATTATTCTCATCATCGTTATCAAGAGTGCTGCCAAGTGCAATTGATTTCTTCTTGGAATCTGAATTGTCATGATCTTCCCTAGCTTTCAGTTCCATTTCATATGTCATCAAATTTCCAATTAGTTCCTTCATGCTTTGTTTGTTTGGATATTTGGATTCTTGTACTGCAGTCACCTTTGCCTCAAAATTCTTTGGAAGAATTTGCAGAATTTTCCGAACCAACTCAACTTCAGTGTACACCTTGCCAAAAGCTCTAAAATTTTATACCAATACTGAAAAATGTCCATACATCTCTTTTATCCTTTCGTCCTTTAACATCCGAAAATTCTCATATTCATTCCTGAGTAGGGCGAGTCATGATTCCTTGACTTGAGATGTACCTTCATGTGTAACTTCAAAAGTGCGCCAAATTTCATGCGCAGTCAAACAATGAGAAATTCAATTAAATTCAGTCGTATCAAGAGCACAAATAAGAACATTCATACCTTTAGCATTTAATGAAAGAAATTTCTTATCAGCTATATCCTATTTGTCTTTGGGCTTAGGGAATTCTACAATAATGACTATCAACGGAGATCAAATATATTTTCATCCTAGCTTTCTAGTAAGCATAACCAGTCCCACTAAACGTAGGTGGTCTAGCTATTGACTAACCCTCAAAAAAAGCATTTTCAGAAACAGACGTAACTATAGAGTAAACCTAGCACCAAGGCTCTAGTACTACTTGCAGGATCGAGTAATATACCATAGAGAGGGGGTGAATAGGGTATTTAAAAATATTTTGCAAAGATGCTAATAAATAGATAAAACAAAGTGAGGAAATATAAATGCAAAAAATAAATAACACAAGATATACCAAGCTTCGGCCGAATGCCTCCTGCTGTACCCAAAGCTATTACTAGAGTAAATATTTAGATGCTTACAAACAGTAAACTTGCAGACATTGCTAACAAATATTCTAAATCTATGCCTGAACTTAAACCCCCAAATCATAATCCCTTAACTACAAACTCTATAGCTTAATCCTAAATCTACTAGAGTTCAAATTACAAAACAAAAAATAACAAATTACACAAATATAAAAAGAACTCCCTTTATCTTGTCTCTTATCATGTGACCTTGCACTATCTTTGATTTGGAATTCGTGAAACACATCGCTGCCTGCAATCCGAGTTGATCATGCTGCCAAGATTTTGGTGAATTTGAGATGCAATTTCTACCATGAGATGACGATGTCCTCGTTGAATTTTTATTGATGAAGAAATCCCTTTTGCTTGATCGGATATTGATTTGAATGAACAAGAAGAAAAATAATGAGAATTTTGATGAGTGACAATGTAGAGAGATACAATTTTTTTTTTCAATGAAGCTTTTCTCCTTTCTTTTGTTTTTGTTCTACCCGATAATTTTTCCTTTCGATGTTGTTGAGTTTATATAGGCTTGTGAAGTAATGTGTATGTATAGAAACATATATGGAGGAGATGATATTGAGAAAGATATGGATTTTTGAGAGTTTGTTTCCCCGTATAGAAAATAGAATTTGTATAATGGGAAACGGATTCTTTAATATCTTCCAACAAATATCATCTGATTGTGTATGTAATTATTTACTTCCAATCTGATTGTGTGATTTTCTTTTTCAATGTTTCCAAAATATCACTAAATAAATGGCAAGATCTTAATTGATTGATTCTTCGATCTATCTTTCCTTTCATTGCTCTTTGTTCTTTTCTTTCTTTCTTTGTTTGAATTTTGTTCCATATATGATTCATTCTAATATAACATTTTTCTTCAATTAAGTCCATACTGGAACGGGAAAGAAACCAACAAAATCCTTTTTGCTCAAAATTGCATGATTGTAGAAACATGTTTCCTTTGTTTTGTTGCTGTTGAGTATTTGCAATCAATGAGAAAATATAACTTTCCTCTTTTTCCGAAATACATGATTCCAAATGAAATCTCCTTCCTTTATGAATTACTTATTTTCCATTTTGAATGATTGATTCATATGCATTGATTTTGAGAGATTTTTGTACTATACATAGAAGTTTTGCTTTGAATCAAGTAGAATTGCAAATGAATGGAAATAAATCTCTTGGCTAAAATCAAAAGCTTGGCAACATATGTTTGTTAATATCAAATCAAAATCAATTTACTTCACAATTTCTCCTTTTGTATAATAATAGACATATGCTACAATTGACAAATAAAATGTGTGTTTCATTCATTAAAAACAAAATTGTGCATGTATGATTTTTAACTATAACACACTTTAAAACAACGTATTTGTTATCATCATACATGACGTATACTCCACAAGATCTTCAAAATTCATTGATAAAGTTCGAGTTTGAGTCCTTGAAGGAAGAGGATCATCTAGAGGGAGAATTAGACTGATTCAGTGTACTTGCGGCTGATAGTAGTTGGAGAAGTAGGGAATGTAATGTTAGGAAGGGGCTTAGGGGTTGGATCCTCGGATATCTCGGTTTGAACATCTGTGGGCCTTTTTTGAGCTTTGCCGAAATAAGTTGCTTGGGGACTTGGATCAATATTTACATGCTCTATCTCATCTATGATAACGGAAGTGAAGTCACCTGCAAATTTGTGCCTCTTATTTTTGGGAGAAAAATAAGCATCAATGGAAACATCATCACCTGTTTCATCTTCATCTAATTCTTCAATGGCTTAGGCGGTGGAACCTTTAAAGGAGATAGTCTTAGTTGGTTGGAAGAAGCTAGAATTTCACCTTTACTTTTTCTCTTTTTTGAAACATTTTCTTTGACTTTTACTTCTTTGGGAGCGATAACAAGAGCAGATGAACCTAAAATGAAAATGAAGTTTGTAAGATGTTACGTTAGAGATTCCATTTAAGCTATATTAAAACTTAACGGTAGCATCGGGCTGAGCTGAAGAGTTGGAGGTGAAGGATTATTATTTTTCCATCATCAATGAGCATCCTCCTCTAGTATTGAGTCTGACTTTCGGGGGCTCTCCCAAGACCTTATGACAATCCAAAATGATGGAATACATAGGGAGATTAATCAGAGTCAGTAGTCTGATCCTGTTCCCCATACTTTTTGCTACTTTAGTTAAGGATAACATGATATTTTGATCTTAAGGTTTTAGCCATTTAAGAGCAGAATCTAGAAAGAAGCATCCATTAGAAAAAGATAATGAGTGGGCATGGTTTAAAATAACAGCAGCAGCAACAACTTACTGGTAGTAGAAAATGTCCATCTAATGTTAGAAAAACATTTAACGGAAAAGTATCGAGTCTCCCATTCCCTTGCTTTTTAAACACCTTCAGAGATCATGCTTATATGGTAAGAGATAATGCGGTATAATTGATGGTCTGGTTAGTCACTAACTTTAGCAGGGATTGCTATGGAATAGAGGATTTTAGCGCAGAGGGAAGGCAGCCCTACTTCCTGAGCCAAAACCTCTAAGCAGGTCAAATATGTGTATAAATTGGGTAGGAATTGGATGGGAGCAATGCCTAAGTGCTCCAAATATCGTTGAAGGAAACCCGGGAAGGGAAGATAACCAGTGTTATAACTATGTATTGCGGTGAAGGTAAAGTATCCCTTAGGTGGATTGGTAATACTATCTAAAAGACGTACAAGAATGCTTCTATTCCAGTAATGCCAAACTATACAAGAATAGAATCCACTTCTTATTGGGTCATTATATACGATGGATTCAAAAGATTGTCTTCTTTCTTGCCAATTGAGGGTGAAGATTTGAACCCCTTGCTAGACTTCTTAGTGGGCTTCATGCTGACTTGTTGTCCTTCCATTAACCTACAAGGTGATATTATTCTAAACTTGAGATATGATCATGTTCGTGCTATAGGAGAATTTAATACGTTGTTGTCTAAATAATCTATCGTTATCTAAATAAAAAAGTTTGAACTAGCTATAAGGAAACAATTCATTAATGGCATATTAAAAATTTATTGATAAATCTAAGTTTTAATCTTAATAAGAGAGCCTTATGAGAGAACAATACCAAAGTTGAGTAGGAATGGACATGTAATAAGCTCATGATTTAAAAATGATAATAAGCTTTCCAACAATAATTAACAATGAAATGATGAATGTCACCGACATCAATGAGTAAATGGCAATGCAGATTGTCGAAAAGCTAATAGGTTAAATTGCTCATAATGTGTTAAGGAAGATAGTCTATAGATAATGGTGTTGAATGAAACCTAATTCATGACATGAAAAGTGCTAAGGAAACAATAACGATAAACAAAGAATTCACTGACATTAAATTACGACACTATGAATTAATGTCAAAAGCAAGCGACGTCAACTATGGTTGAATATCGTCGCCTCTAACTAGTATACATTTTCTCTTAACAATGGGAAGTTATCATATTAATTGTTAACATTAAAATATGGTAAGTTATCAAAATAATGGGTTAACAAAGTGTATTATTGATGAAGTGGGACATCCTAGTGCTGCAACGTAGACTTTAAATAATATAAAGACGATCGATGACTCCTTCTAATAATGACGACATTCATAACTCTATGTGGATCATCAACATGAACAAGTAATGAAGACAAGATTTAATAGTAGTTAGGCGACGATAATAAACCTAAGTAAAAAGTTATAACGATGACAAATATCACAAAGCATTAATGAATTCTACTATTATAGAGAAAGTTGAAGTGATAAAAATCATCGACATCCATGAATGACGACGATGAGAGGTAACGTCTATCAATGAATGGCGACAACATGAGTTAATACATATCAGTAAGTGGCGACATCAACTGTAATAAAAATAACTCTACAACTAATGCACTATCTTTCGACAGTAAAAAGTTATCGCATCACATCTTGATGAATAGTAGGCTTATGAAGAGTCTTATCGACATCGAGGGTCATGCCAGTATAATAACATCGACATTAATAATAAAAAATGGTTGATGTCGCATCTAATCGATTTAAGTGTCCTAATTTTGGAAAGATTACTGACAAAATAAAAGCTTTGAATCAAAAACGTTAGCTGCTAAAATAATAAGGAAATTTAGCACTTTGCAAATTTTAAGCGTAAAGAAAATATTGATAAGCATTATCTTGACATCATTAACGACATCGTGAATCAACGTATTGGAAATTGATACTGAGTTTTAGGCCTAGTATGTCGCTTTCATCAGTAAATAAACTTAGGACATATCAGTTTTCATACTGACATCAACTAGCATCAAAGCCTATTTGTGCGGCGTAGAAACATTGTACTAATGGATTAACAATTACTAAGTTAACCAACCTACTTTGAGTTTATGGCACCATAAACGACGACTAAGTAGTAGCGGTCTGAGTTGGATATACTACCCGTCTCGTCGTAAAACATATAATGCCCAAATCCCTAAATCAATACCACTAAGCAATTAATCTAATATTATGGAAGGTTGATAATAACAATTCACAACAAAATTCAGGTTATTAAGACCAAATAATCAAACTTGATTGCTGATTTCAAAACTATTAAAATCCGAGCAAAACCTTAGTTACAATTTCGACATAAAATTCATGAAAAACTAATTTATGGGTTGATTAAGACAAGAGCCGTACCTGAGTGTAGAAAATTGCTATTAAGGAGCTTGGGCTTGTAGCTAATTTTAAGAATTTAATTGTATGTTCAAGATTTTGAAATTGCAGCTAAAGGAGAAAAGGAAGAGAAGATTATTTATTTATAAGAAGAAGTAAGCAAATGGGTGCCATTGGATTTGATTTGAATGAATGGATAGATCAGCACAAGAAGACAAAAAGATGGGAAAAAGGATGACGCCGAGAATATTGACTTGAAAAGTCAATAGTTTTTTTACACTAGGGGGCAAATGTTACCACTATCACCATCTTCGAAGATGTTCAAAGAAATGGTATCAAAGAATAGCGACACCACATAAAATCCATTAGCATCGAAAAAGCCCAAAACAATAAAGCGTGAACGTCGCCTTCCATGAATCACGACGACTGCCAAACAATACTACGATTGTCGTCAAGATTCATGATTTTTGAAGTAATGCTAAATGAATTCATATCTTATCAATGTCGACGTTGCCAAAGTCAACCAATCTTAATGTTGCTTGTGATCGGAGTTATTAAGTACTAATAGTGTTTCTCCATCCCAATGTTGCTGCTCATCGAAACTGCCTTATAAACAAAACACAAGTTATGAATGTTGCCAAGGTTTAATACTATTACAACATCGACCCTTATGAACATGCCTAGGAGACACCCTACATCTACATATGTGATTTTGACAGCTATCGTCGTCAATATCCAAAAGTGCAGTTAATACCACGTTTCTGCAAGCTAATAAATATCGACATCGAGGATCATCAATACCACCGTTGTTCGATACTGCCAACCATCATCAAAGAAGGTCTCAAAATATGGAGTCATCGATATTCATTAGCCATGCCAAGAACCGTCAATACACCCAAAAGGGTCATCAAAGCTGCTTTTACTAATGCCACATTTTGTCAATGTTAATGTATGGTGGTAATGAAAATTGATCGACGAAGAAGAGATTATCAACACCGAGTTTAGAGATGCTGATTATCAACCCTATTGAACCAATGCTGAAGTTTAGCTATGTGAATACAAGAATGCTAGCCATGGTGTTCGACGATGCTACTAATGTTAAAGCCGATAGGGTATCAACCTTAATGAACGACGACGCTGCTAATGCCGATGCTTGCCACTTGTTGAACCTTATAAATATAGACCTAGGGGCTTCGTGGAAAGGGCCTAATTCTCTCTCCTCATTTCTTACTTTTTAAACTTTGCAAATCCTAGATTGAATTAGGGATTTTTCCTATTGTAACACTTGAGCAATTTTTTACACATAACAATTTAGAAATTAAACAAGGACATAGCCTTTTTACTTGATTTGAACTATGGCTTGCACATTCGTTTGACTTTGTATATTGACTGACTCGAACTTGTGACTTGCATAGCATATTGAAGTTCCTTGAACTTGCGATTTAAATTTTACCGTGCTTATTGACTTAAACGTCAACCTTCATATTGTCCTATATTCTGCATATTGCCTCGAGCACTTAATAGCGATGATGACTAAACTTAAAGTTGATATGGATGTATACTCCAAGACAACTACAATTGGCCTCGACAAGGCCTCACTTTGAAGTTGCTCCGTTTTCCACACACTTTTAGGGTTAATGAGTTTATTTGTCAACAGCTAATATACAAGTTATTGGGAGAATTAAAGAGTTATAGAAAGAACCAATCGATTGAATACACACTTCTGAATACAAAGGAATTGACTAGGTTAATGATATACTATGCGGTAATACAAAACGTTACGAATGAAACTTTTGAATGAAAATACTTTACTTTCTGACAGTGTGTGAGCGGTTCATGTTGATACTGGCCAGTCGAAAGGGGGTTACATGGGTGAATTTCAAAAAAAAATTCCATTTTGATAATAGTTAAGTCTATGAAGCCTAAATGGATTTTAGATCTAATCTATAATTTTAAATAAATTCTTCATTTTATTTTATTTGCTTAATATAATTTGAATTTAATTTAAGCTGATTGTATGTTGTAATGAGTGCATCAAGTACACTCTTGTGTGAAAGTGCAAGTGCAATGTATATGAAGTGTACATAGTTAATGTGTACGTGTTTAGATGCCAGGATTTACACTAAAACGTACACATTCCCCTTTATATATGACTTCTTGTCCAAATCATTTCTTTGAAAAAAAAGTAAGATTTATTACACATACGCACGCATGCGCGCGCGCACACACATGCACACGCACACGTGCGTACACACACACTCACACACACTTGTTTGCATTAAGATTGATTGTTAGACATGTTTTAAAATTAAAGAAAATAATTTAAAGTTAGTTTTAATTAAGAATAGTTTAAAATCAAAATTACCATTTTACAAAAAAGTCCATTTTGTAAACCTTGAATTAAAAACATATATGTACATACATACAAACATACATGTACATATATATATATATATATATACACATACATACAATAATCGAATCAATGTCTTAAATTCAAAACAACATGTAACATATGTATATAATTAGTTTGTAATTTATAAGGCATACCTTCAACCAATAAAATTAATCAAATTTAGATCCAACTGTTAACTTAAGAAAGAAATCAAAAGCTTTAAGGTTTTTGGTTTTTTCCAGAAAAATTCACTTGTAAATTTTAAGTAGACTTAATTATTATTCTTATGTAAATAGTAACCAAATAGCTTTCAAACAACTTGTAATATAAATATTCAATTATTCATAATATAAAACTTAAATCAATCAATCAAAATTGATTTAATAGAAATTTGTTCAAATAATAGTTTCTAAAAAAGAAAAGAATTAAACAACTTGGGCACCTATAAATTTGTGATAATATGATTCAGATCTAAATTAAAACACAATATGAATAAATAATAGAAGCAGTAATAGATATAAAATTATTGACATAAAATAATATATGAACAATAAAAGAGAAGGACAAAGAGGTATTAAAATCATATTAACAAGACGAGCATAAAACTAATCCGAGGGAGGTAAATAAGGATCTAAATTATATTGTAAAATTCATATAGATAAATTAGATACATGAGGTGGAGGATTCAAAACATATAAACATGGTGAATTTTTATTTAAGTAAAATAGAAAGTTAGCTTAAGATAAAGCTAAAAGAAGCACCTTGAATGATAAAAGGATTTCTAGATTCAATGAATCGATCTCTGGACCTTGCAAGAATCGGGAGATAACAACTTTTGTTTTTAATTTGTTTGATTTTTATTTTGAAATTTTAAGCATAGGAGGCCATCAAAATTCGACCATGGTATAGGAGAATGAGTTTTGTCGAGAAGAAAAATAAATAATGAAAGAAATGAATGGAGATTTGTTTAAAAGGTTGATGAAAACCTTTCACATTCCTTCCTTATAAATTCCCATTTAATTCGTTATTAAATCTCAATAAATCCTCTCCCTCTTCTACATCATGGCCGACCATATATGGTGTCACATAGGCCCTTAAAAATTCCAAAATCCCATTAGCAGTAATCCTATTTAAATCTAATTTAAAAGTTCAACTGATATCATATATCACTACGTGCATTTATGACTTTTATACATGCAATTTATTAAAAACTAATGGAATTCAAACTTCAAATAAAATTTCATATTAATTAATATTTCAAAAATATTAATTGATTTAATTAATTTAAAAACACACTTAGTATTTATCCTATTTAAATTCAATTTAAATGTTCTACCGACATCGTATATCGATATGCACATTTATAACATTAATATACGTACTTATTAAACATTAATGGTATTTAAACAACAACTACTACAATAACTACTAAGCCATTATTTCTAAACAAGTTGGGGTCGGTAAGAGCTGGAACCAAAAACTAAATGACAAAGTCAATTTAAAAGTAGTAATAACAATAGTAGATTTTAAAAAAAGTAAAATAATTAAACAAATAATAATAAATAAAATAAAAATAAAATAATAAATAAAAATAGATAAAGAAATTAAAAAGACCATGATAATAATAATAGTAATGGTACTAATAGTAACATGGACCGAAGACCAAACATTACGTCTTAGGCTCCTATTCACTAGTCTTATAATTTAAAACTTATAACACCACCCCTAAACCAATTCTAAGTAAAAAAACTCCTAGCTCATGATTCCGTTATTCATCATTTCGATTGTGCGACTCAAAGGTTCAAATACAACCAACGATTAATATTGAACAATTCGAATATTAATGTCCACACATCGCCTTAGCTGGTGGTGCGACATTTTGGCTGAATTTATCGCTTACACATCTTTCAGTAAAATCTAATTTTATTTATTATAAGCGGTACATGATAGTAACGATTATTTATTCCAATTCCCTTCGTCAAAACTATATAACATTAAGACTTATGGAATTTGATTTTAGTCAAAATTCTAGCGTCATCCACATTTAACCTTTTAAGTTCAAACACAAAATCATTAATTTCATAATAATAACTATTAATCGTGTTGCTTTGGCTAAAGACTTAGACTTCGAGTTAACTACAGTTCACCATGTTACTGTACTTATATATTAAGGAGAAGAATTCTCTATTGAATAGTATTTCACTTCCAATGCTTCAACTCAGACCCAACTATAGCCATTCGATGGAAATCATGTCACTATTTAACTATAATCAAAGTTAAGTGTCCACATTAATGTTCTATAGTATTCTCAAGTTGAGTGTAATGACCTAGAATTTCACTACTTTGATTTACAAATATTTAATTAATTTTAAATATTCAAATATATAGGTTTTATAATGAAAATAAAAATCTTTTTAATAATAAATAATCTTGGTGAAATAGTTTTCAAAATTTGTTTACAAAAATATTTAGCTCGAAGGAAAATCGAAAATGTGACCGGTATTGGAAATGTTTTGAACTATTTGTATTAATCAAACATATACATTTTTAAATAAGTTAGGCTTGTATAATGTATGTATGCATGTGTATACACTTAAGTATATAAAGTTTAAAATATAATTAAGAAAAAAAAAGATAAAAAGATATAGTGTCACATCAGAGGAGACATAAAGTACATTAAGTACTTAAATATGTTTTAAAATGAAGTGTTAGGATGGGGACAAGGTGGTGAGGTGGAAGAAAATGAGTGGAAGGCAAGAACAAGGGTAATTAGGTAATTCACCTTCTCTCTTGGTTATAAATATCCCTTTCCTTCTTAAAAATTTTCATCCTCTTCCTTTTATCATATCATTCTCATCTGTTAACCAAATTAAGATTTTAATTTTTATTCAAATCATGTATAATTCCAGTGTCTACAACTTTCATTTGAACCACTTTTTCAAATTTCGAATATTTTTGGGTCAAAAATATATTTCTTTCTGACTCATTTTCAGACCATATTTTCAAACCCGAAAATAGCACTCCTTATTTTGACCATATCTCCCTCAAAAAAATCCAAATTGAGTGATTCTTTCTTTTAAATGATAGAGGAAATAATTTCCAAGAACTTTTCTTTTGACCACCTTTTGAACTCCGAGAGTAACATGGCCAAAAATTGAGGGGAGAATGACCCATTTTCGAGTTGATTTTGTGGTTTTCCAAGCTTTGCAAGTTCTAAAGTATTTCAAGTTTTCAAAAGAGTTTTGCAAAATTTTGGTGAGTAAAGCTCTTTTTTTGAAATTTGTAGCTTTGCGATTATTATTGCTTGGTTAATAAATTAGTTGCTTGTTGGTTAAATATGATATTGATTTGAATATCCTTGTGAATGTTTGCATGTGGTATAGTATTAGACTTGAATTTGAAGTCTGAAATTGTTGTAAATAGTTTAAAGTTAAATAATGCTTATGTTTATGGTATGATATGATTCTGGATGTTGTGGTTAGGTATAGACTTGGATATGTGATGTAAATGTTAAGGAAGTTTGAACTTTTGTTGGTAATGACGACTTGAAACCCTTATGTGTAAAATATGTAAATATGTTTTGGAATTTAAAAGTATTTTCAAGTTTTGTTTTATTTTACAAATCTTTTGCTTTATGTTTTCAAAAAGTTAGCAAGTTTTCCAAGATGATGAGTTCAAATTAAAGTAGGAAAGATTTCCAAGAAACCGCATCCATAGCGATAGTCGCTATGGAGGCAGTTTCGATAAAAATTCGAATTTTTCAAATTTAAGTTTTCATACTTGTAATTGTTTTGTAAATGTTTTATAAACCTAATAATAACACTTTAAAAAGTTAATTAAGGATTTAATAATTAATTAGGTTTTTAATAATTAATTTTTAATTAAGTATGAAACAAGATTTATGAACTTTAATTAATGAAGTTTATTTTTAATAATTATCTTTTAAAGATAAGATTAATTTTAATAAATTATTATTTAATTATAAAGTTAATTATTTAATTAATCAAGTGTTTGATTATTTTTCATTATAAATTAGTTAAGGTTTTAATTTATAAATAATTATTTATTAAAGGTTTAATTTATTATTTAAGTTTTAATTAAAAGATTAATTAATTAATTAATTAATTGAGATTAATTAATTAATTAATTAATTGAGATTAATTAATAGTTAATTATTTATAAATGTTTTAAATTATTATTTAATAATTAATAAAGGATTAATTAAGGATTTAATTTATAAATAAATTATTTATTAAAGGTTTAATTACTTATTAATTTATAATTAAATTAAGTTCAAACTCAATAAAGATTAATTATGATTTAATAAGAGTTTAACTTAAAATTAATCATTTTAATAAGGGAGTATTAAGTTTTAAATCCTTGTTTTCCAAGAATCAAATTGTTTTAAAGGTACTTCTTTTCCAAAGATGGTTTTGAACATAAGAGATACAAATGTCGATACCATTAAGTAGACAAACAATTGTGAATGAGTTATGTAAATGGTATGATTATGTGGACATGTGTTAATAGAATAAATGCATGTTCTGCTATAAGTTGATTGTTTGGACATCCGATAGCAGAATAAATCCCCGTTCTGCTATAATGTAATTGTTTATTGTGTGGATATATATTTAGTAGAATAAATTCTCATTTTGCTCTAAGTAGTGAATTGTTTGGACATCTATTTAGAAGGACAAATCACCATCTTGCTATTAAGTTATTTGCACATATATATACTAGTTGAGTTATATTGCCATGTTATTCCCTGATTTGGATATGAATTATATTTATATATATGTTGACTTATGTAAATAAATGGTTAAGTGACTTGAAAGTGAAATTGATGTTAAATGGTAACTTAAATTATTACCATTGGGTTTGCTAAGCTCCTTTTGAAATTATAAAGTATGGTTTTGATTTAATTTCAATTCTTTAATCAATCTAGGGTTAAGGTTTATAAATAATTTTTCAAGTTATATTATTATTTTATAAAGGTATTTATAAATAATAACTTGTTTATAAAAATGGGTTTTACTAAGTAAAAGGGTTAATTTAAAGTGATTTAAAAGGATGAGCTGCAAAAGATATTTTGTAAAGGACTTTTTTAAAGAAGATTTGTCAAAGGAGTTTTAAATGGGGAAATTTTTTATACATGATTTTAGAGGTTTGTAAAGAGGTTTTGTAAATTGACTTGTAGACTTATGTAACTGTTTTACAAATTGATTTTGGACATTTAGAAAGGTATTTAAATGTGAACGGAGCTTTTAAATGGAAATTTTTTACGAAGGATGAGTGGATTGGTTTATAGTAAGTAATGTTTTCAAAATGAATTTGAAAAGAGAGAATTTTCCAATTTTTTTGATAATATACTTATTATTATCCGAGTTTTCAATACAGCAGAATCCAAAGGAAGTCAGAAAAGCTTGGTCAAGTCAAAGTAGCTCAAGAGCCAACCAAAAAAATTAGAGCAAATAACCAAGAGAAATCAGAGGAATGGAAAGCAAAAATACGCAAAGGTGATTGATCGCTGGTGATCAATCATCTATGGATCGCTAGCGATCCATAATCTTGGCTCGTGGATTCATGAATTCACTTGCATCATGGTCCAATGGGTATTCTAAGGACAATGGCTAAATTTGATGGGATTCTGAGTAAATCGAGAGGCAAGCATTTGTCTAGTTCAATCAGTGGTCTAATGTAACCAATATGCGGATTGTCATCAAAACAAGACAACATGCTACGAAATTACATGGAGGACACCAACACGAGACAACAAATGCACCCCAGAAGACAAAGTCTAGAAATCAGTTAAGTACATAGTTCGCTAGCGATCCATGTACTATAGATCGCTGGCGATCCATACCATTTCGCCAGATCGCCATGAACTTTAAGGTAGAAGGTAAAGGGAAGCATCTCAAGCCGTTCGATCGCCACCAAGCCAAAAACTATGGATCGCTAGCGACCTGTAACATCCTCTATCTAGAGGCCCAAAACTAAGCACTACATATGCTCCAGTCATCTATAGTATTAGCTTCCAGCGACTAAATACGGCTATGTTAATGGTATCAACAACATCAGAAGCACTTGAATATGAAACAAAACACAAATTTCAAAACAATATTTTCTTCATTATATTTAAAACAGATGTTTCATATTCAACTTACATAATCCCAATACGTTCCCAAGCACAGATAAAATATAATTAATACAAAATACGCCAAGAGCAGTATAGGAAGATACCCCTTTGGATGATCAGAGTCATATAGTCATAATTGAATTAATACAAACACAACGGAAATACAACAAAACATAAAACTGCAACTCTTAAATAGCTATCCGTTTGCCTCCTACATGCCTCCGATAGCTTTAGTCTTCATCCTACTAAACCTAAAAAAAGACCTTTACTCCACGGCCTACTCAAATTAATTTTGAGCACCCGAGAGTTTAAGGGGAAAATATAAACTTCGAGTCAGACATAAAGCCTGGTATGAATAATACTATACATCCTGGTTTTATATGTTAAGTGAGACCACGCCGCTTAGCGGAACGGGTTCCCCTCACTAACATCCTTTTAAAATATATCTTTGCAAAACCTTTTCCCTTCACCAAAACTGGTTAAAACTGTAAAGCATAATTATGTAAACATGCATAAATATCAGGTAATAATATATGTCCAAGCACATAAGTTTTGTTTGGATAACTTTTAACCTTTGGCTGACTCGGGTCTACGAGATAATATAATCAAAATTAATCTAACACTTGTTAGCTATTCTTCTTCTGGATTACCTATCCTTAACTATCTGTTAAATACTTTACTTCTGGACTGTCCATCCTTAACTATCTTTTAACTACTTCACTTCTGGACGGTCTGTCCCTAACTTACTCATCTCCCATGTCTTCCTGATCCTAATGGTTTTTTGGGCTCACCAATAACCTATCTGTATACATACATATATTCCTTTTGGTGTGTAATCATAATTTTAGTCTACCCGTGATAAAGCCCTACACACTGGAATTTTGGACAACAATTAGCTGAGGCTAATAGCTAATGTATATGGTGTGACCCTATACCAGTCCCATCTGGTATTCTAATATCTGAGTCATATTCTCTTAAGGATCTCCTCCTATAAATTTCTTTGAAAACATTTTCAAAATGATTTAAAACCTTTAAATCAAATTTAAACAAGGAAAATATAAAATCTTTAAGCTTTACTCAAAAATCACATTGCCATGTTATATATATATTCTTTACTCAAACATTAGTTGATGAAAACATTTAACGTTTGAAAGTACCACTTTCTAAACCTTTGAAAGCGCCTCTTTCTAATCCAAGTAAAATCCTTTAATTTTCTAGGCCAAGAAGCCAAAACCTTACCTTTCGAAACCATTCATCAAACCTTTCGAAATCATTGATCTCAAACCCTTCGAAAGCATTGAACTAAAACCTTTCGAAACCATTGAACTCAAACCTTTCGAAACCATTGAAACTTTAGACACCCCACTTTATAAAAACTTTAAAACATTGCCTTAGAAAACTTTAAAACATTGCCTTAGAAAACTTTTGGAAAACCTTCCATTTGAAACCTTTCGAAATCATTCAAAAATAGAACCTTACGACTTTGTCGGAAGCTACCTTTCGACCCCTTAGAAAGGTTACCTTTCATTTCCTTTGAAATCATTCAAAATAAAACCTTTCGAAAGCATTAAACTCTTAAGACATAAACCTTTTGAAAGCACACTGTGTACAATTTAAAACATGTGGAAAATCCTCATTTGAAACCTTTCGACTTCATTGGAAGCAACCTTTCGACTTTGTCGAAAGCTCTACTACGAAAGCTTTATAACATATTATTTTAAACAATAGGCCTCTGCCTTTAAAACAACTCCTTTCAAAAGCTTAGGTTATACTTCAATTTATAAAACAAGGTTAATCATTTAAGTCGAAAGCTTTCTTTCGAAAGCATAGAGAAGCGGCTGGTTTTAAAACAAGTAAACCTTTCGACTTTGTCGGAAGGTTCAAAACAAAACAAAGCAGCAGTAACCTTTCGACTTTGTCGAAAGGTTTAAAACCTTTATTTTAAGAAATTTACCTGGTCGGAAGAAACCAAATCGAAAGCTCCTTTTCGAAAGCAAGCAGGTGAAAGCTTTTGGCTTATAAAACAAACATACCCCAACCTCTTTAGCAACCAACCTTTCGACTAAGAACCCTTCGACCTTGTTCAATTCATTACGTACCAAGATACTTGATACCATATGCATTGAACTTTGACCTTGTCGAAGGCTATAACCTTTCGACTTTGTCGAAAGGTCTGGGTCAAAAGGTTTGATGCCGTAAAAGGATGAAACATGCTAAACGTATGATTTCTTTGTTTTTAACTTAAAAAGGATAACTTTTCAACTAACCTGCCTTTGTTTGTCAAATTCTCATTGGTTAACAAATACTTTTCAGAAAAGTGCTGCCACTATTTTCAAAAATAAGTAATAATTTTATTTTATAAAATGCCTCTTCTCCTTAATTAAATATATAAAACATTTAAGTCCCATATCTTAAATAATTTTATATATTCATCAAAACTCTTAGCGAAAATCTGGAAAAATTCCAGAAAATCTATTTTAATATGTTTTCCAACATATAAAAATTTCAAATCCAAATAATTATTTATTTAGCCGTAAATAATTTATAACCCAATAAATCATTTTCTTCACTAGAAAATTAATATAAAATCCACATAAATTCAGAAAATTATGAAAATTGAAACCCATCTCTTAAATATAATTTCTGACATATAATTTAAATTTTCAAGGTATTTGGATGTCATTTAATAGGGTTTTCATATCAAACATATCATAGAAACTAACATGAACATGGATAATTCACCAACAAACATACACACACGCACACACACAAAACTTTAATCATCTAAACATGGCATATACATGCAAAAACATTTCAGATCTAGTCTTAAAACCAAAAACTAAAAGAAAATGAGATATAGTAATTATTCACCTTAGCTTTGAGATTTAAAGATGTGAGATTTGATGTTGAATTAGTTGATTATCTTCCTTTTCTTGAATCCTAGCTTTAATCTTTCCTTGAGAACAATAATGGTGGCCAGCCTTGGTATAATTTTAGTTTGAGTGAAAATGAAATAAACGTGAGTTTCATTTCCTAAGGGTTTAGGGTATAAGCCTCTCCTATTTCCCGTATTGCCCTTCCTTATTTCCTAACACATTTGTTTATATCATCTTATTTGATTTATATTTAACATGGCACGGCTACCCTTAGTATAATCAAATCTCAACCCATTAATCTTCATATTATTTTATTTAATTTAGCTATTTAAATATCCTAAATAATGTTATAAAATATGGGGTGTTACAGACTCCCCGCCTTAAAGAATTTCGTCTTCGAAATTACGATAAGGTACACAACAAAATAGTCAAAGGTAAAACATACCATCAAACAAATCAGGGTAAGCCTCTTTAATCTTGCTCTCAGTCTCCCAAATACAGTCTTTTGCATCGTCACTCCATTCGACCTTTAATAATCTGACTGTCTTGTTCCTCAACTTCTTCTCATCTCTAGCCACAATCTGAATCGGCTTTCTAGCTATGGTCAAGTCTAGCTCTATTACTAAACCGTCTAACACTGTGGGTGCTATGGTAGTCTCCGGGTCTCTAACACACTGCCTAAGATGAGAAATATGGAAAACGTCATGGACTCCTGCCAAATTATCCGGTAACTCCACACTGTAAGCGAGTTTCCTGATCCTCTCAACAATACGGAAAGGTCCAACGAATCTAGGTGCTAACTTTCCCGACTTTCCAAATCTAATCGCACCCTTCATCGGTGAAATATTAATGAACACATAGTCTCCAATGGAGAATTCCAAGTCCTTCCTTCTTCTATCAGCATAACATTTGTGCCTAGACTGAGCTTCCTTCATCCTAGCTCGGATCAACTCAATCTTCTCTACGACTTCTTTCACCAAATCTGGATCAAGTACCAACCTATCTCCGGTCTCCAACCAACCTACGGGAGATTTGCATGGCCTTCCATACAAGGCTTCAAACAGTGCCATCCCAATACTAGTCTGATAATTATTGTTATACAAGAACTCAACTAAATGAAGATGGTCTTCCCATGATCCTCCCGAAATCCAATACACAAGCTCTTAACAAATCCTCCAAGACCTTGTTAACTCTTTTCGTTTGCCCATCAGTCTGGGGATGGTAAGAGGTACTCATGTTGAGCTTAGTTCCTAATGCTTCCTGTAGACTCTTCCAGAACTCACTAGTAAACAAAGAATCTCTATCACTGCCGATACTACTAGGAATCCCGTGTAGTCTAACTACATTCTTCATAAATAACTTCGCCAAAATAGGTGTTGTCCTAGTTGACTTTACTGGAATGAAATGAGCACTCTTAGTCAGTCTATCTACTATGACCCATATGCTTTCATTTCCTCTACTAGACCTTGGCAACCCATCGATAAAATCCATAGAGATAGAATCCCACTTCCATAACGGAACTTCCAACAGTGGAAGCAATCCACTTGGCTTCTGGTGTTCAGCCTTTGTCTGCTGGCAATTCAAGCAATGCTTAACACATAAACCAATGTCCCGTTCCATACCTTCACAGAA
The DNA here is from genome assembly GCA_030737815.1 of Allium fistulosum. NCBI lineage: Eukaryota > Viridiplantae > Streptophyta > Magnoliopsida > Asparagales > Amaryllidaceae > Allium > Allium fistulosum. Next base: position 1,038,386,005 of record CM060906.1, on the reverse strand, counting down.
GAAACTTCTTTTCATATCCTGATACATCTTCGTTCTTCCTGGATGGATAGTGAACTTCGACCGATGGCATTCATCCAAAACTTCTTTCCTCATGTCTCCTACATTTGGAACACACAACCTTCCTTTCTTTCTCAACCACCCTTTCTGGTCAAGACTGAAATCCTTTAAGTCATCGCTCTCTATTCCTTCCCTTAACCTTCTGATCTGTTCAGCCAAAACTGGATCCTCCTTCTGGTTAGAAGCTATCTTCTCAATCATTATCGTTCGAACTTATAAGCAAGACATTACATCACTTCCTGCACTAGAACCTGCCTTAGATCTATACTGCACACTATAGGCTGATAATGCTTCCAAATCTATCCACTCAGCAATCATAGCCAATACTGCATTCTGATGTTTTCTGCTAAGTGCATCTGCTACCTTATTTCTTTTATCGGGTGTGTACTCAATTCCAAAATCATAGACAGCAATAAATTCCAACCACCTTTGCTGTCTCATGTTCAGCTCCTTCTGAGAGAACAAGTACTTCAATGACTTTTGATCTGTATAAAGCTCAAATCATTCTCACAAAAGATAATGCCTCCACACCTTCAAAGCGAATATAACGGCAGCTAACTCCAAATCATCCGTTGGATACCTAACTTCATGTGGTCTGAGCTGTCTAGAAGCATAACAATCACTTTACCTCGTTGCATCAACACAGCTCCCAATCCAGTTCCACACACATCAGTATAGACAACCAAATCCTGATTCCCCTCCGGAACCACTAACACCAGTGCATGGGTCAATAAGTGTTTCAAGCTCTGGAATGCTTCCTCACACTTATCAGTCCATAGAAACTTCACATCTTTCCACGTAAGCTTAGTCATCGGTGCAGCTATCCATAAAAAAATCCCTTATAACCCTTCGATGGCATCCGGCCAATCCAAGAAAACTCTTTATCTCGGTCACTGTCTCGGGTCTCTTCCAATTATTCACCGCCTCAATCTTAGTCAGATCTACAGACAACCCTTTCTCTGAGATTACATGACCAAGGAACTTCACTTCCTTCTTCCAAAAATGACTCTTCAATAACTTAGCCTTCAACTGATGCTCCCTCAATGTCCCAAGCACAACTCTAAGATGAACTTCATGCTTCTTCTCATCCTTAGAGTATATCAGAATGTCATCTATGAAGACCAACACGAACCTATCCAAGTGCTCCTGGAAAATTCGGTTCATCAGATCCACAAAGAATGCCGGTGCATTAGTTAGTTCGAAAGGCATAACTAACCATTCGTATGATCCATACCTTGTCCTAAACGCCGCCAGAGGAATACTATCATCTGCCACTCTAAGCTGATGAAATTCCATTGCCAAATCCAGTTGAGAGAATACCTTGGCTCCACTTAACCGATAGAAAAAATTGTCAATTCTCGGCAATGGATATTGGTTCTTTATCGTTTTCACATTTAACTCACGATAATCGACACACAACCTTAACGATCCGTCCGGCTTCTTAGCGAACACTGCGGCAGCTCCCCATAGTGAACTACCCGGTCGGATAAAACTCCTACCTTCCAAATCCACCAACTGCACCTTCAACTCTCTCATCTTTGTGGGTGTCATCCTGCTTGGTGGCCTACTGACAGGTTCAACTCCAGGCACCAAATCAATCCGAAACTCAATGGCTCGTTCGGTGGCAGTCCAACTACCGGTTCAAACACGTCTGCAAATTCTCTAACTACAAAGACTCGATGCAACTCATCCTCTAACTCCATGATACCCAATAAAGCATTCACTTCACAACAAGGGTTCTCTACGGTATAAACTATCTGATCACTATAATCTGGGTGACTAAGTGATATTTTCCTATCATGGAAATATATCCTAGCATCATATTTACTTAACCAATCCATCCCAAGGATAATCCCAAACCCCACAAAGTCAAACACATGCAAACTACAATCAAAAGTATGACCTAGCAAATCAAATTCTAAATGGCCACACCTCATCCCAAGTGTTGCATACCCTCCTATCAGATTCGCAACCCTTAAGAAAGTAACTAAATATGAGGGTTCCAGGTTAAGATTATCTACCAGACATCGAGAAATAAAAGAATGTAATGTACCAGTATCAAATAGAATGCTAATAGACATACCATGAATCTGTAGCAAGCCTCCCAGAACAGCCTTCCCTTTCTCCTACACCAGTGGCCTTGAGGTTGTGGGCTCTAATGCATAATCTTGCCCCCTACCATCTCTAGCAGGCTCTGGGCATTTGTTCTTGTAATGGTCGATCTGATCAAGAGTAAAACATCAGATATCCTCATTTCCAACTACTCCTTTCCATTTTCCTTTTCCGGTCCGACACTCATGAGCATAGTGTCCCTTCTTATCACATTTATAATAAACCACCTTAGCTTTTCCCTTCTTCTGTACTCCTCCCTTCTGAGCATTCTTCTTTTGGAAAAAATTTCTTTTCTGGCCTTGTCCTCCCTGGACCTCCATCATTTTCTTCCTCAAACAAGCTAACGCCTCTTCCTGCCTTAGCGCCATTTCCACCACTACATCACTTGGATCCCTTAAGTGCGACAAGGTAGCACTTATCAACTCCGGCCTCAAGTCTCTTATAAACTTCTCATTCCTCCTGATTATCTTATCAACCAAAGCATACCCGTACCGGGCTAACTCTTAAAATTTTCTTGCATACTCTAAAACAGACATCTCCCCTTATTCTTGTTCCGCAAACTTCCTCACCAACGTCGACTGTGCCATCATCGACATAAACTTTCTTTAAACCTTCTCTTAAACTCCTCTCAAGTTAAGGTTTCCTCATCAACACTAGCTACTACAGTATTCAACCAGAATAAGGTAGCTCCCTGAAGCTGTCTTGAAGCCAATCTCCTCTTTTGCTCGTCATTCATTCCTAAGTCAATAAAAATTCTCTCGTAATGCAACAGCAAGTTTTCAACCTCAATCGCATCTTCAGTTCCAATGAACGGCTTCCTCCAAGCCTGATATAGTCTCTACTCAAGTTAGCATACTGGTTGACCATCGGAACTTTCTGTACTCCACCTCCAGCAGCATTCCCTCCGACAAGTCCAGCTACAATTACAACTTGCATCATGTTTACGAAAAATTGATACATGGCTCCCATGTCCACTTAGGGAACCCTAGCACCGACAGTTTCAGCTTGAGCCTGACCGGGATCTCTTCTAGCATTTGGTCGGGCATTTCCATTAGTGGTGGTGCTATCTCCTCCAAGATTATCTCCACCTCTTCTTCCTTCCATATCTGTATTCAAGCTTCGTGAGATACAGATGAATACCTAACTAAGATAGGAGTCTGGAGATATTGTTATACTTATATATATAACAAATACAAGTTCATTACTATAGCGTTATCCCATGCCCCGATCTTAACTCTAATTACTAAGGATTATGTTTTTCAAAACCATTTTTTAGTTAAAGTATTTCATAAACCATGCTCTGATACCAAGCTGTAACATCCCATATCTAGAGGCCCAAAACTAAGCGCTACAGATGCTACAGTCATCTATAGTATTAGCTTCCGACGACTAAATACGGCTATGTTAATGGTATCTACAATATCAGAAGCACTTGAATGTAAAACAAAACATAGATTTCAAAACAACATTTTCTTCATTATATTTAAAACAGATGTTTCATATTCAACTTACATAATCCCAATACGTTCCCAAACACAGATAAAATATACTTATTACAAAATACTCCAAGAGCGGCATATGAAGATACCCCTTGAATGATCAGAGTCATATAGTCATAATAGACTAAATACAAAACAGCAGAAATGTAACAAAACATAAAACTGCAACTTCTGAATAGCTATCCATGGCCTTTGGTAACTTTAGTTGTCATCCTACTAAACCTGAAAAAGACCTTAACCCCTCGGCCTACTCAAATTAATTTTGAGCACCCGAGAGTTTAAGGGGAAAACATAAACTTCAATTCAGACATAAAGCCTGGTGTGAATAATACTATACATCCCGGTTATATATGTTAAGTGAGACCAAGCAGCTTAGCGGAATAGGTTTCCCCTCACTAACATCCTTTTAAAATATATCTTTTGCAAAACCTTTTCCCTGCAACAAAACTAGTTAAATACTGTAAAGCATCGTTATGTAAACATACATAAATATTAGGTAATAATGAACTATCCATCCAAGCACATAAGTTTTGTTTGGATAACTTTTAACCTTTGGCTGACTCGGGCTTACCAGACAATATAATCAAAATTAATCTAACACCTGTAAGCTATTCTTCTTCTAGATTACCTATCCTTAACTATCTATTAAATACTTCACTTTTGGACTACCTGTCCTTAACTATCTGTTAAATAATTCACTTTTGGACTGTCTGTCCCTAACTTACTAATCTCGCAGGTCTTCTTGATCCTAATGGTTTTTCGAGCTCACCAATAACCTATCTGTATATAAACATATATTCCTTTTGGCGTGTAATCATAATTTTAGTCTACCTGTGACAAAGCCCTACACACTGGATTTTTGGACAACAATTAGCTGGGGCTAATAGCTAATGTATAGGGTGCGATCCTATACTAGTCCCATCTGATATTCTAATATCCGAGTCATTTTCTCTTAAGGATCCCCTCCCATAAATTTCTTTGAAAACATTTTCAAAATGATTTAAAACCTTTAAATCAAATTTAAACAAGGAAAAAATAAAATCTTTAAGCTTTACTCAAAATCACTTTGCCATGTTATATATATATTCTTTACTCAAACATTAGTTAATGAAAACATTTAACATTCGAAAGTACCTCTTTCAAAACCTTTGAAAGCACCTCTTTCTAACCCAAGTAAAACCCTTTAATTTTCTAGGCCAAGAAGCCAAAACTTTACCCTTCAGAACCATTCATCAAACTTTTCAAAATCATTGATCTCAAACCCTTCAAAACCATTGAACTCAAACCTTTCGAAACCATTGAAACTTTAGACACCCCACTTTATAAACACTTTAAAACATTGCCTTAGAAAACCTTTGGAAAACCTTCCATTTAAAACCTTCCGAAATCATTCAAAAATAGAACCTTTCAACTTTGTCGGAAGCTACCTTTCGACCCCTTCGAAAGGTTAACTTTCATCTCCTTTGAAATCATTCAAAACAAAACTTTTTGAAAGCATTAAACTCTTAAAACATAAACCTTTCAAAAGCACACCAGGTACAATTTAAAACATGTGGAAAATCCTCATTTAAAACCTTTCGACTTCATAGGAAGCAGCCTTTCGACTTTGTCGAAAGCTCTGCTTCGAAAGCTTTAAAACATATTATTTTAAACAATAGGCCTCTGTCTTTAAAACAACTCTTTCGAAAGCTTGGGTTATACTTCAATTTATAAAACAAGGGTAAATCATTTAATTCGAAAGCTTTTTTTGAAAGCATGGAGAAGTGGCTGGTTTTAAAACAAGTAAACCTTTCGACTTTGTTGGAAGGTTCAAAACAAAACAAAGCAGCAGTAACCTTTCAACTTTGTCGAAAGGTTTAAAACCTTTATTTTAAGTAATTGACCTAGTCGAAAGCAACCAAGTCGAAAGCTCCTTTTCGAAAGCAAGCAAGTGAAAGCTTTTGTTTATAAAACAAACATACCCCAACCTCTTTAGCAACCAACCTTTCGACTAAGAACCCTTCGACCTTGTTCAATTCATTACGTACCAAGATACTTGATACCATATGAATTGAACATTGACCTTATCGAAGGCTATAACCTTTCGACTTTGTAGGAAGGTTTAGGTCGAAAGGTTTGTTGCCATAAAAGGCTGAAACATGCTAAAAGTATGATTTCTTTGTTTTTAACTTAAAAAGGATAACTTTTCAACTAACCTGCCTTTGTTTGTCAAATTCTCATTGGTTAACAAATACTTTTTAGAAAAGCGCTGCCACTATTTTCAAAAATAAGTAATAATTTAATTTTATAAAATGGCCCTTCTCCTTAATTAAATATATAAAACTTTTAAGTCCCATACCTTAAATAATTTTATATATTCATCAAAACTCTTAGGAAAAATCTGGAAAAATTCCAAAAAATCTATTTTAATATGATTTCCAACATATAAAAATTTCAAATCCAAATAATTATTTACTTAGTCATAAATAATTTATAACCCAATAAATCATTTTCTTCACTGGAAAATTAATATAAAATTCACATAAATTCATAAAATTATGAAAATTGAAACCCTTCTCTAAAATATCATTTCTGACCTATATTTAAATTTTCAAGGTATTTGGATGTAATTTAATAGGGTTTTCATATCAAACATATCATAGAAACTAACATGAACATGGATAATTCACCGACAAACATATAGACACACACACACAAAACTTTAATCATCTAAACATGGCATATACATGCAAAAACATTTCAGATCTAGTCTTAAAATTAAAAACCAAAAGAAAATGGTATATAGTAATTATTCACCTTAGCTTTGAGATTAAAAGATGTGATATTTGATGTTGAATTAGTTGATTATCTTCCTTCTCTTGAATCCTAGCTTTAATCTTTCCTTGAGAACAATAATGGTGGCTGGCCTTGGTATAATTTTAGTTTGAGTGAAAATGAAATGAACGTGAGTTTCATTTCCTATGGGTTTAGGGTATAAGCCTCTCCTATTTACCATATTGCCCTTTCTTATTTCCTAACACATTTGTTTATATCATCTTATTTGATTTATATTTAACATGGCACAACTACACTTAGTATAATCAAATCTCAACCCATTAATATTCACATTATTTTATTTAATTTGGCTAATTAAATATCCTAAATAATGTTATAAAATAGGGACGTTACACGATTCATAGCCTATGGATCGCTAGCGACCCATCAAGTTAGCTTGGTTCATGATGAAACTTGTAGCGCGTCTTACTACGGTCATTTGCAAGCATCTGGCTAGAAAGCCTAGCCCAATAGCTCTCCAACCTCTATAAATACTCACCTATCTGCAACATAAAGAGGATCATCTGGACTGGCTAATGGAACACTGCAGAGATTATCTTCACTATTCTCCTCCCACACAATACTCATATAGGGGTTCACTGTGATTCTCTAGTAAACTCTTGTACTATGACTTGATCTAACTTAGAAGATTCAATCATATTGTAATCCGATTCAACTTGTAATGGCAGTCAGTTAATATAAAGTTATAAAGTGGACGTAGGCTTCATTAACAACCGAACCACTATAAAAATCTTCTTGCCTTTTTTACTATTTTTGCTCTTTTTACATCTATTCTCTATATTATTGCTCTATAAGAACATGGTTGGTGCTTTCACACTAAATTCAGGATGTTGACCCAATTTTTGGTTTAACATTTTGGTGCTTTCACTGAGAATCCAACTCAGGCTTTGATCTAGCTATCTACTTTGGATCAGATAGGTTCAGAAGTTAGATCCTTAATCTCTTTTCAAAAGATCTGCTGCTAAAAATTAATAGCTCCAGAAAGAAAAAGAACTGCTTCTGGAAGATCCATAGGGGCAGTACTAACCGAAGAAGAGACGAATCACCAATAAATTGAAGCAAATGGAGCCAACGTAGGTGATCAGGGGCCAGGATCCTCCAATCAACACGAAGTCGTTACAAGAGAAGAATTGAATAAAATGGTTGATGAAATCCATCAGAAAATGGAAAGCAGTCAGAGAGCTCTTACGGATAAGCTTAATGCCCTCTAGACCATATAATCACATCCTGCTCCAAGAACTACGGCAGAACCCGCGGCTGCCGTAGAATAAGAAAATTCTTCCGTTTTTGGTCTAAACAAAAGAAACGGAAAGCAGCCGCAAAGAGGAGTGGTAGCTAGAACCGTGGGAATCAACGTAGAAGAAAACACTAGTACTCCACCGACCGCAAGGCAACCAGCTATGAACTTGAACCAAGGAGCGAAAACCCCACAAGAGGATATAGCCACGAACCTCTCCAACTCAGAAGATGGAGAGCAATTTAACGATGATAAGTTGGAGGTAAATACCAATGCATTCGATAATGCCAGGAATGTCCAAACTGCCCCCAATCAGGCCAACCACAAGCCAGCAGGATCCCAAGGGAGTCGCTCTTCCGAAGACAGGAGAGCCTTGGCTTCAGCCCACTCACCAAGACCGTTTGCAAAGAAAAACACTCGGTGTAGTGACTGACAGCCAACCCCCGGACTATCAGACATTAGAGACATTTATCGCAAATATGGTCAAGCGACTGATGGATGAGAATAAGAATAGAAGAGATGATGAGTGGGGATCCACTCCAAGTTGGACCCTTTTCACTGAGGAGATCTTGAATGAGCGGTACCTAGAAAAGTTCACTACGCCAACTATTCCGTCCTATGATGGAATAAAAGACCCAAAACCCCATCTGTACAAGTACAGTTGGTACATGGATAGAGAAAATGCTTCGGACGCTGTATGATGTAGATGTTTCCCAATATTTCTGGAAGGAATTGCTTCCATGTGTTTCACTAGGTTTCCACCAAGATCCATCTCCACTTTCGACCAACTAGCAACAAGATTCCTTGATCAGTTCAGACTTCAAACAGCGCAGCCTAAAGATGTGATGTCCTTGTCCGACCTATTCCAGGGACGAAATGAACCTCTGAGGTCTTTCATGAATTGATTCAATATCGTAGTGACAGAGGTAAGCAATCCGAACGAGGATATGTTTTTCATGGCTTTGGTCTGCACCATCCACCTCGAAACTGAGTTTGGAAAATGGATCAAAATGAAACAACCTACTATTAGAAAGGACTTCAACCGTAAGGCAGGCCAATACTTGAGATTGGAAGAGGCGCAGGAGTTAGAAAGGAAGTCTACTAGCTTGCAACCGATGAATGGTGGGCAGTGTGACATGGCGATGAACCCAAACATAAATGCCTCCGGGGCCACCGAAGGAAGTGCAGGGAAAGACACAACACATAGGACAGAGGAGTATAAAAAACACCCTAAAAAGGAAGCAACTGAACAACAAAAGCACTCGGGGAAGTTCTGTCGCTTCCACGAGATGCATGGTCACAACACAAACGAGTGTCATCATATAAAGAACTTGATTGAAGAGCTGACCCGAGAAAATAAGCTTTAGTAATACGTGATAAAATCGCAAAATCCTGGCCAACCTGTGGCTCCCCAAGTTCCTAGGGATCGAAGAAACCAAGTCAGAACAAGTGAAGAGGGATCTAAGCGAACTTACCAGTGACTCATCATTGGAATGATATCTGGAGGACCATATCCCGCACATAGAAGTTGAGGAGAAATGAAGCAGTATGCAAGTTCGTTAAAGCACGCTCTGATGGATTCGTGCCTCACAATCGAAGATGGAGCTCCAGCTAAGTAGCAACAAAATTTAAATGATGGTATAGTATTCCAAAATTAGGATATCAAAGGGATCGAAGCTCCAACTCTTGATCCCATGGTAGTGACAGTAGTGATCGGGGCCGCTGTGGTCCGAAGAGTATTGGTTGACAACAGCAGTTCTATGAATATTCTTTTCAAACTTACCTTTAATCAGATGAAGATCAGCATGAAATATGTATCTTCATGACAAAGAAAAATCCAAGGATTCACTGGCGAACCCAAACAACCCGTCGGGCTGATTGACTTGCCAGTAGAACTTGGGGAGGGCGATCGAAGAGTAACCCTCATCCAGACTTTCGTAATTGTAGATGAAACTTCTACATAGAATGCCTTCTTAGGACGACCCGCACTGGCGGATTTCAAAATCAATTTTGCACAGTAGTGCCTTACCATGAAATTCCCAATGGCAAACGGAACCGAGGTGGTCAAAGAAGATCAATGCGCCACCAGAGAACGTTACATTGGAGAACTACGCGAATCCAAAAGAAAAGAAAAAGGGGAAATGTGGGGAGAACTCCCCACATTCGCGAACTTGGCGAATAGCAACTATAGAGCTGCTCCTGGCTTAGGGACCATAGCTGATTCGACAAGGCTTTGGACCCTAGAAAGAAGTATTCAGGGGAGGATCGGACAGTACTGGAAAAATTGATGGTGTATGTTCCTGTCGACATGGATGACCCAACACGGGTCTTGAAAATTGGATCTCACCTTGGAAACAAGATGCGATTAGAACTCACCAAATTTCTTCGTGCCAACTTGGATGTGTTCGCTTGGACACATTCCGGTATGTGTGGGGTATCGCTAGAAATTGCATGTCACGCGCTCAATATTGACCCCAGGTTTACACCGGTAAAGCAAAAGAGGTGCAGCTTGAGCCCCGAGTGGTTCAAGGCATTGAGAAAAGAAGTAGACAAACTGATGACCAATGGTTTTATTCATGATGTGACCTACCCCAAATGGGTATCTAACCAGGTTTTGGTCAAGAAGTCCAACAGGAAATGGCAAACTTGCATCGACTACTCGGACTTAAACAAAGCCTGGTCGAAGAATAGTTTTCCACTGACCAAAATTGACCAGCTTGTGGACAGAACACCTGAGCATGAACTGCTATCATTTATGGATGTGTACTCAGGCTACAATCAGATCCTAATGAAAGAGCCTGACCGGGAAAACACCAGCTTCACCACCGACCTAGGATTATACTACTACAGGGTAATGTCATTCGGTCCAAAGAACACAGAGGCAACCTACCAGAGATTAGTAAACACCATGTTCATGTGTCAGATCGAAAAAACCATAGAGGTCTATGTGGATGACATGTTGGTGAAATCACGAGTAGCAACCGATCACCTAGATAATCTCGCCGAAATGTTTGAAATACTCCGAAAATACGGAATGAAACTATCCACTCAAATGTCACTTCGAAGTAGCCTTCGGAAAGTTCACGGGATTCATAGTGAGTGCCAGAGGCATTGAAGCAAACCCAGAGAAAATAACTGCCCTATGAGAAGTCCAAGCCCCGAGGAACAAGAAGGAATTACAAAGCTTGAATGCAAAAGTCGCAATGCTAAGCCGGTTCATCTCGAAATCCATAGACAAATGCATATCATGCTTTGATGCATTAAAGAAAGGAAAGAAGAACTTCGAATGGAATGACACTTGTCATACCGCATTTGAAGAATTGCTGCACATGGAAGCACCGCCAATCCTATCAAAGTCAGTGGACGAAGAGGACTTGTTCATCTACTTAGTAGTCTCACCTCACGCGTTGAGCGCTGCCCATGTGCGTGAAGAGATAAGGATTCAACAAATCATATACTACATTAGCAAGCGGTTCACAGGAGTCGATAAAAATTATACGAAATTGGAAAAGCTAGCGTATTGCCTCTTGATCACGTCTAGGAAGTTACAATCGTATTTTCAAGCGCACCCGATTAAAGTACTGACTGATCAACCTTTAAAGCAAGTATTGTACCGACCCGAAACTTCCGGGCGACCCCTCAAATGGAATATCGAATTGAGCCAATATGATATCACTTACCATCTGAGAAAGGCAACAATTGGGCAAGCGCTGACGGATTTCATTGCCGAGTTTACCATATGGGATGATGAGGAAGAAATACCGTCAGAAATTGAAACACGATGGAAACTCTTCGTCGATGGTGCGTCTAACAACATCTGCTCGGGGGCAGGGGTGGTGCTTGAAACCCTCGAAGGACGAGTCATTTCCTATGCCTTATGTTTGGAATACCCTATGAAAAATAATGAGGCGAAATACAAAGCGTTGATATCAGGACTGAAAGTTGTGAAGGAACTCAAAATAAAGTCCGTTCACATCTACAGCGACTCTTAACTAGTCGTCCTCAAGGTGAAAGGTGAATACTAGGCTCGAGGGGAGAACCTTGCCCTATATTTATCTAAAGTACAAGAGTTGCTGAATGACATCAAACACTACACCGTAACTCACATCCCGAGGGGAAAAAACATGAAGGCTGATTACTTAGCCAAACTGGCCAGCTCCAGAGAAGCTCAATCGTTGGGACTAGTCCCAGTTGAGACCCTGACCACTCCAAGTTCAAGCAAAATGGATATCATCTGGATTTTTGAAAGCACTGCCAAACCAGAAACGTGGATGAAACCAATCAAAGAATCTGCTTACAGGAACCTTTCCCGTAGATAGAAACCAATGGAAAAAGCTTCTCCGAAAGGCACCGCAATTCATAATACAGGATGGGATACTCAACCGAAGGGGGTTCTCTACCCCCTTGCTTAGATGTGTGACCGACGACGAAGCTCGGCGGATCCTGAAGGAAGTTCACGAAGGAGACTAAGAAGACCATACTGGGGGGCAAACCCTTGCAAAGAAAATCCTCCGGTACGGATACTTCTGGCCAACGGTAAATTGTGATGCAGCAGATTATGCCAGCAGGTGTGATCGATGCCAAAGATTCAGCAAGATTAAAAGAACTCCCTCAATAGAGCTAACGCAGATGGTCAACACATGGTCGTTCGCAATATGGGGAATTGACCTAATTGGCGTATTGTCGATAGTTAAAGGAGGGGCTAAATATGCTATAGTTGTCGTTGACTATTTCACAAAATGGGCCGAAGTAGAACTGCTGGCCACCATTACCACAAAGAAAGTTGTTAATTTTGTTACTAAAAACATCATTTGCAGGTTTGGCATGCCACGAAAAGTCATCACTGATAATGGGACCCAATTCGAAAGCGTCGAGTTCAAAGACTTTTGCAAACGCTTCCGAATCGAGAAAATATTTTCCGCAGTTGCTCATCCGTAAGCAAACGGGCAAGTGGAAGCAATAAACAAGATCATCAAGTCCACTATCAAAAAGCGGCTGACTAAAGCTAAAGCAAATTGGGTTGATGAACTTCCACTCCAATTATGGGCCTATAGAACAACACACAAAGCAGCAACCAAGCATACCCCGTTCGCTTTCGAATATGGTTCAGAAGCAATGATCCTTGTAGAACTAGAAGTTCCCTTCCATCGAAGACAGAATTTCAATCAAAGGCAAAACAAGCAGCTCCTACTCGAGTCGCTTGATATGATTGACGGAAAGAGGGAAGAAGCTGAATTGAGGACCGTTGCTCACCAAAAAAGGGTCGCACGGTACTTCAACTCCAGAGTTTGCAACCAAACCTTCGAAGTGGGAGACCTCGTCCTCAAACGAGTCTATTCCATACTGGGAGCCTTTTGACCGAAGTGAGAAGGGCCATATGTGATCAATCAAAAGCTGGGGGATAGAACTTTCAAACTGACAACCATGGACGGAATCCAAATTCCCCAAGCATGGAACAACGAATCATTGCGTCCTTACTTTATCTAAAACTATATGTACTTTCAATTTTCCAACAAATAAGCTGCCCCGTAACACGGGGGGCATTATAAATAGGCAGAATTTGCCCAACCTTTCTTAATAAATTGATTTTTTTTTCTGAACCAATAAAACTGCGTTCATAAAAGTAATCTGTTGGGTCGACGGGTTCAAATCGGCTCAAAACCATTTAATCGCTGCTTGAGATAGTGGAATGACACTCAAGTATGCCCCCACTTACCCACCGGGTCAACGGAAGCAAATCGACTCAATCCGTTGGATCGGCAGAACCCGATCCCCACCTTCTAAGAGCAGGTGTTACTCCGGCTGCACTGAGAAGGCTCAAATCAAAGCCGTGCATCCCATACATTTTCGAGCCATGGAGTCATGCTCTTAAAAGCATAAATTCCTCATGTTTCCCGAAGATTGGCAACGTTGAGAAGTTCTGAAACTGCTCTAGATCGACGGGCCGTGTCGGTCCTGAAAGTCGCGCATCCCATAAACCGCGCACACTTGTAAAAGTCACGCATTTCATAAGCCACTCATATATTTAAGTACCGGTATTGCCCCGGCAATACCGGGAAAACTCCATTGTAGGATTACAAGAATTAACCCACCCCCATTATCGGGAGCAATGGGCATGAATCCCAAAAAAAATCAAAATGCTACAAATCGGCAGAAAATTCTAAGTGTATACCAACAATAAATCTGTAATTAAGCCGTTAAAATCATAAGTTCCCAAGGATAGGAACCATAAAGCAAGTCCGATGATAAAAAAGACAATTATAGACAAACACTTGGACCAACCAGTCGCTTGTCAGGTTTTCGAAGTAAACAGCCCCGTTAACTTGTGGGGGGGGGGGCGCACGTCGATTGATGTGCACGTAAATGTGCATATTTTTACTTTCATATTTAATCTAATTTAATTAAATAAATGAGCATATAGGATGTTTTAACATGTTTAAACCAAAATTCAAATTATTTTCAATTCATCATTTATTCATCTTCATATAGGGGAAAAATAGTCATTTTGTGCATGTATTAATTTTGTGAATATTTATTTGTGCATTTTATTTTTATTTCTAGGAATTTGAATGGAAATATGATGAAGGCTTCATGGAAAATATGCATGCACAAGGGAAGAAAAGCAAATGAACATGGAAATAACTCATTTCATGACAACATGGAGGACCCAACCTACCCACTTACCACGATCTTCAATTAGGAGCTAATGCACATACTAGTGGAGATTAAAGCTACATGCACACTTAAATGATGATTAATTCATGCTACTGATAACTTGGTGGCCACACTTCGTACAGGGGTATTTTGGTTAGTCCCCAAAAATATGCATTAGGGTTTTAGGCTTGTATAAATACCCCATATGTTCATGCAATTAAGCCCTTAACCTCCTCTTTAGTTAGTTTAGTTTTAGGATCAAAAATTAACAAAAAATTCTCTTTTATATTTCATGGCTACTTAGCCATTTTCTTTCATGTAATTTTCTTATATGCAAATTTTAATTCATGCTTTTTTCTGTTTGCATGCTTTCTTTCCTCTTATGTTAGTAGCTTAGTTTTATTTCTTATGCAAGTAGATTAGCTTTTATTTCATTTTAATTAGCTTGCATTTTCTTCTTGTTTTTATTTCATGTTGCAATCTACATTTGTTTAAGTGATAACAAATATGAGAAGCTAAACCCCTTCAATTTAGGGGTAATAAAGCTCTCTTATCATGTAGATTCAACATTTTGTTAACTTATGTTCTCTTTTTGTGCTTAGTGGAAAGTTGCATGTTGATGTAAGTTTATTAATGAATTTGATAGTCTCTAATGTTAATCACATATAGGCTATTCTTACTCAAATAAACACAATTTGTATCATCATCTAATTAATTGATTTTGATAATGGAAGTGGATTTAGAATCAAAATTTGATGGTTTATGTTACTAATTCAATAGTAAATAAGCCACGCTTAAAATAGATTTTATTTTTAATTATATTGTCTTTCATGAGAGTTAAGAAGTGGTTTAATAGGTGTGTTATAGTTTGATAGTTTATATTGGACTAATTAATAGCACAAATATTCCATACTTATGATAAACACATCAATTAAATTCACTAATGACCAAAAAAGAGATCATAATTTCATGTTGTGTTGATTTATGTGATCATGAGAGTGGATTTATCTCTAAATTGCCTTTTCATCTCATAGTTTTCATTCACTTTTGTAGTAGTTAGTTTTTGCAATTTTTTGTAGTTAACAACACTTTCAATTCTTGGTTTAATTTGATTGAATAGAAATTTTAAATCTTAATTCCCTGCGGATCGACCCGTACTCCACACATACTAGAATTGTACGCCGTGCACTTACAGTTATTTTTAATCTAAATTTTTCAGCTAATTTTCTAATCCGATAGAGATTTAGCCGTTAAACAAGTATTTGGCGCCGTTGCCGGGGAATTTATTTGATTTTAATTTTCTATTCTTCGAATTATTTTTCGTATTTTTTTTATGTTTTAATTTTTATTTAAAAAAAAATTTGTTGTGTGTTTGTGTGATTTTTGTTTGCATTTTGATTGTGTGTTTGTTGCTTTTCTATTGGCATTTGCATTTGCATATTTACAAAATATATATATACACACGCATGCACATAAAAGTTCATTTCAAAAAGAATTTTTTTATACCATTTCATTTACAATTTTCATTTGTACAACTTCCGAAAAGAAAAAAAAATTACACAAGTTCATTTCATTTTCTGTTCTTTGCTTTACATTAAGTTTACTGTGTATCTTCAAATAACAACTTTTCACTACTCTCTCTGCCTACTCCATCTTCTCAATACTCCTCACTGCCACAACCATCTCAACATACCACTACCGACAACCTTCAACTACCACTAAACAACAGTTCTGCCTCACATCATCTCCACTACATACCCCACTAACCACCTATCACATCCTCACATCATCAACCACAACCACAGTTCAACTGACCACCTTGCTACACACCCACTCATTACTTCACTCCAAAACTGCAATACTCACAGCACTGTTTTACCTATCCACCACCATACTCACCGTAATCTACCACCATACTCACAAAACATACATTTGCCATAGCAACTTCACCTGACCATATCAAACTTCAAACTTCACTGTGCACTTCATCTACATATCCACCACCATACATATACAAACCCAGTGCACACTTTCATCATCCCATATACATCATCAACAACACAGTTACTGCTGTCTGAAACTTCCCCTGCATATACAGTGCAAACATCATCCACCTGACCTTTGAACACTGCCATTAACCCCCTGCCTGCAACCCACAGAACTGCCCCGTGCCTACAACTTCCTTCTTCATCACCATCATCTGCTGCTATCAACCAAGCAGTTCCACCTCCTCCTCAACTTTTTGCTCTATTGTTCCCATATACACTGTTGCCTGCATATATACATCACCCTTTTACAAAATACAACCCATCACACCTCAACAGTTCTGTCAAGTTCATAGTTCATCACTTCTACTGTTCCATCAGCCCCTCCTACTAGAGCTACAACAACCACCCTCCATCATACCATTATACCCACTGACATACATTCCCTGTCACTGCAAAACCACTGGCAGCTCCTTCAGTTCAACCACTCCAAACATTACCACTATCTTCAGCTATCACCATCCATCCCCAAACCAACCATTGCTGCCATATAACCTCACTTTACAAACACTTCATCTCAAACACCACATTGCAATCCCATCTTCACTAACCTCATCCCCCCCTTGCACAACAAACAACCTACCATAAACATCATCATTGCCTTCAGACCCCTCCTACATACTGCTGCTGTCACTTACTTCATTCACCATCTTCCATATATACCTCTGCATATATACCATCTGCAATCGTATCACCTGAACTGCCTTGCTCCATAACCAACACACCCAGTTTCTGCATCATACAACTACCACTTGTGATACCCACCACCCACATACAAAATCACCATAACCACCAACTACAATCCTCCCTGCTCAACTCCTTACTATCATCCTTCTGCTGCCGTCCCCCTATTACATTACAATCACCATACCCTCTGCCATCATTTGGCTGCTTCAAACCACCTCTGCCCTCCTCTCTGAACGCTCCAGATCACCATACAACCACTGACCACCAACTTGTCAACTTGCCTGTCATCAGCTCAACTCACTTCATCCACCACATTATATCATAACCATCAACATCTCGAACTCCATACAAAATTGCAAACCATCACTCCACAACCTCTACTGTCTGTCAACAACAACATCACCTTCCTCACTTCTCCCAAACAACCAAAGAAAAGAACAAAAAAACATACTGCCTTCATCATTTTCAATACTCCCTGTCACTTCACCACTACAGTACTCCACCGAAACCAATCCCTATTTCCAACCAAAACATCAACAGAATATTTCAACCCCCAACGTCACGACCACCTAACAACCAACCATCGCCGAAACCGCCTTCAATCCAGATACTCATCACCGCGACCTTCCACTACAACGCCCCACACTCAATTCCGCAACCTAGCCTCCTATAACCGCAACCCAAATTCTCCAATCCCCTCGAATTTGCAATCCTTAACCGCCTCAACTACAACAGTCATTTAATTTGCGGTTGCGATTGGTTTGGGAAATTGCGAATTGGTTTGGGAAATTGCAAATTGATTTGGGAAATGTCGATTTCTGATTTTAGAAAGAGATAATTCACAGTTGAAATTTGAAGTAGTGGTTAAGTCTTTTCTTTTGTATTCGAAGGCAATATTTTTGTAGTTTGAACCGGGCCATGTGTACTTAAAAAAAGAGATTTTTGTGTTAAAAGCTATTTCTTTCTTTTTCTTCAAAAAAAATAAAAAATAAAAGAAAGAAAAAAAAACAAGTTTTAATTTCTTTATTTTCATTTGTTTTGTTTACACTTGCTTGTTTAGTGTTGTTTTTGTTCTTCCTTTTATTTAAAAAAAAATAAAACTTTGCAAATAGTTTACAAAAAAAGATTGCTTTCATTTTCGTTTGAGTAAACGATAAAAAATTACCTTGCTTTTGTTTTCGTTCGATCTTTAAAAAAATTATTGTATATATCTTGTTCGAATCCTTTTTCAGGTTGCAAAAGCAGAAATTTACAAGGAATTGTTTGTCAAATAATTGCTCAACTCTGCTTGCTTGCTTTTTTTTACTACTTTTAAAACAAATTGCTAATAATTCTACACGTTCTGGTATTGTCCTTTCATCTCTAGTTTTATTTTATTTGCATTGTTGGTTGCTTGCATTTTATAAAAAAAATTCAAAAAAAAAATTCATTCGTAGTTGCATTGTTAATACACGTTTAATTTCAGTTTTGCATTTCATCTTAGAACTTGACTAATAATAACTGTTAGACATCTTAAGGGTGTCAAGAGCTCACCTAAGGCTTAATCGTATATTGACAAGTTGTCATTTTTAGACAATTTAATTTCTTGGTGTCTTGGCTACGGTAGAGCAATATCCATTTATAAATATTACAGTGATTCATAAATATTATAGCGGTCGTTTCTCTTAAGTTACTTAAACCTTCGGCTGCATTGCTACGGTGATTTGTGGTGCACCGGTAAATCTTGTCCGTTACTGGTTGAGAACTATCTTGTTGGATTAAGACAAAGTGTGATTATATAATTTTGGGTTAGGAGCTAGTTAGGATAGAAAATTTTAATTAAATCCTTGCGTTCATTTAGTTGCATTAGTTCATGCATATTTATAAAAAAAGAAAAAAAATTCAAAAGCCAACACAAAAAAATTGTAAATATGTCTTAACTTAGTTTTTAAATCCTTTGAAAATTTTCAATCAAAATCAAAAATTCAAAAGAAATTTTTTGAGTTGGTTTTTAAAAAACAAATTAAAAGAATATAATAATCTTTTCAAAAACAGAACAGAAATCAAATTTCCCTTTTGAAAAACAAATTCCTTTTGGTAAATAGTTTTCCTAAAAAAATCCAAAAAAAAACATTCTTGAAAATGTCTGAATTTCTCTATTCACGAGAATTTTATAATTGTTGTGAAAATCAATATAATCCATACAGTTTCACATCAAACCCTTATGGATATTTTAATGACAACTATTGTACAAATAATTCGAATTTCGAACAACAAAATTTTCAAAATGATGACCAACCCTCAAATCTTGAAAATAGCATTGAAATGATTTCGTCTTTACTCGAACTCTAATTACAACAAAATCAAAGGATAAAAGATTTGTGTAATTCATATTTGTGCAATGATTCAAGTCAAAGTAATCAAAATAATCAAAATTTGAATTCACTTCAAAATTCAAATGATTTCGAGTATAACCCATGCCAATTCAATTTTGAACTCCATAATGAGTTTCAAAATCAAAACAAAAATGGAAACAACTGTTTAAATGATTTTGGCAACGGGAGTTATTTCAATGACGTTGAAATTTTTTGTTTTCAACAATTTCAAATTGAAAATCCTCAAATTAATAATTATAAATTGGATTTTGTTGAGCAAATGGATAAATTCATAATGAACACACGGATTTATTGTTTGAAACATATATGAAACAATGTGAGATACAAAACCCAATTCCACCGTGTGGCGAGTCAAATAATAATCCACCTTTTACAAAAATGGACGATTTTCAAATACCAACTTTTGAAATTGAAAACTAAAATCTTAATGACGTTGTTGAAAATATGGTAATTGAGTTGGATTTCAATTCTTTTGAGGGTGAGAAAGTCGATTTAAAATTCGATCTTCTTTTTTCTGATTTCGAAAAATTGAATACAACAACTTTGGATTTTGAACTTGATATATGCAATGAAGTTGTCAATAATTCAACAAAGAAAGATGAATTTAATGAACATGAATTTTTTGGACTTTTCGAAGATGAGTTGTTGAATACTGAAGGGGAAGATTTAAATGACCAATTTGATTTTGAAATCAATAATTCCGAAGAAGTTTTCAATGATTAGCTTGAATTTCAAATTGGTGAAAATAAACTTTAAGTTCAACCAATTGTTTTATCACCTTGAAAATCATCGAAAATAAAACAACTCATACATATTTAATAAAACAACATTCGTTTTTCCAAATCAACATTCAATTTTAAAATCTTTTATGGTTTGGTTTTCTGTACTTAAGTTGTGTCCTCATACTTGACAAGACAAATGAGTTGGTCTTTGGAAGACCGTTTCATTTACTCTTTGACGATATACTTTCTGGTACCGTGTAAATAAATTACCGTTTCATTTTCATGTAAATATAGGTCATATTTTTATTTATATTTCATTTGTCTCCTTTCACTTGGATTAACCCTGGGGACACAGTCAAAATCAAGTGTGGGGAGTCTCATCTTCTTTCTGATTTTTCATGGTTTATTTTTTTGCATTTTCCTTCCAAAACTCAAAAAATTTAAAAAAAAACCAAAAAACAAATTTTCTTTTTTTAGCCTTTTGATTTATTTTTGAAAAAACACTATAGGATAAATATTTGGTTTTGGTTATTAAATTTAAATTTTTAAAAATTTATTTGTCTTAACAAAAATAATAATAAAGTTCGATTACAAGTAACTATGGTTTAACTAGTATATAGGAAGATTCAGGGGTAATAATTATGAAGTATATCCTAATGGAAAATCTTTTTTTAAAAAAGTGGTGAATTTAAAGTAAAGGATATAACATTTTTTATCTTCTAAGTTAAATGGTGCTAAGATGATTTTGCAAAACTCTCTCTCTTAAAAAGAAAAAAAAATATTACAAAAAAATCAAGAAAAAAATAGATAAAAAAAAGGAAAAAAAGTTTTTGTATATATGTGTATAATTTATAAACACCTAGAGTCATGTGTTCACACGCAAGTGTGTACACTCACTATGCTCTATACCCTTCTCACGTAAGCCCGAAAGGCAGTGCATGATCGGTATATCTGGCCTCAATTTATCTCAGTTAGGTGTATGTATATAAAATTCTTTTATTAATGTCTGCAGTCGATAGGTGTACGCACTTGTGTGTTCACTCGCCACGCTCTATATTCCGCTCACGTAAGTCCGAAAGGCGGTGCATGGGTGGTATATATGGCCTCAATTTTCTGAGTTAGGCATATGTAAATATTGTTAATATCAATAAAATTTTCAAATAAAGAGAGAGTAAGCAATTGAAATCCAAGCACTATTTTCACTTATTTTATTTGACTTGTTATTTAAAAGAAATGAAAATACCACTTTAAAAAACTTTGATAATCAACTAAGGATCCATTTCATAGTACACTACATTATCAACCGATACATCTAGCCAAACTTGAGTCTATTTGTCATGATAACTTAATTTTGTTGGAAATTTTGACAAGTAAACGGACTTAAGTTTCTTGATAATGACCAAACTTATATTTAACTTATTCGTGTCAATTTAAAAGTAAATTCTTCATTTGTAAATATTTTCAAAAAACTTGCATCCATATCTTTGTAAATCAATCTTGCATTTAGGAATTTTTCATTTCGCATTTGGATTTTGTAGGTAGTATCTGCTAAAAACCCTCACGAGACAATACTCATTCTATTAGGGACACCTAGAGGTTTAACGGCTTGTGGCATACACTCAATGCAATTATGCTTTCTACGAAAACGCATTTACCTTAGTTTTAGTTTTTTCGAGGACGAATAAAAAGATAAGTGTTGGGGTATTTGATGTGCACGTAAATGTGCATATTTTTACTTCCACGTTTAATCTAATTTAATTAAATAAATGAACATATAGGGTGTTTTAACACGTTTAAACCAAAATCCAAATAATTTTCAAATCATCATTTATTCATCTTCATATAGGGGCACAATGGTCATTTTGTGCATGTATTAATTTATAGAATATTTATTTGTGCATTTTATTTTTATTTGTAGGAATTTGAATGGAAATATGATGAAGGCTTCATGGAAAACATGCATGCACAAGGAAACATAAGAAAATGAAGATCGAAGTAAATCATTTCATGACAAAATGGAGGACCCCACCTACCCACTTACCATGATCTTCAATTAGGAGCTAGTGCACATGCTAGTGGAGATTAAAGTTACATGCACACTTAAATGAGGATTAATTCATGCTAATGATTACTTGGTGGCCACACTTCCTTGAGGGGTATTTTGGGTAGTCCCCAAAAATATGCATTAAGTTTTAGGCTTGTGTAAATACCCCATATGTTCATGTAGTTAAGCCCTTAGCCCCCTCTTTAGTTAGTTTTGTTTTAGGCTAAAAAATAAACAAAAAATTCTCTTTTCTTTTTCATGGCTTCTTAGCCATTTTCTTTCATGTAATTTTCTTATATGCAAATTTTAATTCATGCTCTTTTCTATTTACATGCTATCTTTCCTCTTATGTTAGTAGCTTAGTTTTATTTCTTATGCAAGTAGATTAGCTTTTATTTCATTTTAATTAGCTCTCTTTTAAATTAGCTTGCATTTTCTTCTTGTTTTCGTTTCATGTTGCAATATACATTTGTTGAAGTGATAACAAATATGAGAGGCTAAACTCCTTCAATTTAGGGGTAATGAAGCTCTCTTATCATATAGATTCAACATTTTGATAACTTATGTTCTCGTTTTGTGCTTAATGGAAAGTTGCATGTTGATGTAAGTTTATTAATGAATTTGATAGTCTATGATGTTAATCACATATAAACTATTCTTACTCAAATAAACAAAATTTACATCATCATCTAATTAATTGATTTTAGTAATGGAAGTGGATTTAGAATCAAAATTTGATGTTTTATGTTACTAATTCAATAGTAAATAAGCCATGCTTAAAATAGATTTTATTTTTAATTTCATTGTCATTTTCATAAGAGTTAAGAAGTGGTTTAATAGGTGTGTTATAGTTTGATGGTTTATATTGGGCTAATTAATAGCACAAATATTCCATACTTATGATAAACACATCAATTAAATTCACTAATGACGAAAAAAAGATATCATAATTTCATTTTGTGTTGATTTATGTGATCATGAGAATGGATTTATCTCTAAATCATATTTTTGTCTCATAGTTTTCATTTACTTTTGTAGTAGTTAGTTTTTGCAATTTTTTGTAGTTAACAACACTTTCAATTCTTTG
Source organism: Allium fistulosum (assembly GCA_030737815.1). Lineage (NCBI taxonomy): Eukaryota > Viridiplantae > Streptophyta > Magnoliopsida > Asparagales > Amaryllidaceae > Allium > Allium fistulosum. The sequence goes on along the minus strand of CM060906.1, from coordinate 1,038,362,651 downwards.
TTTAATTTGATTGAATAGAAATTTTAAAATCTAAACAATTCCCTATAGATCGACCCGTACTCACCACGTACTAGAATTGTACACCGTGCCCTTGCGGTTATTTTTAATCTAAATTTTTCGACTAATTTGCTAATCTGATAGAGATTTAGCTGTTAAACACCGATACTCAAAGAGAAATACTCAAAAAAAATACTTCACGGTTTTGTTACTCCAAACAAGGATTTTTAGTGGTAATCACAGGACTAGATAAAATAAAATAGTAGCAAATGAAATTGACATAAGTGCATGAAACACAGATAAGTAGACAGGTAAAATTACAATAAAATGTCACCGTTGTATTACTTAAAATATTTTGTGTACAAAGTCAAAATGTAGGGGTCGTACCCACACAATATCGGCTAAAAAAAGAAAAATACAGACGCTACAACAAAAGCAGTAAGTGCAAACTCTACACTTGAACAAAACAAAATGTCTCGAAAATCAGCTCCATTACCATCCGGACATCTTAACGCCTCTTTGCGCCGCTCCCCTTCCTGCCTTTAGTTGGAAGTTTTTGCTTATATTCAGGATCTCGGCCAGGGGTAGTGTCGCTACCGGTGATATCAACTATCTCCTCGGTGTCGCCATCTCCTCCCCGCTCTCCAAATTTCTCGGAGGACTCCCCTTTTGTCTTGCGCTTTCGGGATTTGCAGGGGCTCTTCGAGGATTTTATCGCTCCAACCTTTTCCTTCTTAACGGCAACAAGTTGCTGTTCAGATTTACACGGCTGCTCAGTCTGGACCTACTGCTCTCGAGCTTCGGCTGCCATAAGATCGCCCCTCAAAGATACAGAAGGGTCATCCAAACCATGCAATGCAGCAATCTTCTCAGACTCGGGCCCCGGCTGTGAACCAGACACAGACGAAAGAGTCGGAGCAGCTACAGAGACAAGCACTGAGGTGGTTGAAATAGCAACGGGTCCGGGAATTGAAGAAACCGGAAGATCAATAGGTAAGGAGGACGGACCTATAAGATTAAAAATAAAAGCATTAAGTTTATCTTGTTCTTGCAGCGTGAGCTGGAAATTGTCAAACTTGGAAGAAACAAGAAGGTTATCTGCATCAGAGTAGTGGCCAAGAATGTCGACCTAATATTTACTGCCTTCTCCTTCTGTTGATGGTTGCATAATCTACGGAGAAGCTTCGGACCTAGAACTCGCCAATCGATCATGAGGCCGTCTTGACGATTGGCCAGGTCCAGAAACAAGGGGCCCCGGCAACGTTTTGGCAGTTGCAGTCATGGCCACATCGGCAACTTCCTGTTCCTTTTAAATTTGCAAGATCTCTTAGCCTTCTATAAGTGATTTATTGACTCCTCGTTAAGGTAGGCATCCTCCATCTCCCGCTCAGTGTAGACATCCCCGCTATCTCAGAAATGGGTCAGAATTTCCTCCCAAACCATGGTGAGAGTGCGTGGGAACTCGGGGCCCAAATAACTGATATTCCCTAATGTAACAGGGAGTTTACATAGAAGTTTAAGATGGTATTGTCCATCTTCTCCATTTTCCTCTCAAAGGTGTCCCGTAGCTCCAAATAATCTGCCATAACGGCGACCTTTTCAACTTTAACACGAGTTTTGTTGGCGCTAAGCCGCACAACTCTTTCTTGGAGTAGGGCAATCGTCTGGCTTGATCGAAGATGGTCTTATCACGAGACATCACGATCCCTTCATACTCCGTGATTGTTTTGTTATGCCCTTCAACAATCTTGTCGTGATCAACAATAGTGTTCTTTTGGGCTTCAATAATCATGTTGTGAGCTTCAAGCTCCTCTTTCAAATTGACTTCGTCTGCATGGGCTTTCTTAATTTCATTTCGGAAGACGATCTCTATTTTTGCATGGGCCTCTTTCAGCAAGCCGGCGTTATTCTTACTCTCACAGAGTGTCGCGTCCCTTTCTAGTACCAATCGTTCAATTCTGGCGTCACGTTCTGCCAATGCCTTCTCGAAGTCAGCCTTCTCTAATTCAAAGGAGAGGATCTCTTGGTAATTATCATGGTTCGTATCAGCCAGTTGCTTGTATAGTTTTTCCCATTCCTCGGCTTTCTCTAAATCACTTTGGATCGCTTGAAGGTGGGGCATATAGGAATCTTTACGGACAGGACGAAAGTCGCGGTCAAACTTAACTCCTTTTAAAAACCACTCGGGGAGTGCTGCTTCAAGTCTAGGAGGACCAGATGGAAGAATGTAAGCCGATCTCCGGTGAGGGCACGAAGAACCAGGGGCGAGCGCCACAATGGGACGATGGAACTTGAGATGAAGACGGAGTCTGAATGGAGGAAACCGGGATTTCAAGATCGACGGAAGCTGGGGCCGGGGCAAAGGCCTGTGGCATAAAAGTATGAGAACCGCGATCAACCTTTGACTTCTTAGACGGTTCCTCATGCTTATCAAGGGTTTTTCCCTTCTCATAGCCACCTTTGTATGTCCAACCCTATTCCCTCTCATCCCAACAACGAGCTTCAACCTCCAAGTGTTTTCGCTTCTTCCATTCCTCCTTGGTCTCGCGAGGTAGATGAGGGCTTATGGATCGTTTTGACCAACATTGTGAATCGGTGAATTCCTTGAGATCGTCATAAAGGCCACGTCCTCTCATGGCACTTGATATAAAGAATAAATAAAGAGCTTTAGTAATGGAAAATAGGCTTGAGTAATGTGTGTAAGTGAATGTGACTCTAGTGAAATGTGTCTGAGGGGGGCCTAAAATGACGTCACAAACAAGATCGGGCATCCATTGCGGTAGAAATTGGACTGATTTCGGATTCAACATGGCCCGGGCAAGGAGACGTCTCATCGAATTTTAAATCTTCCCCCATAAGTTCGTCAATATCCACGTAGACTTTGCTCAAGTCCCCAAAGTCTACGTCGGCATCTTTAATCAGGGAATCCTGATGTTGGTTGGCTACTGGCGAAACGTCTTTATTGCAGATTTCTCAATGAGGTGAATCCGAAAGAACGAGACTCATCCCTGGAGTCTCATCACACTATTCAAAGCCCCCATCACCAGAACCTACATTAAAATCATCATCACTGGATAAGGAATCATAGCAACTCCTACTCTCAACTTCACCCTTCTCTTTTTCTGTTACCGTTGCAACCTTGCCTTCTCGTTGCTTGAACTCCTCTTCCCCTTCCTCGGGAATTGGGGACATTCTGGCCGAACAGCTAGCTTCAGTCGCGAGATATCCTCTTTCATGAGTTTCTTCAGCTGACTCGTTGCCAAACAAGCCCTCCTTTTCTTGAAAAACTCCCTCTTCAAAACCATGTGACGAAGAAGTTGAGCGCACTCGTATTCTTGAGTGGAAAGGAGACGGAACTTCAACCGCTATAGCAGATCTTCATGGATGCAACAGCCCATACCGGAGCAAATTTTCGTCTGTTAGCAGAAATCTAACCGATCTCTCCTCGACATCTACAACCTTCAGAGTATGGAAAATTTGGTCAAGCGATAAGTCTTTATTGGCGTCGGAATAACTGCACGAAGAATTTGAATTGTTAGAAACTCCATAGCGACATTTCATAATTCAATGAGTAAAGAACTTACCCCCCGTTGTCCAAAGGCGATTGAACCCTTTGGTACACCTAACGAAGAAGTACTGAGTCTTGAATTGGGACAAATTGCTTTGAAGCTGCAACACGATCTTGCGATTCCTCTAGGCCTCAATGATGACAAGGGATGGACTCTCATCTCTCCTCTTAAACGAGAGGAAATACTTCAACTCATCGAAACTCGGAACGCGGTTAAATGTCCGCATAAATAGAACGTGCTGGTAAGTCATGATCGCATACCCATTAGGATGAATTTGGAATGGGGCAATTCCTAAGTTCGAAAGAGTTTCTCTCAAGAAGTCATTGAAGGGAGGCATTACTCCATTTAGGCACATATATCTATGGCAAGCCGTGTATCTCGAAGGTGGCGTATGGGCAATTTCATTCTTCTTCAGCAAGCGCATGTTGTCCTCCAGAATGCCATGTTGCAAGAAAATGTTATGCAAAACCTTGGCGGAAATTATAGAGGAAGCTCTCTCCGGCGGGTTAAGAATAACTCTGAAATTCGACGGAGTCCGATCCGTAACCGGGCCAAGTGGGACTAGCTGACTATATTTGGGCCGCGAAACGGAAGAGGAAGGGGCGACAGATGATGATTCGGCTTCTAAAAGTGCTGGACTTCCTCCTTTGGACTTATGGCGAGAAGACGGATACTTCATTCTATACAATAGGACTTGCGTCCAAAGCGGTCAGGTAATTCTATCTTTAATTAAAAAACTCCCCTATAAACTTGAATTCTAAAAGGATATCGATTCACGCCGACACGTAGGATTTCAAGTATATACCGGGGCAAGTGCAGTGTGTTATCTATGGGGGCTGAGCTCGGTGTCTTGAATACTACAAATGCTCTATCCCATGTAGATAGTTCGCTCATAGTAAAGAATTAAAAGGGCATTTTGTATCATTTTTTGAAATTATTTCTTCTACACTAACCCATTATCGATCAACGACCGATAATGGATCTATTGTCCGAAGCGACACGGAAAGCTCTTCTCAGTACAAGTACACCGAACGTGCAAGAAGAAAGACCAGTCTGAATTCTCCTGAAGGCGACAACAACATAAGCTGCTTGCGAGACGCTATCCTAAGCCGTTATCCCCCTCCGGAAGGGATAAAACCAATTCACGATGTGTCATGTTGTATCATCAATGTAACTTAGTGCAAGTAAATTTTGATTCTATAGATGAAGACAGCAAAACATGTCAGGCACCGGGGCAAGGCCCGAGTGTCATTCCATGAAGAACTCAAGACTCGGTTCACTATCTTCTTCCATAAAATCACAATCAACTCAGACTCTTTACTATAATCATCACCAATACACTTCGTCGTCAAATCACTAAACGAACGTCAAAACCAGTACTACCCAAAGTTGGTCGGAGTTTTCAACCTAGCAATCCAAGCAAGGAGGGTCGGTGGCGATCCAAGGAAGGTGATGATAGAGTTAGGGTTGGTCGGCGGTGATCCAGAAGGAGCTAGGAACGAAGTCAAAGCAACGGCGTGCCTCAAATCGATAAACGGCGAGGAACTTCAGAGATAGATAATTGGCAAAGGTGGTGGAGCAGTTGGATTTAGGGATCATTTGAGTATCTGGTCGAGTCGCAAAGGATAGGATCGTGTCGCAGAAAGAAGATGGAAGTGAGTTGAAGGATCGGCTCGGGGTAGTTAAATAGGAGATTACACGAGAAAAATGCCTAAGTCATTGGATCGCTAGCGATCCATCGAATCGCGTGCGATCAATCTCAAATTTATCTAGCAAGATCCACGTGCTACTTCAAGGCATTCTAAAAGTTACAAGGTAAAACTTGGTCTGTTATGATAAGCAACGACGGTTCAGGTCAAAACTTAACGAGCAACTGAATAGCCAAAGTCAAATTCGTGTGGCCCAAACACGATTACTTGAACCTCTCCAAGCAGAAACTGGAAAGCAATTACTTCCAGAGCACCCCTTATTTTTAGTGAAGGCATACTCCTGGAGGTAAATGTTATCCAGGTTTTTAACCCAGCAGAATGCAAAGGAAGTCGGAACAGCTCGGTTGAGTCAGAGTAGCTCAAGAGCTAACCAAAAATACTAGAGCAACTAACCAAGAGAAATCAGAGGAATGGAAAGTGAAAATATGCAAAGCTGATGGATCGCTAGTGATCCATCATTTATGGATCACTAGCGATCCATAATCTTGGCGCATGGATTCATGAATTCACTTGCATCATGGTCCAATGGGTATTCTATGGACAATGGCTAAGTTTGATGGGATTCCAGGCTAGTTAAATCGAGAAGCAAGCATTCGTCTAGTTCAATCAGCAGTCTTATGCAACCAGTATGTGGATCGTCATCAAAACAAGGCAGCGTGCTATGAAATTATATGGAGGAAACCAACGCTAGACGACAAATGCACCCCATAAGATAAAGCCCAGAAATCAATTAAGTACATGGATCGCTAGCGATCTATACCATTTCGCCAGATCGCCATGAACTTTAATGTAGAAGATAAGGGGAAGCACCTCAAGCCGTCGGATCACCACAGAGCCAGAAGCAATGGATCGCTATCGATCCATAGCCTATGGATTGCTAGTGATCCATCAAGTTAGCCTGGTTCATGATGAAACTTGCAGTGCGTCTTCCTATGGTCATTTGCAAGCATCTGGCAAGAAGGCCTAGCCCAATAGCTCTCCAACCTCTATAAATACTCACCTATCTGCAACATAAAGAGGGTCTTCTGGACTGGCTGCTGGAACTCTGCAGAGATTATTCATCACTCTTCTCCTCAGACACAATAGTCATATAGGGGTTCACTGTGATTCTCCAATGAACTCTTGTACTTGTGACTTGATCTAACGTAGATGATTCAATCATATTGTAATCCGATTCAATTTGTAACAACAGATAGTTAATAGAAAGTTATAAGTGGATGTAGGCTTCATTAACAGCCGAACCACTATAAAAATCTTCTTGTCTTTTTACTATTTCTGCTCTTTTTACATTTATTCTCTATATTATTGCTCTGTAAGAACAGACTGGTGCTTTCACACTCAATCCGGGATGTTGATCCATTCTTTGGGTTAACACTTACACCCCTAAGATAAGTATAAATATTTTCCCAAGTATGAAGGAGAAGTAAGGGTTTTGGAAATAGTGTTGTGTAAAGATCTTTTGATTAAGTTTTATAAAGTGATTTTATTAAATAAAGATTAAATTAACAAAGGATTAGAGGATCCCATGTGGAATTAAATCATTGTTTGAATGATTGTTTATTTGATAGTTAAATAATCGACTATTAAACCTATATCAAGTGTAACTTTGGAAATATCTAGGAGAAACACATGAGTTATATGGCACAGTCATCCCTAATGATGTTGTACTGTGCGTATGAATCTCATTTCATTCTTCGATGGTAAATGATAAGGAAATCCATCCACGGTCGGTTAGGAGGTGAACTCTACTCTTATCTTTTGTCTGTTTATGTCCCAAAGAACTGGGGTTGATTTTACCGTAAATTATCGAAAATTGTTTCGAAGAGACCGGGATCAGATATGTTATCTGAAAACCAGTTCGATCCAACTTAAGCATTTCGAACTGAAAACATCTTGAAGAGTATGGAATCGAAGACGGAGTTTTGAAGTGTAAGGGCTATTTGCTACTAATCCGAAGGGTGATTCCAAAATGGGTGCCTTCGGTTTTGTTCAGTTCTGAAACGCACTTGTATTGATGAATGCTGGAATTGCATTGTTGCCTGGAGGGCAGTGTTAACATTCCAAGTAGGATTGCTATTCTAAAAGGTAAAGACTTAGCCTCAAGCCTCATCAACTGGGAAATGATAAAAATCGGGCATGCAGCAGGGCCATGTGGGTTGCTCCCATCCGGGTATGGTCATCCTAAATCTAGATCGATTGCTATCTACTCATGTATGCTTCGAGTCCCAAAGTGGGGTGAACAGATTCGGTTCTACTAGTCAAGTGGCAGGCCAGTCCTTTGTGGCAAGGGTATAAGATGTTCTTATCTAACCTAGGTGTATTTTATCTAGAGATGTACCATCGAAAGGTAGTTCCTTACCTAGTCATAATATGGAATCCATTCTCTAATATGTGCCTTTACGGTTTTAGATGTAACCACTATGTTAAAATGTGAGATGTAAGCATTTCAGCTATATTCATATTTTACTTCAACCGTTAGACATTATTATAATATCACTGGATTTTCTATAAAAAGTGTTTTGGTTAACATAAGGTAAAAATACGTCCATGTTTATGTGCGGCGTGGTCTTACGAGATACCTTTGATTTTAAAAGGGTTTTAAACATAATTATTCAGTTGTTCGAGTTTACCCACACAAGACTCATGTCTGGCCTGGAGTTTTATATTCTTTCCCTAAAACTCTTGGGTGCTCAAATTATTATGGGCAGCCAAGTATGTAAGTTTTTCCCTAGATGCACATTGGAGGAGCTTGGAGCAGGAGGCTTCATCGATAGCTGGTTATTATATTGATTCCGCTGTTTATATGTGTATTGTATCATTAGGTAGGGATAGGCTGTTATAACCGTCCCAGGGTAGAATTTATATTAGTATTACTCAAATATATATCATTGGAAATGACTTTGTAAAGAATTATGTCGACTAATATATGTTATTCTGTTGCGTTGTGAGAATCTCTGATTGTTTAGTTTCTTCTTATTTTCTATCTTCTTTCTTTCCCCTAACGATCAGTCTTTCTGGCACTTGAATGCTTGGCACACAATACAAAAGACGTATTAGTGTTGATTTTTAAGGGTTGAAAGGCATGTTCATTACATTTTGTTTCAAAGCGCAAGGTTAAGTGAGAACCTTGGCCTTGGTGGGGTAAACTCATTTGAGATTGGGTAAGTGAGGCCCTAGAATGAGTATGAGTGTATTATATATAAGAGCGCGTATTTGTTAATGAATACAAAATGTTTTATATTGTGTTGATTTATCTGTTGAGTGGCTTAAGAACTCTGGTCGAGACGTGGGATGCCACGGGGTCGAGATAGGTTTCTAAACACTTGAACAAGGCAACTGACACAGTATTATTTTGAAATTGGGTAAATGAAATATATTTACCCAGGATATATTATATATATATATAAAGAATGATTTTCAAAAAATAGTATAATATTTTGAGGTATTATTGGGAGATAATAATATCCTATTCTTATCATTTAGGGTTTGTTTAGTCATGTTCGTCCAGTTTGAGCATTGACTATGGTTAGTGTGTATATGTAGCTTCCCTTTTTAAGATTTGGGGTGGGTAAGTAGAAATAGGGAAAACATTGAAACGAACACCTTATGAATTAAGTTTCACAATTTGACTACAAGGCACTCGATTGATAATGTGGGGTTAATTTGATTTAATATAAGATGTTTATTAAAAGTTAGAATATTTGAAATAAATATTTGGAAAATGTTTTATAAAAGTTGATTTATAAATGAATTTATAGGAATGTGTCTTTTAATTAAAAAGAATTTAAGTTAAAAACTTGAGGACTAAAATCCCGGTTAAAAAATGATTTTCAAGGTTTTGAAAGATAATAATAGTGCTATTTGAAAGCAATTTTGGTTCAAGAATAAAATTTTAGGGATGAAAATGTTAAGTAAGAAGTATTTTCTTTGGATTGATTAGGGGAAGGAGTCTCAATTTGTTTTGTGATGATTAGAATTATCTTCTAAGTGAAGATTGGATGTTTACCTAGGCAAACGTTGTGGTGCACTTAGTAAATTATTCTCTTTATCATTGTACAATTGGAACAAGTTCAAACCTGAACAAACCCAAAACAAGTGGGTGATAAATATTTTATTGGAAATATGAGAAGTATTGTTTCAAAAATGAGATTTTGAAATAAATGTAATATTCTTAAGTTAACTAGTTCGAGTGGCTCGAAAATAACTTAAAATTGGGGAAGATATGTGTTCGAATGGTAAACACTTCTCTTGAGTATTACCCATCCTAGTAACGGAGTGTATGATACTGTTTGGTAGTACCAAGTTCCTTAGCATCATTTTGGAATTATTCGGGCTATATGTTAATTTTCTAAGAACTAAAATTTTAGTATAATTTCAAAAAGCTTTTGAAATAAGACTGGGTATTTGGATCTTGAGTTTTCTTAGGGAGATAAATGAAAAATGGAATAGTTAAAGCGGATAGGGGTATATACTCTCAGGATGTAGTGGAATAGTATACAAGTTGAACCTAAGTTTAGTTTATGTTCATAAATAATTTAGTGGTAATAGAGTTGGTATTGGTGAGAACCAATTAAATAAGTACGTAGGTTAGATGTAGATCATTTCTCCTTCCATATAGTTTTGATCTAAGGTTCGAGTACATGGATTTGAGGTGTTTCACACCATTCCAAATAAGGATACATTACTCATTTTTTTACGATGAACACTTGATGAGGGTTTTTGATATGGGACCAATGTTTTCTATCACAGTACATGGCCATGTAAGGAGAACAGAGGTTCGTAATCAAGGAACCTGATCGGAGTCCGCAATAGAAAATCGAGTAAGCGATACTAGTTCGAAAATGAAGTTATGTATTCAAGTAGTGATCGAATCAGGGAACTTTTTATAAAGGATAAGTGGATTGGTTTATAGTAAGTAAGGTTTTCAAAAGAAATTTGAAAAGAGAGAATTTTCCAAATGTTTTGATAATATAATTTACCCCTAAGATAAGTATAAATATTTTCCCAAGTGTAAAGGGGAAGTAAGGGTTTTTGAAATAGTGTTATGCAAAGATCTTCTGATCAAGTTTTATAAAGTGATTTTATTAAATAAAGATTAAATTAACAAAGGCTTAGAAGATCACATATGAAATTAAATAAATGTTTGAATGATTGTTTATTTGATAGTTAAATAACCGACTATCAAACGTGGACCATACGTAACTTTGGAAATATCTAGGAGAAACATGTAAGTTATATGGCACAGTCATCCCCAATGATGTTGTACTGTGCATATGAATCTCGTTTCGTTCTTCTAGGGTAAATGATAAGGAAATATGTCCAGAAACGGTTAGGAGGTGAACTCCGCTCTTATCTTTTGTCTGTTTATTTCCTAAAGAACTGGGGTTGGTTTTACCGAAAATTATCGAAAGTTGGTTTGAAGATACTGGGTTCAGATATGTTATTCGAAAACCACTTTAGTCCAACTCACGTGTTTCGAACTGAAGGCAGCTTGAAGAGTATGGAATCGAAGACGGAGTTTTGAAGTGCAAGGGCTATTTGTTACTAACGCTGAGGGTGGTTTCAAAATGGGTGTAGTGGAGGTAGTACCTTCGGTTTTGTTTAGTTCCGTAACGAACTTGTATGGACGAATGCTAGCATTGCATTGTTGTCTGGTGAGCAGTATTAGCATTCCAAGTGGGATTGCTATTTTAAAAGGTAAAGACGTAGCCTCAAGCCTCATCAACCGAGAAATGACAAACCGGGCATGCAGCAGGGCCATGTGGGTTTCTCCCATCAGGGTATGGTCATCCTAAATCTAGATCGATTACTATCTACTCGTGTATGCTTTGGGGCCCAAAGTGGGGTGATAATATTTGGTACTACTAGTCAAGTGGTAGCCAGTCCTATGTGGCAGGGGTACAAAATGTTTTTGTCGGACCCTGGTGCATTTTATCTAGAGATGAACCATCAGAAGGTAGTTTCTTACTTTATCATAGCATGGAATTCATTCACCAATACGTGCTTTTACAGTTTTAGATCTACCCAACTATGTTGAAATGTAAGATGCAAACATTTTAGCTATATTCATATTTTACTTGAACCGTTAGACATTAGTATAATATCACTAGATTTTCTATAAAAAGTGCTTTGGTTATCATAAGGTAAAAACCCGTCTGTGTTTATATGCGACATGGTCTTATGAGACACCTTTGATTTCAAAAGGGTTTTAAACATAATAATTCAGTTGTTTGAGTTTACTCGCACCAGACCCATGTTTGATCCGGAGTTTTATTTTCTTTCCCTAAAACTCTTAGGTGCTCAAATTTTTATGGGCAGCTAAGTAGTTCAGGTTTTCCCCAGATGCACCTTGGAGGAGCTTGGAATAGGAGACTTCATCGATAGCTAGTTATTATATTGTTTACGCTATTTTGTATATTGTATCAGTTAGGTAGGGATGGGCTATTATAACTGTCCCAGGATAGAATTTGTATTAGTATGACTCTAATGTATCATTTTGAAAATGACTTTGTAAAGAATTATGTTGATTAATATATGTTATTCTATTGAGTTGTGAGATTGTGTGATTGTTTAGTTTCTTCAAATCTTCTATCTTCTGTTTTTCTCCTAACGATCGGCCTTTTCGGCATTTGAACGCTTGGCACACAATACAGTGGACGTATTAGTATCGATTTTCGAGGGTCGAAAGGCTCTTTCATTACATTTGGTATCAGAGCGCAAGGTTAAGTGAGAAGAAGAAGAGAGAAACCAAAACAATATAGAATCTGACATCATAGCGGAATAACATATAATATAGATCAATAATCTTTTCAAAGAGAAACTGTAATATACATAAATCAATATTAGAGTACACAATAAGTAATCATCAGCTTAGATGGTTATAATAACATGTCCTCACAAATGCTGATAATTTCCAACAACAACAATGCAATGCAGCAGAAAAATAAACAGATACGTGTATACGACTTGAAAATCTCCAACTCGCCTGTTGAAGCTCAAAAGGCACCAAATATGGACCTATAAATATACTCGGTCTGACCCGAGCATTGAAAGGGAAGAACGCCTGGATCAGTCTGGTAAACCAGCGTGAGAAAAACACGTCTCAACTAAATTTATAAAGTTATCAAAACTTTTCCATTATCAAAACAAAAGGCATCTCGTAAGACCGCGTCGCAAATAAATACCAACAAGGTTTTTACCATACGATAACCAAAACATTTCATATCAAATTATCTTGTATTATAATAATGTCTATTATACAAATAATATTAAAATAGCTGAAATTGTTGCATTATTAAATTCCAGCATACACCTTGTAATACAAGGCTTTCTACAATAGAAAATGGCAGGCACGTATTGGATTTTGGATTTCCATACAAATGACTAGGTGAAAGGACTACCTTTCCGAAAACTCGGTACACCTCTAGAGGGATGTACCTAGGGTCGAGATACTCGGTGCCTAAACCAACACAAGACCGGCCTACCCCTAATTGGATAGTACCAAATATGTCATCACTCCGGTCGTTACTGACCTATAATCTGTGGCCACAAGCATACATCAACAATAATCAGATACACGACGTCATAACATGTAAAGATATATCTAGAAGAGTGATGAAATCTCCTAATGGGAGTGATCCATTATAGCCTTGCTGCTTCTATCCCTGTTTTAGTCATTTTCAGGGGAGTGAGGCCAAAAAAGGTGCCGATTACCTTTCACATATCACATCATCATCATCTTTGAATGCCATATTGCCATTCCCATTGACTACTAATTACCTTCCATAAAAATACAACCCTTAAGCTCGTACGTCTCAAGGAGGGTGTTAAGCTAAGAGAAGTTGCCTTCTCCGCCACCACATGATGTACGTTAGTAAAAACCAATGTACGTAATCTTAGAAATGCAATGTCAGACATCCATCCATACAAGTTGTCTAGGAACAGGACAAACCGATGGTACTCTCCTACCACATCCTATCGGAATAGTAGCGACAGCCCTTGCAATGGATATTTCATAACGAAGAGACTACTACTACTACTATATGTATATTGGGATTTTAACCCCAAATGATCAACAAGCAATCCTTCACTATGAAAATCCTAAATATTAATATCATCGACCAATCTGCACAATCATCGCATATATGTTTGTCCGAAGTGGTTTTCAGATAAATCTGATTCCGGTCTCTTTGCACCAACAACGCAAAAGCGTTTCTCAACCTCATACAGAAACTAAGTCTCATAGACTTATCATGTCTCCAACTTTCAACTTGCTATCCTTCGGCCAAGAAGGAAGCTCGATAGATTGGAGTAATCACTTCGTGCTACACGAATCAACATTCTCAACACAAACGATAATCAATCCTACACAGCCAGTTACGTACTAAGTGTACGACTAATTAGTCTCTACATCAAGTTGAGAAACTAAAATGGCCAAATTTGATAGTCGGTTATTTAACTATCAAAACAACAAATAAAATCTAGCACATAAGTAGTCACCAGGCTTGATTTTATTAATCTTTTATCAATCAAATCACTTTCCAACTATTCACTTCAAAATATCTTTAAAAAGATAATATTCAAAACCATTTCACTTATTGGATATTTGGAAAACATTTTCATATACTAATTTTAATAATAAGTAAATTTACAAACCATTTTATTTTCAAACTATTTAAACTCCATTTTATAATATCAATTTCCAAAACATCCATTTAATTTAAAGGATTATTCACTGTCCAAAATCGTGAATATAATTCTCTTACCAAATTCATTACTTCTACATATTTAATTTAAAGGATTTTTCACTGTAAAAAATCGTGAATATAATTCCTTTTATAAAAATCCATATTTAGCTTATCAAATTATATTGATTTCACCTTTATAAAACAATGTTATATATCTTGTTTCTATTTTTATAAAACTTCTCGTTTTGTACTCACTTATATTTATAAAATTCTATTTTATAAATCCATTCTTTTCTAAATCTCATTTGTTATAAAAATCCCTTTATAAACTCTTTTCACAAAAGTCTAATTTATTTATAAAAATCCATTTATAAAACATTAACTTCGAATCCAATATAAAATTTTGGTTTCAAATCCAATTATAAAACTATTCATCATATTTCAATTTAAAATCCATTTATATATATATATATATATATATTATAAATCATCGTTTAAAATCTATTATTCTATTTATAAAATATACTTTTATAAAACCATTCAAAATATCTATTTAAAGTATTTCACAAAACTAAATTTAATAACATCGAAAATCATACCTTTATAAAATCCATTCTCATTTAAATCCATTCCAATTATTAAAACGTATATAATTCCAAAATCACTTTGAAATCCATTTTTTTTAAAGAAAACATCATTTTATTATTTTGAAATTCCAAAATATAGCCCAATGCTACAACGCCCTAAATAAGGTGATTCACATGGATAATAACAATCATGGCATCCAACACAACAAAAATCACATGATACAACATATATATCAATATCTATAGACAAAATCAAAAATAGTGAGGAATCCTGTTGGATCCCTCCAACCTGTCACCTATAACAAATATATATATGAGAAAATATGTACAATGTCTGCTTTGAGGCAAACGCGCATACAAAGGGTCATCCGCTCATACACGGGAACGTATAGGGTCTCATCCGTTAAAATATGTGGGAATATATTAGAACCAAATAATATATATAATATATCATATATCATCCAAACAATCATCAATCATCATAAATAAATTTATTCTCACTTATATAAAAATGTAAGTAAGACAAAGAGAGTGAGTTTTACTCACTTTGGTTGCAGTCGTCGCGATAGCGATTTATTTCGATTAAAATTAAACGAGCGTTCAATTTTAACCAAAATTTTCACTAGCTCCAAATCAATCCAATTAACTCTAAAATGTAGTGCTCATCAATACGAACCCAACACAATTCGTTTCATCCAATTTTGACTTCGTATGAAGAAGTTATGGACTTTATAAGATTTCATGATTTTAAAACAAATTAATTTACTTTTTTTATATTATAAACCTCAGAAATCTGGGTTGTTGATTTCAATAAAACAGATCGTGGCCGTGAATCCTTTTCTTCCTTCCTTCTTCAGTAAATACGTACGCACAAACCCAATTGCAGCCGTTCTCTCATTGAATTAAGCTCCTCCATCGATCATCTATGCAACGATTAGGGACCACCACGCGAAAGCTCGCAACCCCACGCACCTACGCCCTCAACCCCCTGAAGCTCGGCCACCCATCCACCTCAAAAAACGTGCATGAACGCGCCACCAACGCTGGCCGATTTTGGCCTCCACACTACGCCGTTTTAAATCTCCACCGTTGATTAGATTTGCCTCAACGTGCTCTCCAACTTTCATTTAGGTAGTTTTTGTTAATTGACAATGGATTGGTCAGAAATCAAGGAGGAAGAGAACAAAATTCTGGCCGTTGAAATTCAAGTGGCGGCAAGGGTTTCATAGGCTAGGGTTTGGGGCATGGGGGTCCTTATATAGGCAACGCTTTAAAACACTATTCATTAGAATATTTTCCGAACTCCAAACGAAGCGTGCCGCCTGGCGATAATAATGTTTTACCCTATTCCGAACACAATGGAATATATATCGAAAGCCAATTCCATCGTATTTGAAAGATAGGTTTTCCAATCGAATTATTTTAATAAAAATTCCTTTAATTAATTTCTGTACGTTTTTAATTCGCACGACTAAACCGTAAGTCCGATTGACATGAAATTTGGAATCCTAAATAACTCACTATTACGGATCCTGCACTAAACATGACTCGTGCACTAAACATGGAAATAGTGCGCTGTAAAGTGTGCCAGGCAGCCATGGATGATCGTCAGGGGTAAGTTAAAACAGCAGAATCTATCGTATTACTCACAGCGCATGGATAAAATACAATAGAGAATATATATAGTGAAGCTTCACAAAATAGAATCTCATCAATTAAGCTTCATAATAGTTGAATACAACATCTGAATAGTCAATACATCAAGCCTCACTACATATCACTCTGAGAATTATACAAGCAGCGGAACATCCAGTACATATAGTAAGAAAATAATATGCAAGCCTCCGGCTCGTCTTCGTCATCAACATCGTTGGAAACTAAGAACAGCACCTGTCACCTGCTACCTAGTCTGCCCATCCCAAAACGGATGAACAGCCAAGGTAATAAGAGTTGAACATAAAACCTTGAGTCAGACAACAGTCTTAGTGAGCGGTAAATTAACTAACAACATACCAAAAGAGCATAAAGGTAAAAGGAATAGGAATCCAACCTCCCACTCCACCTCTTTCTACAGTGATAGCCCCCAGACACACTAAGCAGAAGTAAACATAGCAAAGCAAACATTTAAAGTAAAGAAATTATCACTCGAGTCAAGGTCAATGTTTTCCAAGTACAAACCCCCAAGGCCTAAACCAAGATCAGATAAACACCCAGAAAATATTGCTCTTGAGACCGAATGACGATACAACCAAACATCCATGACTCTGGCTATCACTGTTATCTTTGCTTCGATACCATCGTTAATTGAATGACCGATACATTCTTTCAGCCGTCCGTCAAGGGTTAATGGTAACCCCGGTTCTAGACAGAACTCCGCACGTCGTCGCAGCCCGTGCCTAGGACTATCGAATCTGCCCAGAGTACTCGACCACCAACTGTAGTCTTTTGGGACTATCGAATCTGCCCAGCATACTCTTGCTTTGAGCCTGCTAGAACCTTCAACAACGATGAAATCTCAGCCTTCTAGTCATCCTCCTCGACGACTATTCTCATACTAGCTCGAGTCCCTCTCGAGCCAACCATTATCCTCAAACTCGAACCCTTTCACCGAGTCATCAACATGTTTGGAATGATCCCGTCTGGATTAAACCAAGGCTATCTCATATCATGCCTCGCTTCATCTCATCATAGCAAAGCCTCATCTCAACATCATCATCAAATCTATCCATATGAGCTTTATCATCCCCGTCATATGCCACGAGCAGCTTTTCTTATTCAAGAGCCTTTCCCTTAGCTTTTGAATCATCTTCGACCAACTTGTCCAAATCAAATCATCAATCAACTAATTTATAACAATCAATTACAAGTTAATCATTAATCCAAGTAATCAAGCATTCAAACATGATCTAATAAACAATTATAACAATAATGGCAATCTTGTAAATAAAGAGTCTAAATCTAACAAGCATGAATCATGAACAATATCTCTACAACTTGATGAATGAACTTGCATAGGTTAACATGTAGTAAAATGGGTGTCAAATCATCATGAACAATAGATTTATACTTAAGTTTAAGAAAATGTATGGAAATCACTATTTTAACACAAAATCAAGCCACCAATCTGATATACTCCTTTGGATCCGTGTGAGAGATAACCACCACTCACCGAATCACCTAAACACCTTTAAAGCAACACACTTCAGATCTGGACAGTGAAAGATCTAACTCGATTCTCCAAAACTCCGCTTTAAACGATGAAATCTCTATTCGATGGATGTAGATCTTCAATCTAAGCTCTTGGATCTTCGATTTGATCTTCGATTTGGATGGAAGGAAGCACAAAATTAAAGTGGAGAAAAGAAGTGAAGAAGTGTAGTTCTCGAACTCTCAAAATGGCAGCACTTCGTCGCTTCAAAATCCGGATCCCAAAAAGTGAGGCAAGGACGTGTATTTATAGGCTGAACCATAAGTCGTTCGCCCTCTTAAGTCGTCCACGACTTATAAAAACCCCACGACCTACGACTTACGACTTAGCAAATCCTACGACTTAACTTCATAAGCCCTCACGCGTCCTACGACTTACGACTTAGCAGATCCTACGACTTAAGTCCTTACGCGACCTAACGACTTAACTAGGATACGACTTAACACCTTTAGGTCGTCTAACGACCTAACTATACGCAGCATACTAACATAGGTCGTCTACGACCTAACTAACACGCATAGCGACTCAATGACTTAACTTAACTCGACGACTTAACGTCCTTGCGACTTAACGACTCAACACCCTCGCGACTTAACTATAACGACTTAAGCCTTAACTCGTCCAGTCCCTAAGTCGCTTATCCTGTTAAGTCGTTCCATTCCCTAAGTCGCTCCACCGACCTAAACTGTAACACGACCTAACCCCTTAGGTCATCTAAACCCTTAAGTCGCCTACTTCCTTAGGTTTCTCACTAACTTAGGTCGCTGTCTTTTCTTAGGTCGCTCCAATCCTTAAGTCGTTCACCCGACCTAACTACCACCCGACCTAAGCTACCACACGACTTATCCTCCAGACGACCTAACTTCTACACGACCTAAGCTCTAGTCGTCTTAAACTCTGAACGGTCTAACTTATGGACGATCTAACTCTGAACGAATCAACAACACTAACATCCTAAAGTCAACCGCTCTATAATCTTTTGATCCGTAAAAATACGGGTCGTTACATTCTCTCCCCCTTAGGAATTTCGCCCCCGAAATTCCAAACAAACAAGAGCAATCAAAAACTATTCTGCATGCCTACCATCCATAGAAATCAACAAACCATGCGTCCAATTCTAGCCTAGCATGCAGAATTCTAAAACTAGAACAAGTTACAATGTCGTGAGATGACACGACACCTTATGGCCATACCTCGAAGAGTTCAGGATGAGCTGCCTTCATCCTCTCTTCCACCTCCCATGTACAGTCGTTAACATCATCACTCCATTGTATCTTGAGCAACCTAACTACCTTCCTCCTAAGCTGTTTCGTGTCAGTTTCCACAACACAAAGCGGCTTACGAGGTCTCTTATCAACTAGGTCAACTTCAAAATCTTCACAGCTATCTGCAGAAACCACTGTATTCGAGTCGTGCACATACTTCCGTAGATATGATATGTGAAAAACATTGTGCACACCCGACATCTTTTCTGGTAACTCCAATTTATAGGCGAGCTTTCCAATTCGCTCGATGATCGGGAATGGTCCAACAAATCTTGGAGTCAATTTTCCTTTCTTCCCGAATCGAATAACATTCTTCAGTGGAGAAATCTTCACAAATACCATATCACCTACGTCGAACTCCAAATCCTTACGACGCTTATCGGCATAACTTTTCTGTCGGTCTTGGGCTGCCTTCATTCGTTGCCGAATGATCTCTATGCAATCTGAAGTCTGTCGAATCATTTCTGGCCCAAGTATCAACTTTTCTCCTGTTTCCAACCAACATGTCGGAGAGTTACACGGTCTTCCATACAATGCTTCATACGGTGCCATACCAATGCTTGACTGGTAACTGTTATTATACGAAAATTCTACCAAATGAAGGTGATCTTCCCATGATCCTCCAAAATCCAAAACACATGCCCTGAGGAGATCTTCCAAAACTCGGTTGACTCTCTCGGTCTGACCATCTGTTTGGGGGTGATAAGCTGTACTCAAACACAACTCGGTTCCCAAAACTTCCTAGAAGCTTTTCCAAAATCCACTAGTGAACAATGGGTCTCGATCGCTCACTATACTCTTCGGAATACCATGGAATCGAACTATCCACTTAACATACAGATCAGCCAACTTTGATGCAGTCCTGGTTGATCGAACATGAATGAATCTTGCACTCTTAGTCAAACGATCTACGATGACCCAAATCCCTTCATTTCCCGCTCTTGTTCTAGGTATCCCGTCAATAAAATCCATCGATATTTGCTCCCACTTCCATGTAGGAACTTCTAATGGCTGAAGCAATCCACTTGGCTTCTTCTGCTCGGCTTTTACCAACTGGCAGTTTATGCACTTGGAAATAAAATTTCCAACATCCTTCTTCATACCTTCCCAGTAATAGGTTCTCTTCATATCTCGATACATCTTATTTCCACCTGGATGAATTGTCAGCTTTGAATGATGACTTTCCTTTAGAACTTCGTTTCTCAATTCATCTATATCGGGAACAACTAGTCGTCCTTGCTTCCGAAGCCAACCCTCTCGATCGACCTCGAATCCTTTATCCTTTTCTAGGTCCAATCCAGATTCCAAATCACGGATAATCTTGACAAGCTTATCGTCTCGCTTTTGGCTCTCGCCAATTCTTTCCACAAGAGTAGGTCTCATCGATAAGTTTGCCAACATCTCAGGTTCCAATTCACATCTAGGCCTAAAGTCAAATCCAGCTAAATACTCGAGACTCTTCCATTCTGAAAACATGGCTCCCAATCCTGCATGTCTTCGACTTAACGCATCTGCCACTGCGTTACCCTTTCCCAGAGTATAGGCTATACTAAAATCATATGTTGCCAAAAACTCTAGCCATCGTTGCTGCCGAAGATTCAAATCCTTTTGGGAGAAATGATACTTCAACGACTTATGATCTGTAAACAACTCGAATCGAACTCCCAATAGGTAATGTCTCCACATCTTCAAAGCAAATACAATCGCCGCTAACTCCAAATCATGAGTCGAATAATTCCTTTCATGCGGCTTCAGTTGTCGACTTGCATACGCAACAACTTTACCCTTCTGCATTAGCACTGCTCCAAGTCCAGTACCACAAGCATCGGTGTAAACCACCATCTCATCATTTCCACTTGGAATAGTCAAAACAGGAGCACTTGTCAATCGCTCTTTCAGGATTCTGAAAGCTTGCTCACACTTAGCATCCCATCTGAATACTTGGTTCTTTTTCGTCAATCCTGTTAATGGTGCAGCTACCTTGGAAAAGTCTTTGATAAATCGACGATAGTATCCTGCTAATCCAAGAAAACTTCTCACATCAGATGCATTCTTAGGTCTACCCCAATCCTGGATTGCTGCTATCTTGGCAGGATCAACCGCTATTCCGCTTCCAGAGATAATATAGCCTAAGAACCTCACTTCGCTCTTCCAGAAGTGACACTTTGAAAACTTAGCCTTCAGCTGATGTTTCCGTAAGATTTCCAAAACAATACGCAAGTGCGTCTTGTGCTCTTCTTCAGTTCTGGAATAAATCAAAATATCATCCACGAACACTAGTACGAACTTGTTCAGCTGATCTCTGAACACTCTATTCATAAGATCCACAAAATATGCTGGTGTATTGGTTAATCCAAACGGCATTACCAGCCACTCAAAGAAACCGGATGGTGTCCTGAAAGCAGTCTTCGGCACACTATCCTTAGCCACTCTTAACTGGTGATATCCCGTTGCCAAATCCATCTGAGAAAACACCTTAGCTTCGTGAAGCTGATCAAACAAGTCATCTATTCTCGGCAATGGATACTTGTTCTTCTTAGTCACTTTATTCAGCTCACGATAATCCACACACAACCTCAACGATCCATCCGCTTTGGTTACAAACACAACTGGTGCACCCCATTCAGACACACTACGCCGAATGAATCCTTTCTGTAAAAGATCATCAACCTGCACCTTCAACTCTTGTTATTCCCTAGGCGCCATCCGCCTAAGAGGCATCACAACAGGTCTGGCTCCTTCAACTAGATCGATATGAAATTCGATCTCTCTATGCGGCGGTAACCCTTTGACCTCATCAAAGACATCCTCAAATCCATTAGTGATTGGCAGCGATGATAGTCCATCCCGTGGAACAACCAGCGAATACATGAAGCTCATGAAGACGCCTTCCTCATGTTTACATCGTATCACAACCTTTCGCCCTTCCACATTCTCGACTGTCACCTCGAACCTTTCACAATCAACCTTTGCCGCATACTTCCTAAGCCAGTCCATACCCAAAATAATTCCGAACCCCGCAAAGTTCAGAACAAAACAATCACAAACAAAAGAGCAATCATGACTCGATACAACCAAACCACGGCATAGCATACACAGACAGGACGAACCCCCAACTGGATTAGTCACAACCAATGGTCTATCAACGATATCCGGTTCTAAACCCAACCGGCCTACAAGTTCATTACAAACAAAAGAATGTGATGCCCCAGTATCGAATAACACTCTAACTGGAACACCACATATGGAAAGAGTACCTTGAACCACCACACTCTTTCCTTTCTCTTCAACGTAGGAGCTTTTGAAGATGATGGAACAGCCCCCAAAGCATAATCTTGCACAATCTGCTTGTCCTTTCATGGTTCTGGACAATTCTTCTTAATATGCCCCGGCTTGTCAAAGTTGTGGCACTTCACCGACACCTTCGGATTCTTGCAATCTCTGGAGAAATGGCCCTTCTGCTGACAATTGTAGCAGGTCACTTCGCCCTTCGGCTTCTTCTGGCCATCCTTACCCTTTTGCTGCTGCTGCTTCCTCTTCTTGTTTCCACCCTGCTGTGGTTTAGACTCTTCCTTGGTTACAGCAACAACAGATCCCTCTTTAGGAAACAGATTCTCGTGCCTGAGAGCTTTCTCCACAAGCTTCTCAAATGGATCGTCCAAATGATCCACCAACTGCCTCCCAAGATAATTGTCCAAGCCTGTCACAAACTTCTCATTCTTCTGGTACGAAGATTCAATATACGATCGGGCATACTTAGACAAGGCTTCAAACTCAGAAACATACTCAAGAACTGGTCTTCCACCTTGCTTGAGCTTCCTTTTGGTTGCATCCTCGATTCCCAAGTCACCAAAGATTCTTCTACAAGCATCTATCCATCTCTGGACTTCAATCATTGACTCTGTTCCCAAGAAAACCTTTCCTCCAAGAGCAGTATAATCTTTACACAGCTTAGCAAAATCCACCGGTTTTGGAGTTTGAACTTGAACTCCAACATCTACTGATGGCCCCGGAGCTGGCATCCTTTTCATGATCGAAGTCATCATAGCCTCGAACATAGCAGCATAATCAGCAGCCTCCTCAGTAGCACGGCCTTCCCTAGCAGTTGGTCTCCCTCTTCGACTCATTCCTAATATCTATAAAAGAAATGATTAGCACACCTTGAGAAACAACTGCATAAGGAGTTCAAATCCTTCTAAGCTACTATATATATATATAGTAATCATCCATCAAAATAAAATTACGTCTCTCATACGTAGTTACGTCAGCGAGCGTTGGGTAAAATCGATTAACCAAAGCTCTGATACCAAATGTGACGACCGCCCATGACTCCTGCACTAAACATGGAAATAGTGCGCTGTAAAGTGTGCCAGGCAGCCATGGATGATCGTTAGGGGTAAGTTAAAACAGCAGAATCTATCGTATTACTCACAGCGCATGGATAAAATACAATAGAGAATATATATAGTGAAGCTTCGCAAAATAGAATCTCATCAATTAAGCTTCATAATAGTTGAATACAACATCTGAATAGTCAATACATCAAGCCTCACTACATATCACTCTGAGAATTATACAAGCAGCGGAACATCCAGTACATATAGTAAGAAAATAATATGCAAGCCTCCAGCTCGTCTTCATCATCAGCATCGTTGGAAACTAAGAACAACACCTGTCACCTGCTACCTAGTCTGCCCATCCCAAAACGGATGAACAGCCCAAGGTAATAAGAGTTGAACATAAAACCTTGAGTCAGACAACAGTCTTAGTGAGCGGTAAATTAACTAACAACATACCAAAAGAGCATAAAGGTAAAAGGAATAGGAATCCAACCTCCCACTCCACCTCTTTCTACAGTGATAGCCCCCAGACACACTAAGAAGAAGTAAACATAGCAAAGCAAACATTTAAAGTAAAGAAATTATCACTCGAGTCAAGGTCAATGTTTTCCAAGTACAAACCCCCAAGGCCTAAACCAAGATCAGATAAGCACCCAGAAAATATTGCTCTTGAGACCGAATGACGATACAACCAAACATCCATGACTCTGGCTATCACTGTTATCTTTGCTTCGATACCACCGTTAATTGAATGACCGGCACATTCTTTCAGCCGTCCGTCAAGGGTTAATGGTAACCCCGGTTCTAGACAGAACTCCGCACGTCGTCGCAACCCGTGCCTAGGACTATCGAATCTGCCCAGAGTACTCGACCACCAACTGTAGTCTTTTGGGACTATCGAATCTGCCCAGCATACTCATGCTTTGAGCCTGCTAGAACCTTCAACAACGATGAAATCTCAGCCTTCTAGTCATCCTCCTCGACGACTATTCTCATACTAGCTCGAGCCCCTCTCGAGCCAACCATTATCCTCAAACTCGAACCCTTTCACCGAGTCATCAACATGCTTGGAATGATCCCGTCTGGATTAAACCAAGGCTATCTCATATCATGCCTCGCTTCATCCCATCATAGCAAAGCCTCATCTCAACATCATCATCAAATCTATCCATATGAGCTTTATCATCCCCGTCATATGCCACGAGCAGCTTTTCTTATTCAAGAGCCTTTCCCTTAGCTTTTGAATCATCTTCGACCAACTTGTCCAAATCAAATCATCAATCAACTAATTTATAACAATCAATTACAAGTCAATCATTAATCACAGTAATCAAGCATTCAAACATGATCTAATAAACAATTATAACAATAATGGCAATCTTGTAAATAAAGAGTCTAAATCTAACAAGCATGAATCATGAACAATATCTCTACAACTTGATGAATGAACTTGCATAGGTTAACATGTAGTAAAATGGGTGTCAAATCATCATGAACAATAGATCTATACTTAAGTTTAAGAAAATGTATGGAAATCACTATTTTAACACAAAATCAAGCCACCAATCCGATATACTCCTTTGGATCCGTGTGAGAGATAACCACCACTCACCGAATCACCTAAACACCTTAAAAGCAACACACTTCAGATCTGGATAGCGAAGGATCTAACTCGATTCTCCAAAACTCCGCTTTAAACGATGAAATCTCTATTCGATGGATGTAGATCTTCAATCTAAGCTCTTGGATCTTCGATTTGGATGGAAGGAAGCACAAAATTAAAGTGGAGAAAAGAAGTGAAGAAGTGTAGTTCTCGAACTCTCAAAATGGCAGCACTTCGTCGCTTCAAAATCCGGATCCCAAAAAGTGAGGCAAGGACGTGTATTTATAGGCTGAACCATAAGTCGTTCGCTCCCTTAAGTCGTCCACGACTTATAAAAACCCCACGACCTACGACTTAGCAGATCCTACGACTTAACTTCATAAGCCCTCACGCGTCCTACGACTTACGACTTAGCAGATCCTACGACTTAAGTCCTTATGCGACCTAACGACTTAACTGGGATACGACTTAACACCTTTAGGTCGTCTAACGACCTAACTATACGCAGCATACTAACATAGATCGTCTATGACCTAACTAACACGCATAGCAACTCAACAACTTAACTTAACTCGACGACTTAACGTCCTTGCGACTTAACGACTCAACACCCTCGCGACTTAACTATAACGACTTAAGCCTTAACTCGTCCAGTCCCTAAGTCGCTTATCCTGTTAAGTCGTTCCATTCCCTAAGTCGCTCCACCGACCTAAACTGTAACATGACCTAATCCCTTAGGTCGTCTAAACCCTTAAGTCGCCTACTTCCTTAGGTTGCTCACAAACTTAAGTCGCTGTCTTTTCTTAGGTCGCTCCAATCCTTAAGTCGTTCACCCGACCTAACTACCACCCGACCTAAGCCACCACACGACTTATCCTCCAGACGACCTAACTTCTACACGACCTAAGCTCTAGTCGTCTTAAACTCTGAACGGTCTAACTTATGGACGATCTAACTCTGAACGAATCAACAACACTAACGTCCTAAAGACAACCGCTCTATAATCTTTTGATCCATAAAAATACGGGTCGTTACAGTCCGATTGACACGAAATTTGGAATCCTAAATAACTCACTATTACAGATCCAATGAAACTGGTTTCGTCGAAATCCGAGACAGTATCAAAAATGACTATTTTTACACGTTAATTAAATATTAAAATTTCCAATTTCTATAAATTAACTTTTAATTCAATTTTAAAAGTTTACTATCTCTATTCTAATCCAAATAGAATTTAAAACAACGTTAGAAATCATTTTTATTCATATTAGATTCAATATTCAATTATTTCTACAATTTCAAATATTAAATTAACAATTTAATTATCCAAATAAATCACTATATAAGTTATTCAACTTATAAAATTTACTTTTGAATATTTAAAATCAATTAAGTATTCCAAATTCGAGTGACTAAAAAACCGGTTCATTGCATTTTTTCCCCCTTAAAAGAATTTCATCCCCGAAATTACTAAGTAAGAAAAAATGCTACAACTTCATTAACTTTTCAAAACAAATAGTTGAAATAGATTTCTAAATCGTCTTGAGTGTTTAACTTTTCCAAAATCATTTAGTTGCAACTTTTTTATAAAAACTTTTCTAAGCCTTTAAATTCATTCATAGTTATTAATTAATACCATTTCAAAAATCAACTATTATCATTTCAAAAACTAACAAATCTCATTTCAAATTATAACTCAAAAATCACATTTTTGTTATCAAAATTTTTCCACAAATCTTCAAAAAAATTGCTAGAGTCTCTTTTGCGTGGTTCAATCCGGAAAAATCAGAATATATATATATCACAAATATACATCTCATCTTCGAGGATGAGGCATCCCGTAGAGAAAAATTATAAAAGTACAATATGTAATCCGAGATATGTACCTTATATATTATTTAGCGAGCATATACGGCTAATATAGCACGAAAGCGAGCTCCAAATGCAAAGCAACGTCGTCCGCACATACTAAACACTCACAACCAAATGAGAAACATATATATAGAAAGTAATATCAATATATACATATATCAACACAACAACTATATATTCCAATATAGCAAATACAACAAAAGCAACAAATGAAACCATCAAACAACTAACATCCAACAAAACCAATTCATTCATTTACTATTTAGTTTTCATCCAACTAATCTACGTTCAATTTAACAAACAATCACTTTATTACATTCATTCTCATTTTAATTCGAATGACTTACCTTCAATTATTATCATTCAATTTACAAACTTTCAATTTCATTAACTTTTAATGGATTTACACTCAATTTATTTCCATTAGCCAACATTCCTATTTAACCTTCTATTTCATTCATATTCATTTAGTTTACATTCAAGTTACTAACATTCAATTCATTAACTTCTGATTTGTTAGTATTCAATTAATTTACCTTCCATCAATTTACATTCATTCTTCACTTTAGTATATTTTCTTGAATGCTATTAACACTTAACAACCATTACATTCAATTCTTCACTTAAGTTCATTTTAACATTTTTATGTAACACTTCTTATGTTTATCACTTCAAACTTAAGTTCATATTCCATTTTAACAAACAACATTCAAAATCGTATTCCATTCACTAATTATTTCATTAACTCAATTCAATTCATTTTGCAACTTAAGTTGAATTTCATCTTACAACTCAAGTTCATATTCATTTCATTAGCTCATTTTATTAATTCACTTTATTAATTCATTTTGAATATCAAATTCAACTTCATTTAATATTAACCAAGTTAAATTTCTTTCCAAAAATCCATTTTATTTAACATAACTTAAATTTCAGTTTCTAAAGTCATTTAACTTTTACATAAGTTAAATTTCATATCACTATTTAAATTCAGATTTTGTTTTGCTTAACAAAATTGTTTAACCAATTTAATATTTGGTTTTATTTTACATTTTCTCATTTTATAAGTTATACAACTTATTTACTTAAAATTCATGAATATTTACTTAAGTCTCCTTCATTCACATGCTACTATTTCAATTTATAGTTATATAATCATTTTACCACTTAAGTGTATATTCACTTTTATTTGATTTATTTCAAATATATATCTAATTCGTTCCAAATCCAATTCAATTTCATTTATTTAACTTTTACTTTAGTCAAACTGCAATTCATATAATTCATTTTACAGACTCAAATTTATTTAACCTTACTTACGTTAAATTTTAATTTCATATCTCAATTTCACATATAAATTTTTGAAATTTCTTTTTCTTATTTACACTAATTCTAATTATTAGTTCAAAACTTATTAATCTTATAGATCAAACCATACTTGGATTTTAAATTCAAATTTGTTTATCACAATAAAACTTAAATTTCAACAAACTAATGGTAGCAAATCCATCACATAGAAACTCTAAAATGATACTAATGATGTGGCCATCATCATCCTTATTATTTCCCAACGACTGTAGTGAATTTAGTGCTTTAAATTCTTTTAAAATCCCTTTTTATATTATAAATCACATTTATAAATTTTTACTTATATAATTTCACTATTTACTTCACTTGTATAAGATCCATTCTAAATTTATTTATCTTATTTAGATTTATAATAATAACCACTTTTATTAAACACAACAAATAACAAATGATAATAATTAAATATTGCCATTCATTAACAACCAACAATCAATATATGTAATTATATATAAAATATAATCAAGGTAAAATTATTTCATTTACCCATTCAAAACAATATTATGTCGGTTTACCTTATTTAAGAGTTTAGAAACTCCTATCAATAACGTGGCGTCCCACATACCGACCAGAATTTATAAAACACTCAACAGAACAATCAACACAATATAAAACATTTTTATATCACTAACAAATATGCGCTCATATATATAATACACTCAAACTCAATCTAAGGCGCTGGTGACCCTATCTATATTGAGTACACATCAAAGCCTAGGAATATACTAAACCTAAACTCTGATACCAGCTGTGACGACCCACACTCGGCACCCTCTGAATCTGACACCAAACCATACGTGTCCGACCCAGAGCGCACCGATTGCAAATGATCATGAGAAAGAAAAGAGAGCGTGAGAAGAAAGAAGAAGAGAAGAGAAGAAGAGAGAAGCGGAATCAAAACAATACAGAATCTCACATCACAGCGGAATAACATATAATATAGATCAATTATCTTTTCAAAGAGAAACTATAATATACATAAATCAATATCAGAGTACACAATAAGTAATTATCAGCTTGGACGGTTATAATAACCTGTCCTTACAAACGCTGATAATCTACAACAACAATGCAATGCAATGCAGCATAAACAGATACGTGTATACGCCATAAAGATCACCAGCTCGCCTGCTGAAGCTCCAAAAGCACCAAATCTGAACTTGTAAATATACTCGGTCTGACCCGAGCATTGAAAGGGAAGAACACCCGGATCAGTCTGGTAAACCAGCGTGAGAAAAACATAACTCAACTGAATTTATAAAGTTATCAAAACTTTTCCTTTATCAAAACAAAAGGTATCTCGTAAGACCGCGTCGCAAATAAATACCGATAAGGTTTTTACCTTACGTAACCAAAACATTTCATATCAAATTCTCTTTTATTATAATAGTGTCTATTATACAAATAATATTAAAATAGCCGAAATTGTTACATTATTAAATTCTAGCATACACCTTGTAATACAAGGCTTTCTACAATAGAAAATGGCAGGCACGTATTGGATTTTGGATTTCCATACAAATGACTAGGTGAAGGGACTATATTTTCGAAAACTCGATACACCTCTAGAGGGATGTACCTAGGGTCGAGATACTCGGCGCCTAAACCAACACAAGACCGACCTACCC
The DNA here is from genome assembly GCA_030737815.1 of Allium fistulosum. Lineage (NCBI taxonomy): Eukaryota > Viridiplantae > Streptophyta > Magnoliopsida > Asparagales > Amaryllidaceae > Allium > Allium fistulosum. The sequence continues at coordinate 1,038,332,821 of CM060906.1, read as the reverse complement.
CTCACTAGATAGTATCGAATATGTCATCACTCCGGTTGTTACTGACCTATAATCTGTGGCCATAAGCATACATCAACAATAATCAGATACACGACGTCATAGCATAAGATATCTAGAAGAGTGATGACATCTCCTAATGGGAGCGACCCATTTGAGCCTTGCTGCTTCTATCCCTGTTTCTGTCATTTTTCAGGGAGTGAGGCCGAAAAAGGTATCGATTACCTTTCATATATCACACATCACATCATCATCATCTTTGAATGCCACATTGCCATTCTCGTTGACTACAAATTGCCTTCCACAAAAATACAACCCTTGAGCTCGTACGTCTCAAGGAGGGTGTTAAGCTAAGAGAAGTTTCCTTCTCCGCTACCTCATGATGTACGTTTGTAAAAACCAATGTATGTAATCTTAGAAATGCAATGTCAGACATCCATCCATACAAGTTGTCCAGGAATAGGACAAACCGAAGTTACTCTCCTACCACGTCCTATTGGATTAGTAGTGACAGCACTTGCAATGCATATTTCATAACGAAGAGACTACTACTACTATATGTATATTGGGATTTTAACCTCAAATGATCAACAAGCAGTCCTTCACTATGAAAATCCTATATATCAATATCATCGACCAACCTGCACAATAGTCGCATATATGTTGGTCCGAAGTGGTTTTCAAATAAATCAGATCCCGGTCTCTTCGCACCGACAATGCAAAATCATTTCTCCACCTCATACAGAAACTAAGTCTCATAGACTTATCACGTCTCCAACTTTCAACTTGCTATCCTTCGGCCAAGAAGGAAGCTCGATAGATTGGAGTAATCACTCTTCACTACCCAAATCAACATTCTTAACACAAACAATAATCAAGCCTACACAGCCAGTTACATACTAAGTTTATGACTAATTAGTCTCTACATCAAGTTGAGAAACTAAAATGGCCAAATTTGATAGTCGGTTATTTAACTATCAAAACAACAAATAAAATCTAGCACATAAGTAGTCACTGGGCCTGATTTTATTAATCTTTTATCAATCAAATCACTTTCCAACTATTCACTTCAAAATATCTTTAAAAAGATAATATTCAAAACCATTTCACTTATTGGGTATTTGGAAAACATTTTCATATACTTATTTTAATAATAAGTAAATTTACAAACCATTTTATTTTCAAATCATTTAAACTCCATTTTATAATATCACTTTCCAAAACATCCATTTAATTTAAAGTATTATTCACTGTCCAAAATCGTGAATATAATTATCTTACCAAATTCATTACTTCTACATATTTAATTTAAAGAATTTTTCACTGTCCAAAATCGTGAATATAATTCCTTCTATAAAAATCCATATTTAGCTTATCAAATTAAATTGATTTCAACTTTATAAAACAATGTTATATATCTTATTTCTATTTTTATAAAACTTCCCGTTTTGTACTCACTTATATTTATAAAATTCTATTTTATAAATCCATTCTTTTCTAAATCTCATTTGTTATAAAAATCCCTTTATAATCTCTTTTCAAAAAAGTCTAATTTATTTATAAAAATCCATTTATAAAACATTAACTTCGAATCCAATATAAAATATTGGTTTCAAATCCAATTATAAATCTATTCAACATATTTCAATTTAAAATCCATTTATATATATATATTTTATAAATCATTGTTTAAAATCTATTATTATATTTGTAAAATATACTTTTATAAAACCATTCGAAATCTCTATTTAAAGTATTTCACAAAACTAAAATTTAGTAACATCGAAAATCATACCTTTATTTATTTAAATAAAACCTTTTTCTTTTAAATCCATTCCAATTATTAAAACATATATAATTCCAAAACCACTTTGAAATCCATTTTTTTAAACAAAAACATCATTTTATTATTTTGAAATTCCAAAATATGGCTCAATGCTACCACAGCCCTAAATAAGGTGATTCACATGGATAATAACAATCATGGCATCCAACACAACAAAAATCACATGATACAGCATATATATCAATATCTGTAAACAAAATCACAATAGTGAGGAATCCTGTAAGATCCCTTCAACCTGTCACCTGCAACAAATATACATAAGAGAAAATATGTATAATGTCTTCTTCGAGGCAGACGCGCGTACAAAGGGTCATCCGCTCATACATGGGAACGTATAGGGTCTCATCCGCTAAAATATGCAAAAATATATCCAAACCAACTAATATATATAATATATTATATATCATCCAAACAATCATCAATCATCATAAATAAATTTATTCTCACTTATATAAAATTGTAAGCTAGACAGAGAGAGCAAGTTTTACTCACTTTGGTTGCAGTCGTCGTGATAGCGATTTATTTCGATTAAAATTAAACGAGCGTTCAATTTTAACCAAAATTTTCACTAGCTCAAATCAATCCAATCCAGCTCTAAAATGTAGTGCACGTCAATACGAACCCAACCCAATTCGTTTCGTCTAATTTTGACCTCGTATGAAGAAGTTATGGACTATATTAGATTACATGATTTTAAAACAAATTAATTTACTTTATTTATATTATAAACCTCAGAAATCTGGGCTGTTGATTTCAATAAAACAAATCATGGCCGTGAATCCTTTTCTTCCTTCCTCCTTCAGTAAATACGTATGCACAAACCCAATTGCGGTCGTTCTCTCATTGAATTAAGCTCCTCCATCGATCATCTATGCAACGATCAGGGACCACCATGCGAAAGCTCGCAACACCACACACCTATGTCCTCAACCCCTTGAAGCTCGGCCACCCATCCACCTTAAAAAACATGCATGAACGCGCCACCAACGCTGGCCGATATTGGCCTCTACACTACTTCGTTTCAGATCTCCACCGTTGATTAGATTCGCCTCGACGTGCTCTCCATCTTTCATTTAGGAAGTTTTTGTTAATTGTCAATGGATTGGCCAGAAATTGAGGAAGAAGAGAACAAAATTCTGGCCACTGAAATTCAAGTGGCGGCTAGGGTTTCAAAGGCTAGGGTTTGGGGTATGGGGGTCCTTATATAGGCAACGTTTTAAAACACTATTCATCCGAATATTTTTCGAACACCAAACGAAGCGTGCCTCCTGGCATTTATAATGCTTTACCCCTATTCCGAATACAATGGAATATATATCGGAAGCCAATTCTATCGTATTTGGAAGATAGGTTTTCGAATCGAATTATTTTAATTAAAATTCCTTTAATTAATTTCTGTGCGTTTTTAATTCGCACGACCAAACCATAAGTCGGATTGACATGAAATTTTGAATCCTATAATAACTTACTATTACGGATCCAATGAAACTAGTTTCATCGAAATCCAAGACAGTTTCAAAAATGACTATTTTTACACGTTAATTAAATATTAATATTTCCAATTTTTGTAAATTAACTTCTAATTTAGTTTTAAAAGTTTACTATCTCTATTCTAATCCAAATAGAATTTAAAACAACATTATAATCATTTTTATTCATATTAGATTCAATATTCAATTATTTCTGCAATTTCAGATATTAAATTAACAATCTAATTATCCAAATAAATCACTATATAAGTTATTCAACTTATAAAATTTTCTTTTAAATATTTAAAATCAATTAAATATTCCAAATTCGAGCGACTAAAAAACTAGATCGTTACACAAGTTTTCAAAGATGATGAGTTCAAAGTAAAGCAGGAACAATTTCTAAGAAACGACATCCATAGCGATAGTCGCTATCGAGGCAGTTTCGATAAAAGTCCGAATTTTCAAATTTAAGTTTTCATACTTGAAATTGTTTTGTAAATGTTTTATAAACCTAATAATAATGTATTAAAAATTTAATTAAGGATTTAATAATTAATTATGTTTCTAATAACTAATAATTAATTAAGTATTAAACAAGGTTTATTAACTTTAATTAATAAAGTTTAGTTTCAAATTAATTATCTTTTAAAGATAAGATTAATTTTAATAAATTATTAATTAAGTATAGGGTTAGTTATTTAAGTATTTAATTAATCAAGTGTTTAATAATTTTTAATTATAAATTAATTAAGGTTTTAATTTCTAAATAATTATTAATTAAAGGTTTAATTTATTAATTAAGTTTTAATTAAAAGATTAATTAATTAATTGAGATTAATCAATTAATTAATTAAGGTTAATTAATAGTCACTTATTAATAAAGGTTTTAAATTATTATTTAATAATTAATAAAGGATTAATTAAGGGTTCAATTTATAAATAAATTATTTTTTAAAGGTTTATTTATTTAAAAATATATAAATAAATTAAGTTCAAACTTAATAAAGATTAATTATGATTTAATAAGAGTTTGACTTGTAATTAATCATTTTAATAATGGAGTTTTAAGTTTTTAATTCTTGTTTTCCAAGAACCAAATTGCTTTAAAGGTACTTCTTTTCCAAAGAAGGTTTTGAACACAAGAGATTCAAATGTTGATACCATTAAGTAGGCAAACAATTGTGAATGAGTTATGTAAACTGTTTGATTGTGTGGACATGTGTTAGCAGACTAAATTCTCGTTCTGCTGTAAGTTGATTGTTTGGACATCTGATAGCAGAATGAATGCTCGTTTTGCTATAATGTAATTGTTTATTGTGTGGACATATATTTAGTAGAATAAATTCTCATTTTGCTCTAAGTAGTGAATTGTTTGGTCATCTATTTAGAAGGACAAATCACCATCCTGCTATTATGTTATTTGCACACACACACACACACACACACGGATATATATATATATATATATATATATATGCTAGTTGAGTTGTACTAACATGTTATTCCCTGATTTGGATATGAATTGCATTTACATATATGTTGACTTATGTAAATAAATGGTTAATGAAAAACGACTAAGGATCATAATATGGAATATTATCTAAGTTATTTGCGGAATATAAATATAAAAGTAAAGCAAATGACATCAGAGATTTTTATACTGGTTCGAACTTCCTATTTTACATCCAGTCCCAGACTCCTTCTGGAATTTAACTATCGACCCTCACTTAACCCGTAGGAACAGGTATTACACCGCCTGAGCAACCGAACATGACTTCAACCATCTAAGCAATAGAATAGTACTTTAACCACCTGAGCAACCGAACTGGACTTCCAACACAAACAGTAAATTTGTTTCTAACTGAGTATGCTCTTGAATAGCACTGATAAGTCAATAACTTACTCCCTTCCTATAATCTTCTCCTTCATGGTATATAGTGGAGTTAGTGAAGGTAGGAAGTTAATTTAATCACAAGTGAAATTGCTCTTGAATGTGCAAGTTATTAGAACGAGAGTTTGAATGTAAAAAGCAAGAGTTTAGACAACAAGAATATGAGATAGAATCGGAAAATTAGGTAATTAAAAAAAATACATTCTAGGCTATATATAGTGTTAAAATGTTGTGACTTATTGTGAAAAGTAACGATCAAAAGATACAGAAACAACTCTTGAATCAAGGGTTGTTTCTGTTTGATGAAGTGAAGTGACTTTTCAGATTATAGCAGTTATGCAATTTCAGTCGACTGAATAATAGAATTCAGCCAGCTAAAATGTTAAAAATTCAAACCAGAGAGAAAATAGTTTAAAAAAACTTCTTACTTAGTCGACTTAAATGGGTAGTTCAGTCGACTGAACATTCATATCAAATTGTGCATGTGCACAGATATTCAGTCGAGTGACCAATGTATTTCAGTCAACTGAAATACATGATTTCTACCATATTCATTATTTTTCAGAAAAGCTTTTGTGTGAACAAGTGTAACAACAACTTTTGATATACAAACTATGATTTGGAAGCTTTTAATTACGTGTGTGTACCACTTTGGAGAGATTTTAACAAAAATTAACTACTAAACTTAGACTATAGAGAAACCATAAACAATATTGAAGCTTCTATCTGGAATCTGCTCTGCAATCTATTGTCGAGTAGAATTGTATCTTCTCATGCAAATATTGTTAGTTCACATAATATTTACTAATATAGTTTTCACAATCAAAACATCAAAATACAAGGTTTTAACATTCTCCCCTTTTTTGATGATGACAACTGTGTAAGTTTGAAAATTTATAAAAGCAATTTACTCCCCCTGAATGAATATTCCCCCTATCAAACAATTTCTCCCCCTTTATCATCGACAAAAAGAAACAAATAGATAATAAGAGAAATATAGACATATAAGCACAGTAATCAACATATAACGTAGGGAAAGCAAATACACTTAGCATCATAAATAGCAAACAAATAAACATGAACGTGTAAATACGAGAAACAAAGAACTTTGTTACATAACAACATCAAAAACACAATAAACACATAGGCAAATGTCTTAAAAAATACCATATGATATGCATAGGTAAAATATAAAAACTAGAGCTCCTCATTATCCAAAGCTTCTTCTTCCTCTTCTTCTTTGGAGGTTGACCAAGTAAAAGGTGTGGGGTTTTTGACAACACCCGTAGAGGTAGATCCGGTACATGACACTTTTTCCCAGATTTTGTTTAAAAAGCCTATTAGGGAATTTAGCTTTTTATTTGTTTTGGTCACATTTTTCTCGACGGTAGCCACACGTTGTCCAAGCTTACTTTGATTGCGAGAGAGCATAACAAGTGCTTACTTTGGAGTAATGTCATCATGGAGCTCTTGAATCTCATCGTCGTCTTCTTCTTCTTGGTTGGGAGGTAGTGAGGATGAATACGTGACATTTGTATCCCTTGGTTGAGGAATCCCTTGATCGCGATTTGTGGCCCATTGTTGGAAGCTTATTATTTGTTGAGATTCTGGCATTTTGGAAGACTCATTAGACTTAGAGTCTTTGAGTTGAGTTCGCCAATGGTCGTAAAATGGCATTGGGTAAAGGAACTCCGAAGTTTTGAAGAATACGCATGATGTAGGCTCCGTAGTGGATGGTTTTGTATTTTCTTTTGTGGTTAACAGTGAATAACTCTTCCAAAATAATATTCATCCAGTTTACTCTTTAGGATGAGTAAATAGCATAGAGGTCTTGGAAATCCCTCTTGTAGACTTTCTTGTAGCTATCGGTACGAGGTTGCAGTGATCGAATGAGAGCTCGGTGAAGAATACGTGCCTTCGGACGTAAGGCACTGGATTTCAAGATTGTTAAATCATTCGATAGAAAATGATGAGAAACTTCGTCTCGATTATACATGTCCACTTCGACGTTATCGATATCCAATCATTCGGATGGACATTGCAATATATGGCCAATTAGTTGGAGAGGAAGATAAATTTTCACCCCACAAACCAAGCTCCAAATACAATAATCCTTGTAGGGGTCTTGATGGTCTAGATTCATGTTGGCGAAGAATAATATAATCAAGAGAGGATATATTTTGTCAATATTTGAGTCATACCCTATGAGATGGTCGATACCACTAGCTTCGGCAAGCACTCAGATAGCATAGCTGATGAAATCAGCAAACTTGGTGAAAGATCCTTCAAAAATTCGTGAGTTTTTCATTGAATTGAACCAAGTTACCACTGTCTCATTGTGAAGCCAAGAATGGATTTGGCTATCGGAAGGACTGATAGTAGATTCGCGAGCACGTTTGGATCTTGGGTGCCATTGATTTAATAGTTTTGAAGAAAAAAATTGATATTTGATGTGGAGGCTAGGGTTTTTTTTTGAAGTAGAAAGGTTTTTGGTAAGTGGTAAATGAAGAGGAGAGGTGAGTTAAGTAGTGTTAGGTTGAAAGGTTGTATTGGAAAGAGTGTATAGGTATTTAAAAAAAATTGAAAATATATGGGTCAGTCGACTGAAATGGGTTGCTTAGTCGACTGATATGCAAGGTTTTTCATGCCACAACTTTACAATGTAAAATATCGAAATTTAGTTGACTGTATATAGGGTGGTAGTCGATTGTTTGCTGAGTGGAAATTCAGAATGATTGAAGATTCAGTCGACTATATTGGGGAGGTCAGTCGACTAGTTTACAGGAAAAAGTAACCCGCATGTTTATAGTTCATTTTTGGGGGGATTCAGTCGACTGGTTGGAGTGGTTCAGTCGACTGTCTTTAGGTTTAAAATTTAAACGAGTTTGAATGTTCAGTCGATTGTCTTTAGGTTTAAAATTTAAACGAGTTTGAATGTTTAGTCGACCGAATGTCTTCTTCCAGTTGACTGAATATGTTGATTTTTTTGTGGTAAGCCTTTCTTCTAGCTTTTCCTTAATTTAGTTATACAATATATACATATTTATGTGTTTTCTAGTTTTAATTTAATGTTAATCATAAATATATAATTATTATTCCAGAAAACATACAACTTATTCAAATTACAATATATAAACAAAAAGACTTAATTTATGGAATTTTTCGAATCATCTGAGTGCGGTTCAACCTTAGTGATTTCGTGTAATGGATGGATAAGAGACCATGCATTACTTCGAGCACCACATTCCTAAGAGTTTAGAGACACTTGAGGAGGTTGAGCGCTTCATTCTCAAGAGTTCGGAGATACTTGAGGACGTTGCGAAGACGGTTGGTGCATACATTGCTTGAAAGATGATTCGCAGAACTTCAGAGCAAATTGTTCTAGGAAGCTTAATCGTTTTGCATTGACTTTTTGTTCGTAGTACATTTTGCGTTGAAGTTCTATTGTTTCCCGTTGATAATGATGGATGTCGTCAATCTTTTCTTTGGTTGATGGACAGCCAAAACCCAAGTTTCTTTTAGCTCTCTTTCCTATTGGCGTATACCCAGTGTGATGATTCGGTGAAGGCGTAATCATAACTGGAATATATACTGGAGTTGAATTGTTTGAGGAATTGGAGGTTGGAGTGCTAAATAAAATTGAGGATTGGTTTGAGCTTTCTTGTGACGACATTGTATTGTTTGTATATTATTTGTAGATTAAGTTATTTGAACACTTTGTAATGCTTAAGAAAATATGAAAGTTGATTGAATATATATACTGAGTTATATACTATTACTGGTTTTTGCATTTGAGGTGAAAAAAGTTTGGAAAAATTTCAGCCAAGTAAAAACTAGAGGTTAGAAAAAGTAAGAAACAATGGCCGTAAGTTAAATTAAAGAGAAGAAAGGTCTGAATTCAAGAGTCAAATTGGAATATTGGAACATCATGCAACTTCCTCCCAAGAGACCAGAGTTCAAGTATCGTCGGCTCAAATTTTTTGTTAAGAGTTTTATTTATTTTATACTTGTAAAATTTTTATACGTTAATATTGAATTATAAATTATGTAACGACACAATTCCTAGTTCACGTCTTAATTTGACAAAAATATTTTCATTTAAGGGTTTAGTAAATATATCGGCTATTTGATTTTCTGATGGTACCAAATCTAGTGATATATTTCCTTTTTCTACATTATCGCGAAGAAAATAATGTCTAATATCAATGTGTTTAGTTCTAGAGTGATTTATAGGATTTTTTGATAAATTTATAGCGCTTGTAATATCACAATAAATTGTTGATTTAGAAAGGTTTGTCCCAAAACCTTATAGTGTTTTTTGCATGTATATTACTTGACCACATGTTAAAGCAGTAGAAATATATTCTTCTTCACACGTCGAAAGGAAACACAATTTTGTTTCTTACTAAACCAAGATACTAAAGATCGTCCAATGAAATGACAAATACCACTTGTACTCTTTCAATTCGTTCGACATCCTCCAAAATCGGCATCATTGTATGATACTAACTCAAAATAACATTCTTTTAGATAAAAGAGACCGTAGTCTTTAGTCTTGCTTAAGTAACGCAAAATTCGTTTCACTGCCTGCAAATGTGATTCTTTGGGATTTGCTTGAAATAGTGCACACAAGCATACACTCATCATTAAATCCGGTTAACTAGTAGTTAAATAAAGTAATGATCCAATCATGCTACGATATAGTTATTGGTCAACACTTTTGTCATTTTCATCTCGATCGAGATATACTGTAGTGCTCGTAGGAGTCGGTTTAGCAGAACCGTTTTCCATACCAAATCGTTTTATAAGATTATTACAATATTTTTCAAAAGATCCATTTTTGAATTCACCACCATGATCGCTTCGAATATTTTAAATTTTTAAATTTTTAATATTTTGAATTCTTTTAACAAATATTTAAAAAATTTCAAAAGTATCCCTTTTATTTTTCAAAAATATTGTCCAAGTAAATCTAGAGAAATCATCTACAATTATGAAAACATATTTATTATGGTTTATATATCGAACTTGAGTTGGTTCAAAAAGATCTAAATGCAATAACTCAAGTGGTTGTAATGTAGAAATTATTTTCTTTGATTTAAAAGATGATTTTGTTAGTTTTCCTAACTGGCAAGCATCACAAATACTCCTTACTTTAAAATTCATTTTTGGTAAACCACTAACTAAATTATTCTTAGATAATTTGCTTATTGCTTTAAAATTTATATGACAAAATCTTTTGTGCCATAACCAAGGATCATTTTCTTTGACTACTGGACACATATTTGTGTTATGATTAACTTTCATATTTAATACGTAAATATTTCGTTCTCTAGTTCCTTCAAATATATGATTATCATTTTAATCAAATATGTTGCATTTATTTTCCGAAAAAGTTATATTAAAACCTTTATCGCATAGTGGACTTATAAGCAAATTATGTTTTAAATTTTTAACTAGAAAAACATTTGTAATAAGAGGTAAGTTAGATGTACCGTCGTTGCTCACATCGCCTTTGCCGATGATATAACTTTTAGAATTATCTCCAAATGTGACAGATCCTCCATCTGAATAGATAATATTAGCCAGCATATCTTTGTTTCCTATTATATGTTTTGACCAACCACTGTCAAGTATCCGCTTTCCTCTTTTCTTAGTTGGTACCTGCAAAAAATATAGGAATAACGTTGGTACCCGCTGTTTATTAGGGTCCTAAGAGCTAGATCTTAGGAAACCAAACCCAAGTGGGTTTAGAATTCCCTTTATAAGTAAAATCTTTATTTTTATGAACTGAATTTCTAAAAGATTTAGTATACTTATTTTTGATCGAATTATAATTATTTTTTGGTACCCAAATATTTATAGTATTTGTATTGCAAATTTCTGTCTTTTGAATGAAAACCCTTTGGATTTGGTTTTGCTTTTACAAAATTCTTATGTAAATTGAAATTTTTATATCGTGGGTTATTTTTCTTTGAACTAGTCTTGAATTTGTATACCCTAACCCTTTCTTATTAAAAAGTAGTTTGAGAATTACTAATAATCTTAGAAAGATTTTCTCTTCCTTTATTAAAATTAGATACATTTTTAGTGTCATTTTCTAACTCGGTTTTGAGACTGGTATTGTTTAGTTCAAGAATTTTGACATTTGATTTTAAATCATGATTTTCTGAAGCTAATGTCATATTCTTTTCTTTTTGCACTTCTATTTCATTTGATAGCATAGTGAGTTGAGAAGAAACGTTAGACAAAGATTCTTATGTTTTAACAAGTTCTTCTTCTATGATTTTCTTTTCATCTCTTAGCATATCAACTTCTATTTCATTTCTGTTTAATTTTTCTAGAGCATCTTTATACTTTCTTTTAACTTCTTTTAGTTTATTCAATAGCTCTGAGTTTATTCCTATTATATCATTAAAAGTAAGATCACTTACATTGTTAGTCGAAGCCATAAAGCAGACATTGGCTTGTTCAGAATTAATGTCAGTGTCACTATCAGATGATGAAGAGGATTCTAAATCATCTCATGTAACAGAGAATGCTTGCTTCTTTTTGTACTTGTCCTTCTTATTCTTGAATCTTTGTTCTTTCGGGCAGGACAGTCTTTCTTTGTGTGACCCTTCTTATGACATTCATAACACTCGACAGTTGAAAATGGCAGTTTATTGGTATTGTCTCTTATGTTATTTTCGAATTTCTTATTCTTTTTAAATTTAAAAACTTTTTGAAATTCTTTGCTATAAATGCCATGTCATCTTCATCTGAATCTTCTTGTTCAGCTTGGAAAGCAATATTCTTTCTATCTTGGGCTTGATCTCGCTTTGCCTGCAAATTTACTTCATATGACATGAGATTCCATATCAACTCTACAGGTTTGATGGTAGAAATGTCGTTAGCTTCTTCAATAGCTAAGACTTTTTGTTCCTATTCATCCGTTAAAGAGCTTAGGATTTTTGAGACAATATCAAAATCTGAATATTTTTCTCCTAGTGCTAATAGTGAATGATATATGTCTTGGAATCTAGAATACATGTCATTTATAGTTTCATCTGGTTTTATTCTGAAATTTTGAAACTAATTTTTAAGCATAGAAATCTTGCTTTGGTTCACTTTGTTTCACTTTGTTTGTTCCTTCATGTGTAAGTTTAAGAGTTCACCAGATTTCATAAGCAATTTTGCACATACTAACTCTAGTAAATTCATTCTTATCTAAAGCACAAAATAACATATTCATGGCTTTTGCATTTGAAGCAGCATCTATTTTTTTGTGTTTGACCATTGTGCATATGGTGTGGTAGGTATAGTGTATTCATTTTGAGTGGTATTCCAAATATCATATCCATTTGATTATATATAAATACTCATGCGAGTTAACCAACAGTTGTAATTCAAACCGTTAAATAGTGGTGGTCGTGGAGTGGATTGACCTTCAATAAAACTTGTGTTAGTGTTATTTTCCATATTAACCGAATATCGAATAACTATATTATGGTTAAATGATGTCCTTGCTCTGATACCAAATGAAAAACAACTAAGGATCGTAATATGGAATATTATCAAAGTTATCTACTAGTGCGGAATATAAATATAAAAGTAAAGTAAATGACACCAGGGATTTTTATACTGGTTCGAACTTCCCGTTCTACAACTAGTCTCAGACTCCTTCTGGAATTTAACTATCAACCGTCACTTAACCCGAAGGAACATGTATTACACCACCTGAGCAACCGAACATCACTTCAACCATCTAAGCAACAGAATAGTACTTTAATCGCCTGAGCAACCGAACTGGACTTCCAATACCAACGGTAAATTTGTTTCTGACTGAGTATGCTCTTGAATAGCACTGATAAGTCAATAACGTACTCCGTTCCTATAATCTTCTCCTTCGTGGTATATAGTGTAGTTAGTGAAGATAGGAAGTTAATTTAATCACAAAAGAAATTGCTCTTGAATGTGCAAGTGAATAGAACGAGAGTTTGAATGCAAATGGCAAGAGTTTAGACAATAAGAATATGAGATAGAGTCAGAAAATTAGGCAATTAAAAAAAATGAATTCTAGGCTATATATAGTGTTAAAATGTTGTAACTTATCATGAAAAGTAACGATCAAAAGATACATAAACAACTCTTGAATCAAGGGTTGTTTTTGTTCGATGAAGTGAAGTGACTTTTCAGAAATATAACCGTTATGCAATTTCAGTCGATTGAACAATAGAATTTAGCCAGCTGAAATGTTAAAAATTCGAACCAGAGAGAAAACGGTTCAAATAAAAAACTTCTTATTCAGTCGACTGAAATGGGTAGTTCAATCGACTGAACATTCATATCAAATTTGCATGTGCACAGATATTCAATCGACTGACCAATGTATTTCAGTCGACTGAAATACATGTTTTCTGCCATATTCATTATTTTTCAGAAAAGATTTTGTGTGAACAAGTGTAACGACAACTTTTGATATATGAACTATGATTTGGAAGATTTTAAATTACGTGTGTGTGTGTATATACCACTTTGGAGAGATTTTAACAAAAATTAACTACCAGACTTAAACTATAGACAAACCATAAACAATATTGAAGTTTCTATTTGGAATCAAGTCTGCAATCTATTGTCGAGTAGAATTGAATCTTCTCCTGCAAATATTGTTAGTTCACATAAAATTTACTTATATAGTTGTTACAATCAAAACAACAAAATATAAGGCTCTAACAGTTAAGTGACTTGAAAGTGAAATTGATGTTAAATGGTAACTTAAATTACTACTATTGGGATTGCTAAGCTCTTTTTTAAATTATAAAGTACGGTTTTGAATTAATTTCAATTCTTTCATCAATTTGGGGTTAAGGATTGTAAATAATTTTTCAAGTTATATTATTATTTTATAAAGATATTTATAAATAATAACTTATTTATAAAAATGGGTTTTACTAAGTAAAACAGATTATTTAAAGTGATTTAAAAGGATGAGTTGTAAAGATATTTTGTAAAGGATTTTTCTTAAAGAAGATTTACCAAAGGAGTTTTAAATGGGGAAAAGTTTTATAAATGATTTTAGAGGTTTGTAAAGAGGTTTTGTAATTGACTTGTAGACTTATAAAAGTGTTTTATAAGTTGATTTCGGAAATTTATAAAGGTATTTAAATGTGAAGTGGGTTTTTAAAAGGGAACTTTTTATAAAGGGTAAGTGGATTAGTTTATAGTAAGTAATGTTTTCAAAAGGAATTTGAAAAGAGAGAATTTTCCAAATGTTTTGATAATATACTTTATCCCTAAGATAAGTATAAATATTTTCCCAAGTATCAAGGAGAAGTAAGGGTTTTGGAAATAGTGTTGTGTAAAGATATTTTAATTAAGTTTTATAAAGTGATTTTATTAAATAAAGATTAAATTAACAAAGGCTTAGAAGATCACATATGGAATTAAATCAATATTTGATTGATTGTTTATTTGATATTTAAATAACCGAATAACAAACCCGGACCAAACATAACTTTGGAAATATCTAAGAGAAACACGTGAGTTATATGGCACAGTCATCCCCAATGATGTTGTACTATGCTTATGAATCTTGTTTTGTTCTTCTAGGGCAAATGATATGGAAATCCATCCATAAACGTTTAGGAGGTGAACTCCGCTCTTATCTTTTGTCCGTTTATTTCCTAAAGAACCGGGGTTGAGTTTACCGAAAATTTTCGAAAGTTGTTTTGAAAAGACCGGGATCAGATATGTTATCTGAAAACCACTTCGATCCAACTTAAGCGTTTTGAACTGAAGGCAGCTTGAAGAGTACGGAATTAAAGACGGAGTTTTAAAGCGCAAGGGCTATTTGCTACTAACCCTGAGGGTGATTCCAAAATGGGTGTAGTGGAGGTAGTGCCTTCGGTTTTGTTTAGTTCCGGAACGAACTTGTATAGATGAATGCTGGCATTGCATTGTTGCCCGATGAGCAATATTAGCATTCCAAGTGGGATTGCTGTTCTAAAAGGTGAAGCCGTAGCCTTAAGCCTCATCAATCGAAAAATGACATAAACTGCGCATGCAGCAGTGCCATGTGGGTAACTCACGTCAAGGTATGGTCATCCTAAATCTAGATCGATTACTATCTACTCATGTATGCTTCATGGCCCAAAGTGGGGTGATCATATTCGGTACTACTAGTCAAGTGGTAGCCAGTCCTGTGTGGCAGGGGCACAAGATGTTCTTGTCAGACCTCGGTGCATTTTATCTAGAGTTGTACTATCGGAAGGTAGTTCCTTAACTTATCATAGTATGGAATCCATTCTGTAATACATGCCTTTACAGTTTCAGATGTACCCACTTATGTTGAAATGTAAGATGCAAACATTTCAGCTATATTCATATTTTACCGAATCGTTAGACATTATTATAATATCACTAGATTTTCTACAAAAAGTGTTTTGGTTATCGTAAGGTAATAACTCGTCCGTATTTATATGTGTCGTGGTCTTACAAGATGCCTTTTATTTCAAAAAGGTTTTAAATATAATAATTCAGTTGTTTGAGTTTACTCACACAAGAACCATGTCTGACCCGGAGTTTTATTTTCATTCCCTAAAACTCTTGGGTGCTCAAATTTTTATGGGTAGCCAAGTAGTTCAGGTTTTCCCCGGATGCATCTTGGAGGAGCTTGGAGTAGGAGGCTTCATCGATAGCTAGTTATTATCTTATTTCTGCTGTTTATATGTATATTGTATCGGTTAGGTTAGGTACAGGCTGTTATAACTGTCCTAGGATAGAATTTGTATTAGTATGACTCTGATGTATCATTTCAGAAATGACTTTATTAAGAATTATGTTTATTAATATATATGTTATCCCGTTGAGTTGTGGGATTATGTGATCGTTTAGTTTCTTCTGATTTTCTATCTTCTTTATTTCCCCTAACGATCGGTCTTTCCGGCACTTGTATGCTCGGCACGCATTACAGTGGACGTATTAGTATCGATTTTCGAGGGTCGAAAGACCCGTTCATTAAATTTGGTATCAGAGCGCAAGGTTAAGTGAGAACCTTGACCATAGTGGGGTGAGCTCATGTGAGATCTGGTAAATGAGGCCCTAGAATGAGTATGAGCGTATTATTATAAGAGTGCGTATTTGTTAGTGAATACAAAATGTTTTATATCGTACTGATTTATCTGTTGAGTGGCTTAAGAACTCTTGTTGAGACGTGGGACGCCATGGGGTCGATACGGGTTCCTAAAATATGATATTATATATATATATAAAGAATGATTTTCAAAAATAGTATAGTACAATATTTTGAGGTATTGTTGTTAGGAGATAATAATATCCTATTCTTATCATTTAGTATTTGTTTAGTCATGCTCGTCCAGTTTGAGCATTGACTATGGTTAGTGTGTATATGTAGCTTCCCTTTTTAAGATTTGGGGTGGGTAAGTAGAAATAGGGAAAACATTGAAATGAGCACCTTATGAATTAAGTTTCATGATTTGACTATAAGGCGTTCGATTAAGAATGTGGGGTTAAATTGATTTAATAAAAGATGATTATTGAAAGCTAGAATATTTGAAATAAATATTTGGAAAATGTTTTATAAATTGATTTGTAAAATGATTTATAGGAATGTGTCTTTTAATTAAAAAGAATTTAAGTTAAAAACTTGAGGACTAAAATCCCAGTTGAAAAATGATTTTCAATGTTTGAAAGATAATAATAGTGTTATTTGAAAGCAATTTTGGTTCAAGAATAAAATTTTAGGGATGAAAATGTTAAGTAAGAAATATCTTCTTTGGATTGATTAGGGGGAAGGAGTCTCAATTTGTTTTGTGATGATTAGAATAATCTTCTAAGTGACGATCAGATGTTTACCTAGGCAAACGTTGTGGTGGACTTAGTAATTTATTCTCTTTATCATTGTACAATCGGAACAAGTTCAAACCTGAACATACCCAAAACAAGTGGGTGATATTTTTTTTTTTTGAAATATGAGAAGTATTGTTTCAAAAATGGATTTTTGAAATAAAAGTAATATTCTTAAGTTAACTAGTTCAAGTGGCTCGAAAATAACTTAAAATTCGGGAAGAGATGTGTTCGAATGGTAAACACTTCTCTTAAGTATTACCATTCCTAGTAACGGAGTGTATGATACTGTTTGGTAGTACCAAGTTCCTTAGCATCATTTTGGAATTATTCGGGCTATATGTAAATTTTCTAAGAACTAAAATTTTAGTATCACTTCAAAAAGCTTTTGAAATTGGACCGGGTATTTGGATCTTGAGTTTTCTTGGGGAGATAAATGAAAAATGGAATAGTTGAAGTAGATAGGGGTATAAACTCTCAGGATGTAGTGGAATAGTCAACAAGTTGAACCTAAGTTTAGTTTATGAAATGTTTTCATAGATAATTTAGCGGTAATAGAGTTGGTATTAGTGAGTACTAACTAAATAAGTGCGTAGGTTAGACGTAGATCATTTCTCCTTCCATATAGTTGTGATCTAAGATTCGAGTACATGGCTTTGAGGTGTTTCACAAAATTCCAAATAAGGATACATTACTTGCTTTCAGACGATGAACACTTGATGAGGGTTTTTGATATGGGACCAATGTTTTCTATCATAGTACATGGCTATGTAAGGAGAATAGAGGTTCCTAATCAAGGAACCTGATCGAAGTCCGCACTAGAAAATTGGGTGAGCGATGCTAGTTCGAAAGTGAAGTTACATATTCGAGTAGTGATCGAATCAGACTTTGTATATGAACGATCTATGTACATCATATGAACCGATGTATAGTGTTAAGTGTTTTCTGAGTTAGGTTGAGGTGTAATTTTGGGGACCGAATTCTTTTAAGGGTGGAGAATGTAACGACCCGGAATTTCACTACTTAGATTTGTGTATATTTAATTAATTTTAAATATTATAATACATAGGTTTTATAATGAAAATAAAACTCTTTTTAATAATAAATAATGGTGGTGAAATAGTTTCCAAAATTTGTTTACAAAAATATTTAGCTCGGAGAAAAATCGAAAATGTGACAGGAATTCATTTTTCGAATTTTCAACTTATCGAAAATATTTTGAATTTTTTGTGTTAATCAAACATATACATTTTTAAATAAGTTAGGCTTGTATAATGTATGTATTCATGTGTATACACTTAAGTGTAAAAGTTTAATATAACTAAGAAAAAAAAGAAAAAAGAAGATATAATGTCAAATTAGGGGAGATATAAAGTACACTAAGTACTTAAACATATTTTAACATGAAGTGTTAGGAAAGGGAAAAGGTGGTGAGGTGGAAGAAAATGAGTGGAGGAAAAAGAACAAGGGTAATTAGGTAATTCACCTTCTCTTTTGCTTACAAAAAGCCTTTCCTTCTTCAAATTTTTCCTCCTCTTCTTTCTATCATATCTTCCTCATCTGTTAAACAAATTAAGATTTTCTTTGTTTCAAAACAACGTAGAATTCCAGTGGTTATAGTTTTCATATGAAACACTTTTTCAAATTTTGAATATTTTTGATGCAAAAATATATGTCTTTTTGACTCATTTTCGGACCAATATTTTCTAGTCCAAAAACAGCACTCCTTATTTTGACCATATCTACCTCAAAACCACTCCAAATTGAGTGATTCTTTTTTTAAATGTTAGAGAAAATAATTTCCAATAATTTTTCTTTTGACCGTTTTTTAAAATTGCAAGAATAACATGGCCAAAAATCAAGGGGAGGATGACCAAATTTCGAGTTGATTTTGTGGTTTTCCAAGCTTTGCAAGTTCTAATGTATTTCAAGTTCTCTAAAGAGTTTTGCAAACTTTTGGTGAGTACAACACTTTTGTTTTAAAATTTTGTAGTTTTATGATTCTTTTTGCTTGGTTAATAAATTTGTTGCTTGTTGGGTAAATATGATATTGATTTGAATATACTTGTGAATGTTTGCATGTGGTATGGTATTAGATTTGAATTTAAAGTCTAAAATTGTTGTAATTGGTTTAAAGTTAGATCATGATTATGTTTAGGGTATGATATGATTTTGGATGGTGTGGTTAGGTATAGACTTGGATATTTGATGTAAATTCTAAGGAAGTCTGCACTTTTGTTGGTAATGACGACTTGAAACCCTTATGTGTAAACTATGTAAATATGTTCTGGAATTAAAAAGTATTTTCAAGTTTTCTAGTTTTGTTTTAGTTTACAAAACTTTTGCTTTATGTTTTCAAAAAGTTAGCAAGTTTTCAAAGATGATGAGTTCAAAGTAAAGCAGGAAACATTTCTAAAAAACGGCATCCATAGCGATAGTCGTTATAGAGGCAGTTTCGATAAAAGTCCGAATTTTTCAAATTTAAGTTTTCATACTTGAAATTATTCTGTAAATGTTTTATAAACCTAATAATAATATATTAAAATTTTAATTAAGGATTTAATAATTAATTAGTTAGGTTTCTAATAATTAATAATTAATTAAGTATTAAATAAGGTTTATTAACTTTAATTAATGAAGTTTAGTTTCTAATTAATTATCTTTAAAAGATAAGATTAATTTTAATAAATAATTAATTAATTATAGGTTTATTTATTTATTTAATCAAGTGTTTAGTTATTTTTAATTATAAATTAATTAAGGTTTTAATTTATAAATAATTATTCATTAAAGGTTTAATTTATTATTTAAGTTTTAATTAAAAGATTAATTAATTGAGATTAATTAATAGTTAATTATTAATAAAGGTTTTAAATTATTATTTAATAATTAATAAAGGATTAATTAAGGGTTCAATATATAAATAAATAATTTACTAAAGGCTTAATTATTTATTAATTTATAATTAAATTACATTCAAACTTAATAAAGATTAATTATGATTTAATAAGAGTTTAACTTGTAATTAATCATTTTAATAATGGAGTTTTAAGTTCTTAGTCCTTATTTTCCAAGAACCAAATTGTTTTAAAGATACTTCTTTTCCAAAGATGGTTTTGAACACAAGGGATTCAAATGTCGATACCATTAAGTAGACAAACAATTATGAATGAGTTATGTAAATGGTTTGATTATGTGGATATTTGTTAGCAGAATAAATTCTGGTTCTACTATAAGTTGATTGTTTGGACATCTGATAGCAGAATAAATCCCCCTTCTACTACAATGTAATTGTTTATTGTGTGGACATATATATAGTAGAATAAATTTCCCTTTTTCTCTAAGTAGTGAATTGTTTGGACATCTATTCAGAAGGATAAATCACCATCCTGCTATTATATTACTTGCACATGTATGTATATGCTAGTTGAGTTGTGTTGACATGTTATTCCCTGATTTGGATATGAATTGCATTTACATGTATGTTGACTTAAGTAAATAAATGGTTAAGTGACTTGAAAGTGAAATTGATGTTAAATGGTAACTTAAATTACTAACATTGGGATTGTTAAGCTCTTTTTGAAATTATAAAGTACGGTTTTGAATTAATTTCAATTCTTTCTTCAATTTGGGTTTAAGGACTATAAAAACATTTTAAGTTATATTATTATTTTATAAAGGTATTTATAAATATTTATAAATAATAACTTATTTATAAAAATGGGTTTTACTAAGTAAAAGGGTTTATTTAAAGTGATTTAAAAAGATGAGTTACAAAAGATATTTTGTAAAGGATTTTTCTTAAAGAAAATTTGCCAAAGGATTTTTAAATGGGGAAATGTTTTATAAATGATTTTAGAGGTTTGTAAAGTGATTTTGTAAATTGACTTGTAGACTTTTAAAAGTGTTTTATAAATTGATTTTAGAAATTTATAAAGGTATTTAAATGTGAAGTGAGCTTTTAAAAGGGAACTTTTTATAAAGGATAAGTGGACTGGTTTATAGTAAGTAATGTTTTCAAAAGAAATTTGAAAAGAGAGAATTTTCCAAATGTTTTGATAATATACTTTACCCCTAAGATAAGTATAAATATTTTCCCAAGTGCAAAGGGGAAGTAAGGGTTTTGGAAACAGTGTTGTGTAAAGATCTTTTGATCAAGTTTTATAAAGTGATTTTATTAACTAAAGTTTAAATTAACAAAGGCTTAGAAGATCACATATGGAATTAAATAAATGTTTGAATGATTGTTTATTTGATCGTTAAATAACCGACTATCAAACGTGGACCATGCGTAACTTTGGAAATATCTAAGAGAAACACGTAAGTTATATGGCACAGTCATCCCAAATGATGTTGTACTGTGCATATGAATCTCGTTTCGTTCTTCTAGGGTAAATGATAAGGAAATCTGTCCACAAATGGTTAGGAGGTGAACTCCGCTCTTATCTTTTGCCTGTTTATTTCCTAAAGAACCGGGGTTGAGTTTACCGAAAATTATCGAAAATTGTTTTGAAGAGACTGTGATCGGATATGTTATCCGAAAACCACTTCAATCCAACTCACATGTTGCGAACTAAAGATATCCTGAAGAGTATGAAATCGAAGATGAGTTTTGAGTGTAAGAGCTATTTGCTACTAACCCCGAGGGTGATTCCATAATGGGTGTAGTGGAGGTAGTGCCTTCGGTTTTGTTTAGTTCTGAAATGAACTTGTATGGATGAATGCTGGCATTGCATTGTTGCCTGGTGAGCAGTATTAGCATTCCAAGTGGGATTGCTATTCTAAAAGGTAAAGACGTTGCCTCAAGCCTCATCAACTGAGAAATGTCATAAACAGGCATGCAGTAGGGCCATGTGGATCGCTCTCATCCAGGTATGGTCATCCTATAACCTAGATCGATTACTATCTACTCATGTATGCTTGGGACCTAAAGTGGGGTGATCATATTTGGTACTACTAGTTAAGTGGTAGCCAGTCCTGTGCAGCAAGGGCACAAGATGTTCTTGTTGGATCCCGGTGCATTTTATCTAGAGATGTACCATCGGAAGGTAGTTCCTTACCTTATCATAGTATGGAATCCATTCTCCAATACGCGCCTTTACGATTTTAGATGTACCCAGCTATGTTGAAATGTAAGATGCAAGCATTTCAGCTATATTCATATTTTACATGAACTGTTAGACATTATTATAATATCACTGGACTTTCTATAAAAGGTGTTTTGGTTATCGTAAGGTAAATACCCGTCTGTGTTTATGTGCGGCGTGGTCTTACAAGATAACTTTGATTTCAAATGGATTTTAAACATGATAATTCAGTTGTTTCAGTTTACTCACACCAGACCGATGTCTGGCCTGAAGTTTTATTTTATTTCCCTAAAACTCTTGGCTACTCAAATTTTTATGGGCAGCCAAGTAGTTCGGGTTTTTACCGAATGCATCTTGGAGGAGCTTGGAGCAGGATGCTTCATCGACAACTAGTTATTATCTTGTTTACGTTGTTTATATGTATATTATATTAGTTAGGTAGGGACGAGCTATTTTTACTATCCTAGGATAGAATTTGTATTAGTATGACTTTGATGTATCATTTTGGAAATGACTTTGTAATGAATTATGTTGACTAATATATGTTATTCCATTGCGTTGTGAGATTTTGTAATTGTTTAGTTTCTTCTTATCTTTTATCTTCTTTCTTTCCCCAAACAATCGGTCTTTTCGGCACTTGAATGCTCGGCATGCAATACAGTGGACGTATTAGTATCGATTTTCGAGGGTGAAAAGACACGTTCGTTACATTGAGGGAACTGTGTAACATCACTACTTTGAGATTCTATGTTTATCCTTAGTTATATTAGCCAACGAAGAACTCTCGAGTGAATCATTCCATAATTATCAAAAAATTATTAATACGTAACCTTTTGGTGGCCCAACATCCTTGAGTAATACATTGCCCATCATTTTCGAGAGCGCTACGCAATCTAGTCTCAATTGATGTATCGATCTCCTATCTCGAAATATCTGACTATAAATATTTAAAATAATATATTATTTTTAACGTGCTAAACTTCTCATAATTACAATACACTGTAATTATTATCACATAAAAAATCATTTAAGGATTTTCGGTTTAATATACTTTAAGTTAATTACTTAATTAATTATATCACAATATAACAAGTATATAATAAAAAGAAAACAACTTTTATTTTGAACAAGTTTGGTTATCGAGTTAGATATATGTAATAAATTACATAATTACCCCTAGGGAATACCCCTAGCTCTATCAATCTCCTACTTGCACTTGGGGTCAATTATCGAACCTTATTCACCTTCTTTTATCAGTTTCCTCAAAACTGATCGGGTCAGTCCCTTAGTGAATGGGTATGTTATTTTGCTTTAATTATCTGCACTATCAATCAACTCTCTATGTCATTGATAAACTACCTTTATCATGTGAAACTATTTGGAGTATGTCTCTTGACATCTTGCAACCTCTAGTTTCTAATACGAACCATATTGCAACATTGTTATCATAAAAATATCATAGGATTCTCAAAATTTGGAATTACTCCTGACCAGTCATAAATTTGTGTATTCATCTATACTTCTTTTATTGTAGTGCTTATTCAAGGTGATATACTTAGTCTTTAGTTGAATCATCCACTACTTATTGTTTGAAACATTTCCAATTAAAGTTCTTAACATAACATTGAACATGAATTTAGGATTGACATACGATACTCAATATCACTTTTGAAGTTCAAGTCTGTGCACTCCTTCATAAGGAGTTCATTATTTCCGTAGATAACTCTTTATTATTTCATAAATTCTAAACTATCCTTTAGTGATCTTAATTCAGATATAATAATTGATTTATGTATCAAAAACATAAGTGAAATGCGTATTGTGGACATTATAGCATGAATGATAATTCCTAATACCAATGCATAAATAACCTATCTTATAAGATGCATGTTAAATAATTTTAATATTGTGTCTATGTATATCATTTGGGATAATCCCAACATCCTTTTATACTAATTATAAAAGATGTCGTTTTCAAATCCAACGTCAAGTGTTAAACAACTGAACTAACATGATATTAACTTAAGTGCATAATTAACAATCATAAGTTTTTAGTTACTTATAGTTTTATAAATATTTTGTGCTTATTAATATTCATTCTTATAAACACACATTTCCTATGCATTTTGATTGAAATTCAAACTATTTGATTTATCTATCAAAAAACTTGCTTAACTCTAATGCTTATCGAATAATACTTTCATATAATTTCTTGGATTATATCCAACAACCCACTAACTTAGAATCGCTCCGACTGACTTTGAGACACTTTGGTTATTGAGCATAAGTGGCACATTTTAATTCATTATTTAAAATTTCTGCTTCATATACCAAAACTCAAAATCATATCAAGCAATAATTTTGAGAGTAAAATCTTAATTAACTTAAGTACGATCAATGATGAATCTGTTGCATTAATTTCAACAATTGAAACATACATTACTATTCTTTTCAACATAGCTTGATGTATTCCAATTGCATTGGTCTTTTTCTCAAAAACATTTTTGCGGCCGATGGATCATATTCTTTTGGATACAACCACCAAAATAAAATTTTGATATGTAATCCATTTCTAATCCGTTCGTAATGTCATATGGTAGAGTCAATACTCTTAACGTTTATCGATAACTGAGGAAATTCTTTTATTGACATTGATAAGAAATCATAGTTTCAATTTATATGTGAGAGAACTTATTAGACATTCTAATTAGTTGTGTCTGTTTAGATTTGGTCAATTTCATTTCATTATTTCCAGTCGGTTTTATCTTTGGATCATGTCCAAATCCATTTTACTACCAATAATTTTTAAAAGAAATTCTTTCATCATGAAGCTAATATTTCTTGAAACAACAATTGTTTCTCAGTGCAATAAGTATGTATTCATAAACATTTTATCATTTGCATATATATACACATAAAACTAATTCGGTTTTAGATTTATGAACTTATATTCATAACATTAGTAGGTTAATCAACATTGATCAGTCCCAAACTGCTTTGGGGTGTTTCACCCAAGACCCCTCATGGGGAAACATTACATGCAACCTATCGACTCACACAACTAGTCAACTCCTTGACCAAGATTATGTAGAAGTTGTTTCATTAACTCTTATCTTGTATGGTCTTTGTAAACTTTGTTTTAGATGAAATTGAACTTAACCCAATGTACTTACTTCTAAGTTTTCGATCATACAGAAAAAAGTTAACACAACTTTGTTCATTATTAATCGTACTTTGTTCAACAAAGTCATTTTACTCCTTATCGATATATCATTATGTATTATAGAGAGACGTGAGTTTAATTTGAACATAGCAGATGTTCTTGCAATATTAGAAATATTAAATGTTACCATAATTTTTTTTAATAGGGCTCCCATTAGACTTTTTTATGTTTATCAAAACCCTAAAGAAAACATAAAAATCTTTCAATTCCTTTACTGGGTGTTAGACTCGCATGCCTTAGGATTCCAACCTTAAGGAAGCTCGACAAATCATAGGCCCTCATGCGATGGATGATATCTTATTGGTTGTATCAAATACTACTCCTAAACCATGGTCTTTGTCCTAATCTTACCTTGACCTTGAGGAAAGCTCAATAAGCCAAGAGAGATTATTCACTCATACCTACCATTTCGTAACGACCTAATTATAACGCACTATCTTGAGGAAAGCTCAAAAAATACATGCATACATCTTACCTCGTCTAGTCAATATAACAAAAGTACTACACATAACATCTCTAGCTTGAGGAAAGCTCAACAATTAAAGAGTATGCAAGTAATCTCTTGGTATATAAATGGAAGAGGACAACTTATATATTATAGATTCATAATCCATAATATATATCTTATTGATTGATATCGATGTAGAAAATAATGTATTTATGAAGAAATACCCTCATGATTCAAGTGCCAAACGCATCTGAAATCATGGTATATGTACTATACATATGTATTTATTCCTTAAATATAATTAGGGTTTCTTATAGTTCCATACTATTTAATTAAATTATAGTTAATTAATTGAATTTAATTAATTAAATAATATTTAATTAATTTAATTAATTGTTTGATTAACATTTTAATTAATTGAATTCAAATTTCAGCTATCAAATTTCACTTCATTCATCCTTAACAATTTAAAGATGAATATGGATATATAACATTCATAGTAATTTTGTACATATATCATTATACATGTACATTAATAAATGTAACGACCTGATATTTCAGACCGTTCAGATCGACAATGATCCACACATGTCAGACTTGAACTGCTCAAAATAGCAGATTGTTATTTTTTTTTATTTGGCAAAACTCGGCATATACAGTAAATAAATCAATCAAAGAATCACAGACACAGAGTAATAAACAATAAGCAGCAGAATTGTGATGACCCGATTTTTCATACCCAAAAAATCGAACCATCGGGATTAGAAGAAGAAGGAGGTAGAAGAAAAGAAAACAACACAACAGAATCTCACATCGCAGCGGAATAAAATATAATATATAATAACTGATCTTTACAGAAAGAAACTATATCTGTTTATACATACATCATCAGAATACAACATCAGAGTACAATACAATCAACATCACAATTCAGGACAGTTATAATAACTTGTCCTCACAAGATGACTATACCACTTATGATACACAGCGGAATACAACAAATACGGGTGATACGTCTCGCCATCCAGCTCGTTTCCTGAGCTCCACAACATCCTCTCCTGTATTTGTATACTCGGTCTAACCCGAGCATTATAATAAAATAACACCCTATTCAGTCTGGAAAACCAGCGTGAGAAAACACACTCAATTGGATTATTAAAGTTTCAAAACCCTTTGAAATCAAAAGCATCTCGTAAGACCACGCCACAAATAAACATGTCGGGTTTTTACCTTATGATAGTTAAAACACTTTTTATCAAATCTGTTTGATATTATAATAGTGTCTATATACAAATACTTATTCAAATAGTTGAAATTGTTACATGATTAAATTCCACAATACTAGCCACAAAGTGGGTTCTACAAACAAAAACCGTAAAAGGCATGTAGGGAGAATGGATTTCCAACTAATGACTAGGCACTGGGGTACCACCTGTCACAGTTCCTGGTCTAGATCAGCATACCGAGGATCCACCGTAAATCCCCTGCAACACAAGACCGGACTACCCCTTACTGGATAGTCCGAGTAAGATCACCCCACGGTTGGGATCAGCAACCGCCCACACAGCCGAAATAAAAAGGAACATCTAGACAGGGATGACCTCACCCTAATGGGCGCGACCCACTTAGCCTTGCTGCATAACCCTTAATTTTCAGTCATTCCCGGTTGATGATGCTCGAGGCTAAGCGTTACCTTTTTAGAACATTTCACTTAGAATGCCCACCGTCCACCTGACGATGTTCCGATAGCATTCATCCATACAAGTCTGTTCCGGGTTCGAACGGAACCGAAGGCACTACTCCTACTACATCCATTTTGGAATCACCCTCAGGATTAGTAGCGATTAGCCATTGCACTTCACTGCTTCATCTTCGACTCCAAACTCGTTTTCCACACGGAAACGTATAAACCGAATCGAAGTGGTTTTCGAGAAATAAATCCCGATCCCGGTCTCTTCGAAACGATCGGCGCATTGGCCAATATTGATAGTCGGTTATTTAACTATCAAATAACATTCAAAATCAACCATCAGACCTTTAAATAATTTCCCAAATTATTTATTTATCTCAAAATATCTTTGCAAGATATATTTCCACTTTCCAACCTTTTGAAAACAGTTTCAAACCATTTTCACTCACGGAATAAATTCCATAGTCTCACTTCTCTTTTAAAATCCCACTTTTATACACTTAAACCAATTTCAAATTGATTTCCAAATTTCTCCATTTTGAAATAAATCCCTTTACTTACTCAATTTATTTCAAAACCCAGTAACTCCTGATTTTATTTCTTTATTATGATTTAAAACCTTTTTATTTGAAAATACCAATTTCATATTTATTTATTTTTTCCAAATTCCTTCTTTATCCATTTTAAATAAATTCAAACCTTGAATTAAAAATAAATTCTTTATCTCTTGATATAATATCACTTAAGTTTGAAATTTAATATTTCTTTGTTTATTTAAAATTCCCTTTCCCATACTCGGAATTTATTTACTAAAAATTTAGAATCACCTTTATTCTTTTCCAATTCATTCTTTAATTTATTCAAATTCTCTAGAATTATTTACTTAAAATTCTCTCTTTTATTTTCTCATCAAAATCCAATTCTATACATTTTAATAACTCATTATACCGAAATATATTCAAACATACCATAGCATCCAACATTTCCAATTACCAATATAATTCATCACAGAATATCAAATAATCATAACACGGAATTATTAGAACAGTCTAAATAAATTTGAGGAATCCAGTTGGATCCCTCCAACCTGTTTCCCTGCATCCACATAAGTTAGCACAATGCCAGTTCCACTTCGAGGTGCAATATCGCGGTATATGGGTTTATAAAATATCATCCGCTATTATGCGGCGCATAGGGTCTCATCCGCTATATAATGCGGGAAATCAATCACTCCAATATATACTATATAATATACCACATCCAATCAATTCAACCATTCAACCAAAATTTAAATTTAACTATTAAATTTAAATTAAACCCAGATGACTGAGATTAACTCACCTTTGCTTTTTATCTGCAATCCACTTCATTATTGTCTTGGTTTTCCGATTTTGACCTTGAATAAGCAATTTATATGATTTATTAATATTCAAAATAAATTGAACCATTAAGTACCATTTAATAATTCAATTGGCTAATGATTTAAATTTGAACTAATTCTTCTTTAAATAATCTCCTAGTAACAAAAATTTTTTGATCTAATTAAACAATACATCTCCATTATTATAAAGTTAACTGGTACATGAAAATAGGTATATATTTTCTTTTCTGGCCAAAACATTAATTTTATAACAGTGTATATATACCATAATCACTATTTAGCATTTTTTTAAAATTAACATTAAGCTAAATATTTGTATATATCTATATATTTCTATAAACATTTATACTTCACTGTTTATTCTAAACAAACTGTAAATTTTCAAGTATATGTACATGTTTATTGAATCGAATTTCAAATTTGAGAAATAAATTCAAATACCTCACCTTCACACGTACATGCGACTCGAACTCGCCACCATCACTCGACACCTCGCTGCTTCCTGCCGATGAACCCAGCCTCGCCGCGATCGATCGCGAACCCTCATCACCCACGATGCCTTGTGAACCGCGAGTCGAGCCTACGTTTTTCCAGACGCTGCGCCATCGACCCCTCTTCAACCTGAACGTCGCCACCCCACGAACTCGAATGCAACAGCAGGCGAGTGACTCCTCCCCCGATACGCGATCGGAACCCTAGCGCGCGCGACCCGGAGTCGCGATGCTCGACCCTCTGGACTTCGAACGACCCCACTGCCTCTCTACTTGCCTTCGTCCCGAGCTTCCAGTCAAGCCGCCGCTTGAATGATCGAACGGCAAGAAATTGAGCTGCCGATTGAGGACTCGAGGGGATTGATAACAATTCCATACATAGATTTTAATTTACTTTCCCCCTTTTTTGATCGTCTTCTGTTTTATTTGAGGATAAAAGAAAAGGAGGCTTCGACCATGTTAAAAAAAATGACGTGATTTTGATCTGAACAGAAAAGAAAGGAGGGACATCGATTTGAACGAAGGGAAAAGTTAGGTCGGCTACGTTTGTGTGAACAGTGATGTGAATGGAGATGAAAAAACTCTGATGTGAAGGAATGTCGGCTGGTGAAGGTTGCTTGTATAAGAATATAAATATATAATTTAAATTGAATTTCAAATTATCTCAATGAATGCAACTTCCAATCTCGAACCCCTAACGAGGCATGCCGCTAGGCGTTTATAATGTTATATCCCTATTCCGAACACAATGGAAGAGGTTTCGAGTCCTAATTCGATCGTATGGAGAATATAGCTTTTTGGACTCAATTATTATTTTGAATTTTCAATATATATTCCAGCGCGTTTACTTACCGTACGCCCTCACGATAACTCCAAACACTACGAAATTTGAAATCAGATAATAAAACACTATTACGGATCCAATGGAACTAGTTTCGTCAAATTCCGAGACTGTGCCTCGGAAGGCTATTTTTAAATATTGATTTGAATGATATATTTTTAAAACTAAACAAACCATCTTCAAATTCAATTTTAAAACTTCTATTATCTTCAATATTATAAATATAAATTTTACAAGCCTTCAAATTATTTTTAACAAGCTTGAAACTCCAGATTTCATACTTTACCCAATTTCCACTTATTAAATTCAGTATTTAAATTATCCAATAAACAGCGATATTTGAAATTCAAGTTAGAAACTAACTTTTAAATATTTAAAATCAATTAAATATCCAATTTCAAATATCTAAAATTTTGGGTCGTCACATTCTTCCCCCCAAAAGAATTTTGACCCCGAAATTAATAAAGTAGAAAAATGGTCCACAACCCGTTAACTATTTTTCCAAAACCAAACGGTTTTAATCCTCTTTCCAAAATAATCTTTTCATTAAAGACACATTATTACTCTTATTAACTTTCCAAACTTATCCATAAGTCCTAAACAATATCACTTACTTAACAATTCAAATTTAAATTTAAAACCAAATTTTGAATCATCAAAATTTTCTCAAATTTTTTCTAACTCACTAAATTCCCGAAATTTTTTGCCAGCGTCTCCTTTGCGCGGCTAGCTCGGTACTACTACAAAATGCCTCTACGGGCCCCCAAATTTCAAAAAGAAAACAAAAGCCAAGTGGTTAGATCGGAAAATCATCAAATTTCATACAGAAATTTAAATACATACCTTTGCCGAGCAAATTCCAATTTATCTTCTGAAATCAAAAATCCCAATTTCCTTTTTTTGCTTTTTAAACACCTATGTCCTACTTGGCAATAATATCCGATTACAGAATCCAAATCATTTTATTCACTTCCTTTACAAAATTTTCAATATCTATTTTACTTAAGCCCGTACGATGCACATATATCATCTGTACGCAATACCAAATCCGATCGCTCACTCGATCACACAATTTCACTTCCGAACTAGTATCGTCCACCTGACTTCCTAGTGCGGACTCAGATCTGGTTTCTTGATCAGAAACCGTCATCCTCCTTGCATAGCCACAAACTATGATAGAGAATTTCCAGAATCAATCAAAATCTATATCCAGGGTTCACCGTCGAAAATTGAGTGAAAAATCCTAACTCGGATCGGTATAATTATCTCGAAAGTCTGTGCTCGAATCCGGATCAAATCACTATGCGAATAAAATAATATACGTACATCCTACGTATTAATTTCAATTTATTATTAGCTATATAAATTCTCTTTTATTCACAATCATTTGATTTCTATTTACTTATTCACAATTTCCCTTTTCACAACTTTCAGTTTTAATCTTCATTCAATTATTCACTTAGTATATTTCTCCATTCCAAAATTACTTAGTATATTCCCAATATCAATTTACTTGAGAACTTCATTCTTCATTTCTTAAGTTCAATATAAATATTTCTTATATTTATTTTTACTACTTCACTACTGAAGTGTATACTCCAATTGAGTTCCAATTCCATATAAAATCAATTTGCTTCAATTTATTAGTTATTTTCAAATCTAAATACTTTTTCCCAATTTTCATTCAAATTTTCAATTTCAATTCTACTTGAATTCTATTTGTCTTCAAACTCTGAATATTGAATTTTATCCACCTTACTTTACATATACAATTTTAAATTAGATTTCAATATTCAGTTTCAATTCTATTTGCTTACCAATTTTAAATCATTTGTCGTTAGCGAAAATTTTAAAAAATTTCTAACTACCAAAATTTCCGAATTTTTTTGGCAGAGTCCCCTTTGTAAGGAGGAGCTTTTGCAATTTGACAAGGGATATAAACATATATACATCGACCCACACGGTCGGAAAATAAAAAACAAACAACAGTTCATATTTCCTTTTTTTATTGCGTAGGCGTACCTTATTTAGCATTTTTAAGAAAGCGGCTTATTTATTTAACATTTGCGCGATCAAAACCAACCAAACGGCTTCCCTGTACCTGTACTAACTCAATTCAAACATGTAAGTGCCAAATATATGAATTTTACAACATTTCACTTCCGTTTACAAAGCTAATACATGAATTCTATAAACAATGCATGTTATATAGTTTTCATAGGCACATATAAGGTTTCGACACCTATTTCAATTGCATATTTGCATAATTTTCATTCAAAACCATTTTATTTAGGCTCGACAACATTCATTGCTTGTATATTAATAACCATTTCCAAATTAATTCAACTCAGACTTTATTTAATGGACTTTTATTTTCACTAAGGTCAAGCTTCCATAAATTTAAACTTAAGTTAATTTACTCCAAACCATTCCAATTTCATAACTTAAGTTCATTCTCATTATCCATTTTAAATTTTAATTCATATTCTCAATTTATTTCTAAACTTATTTTATTAATAACAAGACCAATTAAATTTTATTTAAGTCACCATTTTACCCAATTTACTAACAATTTCCAAATTCACTTTCATTTAACTATTCTCCAAGTTAAATTGTATTCTAAAAAAATTTCAAGTTTTTATAAGTTTTTCAAACCCATTTATTATTCCATAAACATTTTTAATTAACTTCCAGAGTTTTAAGCAATTTCTCAACACTTCAAAATCACCTTTGAAATCAATTATATCCAAAATCCTTTGGTATAACCAACTATTTCTTTGAATTTTCAAAACCAAAACCCAGTTTTGCAAACAAACACCAATCCAAAACATCCAGGTAGCAATTCCTCTCTTGAAAACTCGAAAATGAACACCGATGATGTCGCGATCATCATCGGAATTATTTTCCAGCGACCGAAGAGAGTTTAGTGCTTTTAACTCTTAAAACATTTCCACATATTCTTAATTTCAAATCCAATTCAAAATATTTCTCAACTACTATCACCATTATTACTCCAAATCTTTTGAAAACCATTTTCAAACCCAAAGGAATTTAAAACTTTCCCAAAATGCCAAATTCCAAATCCATCCAATTCATATTCAAACATTATCCTGGGATTTTCATCTCGATTTATTTTCAAATATTTCTCTGGAATTCTATTTCAAATTATAAATCACCTTTATAGTTTACATTTACAAATCTCATTTGTATATGAATTTATTTCTTAGCTTTTAGTTATGATTTCAATTTCTCATTCAGATTTTACACAACTATGATAATAATTTGATATTATCATTCCTAACAATCAAGCAATCACATATACAACTGTAATAATTTATGAAAAGTTATTCCTTTGTACAAAAATAATTTGGGTAAAATTATTTCTTTTACCCTATTTTAAAACAATACTGTGTCGAATTGTTTTATTCAAGTGTTTAGAGATCTCTATCAATAACGTTAATTACTCGTATTGACCATAATCCATAAACCACTCAATAAACCAATCGACACAATATAAAACCATTTTATATCCACTAACAAATACGCGCTCATATCTATTAATACACTCACACTCATTTTAGAGTACTACGAACTCTATTTCTAATGATTAAACCCCACCAAAGCCAAGGTTCTCTCTTAACCTTCAGCTCTAATACCAACTGTGATGACCCGATTTTTCATACCCGAAAAATCGAACCATCAGGATTAGAAGAAGAAGGAGGTAGAAGAAAAGAAAACAACAGAACAGAATCTCACATCGCAGCGGAATAAAATATAATAGATAATAACTGATCTTTACAGAAAGAAACTATATCTGTTTATACATACATCATCAGAATACAACATCAGAGTACAATACAATCAACATCACAATTCAGGACAGTTATAATAACTTGTCCTCACAAGATGACTATACCATTTATGATACACAGCGAAATACAACAAATATGGGTGATACGTCTCGCCATCCAGCTCGTCTCCTGAGCTCCACAACATTCTATCATGTATCTGTAATACTCGGTCTGACCCGAGCATTATAATAAAATAACACCCGAGTCAGTCTGAAAAACCAGCGTGAGAAAACACACTCAATTGGATTATTAAGGTTTCAAAACCCTTTGAAATCAAAAGCATCTCGTAAGACCACGTCACAAATAAACATGTCGGGTTTTTACCATACGATAGCCAAAACACTTTTTATTAAATCTGTTTGATATTATAATAGTGTCTATATACAAATACTTATTCAAATAGCTGAAATTGTTACATGATTAAATTCCAGCATACTAGCCACAAAGTGGGTTCTACAAACAAAAACCGTAAAAGGCACGTAGGGAGAATGGATTTCCAACTAATGACTAGGCACTGGGGTACCACCTGTCACAGTACCTGGTCTAGATCAGCGTATCGAGGATCCACCGTAAATCCCCTACAACAAAAGACCGGACTACCCCTTACTGGATAGTCCGAGTAAGATCACCCCGCGGTTGGGATCAGCAACCGCCCACACAGCCGAAATAAAAAGGAACATCTAGACAGAGATGACCTCACCCTAATGGGCACGACCCACTTAGCCTTGCTGCATAACCCCTGATTTTCAATCATTCCCGGTTGATGAGGCTCGAGGCTAAGCATTACCTTTTTAGAATATTTCACTTAGAATGCCCACCGTCCACCTGACGATGTTCCGAAAGCATTCATCCATACAAGTCCTTTCCGGGTTCGAACGGAACCGAAGGCACTACTCCTACTACATCCATTTTGGAATCACCCTCAGGATTAGTAGCGATTAGCCCTTGCACTTCACTGCTCCATCTTCGACTCCAAACTCGTTTTCCACACAGAAACGTATAAACCGGATCGAAGTGGTTTTCGTGAAATAAATCCCGATCCCGGTCTCTTCGAAATGATCAGCGCACTGGCCAATATTGATAGTCAGTTACTTAACAATCAAATAACATACACAATCAACCATCAGACCTTTAAATAATTTCCCAAATTATTTATTTATCTCAAAATATCTTTGCAAGATATATTTCCACTTTCCAACCTTTTGAAAACAGTTTCAAACCATTTTCACTCACGAAATAAATTCCATAGTCTCACTTCTCTTTTAAAATCCCACTTTTATACACTTAAACCAATTTCAAATTGATTTCCAAATTTCTCCATTTTGAAATAAATCCCTTTACTTACTCAATTTATTTCAAAACCCATTAACTTCTGATTTTATTTCTTTATTATGATTTAAAACCTTTTTATTTGAAAATACCAATTTCATATTATTATTATTTTCCAAATTCCTTCTTTATCCTTTTTAAATAAATTCAAACCTTGAATTAAAAATAAATTATTTATCTCTTGATTTAATATCACTTAAGTTTAAAATTTAATATTTCTTTGTTTATTTAAAATTCCCTTTCCCATACTCGGAATTTATTTACTAAAAATTTAGAATCACCTTTATTCTTTTCCAATTCATTCTTTAATTTATTCAAATTCTCTAGAATTATTTACTTAAAATTCTCTCTTTTATTTTCTCATCAAAATCCAATTCTATACATTTTAATAACTCATTATACCGAAATATATTCAAACATACCATAGCATCCAACATTTCCAATTACCAATATAATTCATCACAGAATATCAAATAATCATAACATGGAATTATTAGAACAGTCTAAATAAATTTGAGGAATCCAGTTGGATCCCTCCAACCTGTTTCTCTGCAACCACAGAAGTTAGCACAATACCAATTCCGCTTCGAGGTGCAATATCGCGGTATATGGGTTTATAAAATATCATCCGCTATTATGCGGCGCATAGGGTCTCATTTGCTATATAATGCGGAAAATCAATCACTCTAATATATACTATATAATATACCACATCCAATCAATTCAACCATTCAACCAAAATTTAAATTTAACTATTAAATTTAAATTAAACCCAGATGACTGAGATTAACTCACCTTTGCTTTTTATCTGCAATCCACTTCATTATTGCCTTGGTTTTCCGATTTTGACCTTGAATAAGCAATTTATATGATTTATTAATATTCGAAATAAATCGAACCATTAAGTACCATTTAATAATTCAATTAGCTAATGATTTAAATTTGAACTAATTCTTCTTTAAATAATCTCCTAGTAACTAAAAATTTTTGATCTAATTAAACAATACATCTCCATTATTATAAAGTTAACTGGTACATGAAAATAGGTATATATTTTCTTTTCTGGCCAAAACATTAATTTTATAACAGCGTATATATACCATAATCACTATTTAGCATTTTTTTTAAAAAAAATTAACAATAAGCTAAATATTTGTATATATCTATATATTTCTATAAACATTTATACTTCACTGTTTATTCTAAACAAACTGTAAATTTTCAAATTTATATACATGTTTATTGAATCGAATTTCAAATTTGAGAAATAAATTCGAATACCTCACCTTTGTTAAGACCTCGGTTTCGATGTCTACTATGAATTTTGACAAACGACAACTATATACATTATGTACTAACATATGTTTTGCAGGAATAGCCACAAGACTGGATTCATATTATCTTCATGCTGCATATGTGTTGTTTTGGGTCTTTGTTTAGTATTAAAATTTTGTGAAAATCTCTCCTCTAAGATATATATATATACACACCAGTGCGAAGAATAAAAACTCAATTTCAGACTGAATTCAGACGTCTGAAATAACCTATTCAGACGTCTGAATCTGAAGATAAAATTCAAATTTCAAACAATATTCAGACGTCTGGTTCTGGTATTTCAGACGTCTGAATATAGATAAAAATAGCCTAATTTCTTTCTGTTTTGCACGCTTAAAATTTCAGAAGTCTAAAATTTTACTTTCAGACGTCTGAATCTTTACAACTGCTATTTTTGTGAAAAGACACTTCTCTTCACCTAAGAGAAACTCTTTCAAATTCAATGGTTGCAACTGTTCTTTTTATTATAACTTTTCATCTATAGCTGCAACTCTTTATACACTATAAATAGATTACAGAATTCAACAAACAATTAACCGAATCTAATTTTAATATTCTTGAATTCCTATCTACTCTATATTTTCAAACTGCACTCAAACTGAATACATTTTCTGATCGTTGATCACTCTTCCACTATTCTCAAAGCACATCACTATATATCCTAAAGGAGAAGATTATAGGAAGATTGTATTATCAAGAGACAAATTCGTGTTATTAAGAACACACAGTGTCAAATACCTTTTGTATAAGTTGAAGTCCTGTTCTGCTGTTCAGGCGTGTGAAGACCTCTTCGGCTGTTGAGGCAAAATCCTGTTCTGTTGCTCAGGTCCCTTGTTCGGCTGTTCAAGGGTTGTTGTAAACCTGTTCCTCCGGGTTAAGTGAGGATTGTTGTTAGTGAAATTCCAGAAGGAGTCTGGGACTGGACGTAGAACGGGAAGTTCGAACCAGTATAAAAATTCCTGGTGTGCTCGTTTATTATTTACTATTATCTGCTAATTATTCTTTTATTCCGCACTGCTTTTGTACTATTCCATATAGCACGATCCGCACCGAACTTTCATTTGGTATCAGAGCAGGAATCTAATAACCGTTACACAGTTATTTGATAATCTGCTTATATGGCCAACATGGATAACAACGCTATTCCAAATCCTGTCACTAACTCTGGCATCATAGAAGGACAAGCCACTGGACGACCTCCTTTCTTCAATGGATTAAATTATAACTATTGGGCGACACGAATGCGTATTTATATGCAGGCTAATGGTTTTGATGCTTGGAATATCACACAAGCCGAATACACTGCACCAACCACTGAATATACTACTTGGTCGACAGCCCAAAAAGCAGAAGCTACCTTAAATGCCAAGGCTATGAACATGTTGTTTTGTGCTCTAGATAGAAATGAATTCAATCGTGTTAGCATATGCACCACTGCATATCAAATATGGCAAACATTAAAAACAACTCATGAAGGAACAAGCAAAGTCAAGCAAAGCAAGATATCTATGCTCAAAAATCAGTTCCAAAATTTCCGAATGAATCAAGACGAATCCATAAATGATATGTACTCTAGATTTCAAGATATCCATCATGCCTTGATCGGACTTGGTGTAACATATTCAGATGCTGATGTTGTCTCAAAAATCCTAAACTCTCTAACTGACGAGTGGGAAAGAAAAGTTTTGGCAATTGAAGAAGCTAACGATATTTCAGAAATGAAGCCAGAAGAATTAATAGGAAATCTTATGTCATACGAAGTCAATTTACAGGCAAAACGAGTTCAAACTCAAGACAGGAAGAATATAGCCTTCCATGCTGAAAAAGATGAATCAGAATCAGATGATGAAGATTTAGCATTTATTGCTAAAAATTTCAAAAAGTTTCTCAGACACAAAAAGGGAAATAGAAACAATGGAAGAAGGAACTTTAATAAACCTTCTTCATCAGTTCTAGAATGCTTCAACTGTCACAAGAAAGGACACATGCAAAAAGATTGTCCAGACCAGAAGAAATCAAATCACAACAAGTTTAAGAAGGACAAGATCAAGAAGAAAGCATTCTCTGTCACTTGGGATGATTCAGACTCTTCGTCTTCTGATAGTAGCAGTGAAAGCGAAAATGAACAAGCTAATCTATGCTTCATGGCTACTGAAAATGAGGTATCAAATTTTACCTTCGATGATATGGTAGAAATTAATACTGAATTAATTAGTACTATGAAAAATCTCAAGAAAAAGTATAAAGAAGCTGTTGAACAAAAGAACAAAGCAGAATTCGAAAGAGATATGCTTAAAGACGAGAAGAAAATATTAGAAGAAGAATTAGAAAAAATTCAACTTTCATCTTCTAATAATGATTCTCAATTAACCTTCTTGAGTCAAGAAATTGAAACTCAAAAAGGAAAGAACGATGCTTTGTCTTCTGAAAATCATGAGCTAAAATCTAAAGTCAAACTGATTGAGTTGGAAAATACTGGATTAAAGGCTAAATTAGAAGATATTTCTAAAAATATCTCTAATTTTAATAAGGGGAGAGAAAATTTATCTAAGATAATTGAAAACTCTCAGCCTTCGACCAGTAAAAAGGGACTAGGATATATTAAGAAACAAATAGCTCCTCAAAATAATTGGAGACAGTTTGTTAAATCAAAATCCACATCAGTTCAATCTAAAAGAAATCAAGAACTGAAAGCTTCTATACATAAACCAAAAAGGATACAGATATCTAAAACCATAAAAATATGGGTTCCTAAAACAAACAATAGTTTGATTAGGAATACATATATAAAATCCTTTTTGGAAACTGTTCATAAAAGTCAGAATTATATTTACAAAGGGAATACTGGACCCGAATGGGTTTGGTTTCCTAAGATCTAACTCTTAGGACCCTATAAAAAGGTGGGTACCAATGGTCTTAATTCTATTTTTTGCAGGTCCCACTTAAAAAGAGAGGAAAGTGGATTCTAGATAGTGGTTGCTCTAAACATATGACTGGAGACAAAAGTATGCTGACAAATATTACCTACACAAATGAAGGCTCAGTCACATTTGGAGATAATTCCAAAGGTTATATCATCGGCAAAGGCGATGTGAGCAACTTCGGTAATTCTAATACTCCTCTTATCTCTAATGTTTTACTTGTTAAAAACCTGAAGCACAATTTGTTGAGTATCAGCCAATTGTGTGACAAAGGATTCAAAATCTCTTTTTCCGAAGATAAGTGTAGCATTTTAGATCACAGTAGAAATCTCATATTTGAAGGTAATAGAAACAGAAATATATATGTTCTGAATATGAAAGTCAATCATAATTCAGATATGTGCTTAATAGCTAATGAAAATGATCCTTGGTTATGGCACAAACGTTTCTGTCATATTAACTTCAAATCCATTAATAAGTTATCTAAAAATAACTTAGTAAAGGGGTTACCAAAAATGAACTTTAAAGTAGATCATATTTGTGATGCCTGTCAATTAGGTAAATTAACAAAATCATCATTTAAATCTAAAAAGGTCATTTCGACATTACAACCACTAGAGTTACTTCATATGGATCTATTTGGACCAACACAAGTGCAATCCATAAATCATAACAAATATGTGTTTGTAATTGTCGATGATTTTTCTAGATATACTTGGACAATTTTTATGAAAAATAAAAGTGATACTTTTGATCAATTTAAAATTTTCGTCAAGAGAATCCAAAACTTGAAGGATTTAAAAATTAAGAATATTCGGAGTGATCATGGAGGAGAGTTCGAAAATGAAGCTTTTGAACAATTCTGTAAAAAGAAAGGAATTTCTCATAATTTCTCGTTTCCTAGAACTCCACAACAAAATGGAGTTGTAGAACGAAAGAATAGAACTTTACAGGAATGTGCAAGAACTTTGTTAAATGGAAGCACACTTCCAAAACATTTTTGGGCAGAAGCTGTAGCAACTGCCTGTTATGTTTTAAACAGGGTTTCCATTCGACCTCTCACTAAGAATACTCCATATGAACTCTTTAATAGCAGAAAACCAAACATATCCTATTTCAAAGTTTTTGGTTCAAAATGTTTTATATTAAACACTAAAGATCAGCTTGGCAAATTTGATGCGAAATCTGACGAAGGTTTCTTCCTAGGATATTCGGATCGAAGCAAGGCCTATCGAGTGTTTAATAAAAGAACAAATACTGTTGAGGAAACTCTACATGTATCGTTTGATGAAAATTTTCAACAAATAACAAGTATAAATAATGATGATGATGATAACATCATAAATACAGAATCTGAAAATGTTAAAATAAATGAAAACGAAATTGATAATCCTAATGAGAACGATAATATTCAAAATGAATTAAAATCTCCACCACATATCTTACGGGATCATCCTGTTCAAAACATTATTGGAGAAATTAATTCAAACGTTCGAACTAGGAATCAATTAAACCAAATGGGCCATGTAGCATTCTTATCTACTATCGAGCCAAAGAACCCAAAGGAAGCCTCTACCGACGAATACTGGATCATTGCAATGCAAGAAGAACTAAATCAGTTTGAGCGCAATGAAGTTTGGGAATTAGTTCCTAGACCAAGTAATCAAACTGTTATTGGAACAAAATGGGTTTACAAAAACAAGGCGGACGAACAAGGAAATATCACTAGAAATAAAGCAAGATTGGTGGCTCAAGGATACAATCAGGAAGAAGGTATCGACTATGAAGAGACTTTCGCTCCTGTAGCAAGACTAGAAGCAATTCGAATACTACTGGCCTATGCGTGTTTTCATAATTTTAAACTTTATCAGATGGACGTTAAAAGTGCCTTTCTGAATGGATATATTAAAGAAAATGTGTATGTTGAACAACCTCCCTTATTTGCTCATGAAAAATATCCCAATCATGTATATAGACTTAAGAAGGCTCTATATGGTTTAAAACAAGCACCACGTGCTTGGTACGAACGACTTAAGAGCTATCTAATCTCTTCGGGATTTCAAATTGGAAAGGTTGATCAAACATTATTCATTAAAAATTCAAAAAGGGATATTTTAATAGTTCAAATCTACGTTGATGATATCATATTTGGTTCCACCAACGAAAAATTATGTCAGGATTTTTCGGATATTATGACTAAGGAATTTGAAATGTCCCATATGGGAGAATTATCATACTTTCTTGGTCTACAGATTAAGCAATTACCGAATGGTATATTTTTTAATCAAGAAAAATATTGTAATAATCTAATCAAACGCTTCGGAATGGAAAATACTTCTGCCAAACCAACTCCTATGAGTACAACAACACATCTTGAAAAAGATGAAAATGGCAAAAGTGTTGATCAGAAACAATACCGAAGTATGATTGGATCATTACTATATTTAACTGCAAGTCGTCCTGACATAATGATGAGTGTCTGTTTGTGTGCTAGATTCCAAGCCAATCCAAAAGAATCACATTTAAGAGCAGTGAAACGTATTCTACGTTATCTAACAAACACAAAGGATTTTGGTCTATTCTATCCTAAAGAATGTCCATTTGAATTA
This sequence comes from Allium fistulosum, assembly GCA_030737815.1. Lineage (NCBI taxonomy): Eukaryota > Viridiplantae > Streptophyta > Magnoliopsida > Asparagales > Amaryllidaceae > Allium > Allium fistulosum. The sequence continues at coordinate 1,038,290,562 of CM060906.1, read as the reverse complement.
GTTTCATATAGTGATGCTGATTTCGGTGGTTCTCGAACAGACCGAAAAAGTACAAGTGGTACGTGCCATTTTATTGGAAAATCACTTGTATCTTGGTTTAGTAAGAAACAAAATTGTGTTTCTCTCTCTACATGTGAAGCAGAATATATTTCTGCTGCTTTGGCTTGTACTCAAGTAATCTATATGCAACAAACACTCAAAGATTTAAATATAAATTTATCAAATTCAACTATATATTGTGACAACTCTAGTGCTATTAACTTATCTAAAAATCCTATTAATCATTCACGAACAAAACATATTGACATTCGTCATCATTTTCTTCGTGATAATGTTGAAAAAGGGACAATTATTTTAGATTTTGTTTCTTCTGAAAATCAGTTAGCTGATATTTTTACAAAACCTCTTCTAGAAAATATTTTTGTTAAACTAAGGCGAGAACTTGGTATTATGTCTCTTCAAAATTTATGATTTTTTATATATACTATTTAAAAAAAAAAAAAAAAATTTTATGGCTAATATCCTTTTTACCTTTTTTATCTTTTGTTTTAACAGACGGATATTACTAACAAATGAGTTTCAGCCATTCCTTTTATACTATTTTTTGAACTTTCTATCTTATTATAAATTGTTCAATTCTAATCTTCTGTTTCATCAAAGTCATTTCTATTTTCTGTTTTCTAATAGAAAATTCCCTCTAAAATGAAAATCAACTTGTTCATTCTACTTCTCTCCATGGCTTCTGAATCCGATGATTCTCCATCATCTTATTCTACATCATCTCTTGAAATTTTAGTAACTCCAACACCTCATGAGAAAAATAGACCTTGCCCTTCTCGTGAACGTTCTAGCTATACTCCTGAAAAAAAGAAATCTCGCCGGTTTCTTTTCTTTGGTTCTCCATCAACCAAAGAGAAAATATCAGAGATGCATCATTACCAAAGAGAACAGTTGGATTTACAACGAGAGATGTATTACGAACAAAAAGTTAATTCCAAACGACTTAGTTTTATTGAACAAGTGGCTTTGAAATTCTGTGGTACATCTCCTAAGAAAGATGTAGTTCAACCTTCAACATCTCAGCAAATAACTTCATCTGGATGGAATTCATGGGAGCCGAGTCCACAAACTCCTTCGGTTCCACAAAACTCTTGGGAACGTCAACCATATTGGTCTCCCTTGCGGCCATATACAGAGATAACCAAGATCGAACCAGAAGAATGTAAAACTCCAAGTGACTCGGATAAATAATTTCTTATAGATTCTTTATATATTTTGTGTATTTCTATTTTCTTGTAAAAAGAAAAATTTCAGACGTCTGAACTCTTTATTACAGACGTCTGAACAGTGTAAGAAAATAAAATTTATAACAGTTTCAGACGTCTGAAACTATGATTTCAGACGTCTTAAAATAGGCATTTTTGCACTGTTTTCTTTCTGTTTCCATTTTCTTATATTCAGCCGTCTGAAAGTATTTTTCAGACGTCTGAAAACTGGAAATTTTTTTTAAATTATAACTACACGAATTTCAAGACACCAAACCCTATTATTCCTCCCGTCCTTTGCTTTTTTGCTTTTCTTCATCTTCTTCTTTCAGTCCTTTCTTCTCCATTGTTATCACCTCTTTCACAAACAACTCAAATGGCACCTAAATCAAAAAGATCAAGACCATCATCCTCTTCATCTACTCCAAACATTGATCAGTGGCTATGGAACGACCAAGCAAGGCAACGATTTGCTCAAATGAATAGATCCAATTTTTTTCCTGGAGCCTTCATCAGATTCGAAGAATTCAGCGCTTATCGTATTCATCAAATTGTAAGAGCAAATGGGTTAGAGTCTCTAGTCTCTTTTGATGCCAACAATATCAAAATTAATCATCTTTTAGTTAAATTATTTTTTGCAAACATGAATCTAGACCATCATACTCCTCACAATCGCAATGATTGTATTTGGACTTTGGTTTGTGGAGTTAAAATTTATCTGCCAATATCAAGGCTTGGTGAAATTCTACGTTGTCCATCAACCGGAATTGATTTAGATGAGATTGATGTATCTTTGGATTTAACTAATAGAGATGAAGTTTCACATCAATTCCTGAATGATGATATTAATCGTCTCACGTCTATTCAACTTCGTCCTCAAGCTCGCATTCTTCATAGAGCATTAATTCGTTCAGTTATTCCAAGGACAGGAAGTTATGAGATAGTTAATAAAAGAAATTTTCAAGCCTTATATGCTGTATACTCCGGTCAACCTATAAATTGGGGTCAAATAATTTTGGAAGAATTCATGGATGTCAATCATAGGAGACGATATAAGACTTTCCACTATGGTGCTTATATTATGAAAATACTTCAAAATTTTAACATTCCTTTTCCTGAGTCCGAATTCTCTTCGATCAAAGAACTTGGGTCTAAAACATTAGGGCTCATGGGATTGCCAAAACGCCCGGAAAGTTTAGCTTATATCTCTTTCCAAGAATGGGTTGCCAACCGTGATCAAAACCAGCCACAACCTCGTCGGCACGATTCTCATACTCGATCTTCTATCCCTCCATCGGAAGAAGAAGATGATAATGATATTGTGATTCTTTCTCCCGACTCTAGCTCAAGGAATGCCTTGGTAACACTTTCCCAAAATCAAGCAAAACTTCAAACCCGAATGAAATCAATAGAACGAAAATCTGAAAAACGTTTTAATTCCATTCGAGGCTTTCTTAACAAAATTTGGGAACGTATTGGTTGTTCAACCTCCTCTTCTACCGATGCTTTCAACCCCACTCCTTTTCAATGGTCATCAAGTTCGGATAGTGGTGATGATGATGATGAAGTTGGAAGTGACTCTAGTCCTAGATTCTGATCTTTTTGCTCCTTTATGTTATTTGTTATGTGACTTTTATGTTGTTTGTTATGTATCTTAAACTATCTTCTGCAACTTCTTTAATTTATGTCTACTTTGTTTTATCTGGTAAGATTACTGATTACCTTTTTGCAATGACAAAGGGGGAGAATATGGAGTTAATTCCTTTTAACAGGGGGAGCTTTCGTATATAGTTGATAAAAAGTGTTAATTCTTTTTGACAGGGGGAGTTTTAGTATATAGTTGTCATCGTCAAAAAGGGGGAGAATGTTAAGACCTCGGTTTCGATGTCTACTATGAATTTTGACAAACGACAACTATATACATTATGTACTAACATATGTTTTGCAGGAATAGCCACAAGACTGGATTCATATTATCTTCATGCTGCATATGTGTTGTTTTGGGTCTTTGTTTAGTATTAAAATTTTGTGAAAATCTCTCCTCTAAGATATATATATATACACACCAGTGCGAAGAATAAAAACTCAATTTCAGACTGAATTCAGACGTCTGAAATAACCTATTCAGACGTCTGAATCTGAAGATAAAATTCAAATTTCAAACAATATTCAGACGTCTGGTTCTGGTATTTCAGACGTCTGAATATAGATAAAAATAGCCTAATTTCTTTCTGTTTTGCACGCTTAAAATTTCAGAAGTCTAAAATTTTACTTTCAGACGTCTGAATCTTTACAACTGCTATTTTTGTGAAAAGACACTTCTCTTCACCTAAGAGAAACTCTTTCAAATTCAATGGTTGCAACTGTTCTTTTTATTATAACTTTTCATCTATAGCTGCAACTCTTTATACACTATAAATAGATTACAGAATTCAACAAACAATTAACCGAATCTAATTTTAATATTCTTGAATTCCTATCTACTCTATATTTTCAAACTGCACTCAAACTGAATACATTTTCTGATCGTTGATCACTCTTCCACTATTCTCAAAGCACATCACTATATATCCTAAAGGAGAAGATTATAGGAAGATTGTATTATCAAGAGACAAATTCGTGTTATTAAGAACACACAGTGTCAAATACCTTTTGTATAAGTTGAAGTCCTGTTCTGCTGTTCAGGCGTGTGAAGACCTCTTCGGCTGTTGAGGCAAAATCCTGTTCTGTTGCTCAGGTCCCTTGTTCGGCTGTTCAAGGGTTGTTGTAAACCTGTTCCTCCGGGTTAAGTGAGGATTGTTGTTAGTGAAATTCCAGAAGGAGTCTGGGACTGGACGTAGAACGGGAAGTTCGAACCAGTATAAAAATTCCTGGTGTGCTCGTTTATTATTTACTATTATCTGCTAATTATTCTTTTATTCCGCACTGCTTTTGTACTATTCCATATAGCACGATCCGCACCGAACTTTCAACCTTCACACGTACACGCGACTCGAACTCGCCACCATCACTCGACACCTCGCTGCTTCCTGCTGATGAACCCAACCTCGCCGCGATCGATCTCGAACCCTCATCACCCACGATGCCTTGTGAACTGCGAGTCGAACCTACATTTTTCCAGACGTCGCGCCATCGACCCCCCTTCAACTTGAACGTCGCCACCCCACGAACTCGAATGCAACAACATGCAAGTGACTCCTCCCCCGATACGCGATCGGAACCCTAGCACGCGACCCAGAGTCGCGATGCTCGACCCTCTGGACTTTGAACGACCCTACTGCCTCTCTACTTGCCTTCGTCTCGAGCTCCAATCAAGCCGCCGCTTGAATGATCGAACGGCAAGAAATCGAGCCGCCGATTGAGGACTTGAGGGGATTGATAACGATTCCAGACATAGATTTTAATTTACTTTCCCCTTTTTTTTGATCTTCTTCTGTTTTATTTGAGGATAAAAGAAAAGGAGGCTTCAGCCATGTTAAAAAAACGACGTGATTTTGATCTGAATAGAAAAGAAAGGAGGGACATTGATTTGAACGAAGGAAAAAGTTAGGTCGGCTATGTTTATGTGAATAGTGATGTGAATGGAGATGAAAAAACTCTTATGTGAAGGAATGTCGGCTGGTGAAGGTTGCTTGTATAAGAATATAAATATATAATTTATATTGAATTTCAAATTATCTCAATGAATGCAACTTCCATTCTCGAACCCCTAACGAGGCATGCCGCTAGGCCTTTACAATGTTATATCCCTATTCCGAACACAATGGAAGAGGTTTCGAGTCCTAATTCGATCGTATGGAGAAGATAGCTTTTTGGACTCAATTATTATTTTGAATTTTCAATATAAATTCCAATGCATTTACTTACCGTATGCCCTCACGATAACTCCAAACACTACAAAATTTGAAATCCGATAATAAAACACTATTACGGATCCAATGGAACTAGTTTCGTCAAATTTCGAGACTGTGCCTTGGGAGGCTATTTTTAAATATCGATTTGAATGATATATTTTTAAAACTGAACAAACCATCTTTAAATTCAATTTTAAAACTACTATTATCTTCAATATTATAAATATAAATTTTACAATCCTTCAAATTATTTTTAACAAGCTTGAAATTTCAGATTTCATACTTTACCCAATTTCCACTTATTAAATTCAGTATTTAAATTATCCAATAAACAGCGATATTTGAAATTCAAGTTAGAAACTAAATTTTAAATATTTAAAATCAATTAAATATCCAATTTCAAATATCTAAATTTTTGGGTCGTCATAAGAATAGATAAATAGTAGTCCATGAAGCTACTATAAAACATCAGAGTTTGAAGTAAAATACAACAGATATCTCGAATACACAGAAGTTACTAATGCAAATGTCATGACAAGTCTAAACAAACAACTGGAATAAACTGAAATAATTGGAAAACTGAATAGATAACTCCAACCAGATCTCTAGGTGTAACGCCCCACCTCTATACTCACACTAGCCAAGGACACTACGGTGTAATGTCGTCGACTAGCGCGAAGAATAAGGCTGTTGAGGAGCGACCATCTATGTAATTTCTTTGTGCGAGTACCGATATGTCAGATAATATATAACTTACATTTCATTTCAAGAGGAAATCCGACATACCAAATACAAACTCAGAACTACCACACAGTGGCTAAGTGGCCTTCGGAAACAAATATAGAAGTAAACATAACACAAATCAGTCACAGACATTCATATCACAAAGGCGGAATCAGATATGAATATATGTCATAAAAGTGTACATCAAAATAGTGGTCATATAAGATCCACTACATCCCAAAAGAATAGATACAAGTGCTAGACAAAAGAATAAGTGTACATCAATGAGTCTCTATCTCGAATGTATAATAACAAAGACTACTAAGCAAAAGTAGTTAGCCAAAAGTCAGATGTCGGACCCTGATAAGAAGTCAAGCAGAAGCACCTGAAATACCTCGGTCTGACCCGAGTATTATTTAAGAAGAAAATAATAAACGGATCAGTCTAGCTATAAATATCAGATAAAATGAGATAGGATAAGAGATATGACCAAAAACGTATGATAACAAAAATGCCATACGGTGACAAGTATACATAAGGTAACAGCAAAAATCATACAATATCTCAAATATTCTCAAATACTAAAAAGAATGTCATATTCTTTAAATTATTCACCAAACATAAATATTGGCAAACATATCAATGCCAATCACAAAATCGGTGAAACATAAATACTAGAAATCATCAACTAGAAATCCAGAAATCACAAAAAGGGGGAAGGCATATCTCAAACGGGAGCATGAAAACTCACCAATACGTGTATCTCAAACAGAACGCTATTCCATGGTCGCTAACCATCAAATTTGAGCCAAAGCTCCGCAAACGGCCCGAAGACCACGAGTCGCTACCCCGCCAAATTTGAGCCGAAGCTCCTCAAATGGGGTTTAATCCCCATACCAACAAAGAGACATCGCTCATTGCTAGTCTAAATCATAAAATGATCATCATTGATCAATAAAAAGTGTCAATTACACTAAGCTAGTAAATAAATGAGTTTAGCTTCATGTCCCATAACCACTGCCTTAACTTAAATATTTACAAACCGATTGTAGATTTCCACTCGAATATTGTCACAAGAGTTCAATCGAACAAGTCCAAGAATTAACCGGCAAAGTAAACGCAAGCGTTTCATACCACTTGTTTTGCTAAGCCGTTTAATTAGATTTCTTATACGAATGAGGTAAAGGCTTGTATATACTAATAGATTGGAAAACGGTTTTATAAACGAGCTTTGTATTAAAAATGGAGTTGAAATCATCTTTGTAAAAGAGTTTGAATATTTACTACTAGTATAGAAACCTTTGTAATTTAAAGTGACAAGTCACAGAAATGATTGTAGAAACAATCAATCACCAAAAATTCACATACGAAGACGTGAATCAAATCCAAAGAAATTGATACCGAATCCATCAAAAATGATGTTGCCAAAAATATCGAAAAAGAAATTATCAAAGTCAACTAAAGTGATGACAACTAATCGGAGAAAGGAGAATCGATCAAAAATTGGAAATCCACACAAATTTGCCTAAAATAGGCAAAATAATCATTTCCCAGAATCAGTTGACTGGACTACAGGGTCAGTCGACTGACATAGACCTGGAAACACTCGATTTCCAGGCTCAGTCGACTGACTCAGTGTGTCAGTCGACTGATACAGGGGCAGAGAATTTTCTGCCCCCTGGTTCAGTCGACTGACCTCCTGGTTCAGTCGACTGAACCTGCTTCATCAGCAGTTTTAGCCTAGCCCCCTTGTGGGGCAAAATCAATAACACGGAACGGAAGCGAACGAGCGAGTAACAACGATTAGGGATTTACGCCAAGCGACAACCCAACCTTGTATGGCCCTCCGAAACACCCCACTAACGTGTTCAAACACCAAAGATTGGATTTTTAAAGATTTGACCTCAAAACACCAAAAATTGGAATATTCACCAATTCAATTCAAATCAAAAGCAAATGAACATAAATAAGTGTTAGGAATTCATACCTAACAACAATGATATCTATAGAAGTAGATGTGAGTTCAAAAACTCACCTTTAAACCCAAAAACACAAGAGAGAAGCTATAGATCAAGGCAAGAACAATCACTCTTCATTTTTAACCCAAGAAGCTTCAATCTAAGCTCAAAAGAAAAACATTTCCTAAGTTAGGGTTTAGGAAATTTCTGAAATTGAAGAGGAAATGAGATGGAGAAGATGAAGAGGATGTTTACCTAAGCTTCTCTTAGATTTTGGAGATAGAACTTGAGTTTGCAAATAAATCTAGGGCTTAGGAATTTCTAATTCCTTTTCTCTTCCCCTATTTTTCTAAAGCTTGAAGTGTTAGGAAAGGATAGTGTATGAAGAGGAGAGGGGGTAGAGTTAGGATATAAGATGAGTTGGGTTAGTGGGCTGAAACCCAAACCCAAGCCCAAAGCCCTAAGTGAAAATGTCAAAATTCTACTCAACTCAAAACATATCGATGTTTATACTCAAAAAGGTCGCAAACACCATTTTGGACTCAATGGAAGTGGTCTCGAGTCCCAATTCGACTGTTTGCAAAAAGTGACATTTCGGACTTGAATCCGACTAACGATGCTATATTTAAATAAAACATTTAAATATACAATCGTGAAATATGCAGGTTGTTACAGACTCCCCTCCTTAAAGAAATTGCGTCCTCGCAATATTTAAGAAATAAATAAGAAGTAACAACCATAAAAGCATATCAACACAAAAAGAAGAAATTTGAAATAAGAAGTTCGCCTTAAGGAGCACGAGAGAGCAAGTCCGGATGTGTTCGCTCGATGAATTCTCTGGATTCCCAAGAGCAATCCTTAGGATTTGAGGACCATGAACTTTCATAAGAGGAACATCTTTATTTCGAAGGCGTTTAACCTCCGAAGCAATGATATGAATAGGATGTTGCTCATAAGTCAAATTAGGCGAAACTTCAATTTCTTCAATAACACCGGGCTCAAGAATAGAATCGAAATCTCGAGGGCATTTCCGTAGTTGAGAGGCGTAGAATACGTCATGGATAGCAGAAAATTGAGCCTGTAACAAAAGGCGATAAGCCACGGAACCAATGCGTTCGGTGATGGGAAATGGCCCAATATATCGAGGTGCTAATTTTCTCGATCGACTGAAACGCATAACACCCTTCATAGGTGAAACACGAACAAATACAAAATCTCCCACAGAAAATTCTAATTTCCTTCTTCTATTATCGGCATAGGATTTTTTCCTACTTTGAGCTTCGTTCATCCTATGACGAATAAGGTCAATCTTTTCTATGGCATCACGAAAAAAATCTGGACCTAAAACCAGCTTCTCACCGGCTTCAAGCCAACACGAAGGAGATCGGCATGGCCTTCCGTAGAGTGCCTCGAAAGGTGCCATACCAATACTAGATTGGAAGCTATTATTATAGGATAACTCAATAAGAGAAATATGATCTTCCCAACTTCCACCAAAATCAAGTACACATGCACGAAGAAGATCTTCAAGAGTTTGATTCACAGGCTCGGTTTGTCCATCGGACTGAGGATGATAAGCGGTGCTAAAATTAAGCTTCGTTCCCAAAGCTTTTTGAAGACCTTTCCAAAATCCACTAGTAAACAATGGATCACGGTCGCTAACAATAGAAGTAGGAACTCCATGCAATTTAACAATTTCCTTGACAAAGAGTTTAGCCAAAATAGGTACGGTCCGATTGGACTGAATGGGAATAAAATGGGTGGATTTTGTAAGTCTATCTACTATCACCCATAAGCTATCATGACCCGAACAAGAACAGGGAAGACCGTCAATAAAGTCCATGGAAATTTGATACCACTTCCATATTGGAATTTCCAAAGGTTATAATAACCCACCGGGCCTTTGATGTTCGGCCTTTACAAGTTGGCAAGTCATGCAATGCTTAATAAAGTTAGCAATATCAGATTTTATTCCATCCCAATAATAAAGTCGTTTCATGTCAGCGTACATTTTACTACTACCGGGATGAATGGTAAATTTAGAACGATGAGAATCTTCTAATATATCTTTACGAAGATCAATAATATTTGGCACAATAAGTCTACCAAATTTTTGAATACCGCCACAAGCATCAATATCAAAGTCTTTCAAACCTTCAATATCAATTTTATCCCTACAACTTTGGCTAAGAAGAAACAATTTGGGATCATGCTTTTGAGCTTCAAGAATAAGGTCTAAAAGAGAAGGATGAGCCTCAAGGCTACACAAAAAAAGAGATGAACATGAATTGGATTCATGATCTCGAATCTCACAAGTGGATAAAGTCGCGAGATCATTCCACTCGGATATCATCATAGAAACAACCGCTTGTTGTTTTCGACTAAGGGCATCGGCAACACGATTTCCCTTTCTGGGAGTATAAAGAATATCAAGATCATAAGATGCAAGGAACTTGAGCCAACGTTGTTGATGCAAATTAAGTTCCTTTTGAGAAAATAAATACTTCAAATAGTTATGATCAGTGTAGAGAACAAATTTCTCTCCCAAAAGATAATGACGCCAAATTATAAGGGCGAAAACAATAGCCGCGAGCTCTAAATCATGAGTGGCATATCTAGTCTCGGCAGGCTTTAATTGCCTAGAAGCATAAGCGATAACACGTTCCCTTTGCATGAGAGCGGCTCCCAAACTAACACGACTAGCATCGGTATAAACAATAAAGTTTTGGTTCCCATCAGGAATCACAAGCATAGGAGCATCGGAAAGGAGTTCTTTTAGTTTCTGAAAAGCAGCTTCACATTTGTCTGACCAAATGTATTTAACTCCCTTCTTTGTCAAACTAGTAAAAGGTACGGAAATTTTAGAAAAGTTTTTTATGAACCGACGGTAATAGCCCGCCAATCCAAGAAAGCTACAAATTTCCGTCACACTCTCCGGTCTCTTCCAATTTTGAATCGTTTCAATCTTTGAAGGATCCATGGAAATTTCGGATTCAGAAATAATATGCCCCAAAAATTTCACACGAGATTGCCAAAAGTGGCATTTAGAAATTTTTGCTTTCAATTGGTTGCTCCTAAGAGTTTCCAACACAATCCGAAGATGATTTTCATGCTCTTCCTCGGTTTTAGAATAAATAAGAATATCATCTATAAAGATGAGAAAAAATCGATCGAGGAAGTCTTTGAAAACTCGATTCATAAGATCAACGAAATAAGCTGGAGCATTCGTCAAACCAAATGGCATAACAAGCCATTCATAAGATCCATAACGAGTACGGAACGATGTCAAAGGAATGCTATCCTCTGCAATACAGAGCTGATGAAAACCGGTTGCTAAGTCTAACTGTGAAAGACTGTAGCACCACTAAGTTGATCGAATAAATCATCAATCCGAGGTAAGGGATACTTATTCTTAATGGTAAGATCATTAAGCTTACGGTAGTCAACGCAAAGCCTAAGTGTACCATCAGATTTCTTCACAAAAATAGCCGATGATCCCCATGGAGAGGAACTAGATTGAATAAATTGCTTCGCTTCCAATTCGAATAATTGTTTACGCGTCTCCTCATTTTCCTTATTGGACATACGATAAGGAGGACGAGTAATAGGTAGAGCTCCAGGGATTAGATTAATTCTAAACTCTATTGCTCGCTTAGGTGGTAATCCTAAAACAGGCTCAAATATGTTGGGAAATTCACGAACTATGTAAATGAGAGAAATAACATCTTCCTCGTCATCATTATCGTCATCATGAGGATTTAGAGAATATAAGGATGCTTTTGAATTGGAATCTGAATCTTTCAAAACAAGAGAAATCTGCTTAACCGATTGAGAATGTCGAAGATATATAGTCCGCTCAGGACATAGGATATGGGCTTCATAACGGTTAAGCCAATCCATTCCCAAAATCATTCCGAAACCTAGGTAACGCATAACATGCAAATCAGCTCGGAAAGAATAATCACATAAAATAATCTCGACATCTTTACAAAGTAAACTGAGTGTTACGGATCCACCAACCGGATTCGCAATTCTCAATGAAGTCATCAAGCCAATAACATTCAAAGACAAAGCATCAACAAGTTCTTTTGATATAAAAGAGTGAGATGCACCCGTATCAAAAAGAACTCGAATAGGAAGATCACGAAATATAATAATGCCATCAAGGATAGAATGAGAAATACCTTAACCACGAGAAGTGTTAGTAGGGGCTTGTACAACATTTAGCTTGCCTTCCTTCTTGCTTTGTAGTTTGGGACACAAAGATATAGTATGACCCGAACTCTTGCAATAGCGGCAAGAAAAGGGCTTCAGGCACTTGTTTGCATAATGGTCCTTAGAACCACAATTGTAGCATTCTCCACGGCTAGGGGTAGGAGTTTTTGCTACCGAAGTTGCTTGCTTCCCTTTCTTTTTGGGATAAGGACCTTTGAACTTATTAGGCCTCCTGTTGTTGTTGTTGAAGTTCGGTTTGTCACTCCCAACTTCAACATCACTTTCTTTATCGGCCTCTTCAAGTCGAAGAGCGATATCAACAAGCTGATTAAAAGAAACTTCCAGTTTCAGAAGTAATGGCTTCTTAAGATTCTTATTTAAGCCATAGATAAATCTCTGATTTTTCTTAAATGGGGTATTAATATACTCGACCCCATATTTAGATAGAGATTCGAAAGATGCAACATAATCTGCCACAGAAGATTCACCTAGAACAAGGTCGATAAAGCGTCGAGCTAAAGAGACTTTCTCAGCTTCTGGCACAAATTTCAATTCAAATCTTTCCCGGAATTGCTCCCAAGTATGATCCGCTTCAATAATTTCCGAGATCAGAAGCTCATACCAATCTAATTCTCTTTCTTGGAGCACGCTAGAAGCCACTTGGACTCGATGTAGATCAATAAGATTCATGCGAGAAAAGATGTGATCGCATGTTCTAAGTCAAGCTTGGACTTCTATAACGCTTTCGGAACCCTTGAAAGGCTTTCCACCTAAGCTGGTGCAATCACTGCACAAGCGTGCAAACCCAGATTTAGGATGAGTAGGCTCTGGAATGGGTCCGATAGCTTGAGCATTTTTCACAAGATCTAGAAGTTGCCGAGCAGACATAAATACTCCATCCTGAGGAGTAGCACTAGATTGACCGGCGCTGGGACGGCCTGGTCTAACCATTTCTCTTCTTTAAGAAAGAAAGAAAAAAAGAAGAGGAAAAAGGTTATTCACAAAATGAATATCAAACAAACTTGATTGATAAAACAAGGCATCATAAAAAGAAATAGGATAGAATGGTACGAAGACTCGAATTAAATCCTATGGCACGATTCCTAAGAAAGACTTAGGACAATGATCCTTGCTAGATTATTCTATATTATTCCAAAGTTTGGCTCTGATACCAAGCTGTAACGCCCCACCTCTATACTCACACTAGCCAAGGACACTACGGTGTAATGCCATCGACTAGCACGAAGAATAAGGCTGTTGAGGAGCGACCATCGGTGTAATTTCTTTGTGCGAGTACCGATATGTCAGATAATATAACTTACATTTCATTTCAAGAGGAAATCCGACATATCAAATACAAACTCAAAACTACTACACAGTGGCTAAGTAGCCTTCGGAAACGAATATAGAAGTAAACATAACACAAATCAGTCACAGACATTCATATCACAAAGGTGGAATCCGATATGAATATATGTCATAAAAGTGTACATCAAAATAGTGGTCATATAAGATCCACCACATCCCAAAAGAATAGATACAAGTGCTAGACAAAAGAAAAAGTGTACATCAAGGAGTCTCTATCTCGAATGTATAATAACAAAGACTACTAAGCTAAAGTAGTTAGCCAAAAGTCAAATGTCGGACCCTGATAAGAAGTCAAGCAGAAGCACCTGAAATACCTCGGTCTGACCCGAGTATTATTTAAGAAGAAAATAATAAACGGACCAGTCTAGCTATAAGTATCAGATAAAATGAGATAGGTTAAGAGATATGACCAAAAACGTATGATAACAAAAATGCCATACGGTGACAAGTATACATAAGGTAACAGCAAAAATCATACAATATCTCAAATATTCTCAAATACTAAAAAGAATGTCATATTCTTTAAATTATTCACCAAAACATAAATATTGGCAAACATATCAATGCCAATCGCAAAATCGATGAAACATAAATACTAAAAATCATCAACTAGAAATCCAAAAATCACAAAAAGGGGGAAGGCCTATCTCAAACGGGAGCATGAAAACTCACCAACACATGTATCTCAAACGGAACGCTATTCCATTGTCGCTAACCATCAAATTTGAGCCGAAGCTCCGCAAATGGCCCGAAGACCACGAGTCGCTACCCCGCCAAATTTGAGCCGAAGCTCCTCAAACGGGATTTAATCCCCATACCAACAAAGAGACATCGCTCATCGCTAGTCTAAATCATAAAATGATCATCATCGATCAATAAAAAGTGTCAATTACACTAAGCTAGTAAATAAATGAGTTTAGCTTCATGTCCCATAACCACCGCCTTAACTTAAATATTTACGAACAGATTGTAGATTTCCACTCGAAAATTGTCACAAGTGTTCAATCGAACAAGTCCAAGAATTAACCGGCGAAGTAAACGCAAGCGTTTCATACCACTTGTTTTGCTAAGCCGTTTAATTAGATTTCTCATACGAATGAGGTAAAGGCTTGTATATACTAATAGATTGGAAAATGGTTTTATAAACGAGCTTTGTATTAAAAATAGAGTTGAAATCATCTTTGTAAAAGAGTTTGAATATTTACTACTAGTATAGAAACCTTTGTAATTTAAAGTGACAAGTCACAGAAATGATTGTAGAAACAATCAATCACCAAAAATTCACATACGAAGACGTGAATCAAATCCAAAGAAATCAATACCGAATCCATCAAAATGGACGTTGCCAAAAATCCCAAAAAGAAATTATCAAAGTCAACTAAAGTGATGACAACTAATCGGAGAAAGGAGAATCGATCAAAAATTGGAAATCCACACAAATTTGCCTAAAATAGGCAAAATAAACATTTCCCAGAATCAGTCGACTGGACCACAGGGTCAGTCGACTGACACAGACCTGGAAACACTCGGTTTCCAGGCTCAGTCGACTGACTCAGTGTGTCAGTCGACTGATACAGGGGCAGAGAATTTTCTGCCCCTTGGTTCAGTCGACTGACCTCCTGGTCCAGTCGACTGAACCTGCTTCATCAGCAGTTTCAGCCTATCCCCCTTGTGGGGCAAAATCAATAACACGGAACAGAAGTGAACGAGCGAGTAACAATGACAAAGGATTTACGCCAAGCGACAACCCATCCTTGTATGTCCCTCCGAAACACCCCACTAACGTGTTCAAACATCAAAGATTGGATTTTTAATGATTTGACCTCAAAACACCAAAAAATGGAATATTCACCAATTCAATTCAAATCAAAAGCAAATGAACATAAATAAGTGTTAGGAATTCATACCTAACAACAATGATATCTATAGAAGTAGATGTGAGTTCAAAAACTCACCTTTAAACCCAAAAACACAAGAGAGAAGCTATAGAGCAAGGCAAGAACAATCACTCTTCAATTTTAACCCAAGAAGCTTCAATCTAAGCTTAAAAGAAAAACATTTCCTAAGTTAGGGTTTAGGAAATTTCTGAAATTGAAGAGGAAATAAGATGGAGAAGATGAAGAGGATGCTTACCTAAGCTTCTCTTAGATTTTGGAGCTAGAACTTGAGTTTGCAAATGAATCTAGGGCTTAGGAATTTCTAATTCCTTTTCTCTTCCCCCATTTTTCTAAAGCTTGAAGTGTTAGGAAAGGATAGTGTATGAAGAGGAGAGGGGGTGGAGTTAGGATATAAGATGAGTTGGGTTAGTGGGCTGAAACCCAAACCCAATCCCAAAGCCCTAAGTGAAAATGTCAAAATTCTACTCAACTCCAAACATATCGATGTTTATACTCAAAAAGGTCGAAAACGCCATTTTGGACTCAATGGAAGTGGTCTCGAGTCCCAATTCGATTATTTGCAAAAAGTGACATTTCGGACTTGAATCCGACTAACGATGCTATATTTAAATAAAACATTTAAATATACAATCGTGAAATATGCGGGTTGTTACACTAGGCTCCAAAGGTGAGTCAAATGCTGTGACACTCAGTTGAACCAAGTATAAAGCAAAACACAAAACACTCGAGTCAGGATTAACATTCTTATACCAGTAAATCGAATCAAGTGAAATGCCAACTGAAATACAAGTACCTTAAAGGATGTTTGGGATTTCAATCCTCTAAGGATCCGTGAAACTATCTACTATGTAGTAATATACACTATTATAATATGTCTATTAGTAAAGTAAAGTATTAAAATAGCGTTAAGGCGTTACCCATATCCCCTTTAACACATTTTATATATTCCCATAGTCTATACAGTACCGTAAGTTCCACCAAACTGGTGGTTTACTCAGAGGGCACTCCATAGGTACGGTACAAACCAAAAACGTAGAAGGCGCGATAAGGCATGTGACAAGGCACGCGAGGCAATGCCAGGGTAGAAATACCGTCTGCACTCCTGGACTGGTCGTAACGCATAGCAGCTACTACCGCACACCTCGAGACACACTCCCAAATCAAAGGTGCACCCAAATCAAATCACAAACTAATAGAATGGTATCGAAGAAATGTGCCCGATCGAAAGTGCGACCTCACTTGGCCCGGTATAGCTCCTATTTTAGCCACATCAAGATGACTCACAGGAGTCAGGGCTACGTTAATACCTCGTATAGAATCATCGCCAAACCATCCTACTTCATTCTGGAATCTCCACCACGTACACAGCTGTTAAAGTGGTTTTCGATATTGGCAGAGAGTATAACAATATCTGATCCCGGTCTCTTTAACAACCAAACGCTTATTTCACACCGTGGTCATTTTATATTTCAAACGGTTTATACTTCATATCAAAATGTCATATTCTTTTCAAAATCATATCACTTTTGAAATCGTATTCACTTTCGAAATCATAACCACAAAGTAGTTTAAACCATCATATCAAATATTTGCATTTAAATCCATTAAATCTAATTCATAAAAGTTCCAACTTAAACAGTTTAAATATTGAAAATAGTTGTACATATTAAAATAGTTATAAATTAAAAATAGTTTATTTTTAAAATAGGTTATAGATTAAAATAGTTTATATATTAAAATAGTTTATATATTAAAAATAGCTTGCTTCAGAAATAGTTTCAAATTAGAATTTTTTCTTCCAATTTTCAAAATCAGTTCAACTCAACCTTTAGTTCCAAAATTTCAATTTAAATCAAATCTAAGTTTAACAAATTTCAATTCAATTCAAATTCTCATTAAACCATTTTGAATTTATATCGATTTCAAATCCAGGTTTAAACTATAAATTTAAACCACTTCCAATTCAATTAGGTTTCAACATTTAGATATTCATACAATTCATAATAACTCATTTTGAAAATTTTCATTTGTACTTTCAAAATTTCAATCTTGGATTTATTTAAACTGGGAAATATTCACTTAATCATTTCTAATAACATTTAAATAAAATCCCCAAATCTACCCATTTATATAAAATCAAAAATTAAATATCTAACTACAACTATATTTAACTCTAAATTATTCACCAAATTAGTTTTTTAAATATTTGAATAAAATCACAATTTACACATTTAAATCAAATTCAAATATTCAAATTTAAATTTATTTAAATCTGAAAATATTCAAATTTCCATTTTATTTAAATTTGAAATAATTATTAAATCACCTATATCCATGTCGAGTTATTAAGTTATAAAATCATATAAAAAAATCTAAAAAATCATTAAGTTCCAAACCAATACTTATTAAACTCAATTCTTAAATCAATAAATTTACAAGTCAACTCAATTATCTTTTCAACCTTAATTTTTATTAATGTTATTACAAAATCTATTTTTAAATATTAATATAAATTTAAATAAATACTTAAAACGAAAATTTTATACATATCTTAGTTAACTTAAAATCTTATTAAATATCATTATATTAATTATTATTAAATTAAATCTTATTATTAAATCTATTTTAAATCTTATTTTATATATTTAAAATAATAAAATTATAAGTAAAATTTTATAATTTACATTTTTAAACTTTAACTTATAATTTTAAAATTTCCAAAACATAAAATTTAAAATCTAAATTTTACACATATTAAAATATTTATATTATAATTTAAAATCAATAATTATCAAACCCATATATTTCCTTCAAACTTTGCAAATCATTTTTCAAAAATAGACCAACGGTGTCCGTATATAATTTTCTAACCTATGGTCAAGTGATACAGATATTTAACATTTCAATCCACAATTTAAATTTAATATTTTACGAGTATATATCATTTCAACCCGCAATCCCAAAATTTTAAATAAAATTGCTTGGGTTTATCATTTCAACCCATAACGATTTTCTCCTAATCTAGAATATCGTTCGGATATGTATCATTTCAACCTCTAGAGATTTCTAAACTAACAGGGAACTTGCAGAGTGAGAACAAATATGATAATAATATAACATATCACAACAAGCATATATTATCAGTAACAAATTTAAATATAATATATACAACAAGGTCATGGTGTCATATGTCATAGGTAAACAATTACAGAAAATGGCATATCATATTTAACAATTAAATAACTAACAATTCAAATTTTACAACATATTTCAATCGTCATTTCATGTGAATTAAATTTACTAAATATAAGAATATTAATCGTGAGTGATTTCTCACCTTTCGAGGCTAGAGAAGTTTGACCACGAGAATAAGAGGCGACGCCTACCAGGATACGGACATTGACAAGCTAGATAACTGGACAGCGACAAGCAAGATCTTGAATTCAATGGAAACAGATATGTATTATATTTTAAAATCAATATTCAATTTAAAAACACATATCAAATAAAATCGCTATGTATTATAGTTTAAAATCAATATTTAATTTAAAACACATATAAAAATAAAATCTTTTATATATTATATTGCAAAATAATAATTTAAATTTAAACACATATATTTCCTTTCAAAAATTTCAAATAAATTTACAAACATTATATATTATTACCCAACAATTTCAAAATATAATATAAACTTAAATAAATATTTTGAACTTATTATATATATATATAACTTTTCTTTGAAAACAAGATAACTTACTTATATATATATAACTTACATTATTACTTAACATATTATATAAATACCGTAAACATTCACATTGAAATACTTAAAACATATATATACATACCCCTTTTTTTCTAAGCAACTCAAATGGGGCAAACAGGGATGCTGCTTCGGGCATGAACAAAAGATGGACAGGCAGTGACTCGGCAAATGGAAAGGAAAGTTGATGGATAGCACGGCAATAGTTTCAAGCATGGAGATGAGAAGATAGCATATATATGTATATATAGGACTTAGATATATATATATATATATATATATATATATATTTGTAGGAGAGCTCGGCAAAGGAAAGAAAGATGGAGATGGAAGCTCTCAGGTGAGTTCGGCCATGAATGTACAGCAGGGTTCCAAAATATGAATGCATCATATATACATATATTTTTTTAGAATGGAGGTTTTGTGCTGTGGAAAGGGAAGGGTGGGGGAAGCTAGGCCGAGCATGGGGATGAGGTCCATGTGGCAGCCGCGTATGGAAGTGAGGCTGGACAGTGAAAGGGATGGTCGGGGTTTGGCTTGGTGGCGCAAGACGCGACTGTTGGAGTTTTATTTCTATAAGAGGGGATTGGTGCCGTGCAGAAAATGAAGGGGACAGGCGTGCTCCAGCCAATGGTAGCTGTGGTGGATCGCAGGTGGTTGCACAGGCGGTTGTTAGGTGGGTGCGTGGTCGAGCAAGTAGAGGGACAATGGAAAACGACCTGGCGAGCGAGTAGGAGGGTGGAAGCATGGTTCGGTGACTGTGAGGCTGTCGCTTGGTGGTCTGGTCAGCTATGGGTGCAGAGTACGGAGTTAATGCGAGACAAGGTGGACGTGGGGTTGCGGAGGGGCACGTGGCAATGGTGGAGATTGGCGGGTGACGAAGGCTACGTGGAGAACGAAGGGGTTAGATGGACTGGGTTGTCATGTGCTCGGGTGGGAGGTGCACATTGCGAAGGCGGGTCCGAGGTCAAGCATGGTGGGAAGATAGGGAAGCGAAGTTTTGTTTGGCTGAAGGTGGTTGTGTGTGTGATATAGGGTGAGGAGGGAGAACAAGTTATGGCAGAGACGAAGGAGCAGCTTTTTCACGGTATACATGCTTATATAAAAAAATTCTTTTAAAAGAAGATAATGAGATGATAACCGAACCGATTAAAAATAAATTGAAAATAGGGAAAAGCAAGAGTCAATTGTTGAATTCAAGAATATTAATACCTAGGGGCTATTTGATTTTCTCGGAAAACAAACGAATGGGCATAGGAAATCCAAAAGGCAAGAATTGGGTGCCGATACGGCTATCCATTACGCAGATTTCGTCGCGTACCGGACACCGAAATGCAAAAAAGAATATACCGCGGAGATTAGCACAACGAGACGAACAGACTGGTACATAGATATCAGTGATATGATCATCCTATCAAAAGTCGATATTCACTGCCAAAATGTTGCTAAAACATCAAAATAAGATAAACATGGCTATAGCAGTCCAAATTTGACGAAACGAAATATGACGTCTAACTCAGAAAATGATTTACATTTTTATTATATAAAAATATTCAGATTTCAAAAATATTTTATTATCATCAAATTAACTTATTTTAAATTTTAAAATTGAAATTTCACAACAAAACAAACTTATATATATTTTCAAATGAAAATCTGACACTTGCTACGTTTAAATAGACGTATTTCAAATATCAAATTTTCATCATTTTTTATTATTTTTATTTCAAAAAAAATTTAGTTAATTACATTATTAAAACGTTAAAATTTATGGGTCGTTACACTCTCCCCCACTCAAAACCTTTCATCCCCAAAAAGGAACAAGATAGGAGAATAGAAACAAACAGAAAGGAAAGATAGATTTGAAATACATAACACTAAATACAACAATTAACTTTAAAACCATATAAATTTCTTTTAGCTTTATTTCAATAATTGAAAAACTATCACTTAATATAAAGCTTAAGAATCAAATTTCCGGTTTCACTTCAAATCATTTTGAAATAAAAATATATTTATACATCAAATCATACTCAAGAAATTCAAATCAAATCTATTTTCCAAAACAAAAGTGTAGCAAAGCTACAGAGCAGTCTCTCCACTTTGAGACTCGAAAATGAATGTCGATGATGCTACAGTCATCACCGAAATTATTTTCCAGTGACAAAAGAGGAGAGTACTAACTTACTTCTTTTAAAATTCTTTGGAAATAATTTCCATTCGAAATACTTTCAAATAATAATATTTTATCGAAACTTTGAAAATAAAATTTTAGAAGAGCACCAGAAATTTAATTCTCAAATTCTTAATTTAAATTCATTTTATTTGCAAAATAGATTTATAAACCATGTTTGAAGAAAAAAAATCTCCTTATAACATATACAACAGTTAATGGTTAGAATGTTAACAAAATAATAAATGATAATCTAGTATTATCATTTCTAACAACCAATTCATTCAACTATCCGATTTTAGAAACTTTTACCTTTATATAATTTATAATCGTACATAAAATTATTTCATTTACCAATTTTGAAAATAATATTGTGTCAGTTTGCTCTGTTCAAGTGTTTTGGAATTCCCATCGATAGCATTAGCCAGACGAATCGATCGAAGCCCAAAATTCAAACTTAACAACTCAAACAACACAATATAAAATACTTTTATATTAATTACAAATACGTTCTCTCATAGGATGATTCAAGAGTGGATTTTTTGAACAAGGATAGAGATTCAAATTAAGAGAGACCCTAATCAAAGAGAATTCTAACAAAGAAGATAGGCTCGAGAGGTAGATGAGATAATTAGATTACAAGAGAGGAAAGATGGATAGACTTATATTGATCGCGGCGACCTTAACCGGGTCAACCAAGACTTAGAAAAACAAGAATACCTTCAAAGAGAAATGGAGACAAACTTGCTGAGGGCATCGCGGAGAACGCGATTCATGAGGTCGATGAAGATGGCAGGAGCATTGGTTAGTTTAAAGGGCAAGACTAACCATTCATAGAAACCATTCGTCTGGGAGGAAGGACAATAGGTCGAACTACAGGATAAGATTGAAGAGGAATTCAAATTCCCGCTTAAATGGGAGAGATGTGACTTTACCAAAACATCAGGATAATCTCTTACTATCAGGGTGGAGTCAAGATTACCGGGCTGAGAATCAAGTGGAAAGATGCGACTGCTTGCACAATCCCGAGGCATTCGATATTCGATTACAAGAGAATTACCCTGGTCACCTGCTAGAGGAACGATTCAGGCTTTGCAAGAAATAACAGCATCAAAACCGAGGATATAGAAATCTTCGGTGAATCGAGACTTGTTGTAAAGGAGTTTCACCCCTTTACAAGTCATACCAAGGTTGGCGGGACCGCCGATGGATTAGACACACACACAAGGTCGAAGTTGCCAATTGAGGTGGCAAGATGTTCTCAAATTCATTACAGAGATCAATCGAATTGGAGCTATGAGATGCTCCAGAATCAGGAAGAACACGAATGGGAAAGGACAAGAATCGATTTCAGAACAAAAGGGAAAGTCCCAAAAATCCGGAAGAAATTCTAATTCAGGAGGATCCTAACGAAAAATTTCAAACTCCAACGAAGATGATTATGTATTTAATTTTTACTCTATATGCTAAGTTTTGCCTAAACCAGAGCTCTGATACCATTTGTAATGACTTGATATTTTGAATCGTTCAAATCGACAATGATCCACACATGTCAGACTTGAATTGCTCAAAACAACAGATTGTTAATTTTTTTTATTTGGCAAAACTCAGCACATACAGTAAATAAATCAATCAAAGAATCACAGACACGGAGTAATAAACAATAAGAAGCAGAATAGAAAAATAGTAGCCCATGAAGCTACTATAAAACATCATAGTTTGAAGTAAAATACAACAGATATCTCGAATACACAGAAGTTACTAATGCAAATGTCAATGACAAGTCTGAACAAACAACTGGAATAAACTGAAATAATTGGAAAACTGAACAAATAATTCCAACCAGATCTCTAGGCTCCAAAGGCGAGTTAAATGCTGTGACACTCAGTCTGACCCGAGCATAAAGCAAAACCCAAAACACTCAAGTTAGGATTAACATTCTTATACCAGTAAATCGACTCAAGTGGAATGTCAACTGAAATACAAGTAACTTAAAAGATGTTTGGGATTTCCATCCTCTAAGGATCCGTGAAACTATCCACTATGTAGTAATATATGCTATTATAATATGTCTATTAGTAAAGTAAAGTATTAAAATAGTGTTAAGGTGTTACCCATATCCCTTTTAACACATTTATATATTCTCGTAGTCTATACAGTACCGTAAGCTACACCAAACTGGTGGTTTACTAAGAGGGCACTCCATAGGTACGGTACAAACCAAAATCGTAGAAGGCGCGATAAGGCATGTGACAAGGCACGTGAGGCAATGCCAGGGTAGAAATACCGTTTGCACTACCGGACTGGTGGTAACGCATAGCAGCTACTACCGCCCACCTCGAGACACACTCCCAAATCAAAGGTGCACCCAAATCAAATCACAAAGTAATAGAATGGTATCGAAGATATGTGCCCGATCGGAGGTGTGACCTCACTTGGCCCGGTATAGCTCCTGTTTTAGCCACATCAAGCTGACTCACAGAAGTCAGGGTGTGACGCCCTACCTCTATACTCACACTAGCCAAGGACACTACTGAGTAATGCTGTCGAGTAGCACGAAGAATAAGGCTGTTGAGGAGCGACCATCTGTGTAATTGCTTTGTGCGAGTACCGGTATGTCAGATAATATAACTTACATTTCATTTCAAGAGGAAATCTGACATATCGAATACAAACTCAAAGCTACCACACAGTGGCTATGTGGACTTCGAAAACAAATATAGAAATAAACATAACACAAATCAGTCATAGATATTCATATCACAAAGGCAGAAACAGATATGAATATAACACATAGAAGTGTACATCAAAGTAGTGGTCAAACAAGATCCACTACATCACAAAAGAATAGATACAAGTGCTATACAAAAGAATAAATATACATCAACGAGTCTCTACCTCAAATGTATACTAACAAAAAATACTATGCTAAAGTAGTTAGCCAAAAGTCAGGTGGAGGACCCTGATGAGAAGTCAAGCAGGAGCACCTGAAATACCTCGGTCTGACCCGAGTATTATTTAAGAAGAAAATAATAAACGGATCAGTCTAGCTATAAATATCATATAAAGTGAGATAGGATAAGAATATGACAAAAACGTACGATAACAATAATGCCATATTGCGACAAGTATACATCAAATAACAACAAAAATCAAATAATATCCCAAAGCATCTCAAACATCCAAAAATAATCGCATTCTTTAAATTATTCACCAAAAACACAAATAATCGATAAAGCTCATCAATGCCTATCATCCAAATTGGTGAAACACAAATTCTATAAATCATCAACTAGAAATTCAGAAATCACAAAGGGGGAGGCCTATCACAAAAGGGAACATGAAAACTCACCAACACGTGTGTCACAAACGGAACGCTATTCCATGGTCGCTAACCATCAAATTTTGAGCCGAGGCTCCACAAACGGTCCGAAGACCATGGGTCGCTACCCCACCAAATTGAACTGAAGTTCCACAAACGGGGTTTTTAGTCCCCTCACATAGAGACGTCGCACATAGCTAGTCTAAATCACAAAATGATCATCATCGATCAATAAAAAGTGTGAATCACACTATGCTAGTAAATATAAGAGTTTAGCTTCACGTCCCATAACCACTAGCTTAACTTAAATATTTACGAACAAATTGTAGATTTCCACTCGAAAGTTGTCACAAGATTTTCAATCGAACAAGTCCAAGAATTAACCGATGAAGTAAACGCAAGCGTTTCATACCACTTGTTTTGCTAAGCCGTTTAATTAGATTTCTCATACGAATGAGGTAAAGGTTTGTATATACTAATAGGATGGAAAACGATTTTATAAACGAGTTTTGTATTAAAAATAGAGTTGAAATCATCTTTGTGAAAGAGTTTGAATAGTTACTACTAGTATAGAAATCTTTGTATTTTAAAGTGACAAACCAAAAAAATGATTGTAGAAACAATCAATCACCAAAAATTCACATACGAAGACGTGAATCGAATCCATAGAAATCGATACTGAATCCATCAAATGGATATTCCCAAAAATCCAAAGAAAGAAGTCATCAAAGTAGATAAATGACAACAACAAATCGGATCATCAAGAATCGATTAAAAATCGAAAACCCACACGAAACTGCCTAAAATAGGCAAAAATGCAAATTTCCCAGATTTAATCGACTGAACCAGAAGGTCAGTCGACTGACACTAGGGCAGGAACGTTCTGTTCCCTAATTTAGTCGACTGAACAAGAAGGCCAGTCGACTGACATAGGGGCAGAGAATTTTCTGTCCCCATATTTAGTCGACTGACCTTCTGGTTCAGTCGACTGAACTACCATTTCCAGTATTTCCAGTCTAGCCCAACTAAGGGCAAAAATCCAATGGAAGTGATCGAACGAGCAACGGAGACTAGGGATTTATGCCAAGCGACAACCCAGCCTTATAGGCTCTTCGATACACCCCAACAACATGTTCAAACATCAAAGATAGGATTTTTTAAAA
This sequence comes from Allium fistulosum, assembly GCA_030737815.1. NCBI lineage: Eukaryota > Viridiplantae > Streptophyta > Magnoliopsida > Asparagales > Amaryllidaceae > Allium > Allium fistulosum. The sequence goes on along the minus strand of CM060906.1, from coordinate 1,038,264,857 downwards.
GATTTGACATCAAAACACCAAAAATTGGAATATTCATCAAACCAATTCAATTCAAAGGCAAATGGACAAGGAATAGATGTTAGGAATTACTACCAAACAACATTCAAAGATATAGACATAGATGTGAGTTCAAAAACTCACCTTTTAAACCCAAAACAACAAATGAGAAGCTCTAGAACAAGCAAAGATTGATTTCTCTTCAACAACACCTCTAGAATCTTCAATCTATTATCAAAGGTGAAGTTTTTCCTAAGTTAGGTTATAGGAATTTCTGAAAATTGAAGAGGGATTGAGATGGAGAAGATGAAGAGGATGCTTACCTAAGCTTCTCTTTGATTTTGGAGCTAGAGCTTGAATTCCTAATAGAAACTAGGGCTTAGGAATTTTGATTTCTTTTCTCTTCCCTCATTTTTACTTTAGCTTGAGTGTTAGGAAATGTTATGAAGGAATTAAGAGGAGTGGAGTGGGAGTTAGGGTATTAGATGGGTTGGGTGTTAGGTTATTGGGCTGAAACCCAAAGCCCTAAATGAAAATATCAAAATTTCACTCAACTCCAAACATATCAATGTTTATACTCAAAAGAGTCGCAAACACCATTTTGGACTCAATGGAAGTGGTCTCGAGTCCTAATTCGACTGTTTGCAAAAAGTGACATTTCGGACTTAAATCCGACTAACGATGCTATATTTAAATAAAACATCTAAATATTCAATCGTAAAATATGCAGGTTGTTACAGACTCCCCTCCTTAAAGAAATTGCGTCCTCGCAATACTTAAAAAAAAGAATAAAGAGTAACAACCATACAAAGGCATAACAACACAAAAAAGAAAATTTTTTGAAATGAGAAGTTCACCTTAAGGAGCACGAGAGAGTAAGTCCGGATGTGTTCGCTCGATGAATTCTCTGGATTCCCAAGAGCAATCCTTAGGATTTGTGGACCATTGAACTTTCACAAGAGGAACATCTTTATTTCGAAGGCGTTTAACCTCCGCAGCAATGATACGAATAGGCTGTTGCTCATAAGTCAAATTAGGCGAAACTTCAATTTCTTCAATAACACCGGGCTCAAGAATAGAATCGAAACCTCGAGGGCATTTCCGTAGTTGAGAGGTGTGGAATACGTCATGGATAGCAAAAAATTGAGCCAGTAATAAAAGGCGATAAGGCACGGAGCCAATGCATTCGGTGATGGGAAATGGTCAAATATATCGAGTTGCTAATTTTTCCGATCGACTGAAACGCACAACACCCTTCATAGGTGAAACACGAATAAACACAAAATCTCCCACATAAAATTCTAATTTCCTTCTTCGATTATCGGCATAGGATTTTTGTCTACTTTGAGCTTCTTTCATCCTATGACGAATAAGGTCAATCTTTTCTGTGGTATCACGAATAAAATCTGGACCTAAAATCAGCTTCTCACCGGCTTCAAGCCAACATGAAGGAGATCAGCATGGCCTTTCGTATAATGCCTCGAAAGGTGCCATACCAATACTAGATTGGAAGCTATTATTATAGGAAAACTCAACAAGAGAAATATGATCTTCCCAACTTCCACCAAAATCAAGAACACATGCACGAAGAAGATCTTCAAGAGTTTGATTCACATGCTCGGTTTGTCCATCGGATTGAGGATGATAAGCGGTGCTAAAATTAAGCTTCATTCCCAAAGCTTTTTGAAGACCTTTCCAAAATTCACTAGTAAATAATGGATCACGATCACTAACAATAGAAGTAGGAACTCCATGTAATTTAACAATTTCCTTGACATAGAGTTTTGCCAAAATAGGTACGGTCCGATTCGATTGAACGGGAATAAAATGGGCGGACTTTGTAAGTCTATCTACTATCACCCATAGATTATCATGACCCGAACGAGAACGGGGAAGACTGTCAATAAAGTCTATGGAGACTTGATCCCACTTCCAAACGGGAATGTCCAAAGGTTGCAATAACCCACCGGGCCTTTGATGCTCGGCCTTTACGAGTTGGAAAGTCATGAAACGCTTAATAAAGTTAGCAATATCAGATTTCATTCCATCCTAATAATAAATTCGCTTCATGTCCGCGTACATTTTACTACTACCGGGATGAATGGTAAATTTAGAACGATGAGAATCTTCTAAAATGTCTTTACGAAGATCACAAATTTTTGGCACAATAAGTCTACCAAACTTTCGAATACCCCCACGAGCATCAATATTAAAGTCTTTCAAACCTTCAATATCAATTTTATCCCTACAACTTTGGCTAAGAAGAACCAATTTGGGATCATGCTTTTGAGCTTCAAGAATGTGGTCTAGAAGAGAAGGATGAGCCTCAAGGCTACACAAAACAAGAGATGAACATGAATTGGATTCACGGTCTAGAATCTCACAAGTGGATAAAGTCTTGAGATCATTCCATTCGGATATCATCATGGAAACAACCGCTTGTTGCTTTCGGCTAAGGGCATCGGCAACACGATTTCCCTTTCCGGGAGTATAAAGAATATCAAGATCATAAGATGCAAGGAACTCGAGCCAACGTTGTTGACGCAATTAAGTTCCTTTTGGGAAAATAAATACTTCAAAGATTTATGATCGGTGTAGAGAACAAATTTCTCTCCCAAAAGATAACACGTTCCCTTTGCATGAGAGCGGCTCCCAAACTAACACGACTAGCATCAGTATAAACAATAAAGTCTTGGTTCCCATCAGGAATCACAAGCATAGGAGCATCGGAAAGGAGTACTTTTAGTTTCTGAAAAGCAGCTTCACATTTGTCTGACCAAATGTATTTAACTCCCTTCTTTGTCAAACTAGTAAGAGGCACGGAAATTTTAGAAAAGTCTTTAATGAAACGACGGTAATAACCCGCCAATCCGAGAAAGCTACGAATTTCCGTCACGCTCTTCGGTCTCTTCCAATTTTGAATTGCTTCAATCTTTGAAGGATCCACGGAAATTCCGGATTCAGAAATAATATGTCCCAAAAATTTCACACGAGATTGCCAAAAGTGGCATTTAGAAAATTTTGCTTTCAATTGGTTGCTCCTAAGAGTTTCCAACACAATCCGAAGATGATTTTCATGCTCTTCCTCGATTTTAGGATAAACAAGAATATCATCGATAAAGATGAGAACAAATCAATCGAGGAAGTCTTTGAAAACTCGGTTCATAAGGTCAACGAAATAAGCTGGAGCGTTCGTTAAACCAAATGGCATAACAAGCCATTCATAAGATCCATAACGAGTACGGAACGATGTCAAAGGAATGTTATCCTCTGCAATACGGAGCTGATGAAAACCGGTTGCTAAGTCTAACTGTGAAAAGACTCTAGCACCACTAAGTTGGTCGAATAAATCATCAATCCGAGGTAAGGGATATTTATTCTTGATGGTGAGATCATTAAGCTTGCGGTAGTCAACGCAAAGCCTAAGTGTACCATCAGATTTCTTCACAAAAATAGCTGAAGGTTCCCATGGAGAGGAACTAGAACAAACAAACTGTTTGGCTTCCAATTCAGATAATTGTTTACGCATCTCCTCATTTTCCTTATTGGACATACGATAAGGAGGACGAGTAATAGGTAGAGCTCCAGGGATTAGATTAATTCTGAACTCAATTGCTCGCTTAGGTGGCAATCCTAAAACGGGCTCAAATATGTCGGGAAATTCACGAACAATGTGAATGAGAGAAATAACATCTTCCTCATCATCATTATCATCATCATGAGGATTTAGAGAATAAAAGGATGCTCCCGAATTGGAATCTGAATCTTTCAAAACAAGGGAAATCCGCTTAACAGATTGAGGATGTCGAAGATATATAGTCCACTCAGGACATAGGATATGGGCTCCATAACGGTTAAGCCAATCCATCCCCAAAATCATTCTGAAACCTAGGTAACGCATAACATGCAAATCGGCTACGAAAGCATAATCACATAAAATAATTTCGACATCTTTACAAAGTAAACTGAGTGTTGCGTATCCACCCACCGGATTTGCAATTCTCAATGAAGTCATCAAGCCAATAACATTCAAAGACAAAGCATCAACAAGTTCTTTTGATATAAAAGAGTGAGATGCACCCGTATAAAAAAGAACTCGAATAGGAAGATCACGAAATATAATAAAGCCATCAAGGATAGAATGAGAAATACCTTGACTAAGAGAAGTGTTAATATGAGCTTGCACAACATTTAGCTTCCCTTCCTTCTTGCTTTGAAGTTTGGGACACAAAGATATAGTATGACCCGAACTCTTGCAATAGCGGTAAGTAAAGGACTTCGGACACTTGTTTGCATAATGGTCCTTAGAACCACAACTGTAACATTCTCGACGACTAGAGGTAGGAGTCTTTGCTACCAAAGTTGCTTACTTCCCTTTCTTGTTGGGATAAGGTTTGAACTTAAAAGGCCACTTCTTATTGATGTTTTGTTTGGCCCCCACAACTTCAACATCACTTTCCTTATCGGCCTTTTCGAGTCGAAGAGCGATATCAACAAGCTGATCGAAAGAAACTTCTAATTTCAGAAGTAATGGCTTTTTGAGGTTCTTATTCAACCCATAGACAAATCTCTGATTTTTCTTCAATGGGGTATTAATATACTCGACCCCATATTTTGATAGAGATTCGAAAGATGCGACGTAATCCGTCACAGAAGATTCACCTTGAACAAGGTCAATGAAGCGTCGAGCTAGAGATACTTTTTCAGCTTCTGGCACAAATTTTAACTCAAACTTTTCCCGGAATTGCTCCCAAGTAAGATCCACTTCAATAATTTCGGAAATCAAAAGCTCATACGAATATAATGCTCTCTCCTGGAGCATGCTAGAAGCCACTTGGACTCGATGTAGATCAATAAGATTCATGTGGGAAAAGATGCGATCGCATGTTCAAAGCCAAGCTTCGACTTCTATTACGCTTTCGGAACCCTTGAAAGGCATTCCACCCAAGTTGGTGTAATCACTGCACAAGCGTGCAAACCCAGATATAGGATGAGTAGGCTCTGGAATGGGTCTGATAGCTTGAGCATTTTTCATAAGATCTAAGAGCTGCTGGGCAGACATAAATACTCCATCCTGAGGAGTAGCATTGGATTGACCGGCGCTGGGATGGCCTGGTCTAACCATTTCTCTTCTTTAAGAAAGAAAGAAGAGGAAAAATGTTATTCACAAAATGAACATCAAACAAACTTGATTGATAAAACAAGGCATCATAAAAAGAAATAGGATAGAACAGTACGAAGACTCGAATTAAATTCTATGGCATGATTCCCTAAGAAAGACTTAGGACAATATCCTTGTTAGATTATTCTACATTGTTCCGAAGTTTGGCTCTAATACCAAGCTGTGACGCCCCACCTCTATACTCACACTAGCCAAGGACACTACTGAGTAATGCCGTCGACTAGCACGAAGAATAAGGCTGTTGAGGAGCGACCATCTGTGTAATTGCTTTGTGCGAGTACCGGTATGTCAGCTAATATAACTTACATTTCATTTCAAGCGGAAATCTGACATATCGAATACAAACTCAAAGTTACCACACAGTGGCTATGTGGACTTCGGAAACAAATATAGAAATAAACATAACACAAATCAGTCATAGATATTCATATCACAAAGGCAGAAACAGATATGAATATAACACATAGAAGTGTACATCAAAGTAGTGGTCAAACAAGATCCACTACATCACAAAAGAATAGATACAAGTGCTAGACAAAAGAATAAATATACATTAACGAGTCTCTATCTCAAATGTATACTAACAAAAAATACTATGCTAAAGTAGTTAGCCAAAAGTCAGGTGGAGGACCCTGATGAGAAGTCAAGCAGGAGCACCTGAAATACCTCGGTCTGACCCGAGTATTATTTAAGAAGAAAATAATAAACGGATCAGTCTAGCTATAAATATCATATAAAGTGAGATAGGATAAGAGATATGACAAAAACGTATGATAACAATAATGCCATACTGCGACAAGTATACATCAAATAACAACAAAAATCAAATAATATCCCAAAGCATCTCAAACATCCAAAAATAATCGCATTCTTTAAATTATTCACCAAAAACACAAATAATCGATAGAGCTCATCAATGCCTATCATCAAAATTGGTGAAACACAAATTCTAGAAATCATCAACTAGAAATCCAGAAATCACAAAGGGGGGAGGCCTATCACAAACGGGAGCATGAAAACTCACCAACACGTGTGTCACAAACGGAATGCTATTCCATGGTCGCTAACCATCAAATTTTGAGTCGAGGCTCCACAAACGGTTCGAAGACCATGGGTCGCTACCCCACCAAATTGAACCGAAGTTCCACAAACGGTTTTTTGTCCCCTCACAAACAAAGAGACGTCGCACATCGCTAGTCTAAATCACAAAATGATCATCATCGATCAATAAAAAGTGTGAATCACACTATGCTAGTAAATATAAGAGTTTAGCTTCACGTCCCATAACCACTAGCTTAACTTAAATATTTACGAACAAATTGTAGATTTCCACTCGAAAGTTGTCACAAGATTTTCAATCGAACGCGTCCAAGAATTAACCGACGAAGTAAACGCAAGCATTTCATACCACTTGTTTTGCTAAGCCATTTAATTAGATTTCTCATATGAATGAGGTAAAGGTTTGTATATACTAATAGGATGGAAAACGGTTTTATAAACGAGCTTTGTATTAAAAATAGAGTTGAAATCATCTTTGTGAAAGAGTTTGAATAGTTACTACTAGTATAGAAACCTTTGTATTTTAAAGTGACAAATCCCAAAAATGATTGTAGAAACAATCAATCACCAAAAATTCACATACGAAGACGTGAATCGAATCCATAGAAATCGATACCGAATCCATCAAATGGATATTCTCAAAAATCCAAAGAAAAAAGTCATCAAAGTCGATAAATGATAACAACAAATCGGATCATCAAGAATCGATTAAAAATCGGAAACCCACACGTAACTACCTAAAATAGGCAAAAATGCAAATTTCACAGATTCAGTCGACTAAACCAGAAGGTAAGTTGACTTACACAGGGGCAAGAACGTTCTGTTCCTAGTTTCAGTCGACTGAACCAGAAGGTCAGTCGACTGACACAGGGGTAGAGAGTTTTCTGTCCCCAGATTCAGTATACTGACCTTCTGGTTCAGTCGACTGAACTGTCATTTCCAGTATTTCTAGTCTAGCCCAACTAAGGGCAAAAATCCAACGGAAGTGATCGGACGAGCAACGAAGACTAAGGATTTATGCCAAGCGACAACCCAGCCTTATAGGCTCTTCGATACACCCCAACAACATGTTCAAACATCAAAGATAGGGTTTTTTAAAAGATTCGACTTCAAAACACCAAAAATTGGAATATTCATCAAACCAATTCAATTCAAAGGCAAATGGACAAGGAATAGATGTTAGGAATTACTACCAAACCACATTCAAAGATATAGACATAGATGTGAGTTCAAAAACTCACCTTTTAAACCCAAAACAACAAATGAGAAGCTCTAGAACAAGCAAAGATTGATTTCTCTTCAACAACACCTCTAGAATCTTCAATCTATTATCAAAGGTGAAGTTTTTCCTAAGTTGGGTTATAGGAATTTCTGAAAACTAAAGAGGGGTTGAGATTGAGAAGATGAAGAGGATGCTTACCTAAGCTTCTCTTTGATTTTGGAGCTAGAGCTTGAATTCCTAATAGAAACTCGGGCTTAGGAATTTTGATTTCTTTTCTCTTCCCCCATTTTTATTTTAGCTTGAGTGTTTGGAAATGTTATGAAAGAATGAAGAGGAGTGGAGTGGGAGTTAGGGTATTAGATGGGTTGGGTGTTAGGTTATTGGGCTGAAACCCAAACCCAAAGCCCTAAATGAAAATATCAAAATTTCACTCAACTCTAAACATATCGATGTTTATACTCAAAAAGTTCGCAAATGCCATTTTGAACTCAATGGAAGTGGTCTCGAGTCCTAATTCGACTATTTACAAAAAGTGATATTTCGGACTTAAATCCGACTAACGATGTTATATTTAAATAAAACATCTAAATATTCAATCGTAAATTATGCGGGTTGTTACACAGGGCTACGTTAATACCTCATATAGAATCGTCGCCAAACCATCCTACTTCGTTCTGGAATCTCCACCATGTACACAGTTGTTAAAGTGGTTTTCGATATTGGCAGAGAGTATGACAATATCTGATCCCGGTCTCTTTAACAACCAAATGCTTATATCACACCGTGGTCATTTTATATTTCAAACGGTTTATACTTCATATCAAAATGTCATATTTTTTTCAAAATCATATCACTTTCGAAATCGTATTCACTTTCGAAATCATAACCACAAAGTAGTTTAAACCATCATATCAAATATTCGCATTTAAATATATTAAATCTAATTCATAACAGTTCCAACTTAAACAGTTTAAATATTGAAAATAGTTTATATATATTGAAATAGTTATAAATTAAAAATAGTTTATATCTAAAATAGGTTATAGATTAAAATAATTTATATATTAAAATAGTTTATAAATTAAAAATAGTTTATATCGGAAATAGTTTCAAATTAGAATTGTTTCTTCCAATTTCACAAATCAGTTCAAATCAACCTTTAGTTCTAAAATATCAATTTAAATCAAATCTAAGTTCAACAAATTTCAATTCAAAGTCTCATTAAACAATTTTTTATTTATATCGATTTCAAATCCAGGTTTGAACTATAAATTTAAACCACTTCCAATTCAATTAGGTTTCAACATTTAGATATTCAAACAATTCATAATAACTCATTTGAAAATTTTCATTTATACTTCCAAAATTTCAATCTTGAATTTATTTCAACTAAAAAATATTCACTTAATCATTTCTAATAACATTTAAATAAAATCCCCAAATTTACCCATTTATATAAAATCAAAAATTAAATATCTAACTTCAATTATATTTAATTCTAAAATATTCACAAAATCAATTTTTTAAATATTTGAATAAAACCACAATTTACACATTTAAATCAAATTCAAATAATGAAATTTAAATTTATTTAAATTCGAAAATATTCAAATTTCCATTTTATTTAAATTTGACATATTTATTAAATCACCTTTATCCAAGTCAAATTATTAAGTTATAAAATCATATAAAAAAATCTAAAAAATCATTTAGTTCCAAACCAATACTTATTAAACTCAATTCTTAAATCAATAAATTTACAAGTCAACTCAAGTTAACTTAAAACCTTATTAAATATTATTATATTAATTATTATTAAATTAAATCTTATTATTAAATCTTATTTTATATATTTAAAATAATAAAATTATGAGTAAAATTTTATAATTTACATGTTTAAACTTTAACTTATAGTTTTAAAATTTTCGAAACATAAAATTTAAAATCTCAATTTTACACGTATTAAAATATTAAAATTTAAAATCTAAATTTTACACATATTAATATATTTATATTGTAATTTAAAATCAATAATTATCAAACCCATATATTTCCTTCAAACTTTGCATATCATTTTTCAAAAATAGACCCACGGTGCCCGTATATAATTTTCTAACCTATGGTCAAGTGATACAGATATTTATCCGCAATTTAAATTTAATATTTTACAGGTATATATCATTTCAACCAGAAATCCCAAAATTTTAAATAAAATTGCTTGGGTTTATCATTTCAACCCATAACGATTTTCTTCTAATCTAGAAAATCGTTTCTGGTATGTATCATTTCAACCCATAGGGATTTCTAAACTAACAGGGAACTTGCAGAGTGAGAACAAATATGATAATAATATAACATATCACAATAGGCATATATCATCAGTAACAAATTTAAATATAATATATACAACAAGGTCATGGTGCCATATGTCATAGGTAAACAATTACAGAAAATGGCATATCATATTTAACAATCAAATAACTAACAATTTAAATTTTACAACATATTTCAATTGTCATTTCATGTGAATTAAATTTACTAAATATAAGAATATTAATCGTGAGTGATTGCTAACCTTTCGAGGCTAGAGAAGTTTGATCATGAGAATAAGAGGCGACGCCTACCAGGATACGGACACTTACAAGCTAGATAACTGGACAGCGACAAGCAAGATCTTGAATTCAATGGAAACGGATATGTATTATATTTTAAAATCAATATTCAATTTAAAAACACATATCAAATAAAATCGTTATATATTATATTTTAAAATCAATATTTAATTTAAAACACATATAAAAATAAAATCTTTTATATATTATATTGCAAAATCATTATTTAATTTTAAACACATACATTTCCTTTCAAAAATTTCAAATAAATATACAAACATTATATATTATTACACAACTATTTCAAAATATAACATAAACTTATATATATATATTTTTTGAAAACAAGATAACTTACTTATATATATATATATAATTTACATTATTACTTAACATATTATATAAATATTATAAATATTCACATTGAAATACTTAAAACATATATATTCATACCCCATTTTTTCTAAGCAACTCAGATAGGGCAAACAGGGACGCTGCTTCGGGCATGAACAAGAGATGGACAGGCAGTGACTTGGCAAATGGAAAGGAAAGTTGATGGATAGCACGGCAATAGTTTCAAGCATGGAGATGAGCAGATGCATATATATATATATAGGACTTCATATATATATATAATATTTGTAGGAGCGCTCGACAAAAGAAAGAAAGATGGAGATGGAAGCTCTCAGGTGAGTTCGACCATGATTGCACACCAGGGTTCCAAAATATGAATGCATCATATATACATACATACATATATATATATATATATATATATTATTTTTAGAATGGAAGTTTTGTGTTATGGAAAGGGAAGTGTGGGGGAAGCTAGGCCGAGCATGGGGACGAGGTCCGTGTGGCTGCCGCGTATAGAAGTGAAGCTGGACAGCGATGCGGATGATCGGGGTTAGGCTTGGTGGCGCAAGAGGCAACTGTTGGAGTTATTTTTATATAAGAGGGGATTGGGGGCATGCAGAAAATGAAGGGGACAGGCGTGCTCCGGTCAATGGTGGTTGTGGTGGATCGCAGGTGGCTGTGGTGGATCGCAGGTGGTTGCACAGGCGGTTGTCAGGTGGGTGCGTGGTCGAGCAAGTAGAGGGACAACGGGAAACGACCTGGCGAAAGAGTAGAAGGGTGGAAGCATGGTTCTATGACTGTGAGGCTGCCGCTTGGTGGTCTGGTCAGCTATGGGTGCAGAGCATGGAGTTGCTGCGAGACAAGGTGGACGTGGGGTTGCGGAGGGGCACGCGGCAATAGTGGAGATTGGCGGGTGGTGAAATTTGCGTGGAGAACGAGGGGGTTAGATGGACTGGGCTGTCATGTGCTCGGGTGGGAGGTGCAAGTTGCGAAGCCGGGTCCAAGGCCGAGCACAGTGGGAAGATAGGGATGCAGTGTTTTGTTTGGTTGAAGGTGGTTGCGTGTGTGATATAGGGTGAGGATAGAGAACAAGTTATGGCAGAGAAAAAGGAGCAGCTTTTTCACCGTATACATGCTTATATAAAAAAATTCTTTTAAAAGAAAATAATGAGATGATAACTGAACCGGTTAAAAATAAATTGGAAACAGGGAAAAGCAAGAGTCAATTATTGAATTTAAGAATATTAATAGCTAGGAGTTGTTTGATTTTCTCGAAAAACAAACGAATGGGCATAGGAAATCCAAAAGGCACGAATTTGGTACCGATACGGCTATCCGTTATGCAGATTTCGTCGCGTACCGGACATCGAAATGCAAAAATGAATATACCGCGAAGATCAGCACAACGAGATGAACAGACTGGTACACAAATATCAGTGATACGATCATCCTATCAAAAGTCGATATTCGCTGCCAAATTGCTGTTAAAACACCGAAAATAAGATAAACGTGGCTATAGCAGTCCAAATTTGACGAAACGAAATATGACGTCTAACTCAAAAAATGGTTTACATTTTTATTATATAAAAATATTCAGATTTCAAAAATATTTTATTTTCATCAAATAACTTATTTTAAATTTTAAAACTGAAATTTCACAACATAACAAACTTATATATTTTCCAATGAAAATCTGATAGTTGCTACATTTAAATAGACGTATTTCAAATATCAAATTTTCATCAAATTTTTTATTATTTATATTTCAAGAAAAATTTAGTTAATTACATTATTAAAACGTTAAAATTTATGGGTCGTTACAATAAAATTAATTAAATTTTAATTAATAAAATTAACTAAAACATTTTTTTAATTAAAGTAACATCAATTAAATTCAAAATTTTATCTTCATTTACCTTGAACATTTTAAGATAAATATACACATATTAAATAGATGGTTATTTAATTAATTAACTTTATTTATTTATTTAATCCAATTAATTAAATAATTAACATTAAAAAATTTGAAATTAATATATCAACTTTCAAAACCAATTTTGAAAATTTTATGACATTTATAACATGTCATATTTAAAACTTCATCCTTCGGGCTGGGCTAATACTCAAGTACGGTGGAGTACTAGAATACCCAAACTCAATCATTCGACGCTACCTTTATTGACAACCTACTATGTAATGACCCAAATTTTCTGCCATTTGAATTTGGAATATTTAATTGATTTTAAATATTAAAAAATTAATTTTATAAGTTAAATAACTTGAATTTCAAATATAGTGATTTATTGGGTAATTAAATTGTTGAATTTAATACTTGGAATTTATTTAAATGATTAAATCCTGAAATTTAATGTGAATAAAAATGATTTCAAAAGTTGATTTAAATTATATTTAAATAAGAATGAAGATGGTAAACTTTTAATTTATATTTAAAAGTTATTAATTTGGTTTTATAATAATTCGTTTTAATTAACGTGTAAAAATAGCCTTCCATGGCACTGTCTCGAAATTGGACGAATCTAGTTTCATTGGATCCATAATAGTGAATTATGGTATGTCGAAAACTTTCGCGGTGATTGGACGTATTATTTGGGCGTGCGAGATCAAAACACGTAGAAAATTAATTTCAGAAATTTAGATAATACGGTTTGAAAAGCTATCTTCTGTATATGATAGAATTAGGTCTCGATACTAGTTCCATTTCTTTTGGAATAGGGGTATAACATAGAACGCCAGGTAGCATGTCTCGATAGGAGTTAGAAAATTTCAGACATTTAAAAACTAGAAATTTTCTGATTTAAATAATATACATTTGTACTTTATAGCACCATGCTTGGCGCATACCACCCACGTCTAAGACCCTACCCCTTTAGTCATATAACCGCGTTAAATTAGAGAAAGTTCGCCTAATTTTCAAATTCCCTCCTCCCATCCAACGGTGCTTATTCATAGACGCCACCCAAGGCAACATCAGACTTCGACGTCAACTGCAAAAAGATGCGGCTTCGGGAGATGGAAGTGATGACCGGATGGATTGACGTGCGATCGCCTTAGGCAGCATGGATCTCGATGCGAGGTTGCGGCGGTCTTTTGTCGATTACTCATCAACTGCGGTGATTGGAGGGTGCACGTGGGTCGGGGTAGTGGCGGAGAGGTCAGCGCGTGGTTGGGTAGTGGTCGCGTGGTCGGCGGTGAAGGGTTGGAGGCGCGGTGATGGTTTGAAGTCACGTACACTTGGGTTCGGTTTGCATGCTTGGAAACATGGTTTGAGAGGGAAGAGATTAAGGTTTAAAATTTTTTATTCATTAAAGGTTAACTACCATTTAATTATTTCAAAAGTTAATTAATTCATTACCTTTCCATACTAGGTCCAAATCGAATGCGACAAGTTGCGTTGCGTTCATATCAGCGAAACCTACACCATGGAGCTAAATTGAATGGATTTAGAGCTAATAGAAATTTTGATTAAAATTGAACGCCTGTTCAATTTCAATTCAAATTGGAATGTTTTGATGAAACTAAAATCAATGTGAGTTATACTCACCTTTTTAATTAACCAGAAATATATTTTAGTCGATAAAAATTGTTTATTGGATGTGTGGGTATTTTATTATTGATTGTTATTGACTGCTCGGATGATTTATTATTTTATATTGTTGGTTTGGATATATTCTCCCCCTAGAGCGGATGAGACCCTATTACGTTCCCGTGTAAAAGCGGATACCCTTTATATACGATTCCGCCTCGATGCGGTTAATTTATATTATTTGGTTATATACTATATGTATGTAGGGAAACAGGTTGGAGGGATCCAGCAGGATTCCTCACACTGTTAATTTTACTTTTCCTATATATTGTGATATATGACATGTGGGATGCCATATTTGATGACATGGATATGATTTTGCTTATTTAGTGCTTTAGTAGCACTGGGCCATATTTTTGGTATTTTAAAATACTATAAAATAATATTTTTGGTTTAAAAAGGGATTTCAAAGTGATTTTGGAAATTTTATATGTTTTAATAATTATTCTTTAATTATTTAAAGAAGGAATTTATTTATAGTGAATAAAAAGTATGATTTTTATGGATTTTAAATTAATGGTTTTTAAAATATTTTAAATAGAGATTTCTGAATTGTGGATAAAGATTTTTAAAATCTTAAAATAAGTCTATCTTTTAAAATATAGGGATATGGTTTTAAAAGGTAAATACAAATATTTTGATATAAATATTTATTAACCATTTTATATAAAGTGATATCTATAGGAACATATATTATAGTTTATTGATATATGTGAAGTTTATAAATGTGAAAATTTATAAAAGTGATATTTTACAAATGAAGTGAAGATTTGTAAAATCGTATTTTTATTAGTAAAAATATGGATTTAGAAACGGTGTTTATGAATTAAATGAAACCATTATCATTTAATAGATTGGAGAAATAAATCAAAAGGTTGATTTATTATAAGATGTGGAATGTTGTTTAGAAAATAGTTTATTCTACTTTGGAAAAATGGAAACGAGGACAGATTGGAGATGTTAAACAATATTTTATAAATAGAAAGAGATTATTAATATAGTTTTAAAATATGGAAATGATTATGTTGAAATTTAAGTATGGATTCTATCAAGGAAGTGTATACATGTTTTAAAAGGTTGTTTATTTATATTAATATTGTTTTAATGTTGTTTATCAATATTTATTATACTGTTTATTTTTAATGTTTTGAAGTTAATTTCTATTTATTGATGTTTATTATTAATGTTTTGAAGTTAATTACTATTTATTATACTATTTATTTTTAATGTTTTGAAGTTAGTTACTATTTATTATATTGTTTATTATAAAAATAGCGTTTAAAGTAAATGATTAGAATTTATTTAGGAAAGTTCGAGATTTATAAATAGAATTTTATAACGGACTTGGGTTTTATAAGGAAAGTTTTATAAAAAGGGTTAAGGGCTAAGGGAAGATTTTACGAGCAAAAAGAGTTTCGTAAATCAATAGGTATTTAGAAAAGAATTTTAGAAGGGTTATAGATTTATAAAAAAAGAGTTTTATAAATGGGTTTTATGGATTTATAAAGGGGTCACAAATGATTTTGGAATGTATAAAGGAGTTTAATAAATAGTTCTGGAGATTTATAAAATAGTTTATTAATGGTTTTAAAGATTTATAACGGAGTTTATAAATGATTTAGAATTGTATAAAAGGAAATCTTTCACGAATGTTTGTGAATATGCTTACGTCAGTGTATAAACGTTTGATAAACACCTTTGGAAAGAGATCGGAATAAATGAAAGAATTGTTGAGGCTTAATTATTTGCTATTGGTAAATAAATCCCTGATTTGGCAGTGTGTTTGTTGATAGTTAAATAATCGACTATCAAATCTGGACCAAAATGTAACTTTGGAAAAATCATGGAGAAACACGTGAGTTATATGGCACAGTCATTTCCAATGATGTTGTAATGTGCATATAAATCTTGTTTCGTTCTCCTAGACAATGATAAGGAAATTCGGCCACTAATGCTTAGAAGGTGATCTCCACTCTTATCAATTGTTGTTTATTTCCTAAAAAACTGGAGTTGAGTTTACCGAAAATTATCGAATGTTTTTTCAAAGAGACCGGAATCGGATATGTTATCCAAAAACCACTTTGATCCAACAAACGTGTTTCGAAGTGAAGACATCGTGAAGATGATGGAATTGAAGATGGAGCTCTCAAGCATTTCATTCAGTCCCAGAACGAACTTGTATAGATGAACGCTGGCATTGCATTGTTGCCTGGAGGGCAGTGTTAGCATTCAGAGTGGGAAGTACTATATAAAAGGTAAATCATGGCCTCAAGCCTCATTAACCGGGAATGACTAAAAAAGGGAAATGCAGCTTGGCTAAGTGGGTCGTTCCCAAGTAGGATATGATCATCCCTATCTAGAGTCGATATTATCTCTCATTTGTATGCTTTGGGGCCCATTAACGGAGGAGAGATCATATTTGGTACTACTAGTCAAGTGGTACACAGGCCCTGTGTTGGCAGGGGATCTTAGCGATGTCCTCGGTGTTATTTTATCTAGAGATGCACTAGGACATGCGGCACCCTAGTAGCCCAGTCATTGTATAGAATCCATTCTCCGATACGTGACTTTACAGTTTTAGTTGTATACCTATTATACTGGAATTTAATTAATGTAACAATTTCGGCTAAGATTAATAAGTATTTGTATCTTAGATAATATAATAATATCAGAGAATTTCATATGAAATATTTTGGTTATCATATGGTAAAAACCCATCCGTGTCTATGTTCGGCGTGGTCTTACAAGATATACTTTTGATTTCAAAGGTTTTTATAACTTTAAAATCCGATTGGGTGTGTTTTCTCACACTGGTTTTCCAGACTGACTCGGGCGTTATTTTATTATAATGCTCGGGTCAGACCGAGCATATTACAGATTTGCTTTGGATGCATTGGGGCTCAGGAGACGAGTTGGAGGTCTTTAAGTCGTATTCATGTATATGTTTATTTTCGCTGCTTTGTTGTGAAATCATCAGCATTGTGAGGACATGTTGTTCTAACTGTCCAGGCTGATGATTGAGATTTGTTGTTGTACTTTGATAGATATGTATGTATATAACAGTTTCTCTTTTGTAAAGATCATTGATATTATATTATATATTGTTCCACTGCGATTGTGAGATTCTATGTTGTTTTTTTTTACTTTCTTTCTCTTCTTCTTCTCTTCTCTTCTTTCTTCTTTTTTCTTTCCCATAACTATCTGTCTTTTCGTTCAATTTAGGTTGGACATGTGTGGTTTATTGTCAACTTGAACTGTATGGAAAAGTGGGTCATTACATACTAAATAGGTAGGCTTTAATTAGTTAGCCCTAACATTACTAATTTTAGACCACATGGACCATCATGGCTCTGATACCATTGTTGAAACTAGACCAGTCAGAAGTGCGTTAAATGGGTGAATTTTAATTTTTTTTCTATTTTGATCTTAGTTAATCTATGAAGCATATATGGATTTTAGATCCAATCTAAAATTTTAAATAAAATATTCATTTTATTTTATTTGTTTAAAATATTTTGTTTTTAATTTAAGTTGATTGTATGTCGTAATGGGTGCATCAAATACACCCATGTGTGAAAGTGCAACAGCAATGTATAGGAAGTGTACGTAGTTAACATGTATTGTTTAGGTGTCGGGATTTACACCGCAACGAACACATTCCTCCTTTTATATATTTCTTCTTTGTCTAAAATATTTTTCAAACATAATAAGATTTATTATACACACATACATGTTAGTCACTATGTATAGGATCGAAGATGGCCGACAATAATAAATAATTGTAAATGTAACGGAAATAGTATGGTAGATCACACGGTCGACTTATACTGGTTCAGAGCACCTCTTCAACATCCAGTCCTTAAGTACCTCTTATGAATTTCACTATCAGCACCCTCACTTCACCTAGAGGAATAGGTTTACAGACTCCACCTGAACAACCGAATAAGACTTCAACAACCGATGCAACAAAAAGTTACTTCTTGACATAATGTATCTTTTATATACAAATTTTCTCTTTTCAGTGCACAGACTCTTATAACCAAACCAAATAATATTGAGTGGGGTATAGAATCTAAGGAATTTATTCAACTAGAACTTGAAATGTGGAGTTGAAGCACACTAGTCAATATTATCCAATCACATGAACCTATTGAAGTTCAGACTATTGCTTTTGGTTTTGAGAGTTTTAGGCATGGAATTCAAAGCACGGAGTTGTATATTGGTTCAGGGATGATTAGGGGTATTTATAGTTAGTGTAGGGATGCTAAAATAGGGTCACAACCTTTCAAGAATATACAGGAATGAAAGGAAGAAACCGTAGGTATGAATAGATGTCAAGACATCTTTTCAAGACTAGTTGTTTATTGTGCATTCAGTCAACTAGATATGGAGTTTAGTTGAGTGACTCCTTATAGAAAACAATCTAGAGAGCATAGCCAAAAATAGAAGACTTGAATAGTATGTTTAGTTACCGTTCCATTCGACTGGAATCCATTTCAGTTGTTAACGCTAAAAAGTGAACGCTAACACCCGGTGTGTGTAGTAGAATTGTGAAAGTACCACCCGTGTGACGGGAACAAGAAGTAAGCAGTAAAATAGCGAAAAAGCAGTAAAAGACAGCAGTTTATAGTGGTTCGGCTTGAGATCGAGCCTACGTCCACTTTGAATCTCTTTATTACTGAATCCGGTTACAAGATGATACAATACTCTTATGAAAACAATACAGTTTGATCACAAAGACAATCTCAACTACTAGCTCAAACTTCGATGATGAAATTTGATGAATCCGTGTTGGATGTAGGAAATTCCTCTCGAAGCTTGTTGTAGTGTCTCGAATGTCTGAAGATCTTCAATTGTTGAATGAGTTGAGAGTTCGGCAGAGTAGCGACGCTTCAAGAAATGATCGGCCAAAAGTCCCCTCCTTGCTGGAGTTTGGGAGGTATTTATAGAGAGAATTTCTGAGCAGAAATTATCTTCAAGTGATAAGTCGGCCACGACCCAAGGTAGGTCGTAGCTCGTAGGTCGGCGGCGACATAGGGAATCTGGCTTACTTCGGTCACACTTGATTCTTCTGAACGAGCTGATAAGTCGTGCGTGACTTAGTGTAAGTCATAAGCCGGCAGTGACCTAAAAGATGCGGCACTGCCTTCGTCTCCTTAGATCGTATGCGATCTAATGTAGGTCGTTGATTGCTCTAAGCTGCTATATCTCTTAAGTCGCTAGGTCGCAACTTTCTTTAGGTCGTTATATTTTAGATCACTAACCCGCAGCTGTAGTTAAGTCGTTAACTCCTTTAGATCGTGCCTCCTTAACTCGTTAGGTCGTAACCTGTTAAGCCGGTTCTCATCTTAAGTCGTAACTCTTAAGTTGCCATGCTTTTTAGGTCGGTATGCCTTCTAGATCAGCATGGAGTTAACTCGTTAGACTTCTTAGGTCGGAGTGGTTTAGATCGGCAACTATTGGGTCGGTGAGTCCTTTTAGGTCAGCAACTCTTAAGTCGTAGCTCTTAAGTTGCGAACAAAAGAGGATTAACATTTGCCCCTCGAAGCATACGCTTAAATCGTAGGTCTTGTGCTTCGATTTTCTTAACTCGCTTTTTGGTTAGGTCGGAAGCGACTTAATATAAGTCGTAGGTCGTGGATCGTGGGTCGATTCTCATTTCAATGCCCCGGTATATAAATAGCTTAGGCCGTCTTCTCTTTCACTTCACCTGTTTCTTTATTCTGTTCATCTTTTAGCAAATACTCAAGCTATCGAAAGCAAATCTCATTAATCGATCTTCAGTTATTCTCATCATTACATTGTGTAAGTGAATTCAATTAAAATCCAAACATGATTATTACTGAATCGAGGATCCCGTGTTCGTCGCCCCTAATCTGAGTTTGTTCATTATGCTTTATCACAAGTCGTGTCGCATTCGATTCTCGACTTCCTTTAGTCGCGATGTCAATGTGATCCTCGATTTCACTGCCGCGTATCAGTTTCATAATGGATTTGGGATGATTTGATGATGTTGTAAGATGCGATTAGGAGACATGACTTAGGGTTTTTGATAGGGGATAGTCCGAAGTTACTGGGTTTATAGATCTCAAGTCGGCTGACGAGTTACTGAATTTCTCAATGGAGAGGAAGGTAATCGGCAGAAAGAAGTGAGGTTTTGGTTCAAGCAGGAGATAGCTTGAAATTCCATCGGAGACGATCCAAAAGATTCACGACCTAGAATATTCACGGTTTAACACTTTATCCGGTTCAAGAACCCTTGCGACCTAACTTCCCTACGACCCAATTAGTTTACGGCATAAACCTTAAGTCGCGGCCGAGCTTGGACTTAGAAAGAATAGCACTGTTCAGACTCAAAGCCTTCATATGTATCACGACTTAAGAGTTACGACTCAACCTGACTCGTAGCATATCCTTTAGACCGTGGACGGGCTAGAACTTGAAGAATTTTCGACCCATGCTAAGTCGTGAACGAGTTAGAAAAACATATTTTTCACTGTCTTGAACTTCAAGACTTGAATTGCCTGAACTTTGAACTCTGGACTGTTGAACTTTGTTGCATTCTTTTACAGATTATCTATAATTCTAATTACTGTTATAACATTTACAGAAAACCGGGACGAATATATTGCCACTGACTGCCCACATCGAATGACAGATTAGTTGATAAAGAAAAAATCAAATTAAATGAACTGTATGAGTGAAATGCTATACAATAACCAATTCAAGTGAAGTATTAAAGCAAAATCGTAATAGTCAACTGAAACTGATTTGTTTGCATTAACACTGCACTTGAGCATTAACAAGTTCTGAAATCTTATAATCGACTGATTGTCAGCTAGTTTAATTCCAGTTCTGTTTGCTTTTTTATTTTCATTAGTTTTGCACAACACTTCACACTTTTTTAGGAAACGTGCACCTTCACATTTGAACATTCAGTTGATTGTGTAGAATGTCTTCTCCACAAGAAGAAATAGAGCAAGTTGAAGAGATTTTTCCAGTTGCTGTTCCATTGAATGATCCTCCAGAAAGGGTCTCGACCACTTTGAACTACAGAACCTTTAACCAGTTGTGTATTCAATTCGGAATTGCTGAAGCAGACGCAAAACTACCCGGGAAGCCTGATAATGCTGATAGACCTCCTCGTGGTTTTGTTGCGGTAAATCGACAAATGTGCCAGAATGGAGCTATCCCTCCTTTTAATGACTTCTTGCGAACACTTCTTCTACGATTAACCATCTCCCCTTTCCAGCTGCATCCCAATGGATATGCTATCTTAACAGGGTTATGTGTGCTCTTTAGGAGGACACTCGATCGTCTTCCAAGCTTCGACGAAATTTGTTATTTGTGCACTTTCGCTAAAAACAAAGACCATCCTTCCATCACAGTTGTGAGAAGTGCCAGAAATCGCAAGCTTATCATTGGTCTCCCTGAGAGCGTTCACGGGTTTCTAAGTCAATTTTTCTATGTTCGCTGTCCTCCGGGATTTTACACTATCTGGAGAGTAGGAAGTAAGATCACTTGTCTCCGTTTCTTATGTTTTCTCGAACTTGCCGAAGTCCGAGTTGTCAAGTGTCAACTTTGCCCTTTTCTTTTCAGCACTTCCTCCTCCTTCTAGAGATCCCGGTCACAGAGCGACTTTTGAGAGGCTTATGGCGGTGCCAGTTGAGGAGAGGAGTATCCAATTTCTGTTGACAGACGAATTTTTACATCAATTCGGGCTTTTACACTCTTCCCGCTTTAACCAGCCTCGTGAAGTTCCTAATTTTCCAGCACAGACATCAGATGCCCCAGCTTCAACGGAAGAGATGGCTCTAAAGGAGCCAACTGCAGACACTGCATTAGTAAAGTGTTCTACTTCTATCGATGTTGCGGGTCATCCAGCAAGTTAACGCTTTCTCCAGTTATTGAAGAGGAGGAAAATCCTCACATTTCTGAGAAGACGGCTGACGTGGAAGTCGAAAAAGAGAGTTCTGTTGGGCATCACGGCGATGATATTTTTGATAATTTGAGCGATATAATGATAACTTCTCAAGAGCTTTTTAAGGATAATACTCAAAAAGCGACTTCTCCTGTTGTTGAAGCGACTTCCTCTTTGAAACAAGCTTTAACACCTTCCACACCAGTCGTTTCCGTTTCCACATTAAAGCGTGGTTTGTAGTTTGACGCACGTAGTTTGCACGCCGCACACACTTAGGATTTTCTCAGCACTTATACGCACTTATCCTCTTTTTCTGGAAACTTCTAAACTTCATTTCTTTTCTATTTTCAGATTCTCCGATGGGGCACACTGGCTCATATTACGACAAATTTTAGCACTATGGAGGCCGCGGAGCTTATAACTTTAGGCAATACCTTGATGCCCCGAGGGAAATGGACAAAGAAAGAGCTATTAGGAAAGCTCGAGAGAGGCGGGACTATGAAGAGCGCCGCAAAAGAGAAGATGAACAGCACTATGGGAGTAGGGATAAGCGATATGACCCTTCCCGCAGAAGTGACGATTCTCATAAAAGGAAATCTTACGATGACAAGGGGAAGAGTCACATTGCTGATGATTCTAGCAAGCGAACCAGACTTAGCGAAAAGGACGCGCCTGCAATTTCGGAGAAGACTGATGCTCCCATTTTTCCTAATATCCCGTCTGGCTCTCCTCCTTTAAAGAAGTCTGATATCCAAGCGATCATCAACAGACCCCAGTATCAGGTTAAAGATGGCCCTCCAACGCTTCAAAGCCGATTTCCGAATTAGTGCTTAAAAGGAGTGCGCTTTGACCTAGATTTGGTCCCGATCGATAAGCAAGACATGCTTAAAAGTCTTGATACAGTTAGGCTTAACATTGAGAGGATGTCGCAATGGCAAAAACTCGTTGATGAACTCCAAAGAGTCAACCATATGAATCTTGAAAACATGCTGACCATGGAGAATGATAAGACTGAATAGGCTAAAATTTGCAAGCAGCATGACGCGGAAATGACGAGTATTGCTGATGATAATGCGAGACTTGAGTCCGAGGTTAAAAAACTCAAGGAAGATCTCGCCGCTTCTTCTGCTTTGCAATCTCAGAAAGAAGAAGTGTTTCAAAAACAAGTGCGGGATGCGCACGCTGCTCAGAGAGATGCTGAGATGAAATTTGCGGCTTAGCAGTTCGTTGTTGAAGAATACCGCAAAAATAACACTCGGTTGCGGGAAACAGTTAACTCCCGGAACGTGGAGATCGAATTGCTAAAGTCTCGACTTGCTAAAGCTGAGAAAGAGCGTGATGAGGCTGTTGCTGGTCGAGTTGTAGCCGTTGCCGAAAAAGAAGCTGTAACGACCCAGAATTTTGGACCATTCGCATCCATTATAAGTGTATAGGTAGACACTCATGCCGGAATTGAATTGCTCAAAATACCGCGTTGTTAATTTAAATTTGGCAAAACTGAACATATACAGTAAATAAATAATCACAGATCACAGACACAGAGTAATAAGTGCAGCGGAAATAAAAGAGATAGTAGTTCATGAAGCTACTATATGAATATATAAAATACATCAGAGTTTACAACAGAAGAGTAATATGATACATCAGATACAAATCAGAATACATCACTGGAATTATCGAATACTGAAAGCAGAATAGATGGCTGGATCTTCAAGCAAGCTCCAACTCCAAAGGTGAGTCTCAAAAGCTGAACTACTCAGTCTGACACGAGCGTAAAGCAAAACACAAAACACTCGAGTCAGGATTAACATTCTTATATTAATAAATCCAACTCAAGTGAAATAGCAATTGAAATACAAGTAACTCAAAGGATGTTTGGAATAACCATCCTTTAAGGATCCGTTAAACTATCTACTATGTAGTAGTGTACGATAAATAGATAATGTCTATCAGTAATATAAAGATATCAAAATAGCGTTAAGTCATGGCCCATTCCACCCTTAACACATTTTTATTCCCAAAAGCATATACAAGACCGTAGTTTCCCCAAAACCGGAAGTCACCAGAGGGCAATCCATATACTAAAGGTACAAATCAAAATCGTAGTGGTCGCGCATAAATGGAATACAAGTATGACAAGGCACATGAGGCTATACCCAAGGTAGTGATACTACCGTTCGCCTGATCCGGACTGGTGAGAACGCAACGTCGCAGCGCCCGCAACACCGTGAAACAACACTCCCAAAATCAAGGGTGCACCAATCGACAACAAGTATAAGTAGTTCGAAGAAGTGTGTCCACTTGAGGTAGCTAATCCTCCATTGGCCCGGCACAGCTCCTGTTTTAGTCATTTCCAATTTGACACAAGTGTCAAGGCTATCCATTATCGTTCTCTTTCTTCAGTCATCACGAACATCATTCCAACCACTTCATTCTGGATCATCACTCCGCGTATAGTTATTAAAGTGGTTTTCGGTTTAGATAGAGAGTATATCCATAACAGAATTCCGGTCTCTTTAATAACTTCCGTAATTATTTCACCGATTGGTCGTTTATTTATTTCAAAACCAAATCAAATTCAATTCCAATTAGAATTTATAAACCAACATTTCATTTGTCTTTCAAAACCAATTTCCAATAATTTACGTTTCAAAATTCCAAATTACCATTTCAAAATCATATAATTTAATTTCAATTTCTATTTAAAACCATTCAAATATTGATTCAAGTTCGTATATAAGTTTCATTCCGAAATCATTTAAACAAATTTTATTTAACATTAAAATCAATTTAAACTCATTTATCGATTCCATTCAATATTCGTTAAGTTACTTTATCATTCAAAACAATTTCTATTAAATTTCTAAATCATTAAATCAATTTCTTAAGTTCAACTTCATTAAATCAAAACTTACAATTTTGAGTTAAATTAAATTCGTCAAATCAATTCTTTCAATTACAAGTCTTACATTAATTTCTATAAATCGCATTTTATTTCTTGTTAAAGAAATTCAATTTCACTTATTTACTTTCCTAAATAATTTCCAAAACTTACTTAATAAAAAAAAACTCAATTTTCAATTATTTACGAAATAAAATTCACTTATTCAAAGGTTCAATTCCTCTTATCAAAGAATTCAATTCAATTTAATCATTAAATAATTCAATCTTATTTAATTATTAAATAATTCAAAACTTAAATATTAAATAATTTCAAAGTTTAATAATTTCAAACTTAATTATAATTTCAAACTTAATTATTAAATCATTTCAAAGTTTAATAATTTCACTTAATTATAATTTCCAACTTAATTATTAAATCATTTCTCAAATTAAACAACATTCTTTCATCGATTACATTGTTAATATTTTGTTTCAGATTATTAAATATTAACATTTTCCTTTCATTAAAATTCAAATTCCAACTTCATTTCAAAACCATATTATTTATTTAAATAAAAGCTTCATTTTATTTTTAAATCAAATTATTGACCAATCGGGTTTTATTTAATTTTCTATCCTAGGTCAAAATTCAATTTTGGGTATTTATCATTTCAACCCGATTCCAATTCAATTCAAAAATCAAAACATAGCAAAGGGAACTTGCAGTGTGATAACTGGGATGGTGTCAAAGTAAATAAACAAGCAATAACAACAACCAATATCAATCCAAAAATCAAATCAAATAATCCCGAAATAACCGTATTAATTCGCATTGTTATTTGTACGAATTAATATAATTATTTCTAGAATCTACACTATCATTTCATGTAGATTAAAGATTATTACATTACGGTTTTCACTTGTCATTCAATTTACAAATTTCATACATCATAAATTTAACAACATACATTCAGTGGTTCAAGGTGTAATTAAACAAATCATACGTGTCAATGAATTTAACAGTTAAATGGGTCATATTATACAAATGTCATTTAATCAAATTTAACATTTAACTATTCTATATCAATTTCAATTGCATACTATTTATCATTCTAACATTAACAATTTAACGTCCAATATAACATCAACAATCAATCAATTATCAGTCAAACTGTATTATCATCGCATAAATAATTAACAGATAATGGTGTCAGATGTCACAGGTGAACTGATACAGGTAATAGCATATATAACAATGTAATTAACTAATAGCAGCATATTTCAATTGTCGTTTCAATTGAAATCAAATTTAATAAATAAAAGAACGTTAATCGTGAGTGAGTGCTCACCTTTCGAGGCTAGAGAGGAGATAGACAACATAACAGGCTACAATTTGAATTGCTAAATGACCGATCCAAATAACGATTTCCCAAGCAAGTCGAAAAAGGCACGAATTCGACGAACAACCGAGCTGATAACAGGAATTGTTGGAAACGGATCAGACCGGTTTGACAGAAACAGAAAATATATATGTTATATTTATATTTCAAATCAAATATTGATTTAAATACATAATAAATTGAATATATATATATATATATCTCAAAATTATTGGTTTAAATAAACATATAAATAAACAACATATCTACATAATATAATTTGAAATAAACAAATAACTTTCAAAACTTATATATATATATATATATATGCACATATAAGTAACAACAATTGGAACTTTTAAACTTATCCATATAAATGAACTAACATAATTTGTTCAAACAACAGGATCAATACCAGATGTAAACAAATATATGTATAATTTACTTTATAATACATATATACTAACTGAAATAGATTATATATAAATTAAACTAACATAAACAATGTACTGTAGCATAAATCTTATTATATAAACAGTGCTGGCATTGAATCAAATATATATATATTACACTTTAAACAACTTAGATAGCTTTTCCTACTTTAAAATATATAGCAGTAGGATATGAGAAAACTGTATACACTCATATACTTTATAAACATATAAAATAACATCTTATATAACCAAATATATATAAACAATTAAACTTTGTTTGGAGCACGCAAAAGCAACAGATAAAAATATATATACATTTATATACTAAGGTGCATACAACACTGCACACTATAATACAAAATAGAACTGTCGAAAACTATATATATGTAACCTGTAACTGAAATGAACTTACATCATAGACAAAACCGTATACATATTTGTATAGTAAACCCATATATGTATATGTTGAATCAATATCAAAACTTCATAAAATATATATACAACATACATATACAAACCTACATAACTATGTATATATATAAACAGAGCCTATATCATTAAAGACAGGACTAACAACCCATAGCGCATTTGAAGTACATATGTACAATACATATATATAGACTTATATATACAACTCATCATATGCAAGTTAGTATAACATATATACATCATTATCTTGCTCAATATAAACAACTAATACGTACAAGCTTTAAAAAAAAATTCTTTTTTTTTATAAACAAAAGACTTGCCTGCACACGATGGAAGGCAAGGGAAAGCAAGGCTGGAGTTCGGTAATCTGGCGACGAAGATGGAGTTTTGGGGTCGGTGTGGCGGATGAGACGGCTGTGCTTGGCGTAGGCTAGGGAGAAGGCTTGGGTGGCCGGGGCTGGAAGCGGCTGCTATAGGTGGCGTTCGGTGATGGGAGTGGTGGGATGGAGGCTACGTGATGGGGATGGGGTCGTGGGCTAGGATGCTATGTTCGAGGAGGGTAGGCTATGAAGTTGAAGAAGGAAGTGGACCCGGCTGTAGGGGAGGCTTGGTCGAAGGGCTGTGTGTTTGGCGGCAAGTGGGGTGGCTGTCGTCGGTTCAAGGGAGAGGAAGGGAGGATGACGACGAGGGTAGTTAGTAGCAACGCACGGCGTGTGATGAGGTGGTGCGGAGCCATGCGATGGAGAGGGGAGATGAGTGGAGTGGTTGCTGCTGTCATGCGTTGAGAGGAAGGGTTAGGTGAAAGTATGGATTTTGGGTGGAGGCTGGTGGGGTTGCGTGCGTGGGATGGGTTGATGGAGAAAAAAAAAATTGTGTTGTCATTTTTTTGTTTATAATGAGTTGGCTTCAGAGGAAGAAAGAAGGCAAAGCGGGCAAGAAATAAATGCGCTTCAATGTAAATGAACGTACATAAGCTAAGCTAAAAGGTAGTAGAAAATGAACTGACAACAATGACTAACAATATTAATTGAATCAGAAAAAGCAAACGTCAATAGTCACAATTCATCTTTGGAAATAGCAAAAGTTGAAAGTTGAACAGAAATAATAACACCGGTTATTGGGTTTATATGGTGGGAAAAATGAAAAGTCAGAGAAACCAAAACGACTTGGGTGCGGAACCGATACGCGAGACGTTTTGCAGACTGCACTGCACACCGTATTCCGAATTTGACAATCGAATATACCATAGAGATCAGCACGACGAGACGGTCAAAACGGTATAAAGAAATCAGTGGTATGATCGAATTATAAAAATTTGAATTTTATAATAGCGGACAATGCAAGAAAAACGCTGAAAAATAAGATCGACGGAGCCAAAGATGTCCGAATTTGGAAAAACGACCAACTGACATCTTGCTCAGAAGATGGTTTAGAATTTTTCTATGTAAAAATATTTAGGTTTCGAAAACATTTTATTTTCATCGCTTTTTAACTGATTAAATTGAAGTGAATTTACGCGCGAAATAAACTTTCGTATTTTCGGACGAAAATTTACCATTTGCTATGTTTAACTAGACGTATTCCAAATATAAAATTTTTATTTCAAAATTTTATCATTTAAAATTTCACAAAATTTCAACTAATTACATTATTAAAACAGTTGAAATTTACGGGTCGTTACATTCTCCCCCATTCAAAACTTTTCGTCC
This sequence comes from Allium fistulosum, assembly GCA_030737815.1. NCBI lineage: Eukaryota > Viridiplantae > Streptophyta > Magnoliopsida > Asparagales > Amaryllidaceae > Allium > Allium fistulosum. The sequence goes on along the minus strand of CM060906.1, from coordinate 1,038,236,069 downwards.
TCGAAAAGGAACGAGGTAGGAGAACAGAATCAACCAGAAAGAAAACAGATTTGAAATACAAAATAACAATTAATTTAAACCATATAAATTCAAATTTAAATTAATTGATATTCAATAATTGATTTAATATCCATTTGATTTCGCTAAAATCAATCTCAACTATTTCTAAATTCATTATCTTATTATCCAATTATCTTCAATTTACAACTTATAAAACCATAAATTTAAATAGTCTTTTATTATAATCATATTTTCTTCAACGATTTTAAATTCTTCTTTATTCCAAATTACTGTTAAATTTATTCTACTTAATATATCTACTCACATATATTTAACCCATATAAATTAATTTAAAACATAAAAGTTTCGATTTAAATTAATTTACATCTATTAATTTCTTTTAAATTCAAGGTATTTCATATGTTGATCAAATTTAAATTTATTAATTCTTTCAAAACAAAATTTATTTCATTATTAATTGAGTTTACTTATTATCCTATCTAACTCTATTAACATCTTTATAATCAAAATTTAGTGTATAACATTTATTATAAACACTCAAATTTTATTTATAAATTTAATTTATCTTATATATTATCCAATTACATATTCAACTTCTGAATGGTTTAGGTAAGTTGTATTAGAATGCAGTTGAATAAAATTTTCCCAATTCAATTATTCAAGTTTAAATATTTATTCCAAATTTTGGTTTTATTTGTAATAAAAATCATCCTTTAATCAAAATTTTAAGAATTAGATTTCCGATTGACTTTAAACAATTTAGAGATATATATGATATATTTATATCAAATCAAATTAAATTTTAAAATAAGATACCCATATATATATATAAATCAAATTATACTGAAGAAATTCAAATCAAAATATTTTCAAAGCAAAACCGTAGCAAAGCTACAGAATGGTTTCTCCACTTCGAAACTCGAAAATGAATGTCGATGATGCGGCCGCCATCACCGAAATTATTTTCCAGTGACAAAGAGAAGAGCACTGATTTCAACATTTTAAAATTCTTTGGAAACGATTTCTATTCGAAAATACTTCCAATAATATATACTTTAAAATTTTAAAACCAAAGTTCGAAATCACCGGAAACTAAATTCTCAAATTTCTGAATTAAATTCATTTCAAATTCCAAATCAATTTATAAACCGTATTTATAAATTTATTTAGAACAATAAATGATAATCAAATATTATCATTTCAAACAAACAATTTAATTAACCTATTAAATTCTAGAAAATTTTACTTATATTTTCACAATATAATCAAACAAATTTATTTCATTTTCCAAATTTGAAAATAATATTGTGTCAGTTTGCTCTGTTTATGTGTTTTGGAAATCCTATCGATAGCGTTGATCAGACGAATCGATCGGAAACCCAAATCAACATCAACAACTCAAACAACACAGCATATATTAAAACATTTATATATTAGTTTACAAATACATTTCTTTGCTCGACGATACAGGAATGAATTTTCAAAATAAGGATAGGGATTCAAATTTTTTTTGACTTAAATCAAAGAGAATTTTGATTCGAAGACAAATTCGAAAGAAAAGATAAGATGATTCAATGACAGAATCGGGAGATGGGTAAGTTTATTTAATTCACGGGCAACCTTAACCGGTCGTCCGTAACTTCAAGAATAAGATCGATGCTGAATTCCGAGGTAAATCAACACTCGATCTCAAGAGATGGAATTCAGGTATAGCAGGAAATAGATAGCATCGTAAACCGAGGATACAGAAATCTCCGGTAAATCAATGTCAATTGTAAAGGAGTTTACTCCTTTACGAATCATTCTAAGATTGGCGAGACCGCCGATCTATTATAGATAACATTCAGAATGGAGTTATGGGGTGCTCCATGATTGGAAGAAGACGAATAGTGAAGGACACGAATGAATTTCGGAACCGAGGAGAACGTTCCAAAATTCAAAGGAATTGAGTCAAAGGAAGAGATTGAAACTCCAATGAGAGTGATTCTGTAAATACATTTACCTTATATGTTGAGTTTTGCCTAGAGCTACCAAAGCTCTGATACCAACTGTAACGACCCAGAATTTTGGACCATTCGCATCCATTATAAGTGTATAGGTAGACACTCATGCCGGAATTGAATTGCTCAAAATACCGCGTTGTTAATTTAAATTTGGCAAAACTGAACATATACAGTAAATAAATAATCACAGATCACAGACACAGAGTAATAAGTGCAGCGGAAATAAAAGAGATAGTAGTTCATGAAGCTACTATATGAATATATAAAATACATCAGAGTTTACAACAGAAGAGTAATATGATACATCAGATACAAATCAGAATACATCACTGGAATCATCGAATACTGAAAGCAGAATAGATGGCTGGATCTTCAAGCAAGCTCCAACTCCAAAGGTGAGTCTCGAAAGCTGAACTACTCAGTCTGACCCGAGCGTAAAGCAAAACACAAAACACTCGAGTTAGGATTAACATTCTTATATTAATAAATCCAACTCAAGTGAAATAGCAATTGAAATACAAGTAACTCAAAGGATGTTTGGAATAACCATCCTTTAAGGATCCGTTAAACTATCTACTATGTAGTAGTGTACGATAAATAGATAATGTCTATCAGTAATATAAAGATATCAAAATAGCGTTAAGTCATGGCCCATTCCACCCTTAACACATTTTTATTCCCAAAAGCATATACAAGACCGTAGTTTCCCCAAAACCGGAAGTCACCAGAGGGCAATCCATATACTAAAGGTACAAATCAAAATCGTAGTGGTCGCGCATAAATGGAATACAAGTATGACAAGGCACATGAGGTTATACCCAAGGTAGTGATACTACCGTTCGCCTGATCCGGACTGGTGAGAACGCAACGCCGCAACGCCCGCAACACCGTGAAACAACACTCCCAAAATCAAGGGTGCACCAATCGACAACAAGTATAAGTAGTTCGAAGAAGTGTGTCCACTTGAGGTAGCTAATCCTCCATTGGCCCGGCACAGCTCCTGTTTTAGTCATTTCCAATTTGACACAAGTGTCAAGGCTATCCATTATCGTTCTCTTTCTTCAGTCATCACGAACATCATTCCAACCACTTCATTCTGGATCATCACTCCGCGTATAGTTATTAAAGTGGTTTTCGGTTTAGATAGAGAGTATATCCATAACCGAATTCCGGTCTCTTTAATAACTTCCGTAATTATTTCACCGATTGGTCGTTTATTTATTTCAAAACCAAATCAAATTCAATTCCAATTAGAATTTATAAACCAACATTTCATTTGTCTTTCAAAACCAATTTCCAATAATTTACGTTTCAAAATTCCAAATTACCATTTCAAAATCATATAATTTAATTTCAATTTCTATTTAAAACCATTCAAATATTGATTCAAGTTCGTATATAAGTTTCATTCCGAAATCATTTAAACAAATTTTATTTAACATTAAAATCAATTTAAACTCATTTATCGATTCCATTCAATATTCGTTAAGTTACTTTATCATTAAAAACAATTTCTATTAAATTTCTAAATCATTAAATCAATTTCTTAAGTTCAACTTCATTAAATCAAAACTTACAATTTTGAATTAAATTAAATTCGTCAAATCAATTCTTTCAATTACAAGTCTTACATTAATTTCTATAAATCGCATTTTATTTCTTGTTAAAGAAATTCAATTTCACTTATTTACTTTCCTAAATAATTTCCAAAACTTACTTAATAAAGAAAACTCAATTTTCAATTATTTACGAAATAAAATTCACTTATTCAAAGGTTCAATTCCTCTTATCAAAGAATTCAATTCAATTTAATCATTAAATAATTCAATCTTATTTAATTATTAAATAATTCAAAACTTAAATATTAAATAATTTCAAAGTTTAATAATTTCAAACTTAATTATAATTTCAAACTTAATTATTAAATCATTTCAAAGTTTAATAATTTCACTTAATTATAATTTCCAACTTAATTATTAAATCATTTCTCAAATTACACAACATTCTTTCATCGATTACATTGTTAATATTTTGTTTCAGATTATTAAATATTAACATTTTCCTTTCATTAAAATTCAAATTCCAACTTCATTTCAAAACCATATTATTTATTTAAATAAAAGCTTCATTTTATTTTTAAATCAAATTATTGACCAATCGGGTTTTATTTAATTTTCTATCCTAGGTCAAAATTCAATTTTGGGTATTTATCATTTCAACCCGATTCCAATTCAATTCAAAAATCAAAACATAGCAAAGGGAACTTGCAGTGTGATAACTGGGATGGTGTCAAAGTAAATAAACAAGCAATAACAACAACCAATATCAATCCAAAAATCAAATCAAATAATCCCGAAATAACCGTATTAATTCGCATTGTTATTTGTACGAATTAATATAATTATTTCTAGAATCTACACTATCATTTCATGTAGATTAAAGATTATTACATTACGGTTTTCACTTGTCATTCAATTTACAAATTTCATACATCATAAATTTAACAACATACATTCAGTGGTTCAAGGTGTAATTAAACAAATCATACGTGTCAATGAATTTAACAGTTAAATGGGTCATATTATACAAATGTCATTTAATCAAATTTAACATTTAACTATTCTATATCAATTTCAATTGCATACTATTTATCATTCTAACATTAACAATTTAACGTCCAATATAACATCAACAATCAATCAATTATCAGTCAAACTGTATTATCATCGCATAAATAATTAACAGATAATGGTGTCAGATGTCACAGGTGAACTGATACAGGTAATAGCATATATAACAATGTAATTAACTAATAGCAGCATATTTCAATTGTCGTTTCAATTGAAATCAAATTTAATAAATAAAAGAACGTTAATCGTGAGTGAGTGCTCACCTTTCGAGGCTAGAGAGGAGATAGACAACATAACAGGCTACAATTTGAATTGCTAAATGACCGATCCAAATAACGATTTCCCAAGCAAGTCGAAAAAGGCACGAATTCGACGAACAACCGAGCTGATAACAGGAATTGTTGGAAACGGATCAGACCGGTTTGACAGAAACAGAAAATATATATGTTATATTTATATTTCAAATCAAATATTGATTTAAATACATAATAAATTGAATATATATATATATATCTCAAAATTATTGGTTTAAATAAACATATAAATAAACAACATATCTACATAATATAATTTGAAATAAACAAATAACTTTCAAAACTTATATATATATATGCACATATAAGTAACAACAATTGGAACTTTTAAACTTATCCATATAAATGAACTAACATAATTTGTTCAAACAACAGGATCAATACCAGATGTAAACAAATATATGTATAATTTACTTTATAATACATATATACTAACTGAAATAGATTATATATAAATTAAACTAACATAAACAATGTACTGTAGCATAAATCTTATTATATAAACAGTGCTGGCATTGAATCAAATATATATATATTACACTTTAAACAACTTAGATAGCTTTTCCTACTTTAAAATATATAGCAGTAGGATATGAGCAAACTGTATACACTCATATACTTTATAAACATATAAAATAACATCTTATATAACCAAATATATATAAACAATTAAACTTTGTTTGGAGCACGCAAAAGCAACAGATAAAAATATATATACATTTATATACTAAGGTGCATACAACACTGCACACTATAATACAAAATAGAACTGTCGAAAACTATATATATGTAACCTGTAACTGAAATGAACTTACATCATAGACAAAACCGTATACATATTTGTATAGTAAACCCATATATGTATATGTTGAATCAATATCAAAACTTCATAAAATATATATACAACATACATATACAAACCTACATAACTATGTATATATATAAACAGAGCCTATATCATTAAAGACAGGACTAACAACCCATAGCGCATTTGAAGTACATATGTACAATACATATATATAGACTTATATATACAACTCATCATATGCAAGTTAGTATAACATATATACATCATTATCTTGCTCAATATAAACAACTAATACGTACAAGCTTTTAAAAAAAATTCTTTTTTTTATAAACAAAAGACTTGCCTGCACACGATGGAAGGCAAGGGAAAGCAAGGCTGGAGTTCGGCAATCTGGCGACGAAGATGGAGTTTTGGGGTCGGTGTGGCGGATGAGACGGCTGTGCTTGGCGTAGGCTAGGGAGAAGGCTTGGGTGGCCGGGGCTGGAAGCGGCTGCTATAGGTGGCGTTCGGTGATGGGAGTGGTGGGATGGAGGCTACGTGATGGGGATGGGGTCGTGGGCTAGGATGCTATGTTCGAGGAGGGTAGGCTATGAAGTTGAAGAAGGAAGTGGACCCGGCTGTAGGGGAGGCTTGGTCGAAGGGCTGTGTGTTTGGCGGCAAGTGGGGTGGCTGTCGTCGGTTCAAGGGAGAGGAAGGGAGGATGACGACGAGGGTAGTTAGTAGCAACGCACGGCGTGTGATGAGGTGGTGCGGAGCCATGCGATGGAGAGGGGAGATGAGTGGAGTGGTTGCTGCTGTCATGCGTTGAGAGGAAGGGTTAGGTGAAAGTATGGATTTTGGGTGGAGGCTGGTGGGGTTGCGTGCGTGGGATGGGTTGATGGAGAAAAAAAATTGTGCTGTCATTTTTTTGTTTATAATGAGTTGGCTTCAGAGGAAGAAAGAAGGCAAAGCGGGCAAGAAATAAATGCGCTTCAATGTAAATGAACGTACATAAGCTAAGCTAAAAGGTAGTAGAAAATGAACTGACAATAATGACTAACAATATTAATTGAATCAGAAAAAGCAAACGTCAATAGTCACAATTCATCTTTGGAAATAGCAAAAGTTGGAATTTGAACAGAAATAATAACACCGGTTATTGGGTTTATATGGTGGGAAAAATGAAAAGTCAGAGAAACCAAAACGACTTGGGTGCGGAACCGATACGCGAGACGTTTTGCAGACTGCACTGCACACCGTATTCCGAATTTGACAATCGAATATACCGTAGAGATCAGCACGACGAGACGGTCAAAACGGTATAAAGATATCAGTGGTATGATCGAATTATAAAAATTTGAATTTTCTAATAGCGGACAATGCAAGAAAAACGCTGAAAAATAAGATCGACGGAGCCAAAGATGTCCGAATTTGGAAAAACGACCAACTGACATCTTGCTCAGAAGATGGTTTAGAATTTTTCTATGTAAAAATATTTAGGTTTCGAAAACATTTTATTTTCATCGCTTTTTAACTGATTAAATTGAAGTGAATTTACGCGCGAAATAAACTTTCGTATTTTCGGACGAAAATTTACCAGTTGCTATGTTTAACTAGACGTATTCCAAATATAAAATTTTTATTTCAAAATTTTATCATTTAAAATTTCACAAAATTTCAACTAATTACATTATTAAAACAGTTGAAATTTACGGGTCGTTACAGAAGCGACCGAGCAATCACACGAGGCAACAAAAGCTAACGCCAGCTCTACCTTATTCGACTTTTATTTACACAGCGTTCTGGGTCATGGAAGTCTCTCTTTTCTGGGCCCTGAATATGAGATTACTCTGGCTGAGGTGTGGGAAGCCGCAGTTGATATGTTGGGCGGTGCCGGCTATGATGAGGCAGAGCTTGAGGCACGTTATCTTGACGACGAAACTCGTGCCGCTCTTGCTAAGGGGAAGGAACAACTCGCTAAAGCGCGAGCTGAACCGGCGGGAGAAGAATATCCAAAGGAGGAAGCTCCTTTAACTGCCCCCGTTCATGCTTCGACCTCGACCGATGTTAACATTATGGACTCCAGTTCCCATTCTTCGCCTCCAGCTAAAGTTGCCAAAGAAACTGCTACTACTCCTACGGAGGATGAGGCCCCGGACGATGTTGAGGCCGAGAAATTCGAGATCGATCTTGCCAAACCGACTCCTCCAGGTAACTTCAAATCAGATCTGGCTCAAGTGGATTATTCATTTGATTCAATTGACCTGGATGAATTTCTCGCTTATTACTTAAGTCCTGGTGATCCGATATCTTCTCTTTTCTCGGAGAATATTAATTTTGACTTCTTTTCTTCTGTAGCGGAAGCACCGAGCACTATGCACTCTTCCCCTCTTCCAGCTATTCCTCCTCCATCTCTTCAAGTCACTCCTGCTTCTCAACCAGGATCGCAGGAAGAACAGATAGAAGCTCTCCAAGGCTTGGAGGATCCACTCGCTTCTCAAGAACAAAAAGCGGAAGGGACGGAGGATAGTGAGAAGACTCCGGAGCAGTCATTTGATGACAATACAAAACTTTCCAAGCTGCTGACTCCGAGAAGTGAATCTTTTTCAAAGAGGAAAGGAAAACGTACACTAAAGAAGAAGAAGAGAGGTGCTTCGACTGGGGAAGACAAAATAGAAGAAGACCCAATCACTCCTCCTTCTCCATCCCGCCTACATCGGGTTCCGAAATTAACTATTAGGCCAGGCAAAGGCTCCAAAGGTAGCGGGAAGAAGGAATGACAAGCTGGATTTTGTACTTCTTATTTTGCTTTTTACATGTATCGACCGTAGATTGTGCGGGTACCAGTCCCCGCTTCTTTTTGTAATCTGCACAATGTAAAAAAATTTCATAGCATTGAATAAAATAGCTATTTTACTTGTACAAATTCTTGTGTATGTGAGAACGCATCTGTTTCTCATTTTTAGTGTAGAATAAACGATTCCTTTTACTTGTACAAACTTTTTTGTCTGTGTTTGAGAATGCATTTATTCCACATCTATTTTTCGTGATATTGCAATGAACTTGTGGTATGTTGCTTGCGTGTTACTTTTATTAATATAACTGAATTGTATAGTATTGCCCCCATACACAAGTGCATTGCAACATTTCTAGCTTTTACAAGACCGATACTCTTGTTTTAGAGAATAACTATTCCACTTTTAATGGAAGAATCATTCTACTTTTAATAGATCATATCTCGTTTTTTGGAGAAATTTTTACTCTCTTTCTTTCTTGAAGAACACTTCCACTTTCAGAGATGATCACTTTTATTTGTTAAAAAGTGGATTTTCCTACACAGTGAAATGAGCTTCTGAAGAAGGTTTTGATTTTGTGCCCCAGTAAAGGGCTTATTTTTGGTACTTCGAGCACAGTGAAGTGTGCCTCCGAAGAGGTCTTTTTGTAGCATTTCAACTTTTTAGGAAGAACTTTTTGAGATGAATAAGTTAACCTTCCTTTGAGAGTTGAAATGTGCTTCCGGAGAAAGCTTTTTTGTTTGAGTATTCTGTTTCGGGACATGCCTCCGGAGAGGGCTCCTCTTAAAGAGTTGTGCCTCCGAAGAGGGCTTGTGCCTCCGAAGAGGGCTTGCGGTGCCTCGGGAGAGGGCTTTTGCCTCCGAAGAGGGCGTGTGCCTCCGAAGAGGGCTTGCGGTGCCTCGGGAGAGGGCTTTCGCCTCCGAAGAGGGCGTGTGCCTTCGAAGAGGGCTTGTGGTGCCTCAGGAGAGGGCTTTCGCCTCCGTAGAGGGCGTGTGCCTCCGAAGAGGGCTTTTTGATTGCCTGGAAGTTACTTTCTCATGGTTGGATGGATCCACGGGGCGGACGCAAGTTGTTCGATTGGATGTTCGTTTGCACAAACGATCGCAATCAATTAACAAGGGCCCTGTTCTTTCAGCTTGGGAAGGTGCCCCTCCGGTGGTTCCACCAATCTTTTTTGATTGAGAGAAGCACTTTCATTTTTTGGCGTGCCTCGTTAGAGGGCTTTGTTGACCTCTAGGAAGGAGCATCGGTTGGTTGGTGTGCCAGGAAGGTTGCGTCTCAGGGGCGAGTAGATCTACGGGACGAACGCAAGCTGCCTGATCGGATGCATCACGATCAGTTACCAAGGGCCCTGTTCCTTCTGCTTGGGAAGGTGTCCCTTCGGTGGTTCTACCGGCCCTTTTATTGAGAGGCATACTTCCTTTTGGCTGCTTCCGTGTTCGCTTGGCCATGTTCTCTCATCATCTGCTCATTAGCGATCTTTTATCATTGTTTCCAAGCACATCTTCTTTCCTTTTGCAAGTAAATTTCCTTATCCGAAGGAGTGGACTTCACAGTTGAATAACTTCACGGGACAAACGCGAGTTACCTAGTTGGATGTCTGTTCATATCGACAATCACAACCAGTTAACGAAGGCTTGCCACAGTGGAGTCACCAACTTTTTATGCGAAGTTCTTCTTGTATAGGATTTGAATTTGGAATTTTTGTCACTTGGTATTTACTTAATAGTTGATTTATAGAAGTCGCTTGGCTTTGTGACGAGCAAGCCTTGTTTTAATGTCCTGCAATTTTGAATCGACATTTTAGCAATACATTTAAAGTATTTATATATCGAAATGAAACAGGCATTATGAAATAGTAAAGAACACAAGATTTATAGTGGTTCGGCCAAGAATCGGGCCTACATCCACTTTATAGCTTTCATTCATTTACACTGATTTACAATGTCTTACAATACAACTGATACATCCATCACTATTTTACAATTTTGAGCAAAGCTTTTTTAAGTAAAATAAGGACGCAAGTGGTTGCTCTTCCAGGCTCTTGGAATTGGATCTCCTTCAACAGTTATGAGTTTGAAAGTGCCATCAAGAAGTTTACTGCCTATGCCATATGGTCCTTCCCAGTTTGGCCCAAACACACCAGTTGCTGTCATGATCCTTTTCAAAACTAAGTCTCCGACCTCAAAGCTGCGTTGGCGAACTTTAGAGTTGAAGTGCCTGGCTATCCTTTGCTGATAAGCTGAAACTCTGAGCCTAGCTTCTTCTTTTTTTTCATCAAGAAAATCAAGTGCTTCAAGTTGCAGCTTTTCATTTTCAGCTTCATTGAAATGAATTCTCTTGTGTGAAGGAACTTCTAATTCCACTGGAATCATTGCTTCTGATCCGTATGCCAGTGAAAATGGAGTGTGCCCAGTTGCAGTTTTGTGAGTAGTTCTGTATGCCCATAGTGCTAATGGAAGCCTATCGACCCAACCACCTTTTGCTTTTTCGAGCTGCTTTTTGATGGTTGACTTGATAATTTTGTTCACCGCTTCCACTTGCTCGTTTGCCTGTGGATGAGCCACTGCTGAGAAGCTTTTTCGAATTCTGAACCGTTTGCAAAAGTTTTGGAATTCTTCACTTTCAAACTGAGTGCCATTGTCTGTGATTATTTTCTGCGGCACACCATACCTGCAAATGATATTTTTAATTACGAAATTTATCATCTTTTTAGAGGTAATAGTGGCTAAGGGTTCAGCTTCAGCCCATTTTGTGAAATAATCAACAGCAACAATAGCATATTTGATTCCAGATTTAGCGATCGGTAAAGGCCCATTCAAGTCTATTCCCCAAATGGCGAACGGCCATGGGCTGACCATTTGTGTGAGTGCGGTGGAAGGCGCTTTTGGGATTTTTGCGAATCTTTGGCACTTGTCGCACTTTCTGGAGTAAATAGCAGCATCTCGATTAATATCCGGCCAGAAATACCCATATCGGAGAACTTTCTTGGCTAGAGTTTGACCGGCTGAATGATCTCCACATTCTCCTCCGTGTATCTCAGCTAGAATTGTCTTGGCTTCTTCCTTAGTTACACATCGGAGCAGTGGCATTGAAAATCCCCGTCTGTATAATCGGCCATCTTGAATTACATATCTTGATGCTTTCCTCAACAGTTTTCGGCATTCTTTAGAACTTTCTGGCAGGGAACCATTGAGTAGGTATTCTTTGATTGGATTCATCCATGATTCATGCTCTTGAGACACAGTCATAATCCAATCAACATCCATTTCATCAATGCTTGGAGCTGAAAGAACTTCCACAGGAACTAATCCCAGTAATTGAGCTTCTCCAGAACTTGAGTACTTTGCTAGAGAATCCGCTTTCATGTTTTCTGCCCGAGGAATATGACTTATCGTATAATGATAGAAATCTTCGAGAAGTTCACATGCCTTTGACAAGTATGCGGGCAGATTTCCACCTTTAGCTTGAAACTCTTTCTTTACCTGGCAAACAATAAGTTGAGAATCGCTGAAGATCTGTAACACTTTGATGTTTAGTTCCTTGGCAATTTTTAAACCAGCAATTAGAGCCTCATACTTTGCTTCATTGTTCGTTGAAGGAAATTCCAGTCTCAATGCATAACACAATGATCGTCCTTCGGGGGTTTCGAGCACAACCCCTGCCCCAGAACAGTAATCATTTCTCGATCCGTCAACATACAACTTCCACTGGAATGGAATGCCATCAGTTGTTTCATTCTCACTATCACCTTTGTCAGTAGATTCTGCGATGAAATCTGCTAAAGCTTGTCCGTTGATTGCTCTCCGGGGATGGTAAGTGATATCATATTGGCTGAGTTCAATGTTCCATTTCAAAAGACGGCCCGAAGTTTCAGGACGAAACAGGACTTGCTTTAGAGGTTGATCAGTAGCGATTTTGATAGGATGAGCTTGAAAGTATGGCCTCAACTTCCTAGAAGCAATTAGCAAACAATAGGCGAGCTTTTCTATCTTCGAATAATTCATCTCCGCCCCAGTGAACCGTTTGCTGATGTAATAGACTGGACGTTGTATTTTCATATCTTCCCGTACAAGCGCTGCACTGAGGGTGTGAGATGAAATTGCTAAATAGATGAAAAGGTCTTCACCATCAGTGGGCTTGGACAGAACTGGAGGCGTTTCCATATGACGAATTAGTTCATCGAAAGCATTCTGGCATTCGGGAGTCCATTCAAAAATTTTCTTTCCTTTCTTTAGAGCGTCAAAGAAGGGAATGCATTTGTCTGTGGCCTTGGAAATGAAACGACTCAGAGCAGCGACTTTTTCATTGAGGCTTTGCATTTCTTTCTTTGTTTTAGGGGCTTTGACCTCTCTTAGAGCTGTGATTTGAGTAGGATTGGCTTCGATGCCCCTGGCGCTCACAATGAAACCCAAGAATTTCCCGGACTCTACTCCGAACGAACATTTCAATGGATTGAACTTCATTCCGTACTTTCGAAGAATTGCAAACATTTCCTCCAAGTGACCCATGTGGTCTACAGCTTTCTTTGACTTTACCAACATATCATCAACATAAACTTCCATGGTTCTGCCAATCTGAGGTTTGAACATCGCATTGACGAGCCTTTGGTAAGTTGCCCCAGCATTCTTCAATCCGAAAGGCATAACTTTGTAGCAGTAGAGACCCACATCTGTAATAAAGCTTGTGTCTTCCTGGTCCGGCTCATGCATCATAATCTGATTGTACCCGGAGTAAGCGTCCATAAATGATAACAACTCATGCCCAGCTGTTCCATCCACCAATTGATCAATTTTGGGCAGCGGGAAGCAATCTTTGGGGCAAGCTTTGTTTAGGTCCGAAAAATCGATGCAGACTCTCCACTTCCCATTTGCCTTCTTAACCAGTACTGGATTTGAAACCCAATTTGGATAAGTGGAGTTTCTGATGAAGCCGTTTTCCATGAGCCGATCGACTTCCTCCTTTAGTGCTGTCGACCTTTCTGGGCCTTGGGTTCTTCTTTTCTGTTTCACTGGTGTGAATTTTGGATCAATGTTCAGAGTATGTACAGCAATTTCCGGGGAGATCCCACACATATCAGCATGACACCAGGCGAACACATCCAGATTGGCTTTTAAGAATGATATCAGCGTGTTTTGAACTGCTATGCTTAGCTGTGAACCCACATTGAGTACTTTGTTTGGGTCTTTTGAGTCAACAGATATTGGTACCGTTACTTCCACGGGTACCACTCTATTCTCCCCTGTACTGGCTTTCCTGGGGTCCATTTCTTTCCTTGCATTGCTGTGTTCGCCAGTACAGGGGCCACCCCGTAGTTGCTACAAGGTTGGTTCTTTGATGCGGAGCGGAGCTGTCGCATCTTTTCCCATTTCTCTTTTCCTGGCCTCTCGGAGCTCTACAAGATAACATTCTCGCCCCGCGTTCTGATCTCCCTTAATGACAGCAACCCCATTATCAGTGGGAAATTTCATTGTTAAACACCACGGAGCGAGGACGGCTCTGAAAGCAGCAAGAGTAGGCCGACCCAAGAAAGCATTATAGGTGGAGAATCCATCAACAATTACAAAAGTTTGCTTCCGAACTAACTTCTTATGTCCTTCGCCCATTTCAACAAACAAGTCCACCGTTCCAATTGGTTGTTTCAGCTCTCCTGTAAATCCGGCAATCTTGTGTGAAGAAGCTTGTACGTCTGTCATTGGAATTTTCATTTGGTCAAATGTCTTTTTAAAGAGTATGTTGCACGAGGCACCACTATCAACCAGCACTCTTCTGACAATAGCCAGCCCAATACCGACAGAGATAACTAAAGGGTCCTCAGTTGGAGCTTCCACATCAATAGAATCCCTGGTTCTGAACATAATATCATCATGAAAAGTCTTCTGCTGCTTTAGAGGTGCAGCATCTTCCAAGATTAAGACACTTTCTTCAGCTGGGGCATACTTCAAAGCTCTAGCATACCTTTCCATTTCACCCCAACTCCTGCCAGCCGGATGAGGTCCTCCTGTGATCACATTGATAACAGGTCTTTCCTTTTCAGCAGGCCTCTCTCCTGAACCAGATGGATGAGTTGGGGGTTGTTGCCCTTGGTTAGATGAAGACGGGTCTTTTCTATTCCTTTTAACGTACTGCTGCAACTTATTCTCTCTTAACAATTCTTTAATCAGACTTTTCAAGTGGCGGCACTCGTTGGTATCATGGCCTGGTTGGTTATGAAACTTGCAAAATCTTCCGCTTTGAGCAGCGTTTTTCCCAACTTTTACTGCCGGTGGTTTTGGAAACTCAACAGCATCCTTAGTGGCGATGAAAATATTCTCCGGTGTATAAGTCAAAGGGGTAAAATCCGAAGGTTTGAGGAAGCGGGGCTTTTTGAGATCTATCTGCTTCTTTCCACCATTACTCTCCCTTTTCTGATTTGCAGATTCTTTCTTGTTCTGAACTGTAGCATTATTTTCCACCACTGTTGTCACAACTTTAGCTGACGCGGAAAGATTCTCTAGGCGCATGAACTCATCAGCCTTTTTGTAGAACTTTTCGAGTGAATTCGGTTCCTTCATTTTTAACCATTTTCCAAACTCGCTTGACTTGTCAATAACCCGCATTAAGTAGGTTAAGATCATTCGCGGCTCCACGTTATCAACTTCTGCTAAGGCTAAATTAAAGCGATTCAGGAAGGATTTGATGGGCTCTCCAGGATTCTGTTCAAGACTCGAGAGAGACATTATATCCTTTGCTCTTGAAATGTACAATCTGAATTGTTCTTTGAATTTTCGGGTCAGATCGGAAAATTGGTCAACAGATCGCACAGGAAGCTTGGTAAACCAAAGTAATGCCACTCCTTCCAAGTATACCGGGAAATATCGGCATTTAATCTCATCAGTTGCTCTGGCGCCAGTCATGTGCCAATCATATTTGTACAGGAATTGATTTGGGTCGCTTGTTCCCCTATAAGCAGGAATGGCGGGGGGAACAAATTTTCTGGGAAACTCAGCTTTCAGAATCCTCTCAGTAAATGGAGTTTTACTCGGTGCGAATCCCCATTCGCTCTCATCCTCATCTCTCTGCATGCTTTCGTTCATTATTTGCCGAATCATGCCGGAAAGATATTCCTCATTATTTAGTGACTTTGCAGAGTAGACTTCGGCCATTTTCTCGGAAGTTTGTCCGGGTAGATGTTCACGGAAAACTGGCGATGGCCTAGATCCTTCAGCCTGGAGAGGTACCCCTTCAGCGGCACCTGATCCCCCTTGAGGAATATGTCTTCCTTTGGAGTTGCGAAGAGTATCAGCAATGTTTTCTTCATTATTTACTGGTCTTTGATTAGCCCCGAGCAGAGCATTCAACTTTTCCATCATCAGATTATTCTGAGTTTCAATTTGCTGGTACAGTCCGGACACAGCAGCATCTAATTCTTCTCGCGTCACCCCAACGCTTGGAGCTGCCTGACTTGGAGAAAGAGAAGTGGCAGTATTTTCGCGGTCATCATCAGATCTGACAGACTTACGTTTTCTTCCAGGAGCCATTATGTCTGATAGACTTCTGGTCTTGTAGGAAATTCTTTCAACAAACTTCCGAGAAGCAATGGTGAATGATCACCTGAGTTGGGTTCTCAGTGAAAGCACCAAAATGTTAACGCTAAAAAGTGAGCGCTAACACCCGGTGTGTGTAGTAGAATTGTGAAAGCACCACCCGTGTGACGGGAACAAGAAGTAAGCAGTAAAATAGCGAAAAAGCAGTAAAAGACAGCAGTTTATAGTGGTTCGGCTTGAGATCGAGCCTACGTCCACTTTGAATCTCTTTATTACTGAATCCGGTTACAAGATGATACAATACTCTTATGAAAACAATACAGTTTGATCACAAAGACAATCTCAACTACTAGCTCAAACTTCGATGATGAAATTTGATGAATCCGTGTTGGATGTAGGAAATTCCTCTCGAAGCTTGTTGTAGTGTCTCGAATGTCTGAAGATCTTCAATTGTTGAATGAGTTGAGAGTTCGGCAGAGTAGCGACGCTTCAAGAAATGATCGGCCAAAAGTCCCCTCCTTGCTGGAGTTTGGGAGGTATTTATAGAGAGAATTTCTGAGCAGAAATTATCTTCAAGTGATAAGTCGGCCACGACCCAAGGTAGGTCGTAGCTCGTAGGTCGGCGGCGACATAGGGAATCTGGCTTACTTCGGTCACACTTGATTCTTCTGAACGAGCTGATAAGTCGTGCGTGACTTAGTGTAAGTCATAAGCCGGCAGTGACCTAAAAGATGCGGCACTGCCTTCGTCTCCTTAGATCGTATGCGATCTAATGTAGGTCGTTGATTGCTCTAAGCTGCTATATCTCTTAAGTCGCTAGGTCGCAACTTTCTTTAGGTCGTTATATTTTAGATCACTAACCCGCAGCTGTAGTTAAGTCGTTAACTCCTTTAGATCGTGCCTCCTTAACTCGTTAGGTCGTAACCTGTTAAGCCGGTTCTCATCTTAAGTCGTAACTCTTAAGTTGCCATGCTTTTTAGGTCGGTATGCCTTCTAGATCAGCATGGAGTTAACTCGTTAGACTTCTTAGGTCGGAGTGGTTTAGATCGGCAACTATTGGGTCGGTGAGTCCTTTTAGGTCAGCAACTCTTAAGTCGTAGCTCTTAAGTTGCGAACAAAAGAGGATTAACATCAGTCGATTGACTTTAGTTAACTGGAATCCATTTCAATCGACTGACTTCAGTCAATTGGAAATGGATTTTGTTGACTAAATATTTCATATTTTTGTTTGAGCTTTTTCTATCTTTAATTGAGTGTATCCTTAGCAGTGATGCATTCCTAACATCATTGTGTCTTCTAAAGCTCATGTAATCCTATAGTATTACTATGAAGCAAAGTTTCTCTGGGTATGTTGTTTTATTCTCATCTCTTCAATTGAATGCTTACTAAATCTATAATTTACTTGATGAAATCATTATGCATATTGGTCTACACATATGATATTTTTATAGAAGCCAGTGGTCTTGAGATTTGGCAAACAACTCAAACTTAGTATGATGCACCTACTATTGAATAAGTACTTGGTCAAATGCTTAAAAAACTATGGCAACTAATATTGCAAAAGCCATGAATGCTTGGTTTTGTTCACTTGACCAAAATGAATTCTCTAGAGTTATGTTGCGCAACCGCATACGATATTTGGCATAGAGTTAAAATTAAACATGAAAGGACAAACAAAGTTAAACAAACTAAACTTTCTATTTTACAAAATCAATTTCAAACATTTAAAATGAAAACTAATAAATCCATTGTAGACATGTATGCAAGATTCCAAACAATACAACATGATCTTATGGCATTAAGAGTTACATTTACAGAATTTGATCTTGTTGCACATATTTAAATTCTTTAACAATTGAGTGGAAAAGAAAAATTCTTTGCAATTGAAGAAGCCAATTACCTTTTCCAACTTAAAGTTGAATAGTTAACTGGAAATTTGATGTCATATGAAGCAAACTTGCAGGCAAGAAAAGAATAAAATCAAGAGAAGAATAGTATAGCTTCTCAAACCAACAATGAAGACTTCGACTTAGATGAAAAAGATATTGTAATCATCGCAAAAAACTACAAAAAGTTCAAGAAATTCAGGAAATTCATGAAAGCACAGAATGGTGGAAACTCAACTTCAATCAAGTGCTACGAATATGATAAATTTAGGCACATGAAGAAGGATTGTCCACAGCTAGACAAGGAAAAGAAGAAGAATAAATTTAAAAAGTTCAAGAAGAAAAGAAAAGCTTTTCAAGTTACATGGGATGATTCAGATTTTTCTTCTTTGGAGAGTGAGAGTGACGGTGACACAGAATAAGCAAACGTTTGTTTCGGTCCATTAATAAGGTAAATTCTGATCTCTCTTTTAATGATATTCTTGAAATTAGTACTGAACTTGATGATCAACTAAGAAATTTGAAGAAATTATATAAAGAAAATATAGGCAAATTAAATAGGGCTGAATAAGAAATTTGTATTCTTAAAGATAAAAAATTTATTTTAGAAGAAGAATTAGAAAATTCACAAAATCTTGTGAAAATTTAACTTCTCAAAATATCGCTTTAATTAATGAAATTAAGGTAAGTAAAATCGAGAATGATAGACTTAGTCAAGATATTTGTAAACTAAAATCCAATTTAGATTTTTTTTAAATGAAGTTTTAGAAGAAAAAATTGGAGCAAATTACAAACAATGTTTCAAAATTTAACCAAGGAAAACGAAGCTTGGAAATTTTGATTATAATCGCATAACTATCTAGTAATAAAAATAGACTTGGTTTTAAGAAAGCAAAACAAATAAAATTTAGTGATAAGAAATATAACACTTTGTACACAAAATTTAAGAAATTTAAAGATAGTACTAAAACAAATAGTTCAATCTAAATTATAAAAATTTGAATTCCTAAAATGATGTTTACTATAGTTCAATCTAAACCTTCTTCTACTAACACATAGGACCCTAATGTGGGAAGTGGGTACCAATAATTTTTTTGTTCTTTTGTAAGTACCTAATAACAAAAAAGAGAAATGGATACACTATAGCTGATGCTCCAAGCAAATGATGGGCAATGCAAATATGTTAACTAAAATAACATATATTGATGGAGGACTCGTGACATTCGAAGACAGCCCAAAAAGATTCATAGTTGGAATTGGAGATGTCATCAATGTTGGTATGTCTAACACTCATTTGATTACAAATGTGTTATTAGTAGAAAATTTAAAACATAATCTTTTAAGTATGATTCGATTATGTGATAAAGGTTTTAAAATCGATTTTGAAAAGGATAAATCCAATATTTTGACCAAAATAAAATTTTAAATTTTGAAGGTATAAGAAAACAAAATATCTATGCTTTAAATATGAATATTAAGCATGATAACGATATGTGTCTAGTTGTGAATCATAATGACCCATGGCTCTAGCACAAACGATTTTGTCATATTAATTTTAAATATCTTCATAAACTTGCTAAAAATGAGTTAGAGGTCTACTAAAAATAAACTTTAAAGTTAATGACTTATATGACGCTTGTCAATTCGGAAAATTAAAGAAAACTTCTTTTAAATCTGTAAAGGAAATATCAACAAAACAACCATTAGAACTGCTAAATTTAGATTTATTTGGTCCTACTCAAGTAAGATTGATAAATCATAATAAATATATTTTTGTGATTATTGATGATTATTCTAGATTTACTTGGACTTTATTTTTGAAACACAAAAGTGATACTACTGAAATGTTTAAAATATTTGCTAAAAGAAATCAAAATTTTAAAAATAAAAAAATATTAGAAGTGATCATGAAGGGGAATTTGGAAATGAATTATTTAATGATTTTTGTAATAAGAATGATATTAGTCACAATTTCTCTTTTCCACAAACACCGCAACAAAATGGTTTAGTTGAAACGAAGAATCGTGCCTTACAAGAATGTGCATGGACGTTGCTAAATAGTAGTAACTTAACAAAGAATTTTTGGGTTGAAACCGTTGCTACCGCTTGCTATGTACTTAATCGTGTTTCTTTAAGGCCATTGACTAAAAACACTTCTTATGAAATGTTTTATGGAAAGAAACTGAAAGTCTCATATTTTCGAACTTTTGATTCAAAATGCTTCATCTTAAATACTAAAGATCAATTAGGCAAATTTGATTCGAAAGTCGATGAAGGAATTTTTATTGGTTATTTGAAAAGAAGCAAAGCCTATAGAATATTTAATAAATGAACTAATACAATTGAAGAAAGTTTGAAAGTCTCTTTTGATGAAGACTTTATAAACAAAAGTGGAAATGAAGATGAATAAATTTTAGAAATGAAACAACCATGTGTTTTAGAAAATATTACTTTAAAATACTAACACTAATAATGAAAATGGTTTTGTAAATAATAACAATGAAAATATTAACTTAAGGTCTCCTTCAAGATTCTTAAAGGATCACCTTATAGATAATATAATTGGAGAAGTCAACACTAGAATCACAAATAAAAGTCAGTTAAATCAAATGGGTCATGTAGCCTTTATCTCAAATGTAGAACCTAAAAACTATAAGGAAACCGTTAAAGGTGATTTTTGGATATAAGCAATCGAAGAAGAACTTAATCAATTTGAAGAAATAACATTTAGGAACTTGTACCAAGACCGAATGACCAATCCGTTATTGGAACAAAATGGGTATTTAAAGTTAAAGCTGACAAAAACGGTAATATAATTCATAACAAAGCTAGATTAGTTGCTCAGAGGTATAATCAAGAGGAGGGAATAGACTATGAAGAAACATTTTCTTCTGTAGCACGACTAGAAGCAATTCAAATATTACTTGTTTTTGCATGCCATCACAATTTTAAATTATTTCAAATGGATGTCAGAAATGCTTTCTTAAACGGTTTTATTAAAGAAAATATTTATGTTGAACAACCACTTATATTCGTTCATGAAAAGTTTCCAAATCATGTTTTCAAACATAAAAAAGCATTTTATGGTCTTAAACAAGCACCTCATGCTTGATATGATAGACTCAAAAGCCATCTATTAAGCTATGGTTTTCAAATTGTGAAATCGACTCTACGTTATTTATTAAAAAGGAGAATGATGATATTTTAATCGTTCAAATTTATGTTGACGATATAATATTTGGATCTATGAATGAAAATATATGTAATGATTTTGCAGCTATTATGAAAAATGAATTTGAAATGCTCATATGAGAGAATTAATTTTTTTTTGGGGATTACAAATTAAACAATTAGAAAATGGAATTTTTATTTATCTAGAAAAATATTATAGAGAATTATTAAAATGTTTTAGAATGGATAACACTTCAAGTAAATCGACTCCAATAAGTACTAGTTTACATTTAGACAATGATGAGGTTGGTAAGGATTTTGATCAAAAACTATATAGATGTTAGGCTCCTTACTTTATCTGACTGCAGGTAGACCTAATATTATGATGAGTGTTTGTTTATGTGCTTGATTTCAAGCATAATCCAAAGAATCACATCATCGAGCCGTGAAACGAATTTTATGATATTTAACCAACGCAAAAGATTACACACTCTTTTATCCGGAAGGTAGCTCTTTTGAATTGGTTTCATATAGTTACGCCGATTTTGGAGGTTGCAAGACGGATCAAAAGAGTACAAGTGGAACTTGTCACTTTATTGGTCAATCTTTGGTCTCGTGGTTTAGTAAGAAACAAAATTATGTTTCATTATCGACATGTGAGGCCGAGTATTTCTCAGACATTTTGGCTTATACTCGACTTATATATATGCGACAAACACTTCATGATTTTAGGAAAACTATTAAGAAATCTCCTATATATTGTGATAATACGAGTGCAATCAATATCTCTAAAAATCCTATTAATCTTTCCAGAACAAAACATATTGATATCCATCATCATTTTCTAAGAGTTAATGTCAAAAAAAAATTCTCTAAAATTTATTAATACGAAAAATCAAATAGTAGATATTTTCATTATTATGCGAAATTACCTATTTAAAATTATATAGAGATTTAGATATGTGTTCCTTACATGAATTAAATAATAAATATCCTTTTTTAAAATAACTCACAATTATTATTTTTTAAAAGTAAATGGATTCATGAAAAAAAAAATATCCTCTTTATAAATATATTTATAAATGGGTACTCTCCAAAAGTTGTAATATAACCTTTCTTTACTGTTTAAATTAATTCTTTACCTGTATATAGTTATTATTAAAGTTTATATAAGGTGCTAACTCTACCGTCTAAAATATTTCTCCTATTTTTAGTATTATTTATTTGTAATTAACCATCACATTTTAGTAAGTCAAAAAAACCAATATTTCAACTATGTCAACCTCTAAAAATAATTCATCGTCTTATATTAAGACTACTTATTCTCCTTTTGAGAAAATTTATTTTTCTCCTAAAGGGAAGAAAATTAAACAATTAATTAAATTCGAATGTCACGTAACTACCACTCAAGATGATCGTACAGATGATACAGCTCATTATTAAGGAGAAGTAACGATATTGCAAAAATAAATATATTTTTGCGCAATGTCGATAGGATGAACTTCTGAATTTTATAGAAAGGACTTTAATGGCCTTCTATTAAAAATCACTGACTAAAAATTGCATTTGTTCCAATGGAAGTCCTTCAATACAACAATCAATGCCTATCAAAATATATGAGCGAAAACAAGCTAACTCTTGGGAACAAGAACCATATGAAGAAGAAACTAAGCCGTCATAAAATTAAATAAACTTTTGATGTTATATTACTTATATAAGTTTCTATCTGATTATATAATTTGTAAACTCGTTATATATAACATAATAAACAATGTTATTTACCTTCATAGTGCTTAAAAATATCTACTATTAATTACAATAGGAAATTAGATTACAAATATATATACTTGTATAAAAATTAAAATTTCTGTATTTTATCAACATTCAGTCGACTGAACACTTGCCCCAGTAGACTGAACTCTGTACTTTTCTATAAAAAACAATTAAAATAAATTTAGCCGACTGACTAACTAAATTTAGACGACTAAATAAGAGTAGTCGTGGGAAGGCGTTTTGGTTCACTTCAGTTGACTGACCTCCTCTCCCAGTCGATTGAAGTTTGAGAATTCAGTTGACTAACTTTCCAATTTTAATCGACTAAATTACACATTGCCCTTAGGAATGATATTCCTTGCATTCAGTCAACTAAACCTTCTGTCAGTCGACAAATTTGCAGTTACCTATTTTTTAAAAGTCGTGCCTTTTCATTTAAAGCAAGGATTCTCTTCACTTTTACTTGGCTATTTCATTTTCAAACACAAAATCTGGTTCTACAAACTTCCTCAACTCCTTCACATCATAGGATGTCTGATTTCTCGAAATTTCAAGTGGAGAGGTTGCTAGAGAACAGGAATTTCTATCCTTGATTTATTGCAACCAAAATCAGGTTAAATTTTAACCATTTCTTATTCATATGTTTTACGCTAATATTTATGGAAAGTTTCAAACCTGAAGATGATGAAGAATTACTTTGGAGTTGAGTTTTGGGTGTTGATATTCGTCTATTTATATGTGATTTGGGGAATATATTAGGATGTCCATCAACAGGAGAAGATTTAGATGATAATGATCATGAGGATTTTGCTTACAATGCTACGACTTACTGTTTTAGAATGGAAGGTACTAGCAATGTATTTGTTAATTTATGCCCATAAGCTTGTATTATCAATAAAATGATTCTTCACACGATTCTACCAAGAATGGGCAGTTAGGAGAAGATGTATGACAATAATTATAGAGCCATCTATGCTATGTATTCTAACACAAAAATAAATTCGGCCAAAGTCATACATGATGAAATAAAGAGTTTCAATGCCCGTTCTTGTCACACTATCTTCTATAATGCATAATTGACTAATATTTTTGTTTGTTTTGGAATTAATGATGATTCCTTGTCCGGTTTCATAACCCTAAAATTTATGGACCAAAAATTAATTACTTTGATGAAGCTTCCATCCACGATGGAACCAATTATGCCTAACAACGTTTATCTTTCAAAGTCGGTTCGTGAAAACATTAGAATGCCATCTCAATCAAAAACTTCATCTCAACCACATTCACAACATGAAATTGAAGAAGAATCCTAGACAACAGATAGTGACAAGGATATCTCTTTGTTTCGTCAATCTAAAACCATCTCTACTCAATCTGCAATCCTTTAGAATCAAGGGATTCTCTTCAAACAAGAACAAAATCTTGGAAAAAGGAGAAGAAATTCGAGAAAAACACAATGTGTTTTCTCGAGAAAATTTGGAATAAGATATCTTCTTCTTCGCGATTTTCTTCACCATCATGATCTCATGCTTCCTCAGGCCATGGTGAAAGTTGAATGATTTGTTTCCTCTCTTTTAGTGTCTATGTGAGTGTTGTTTGGTTGGTCTAGACATGGTATTGGTTATATGTCATCTAAAAATATGTTGTGTGTGTTTGTTGGATTTATGTTTTTTATCGCATTTAGTCTTGTATGAACTATTTGCTTGTTTGAATGATGTGTGCTTTGGTCGTATGTGATTGAATCTTGGTCTGCATCTCTATTATGCATTTGTGAATAATCAAATGCATATGCATATGAATTTTACCATATTTTTTCCTTTTTTTGACGACAAAGGGGAAGAAAAGTATGGTGAAATAGGAAGCATAAATTAGTGGGGAGATTGTTATACATGCATTTATTTCATACATATATTTGGCATCATCAAAAAGGGGAAGAATGTTAGAATTATTTTGTATGATTTTTTTAATGATGACAACTATATCTATATACATATCTCATATACTATTTTATACAAGAATTTGAGGACAATGATGATTCAAGGAGATAAGAAGAAAAGAGGCAAAGTGATGATCATCTACAAATTAAAGTCAAGTGTATGTATTTGTCTTTAAATTTTAATTACAAAATATCGTAGATGGTTCATATGCATATACATATAGCACTAACACATAAGATTTCCAATATAAAAGCCACAACTGGTATTAGAGTCTAGTGGTCTACTGATCGTAACAATATCCTATAACAATGGCCAGAAGAAGGTCTAGTCAAAGCTCAAAGGCAATCAAGAAGAAGCAGATTGGATATAGCAAAAAAAGTCGGAAGAATCTTCAAGCATGTGCTTCATGGCTAAACTCAGATCGCAATCGGTACGCTCAGATTCTTTATATAACGACCTTTTAATAGCATATGAGGATTTATTGAAAGATTTTCCAACTATAAATAAGGTTAATAATTGCATTAGCCAAATTATGCTTGTGAGCATAAAATTAATATATTAAAAGAAGAAAATAATTTTTTTAGTAAAACAAGCTGAGTTTTTGAAAATTCATTGGAAGAACTTGTTTTACAAAAAGATTTCCTATTAAATAATAATGAGCATTTAAATAATAAATATTGATATTTTGAAAGAAATTGAAGAATTACAAATTAAAAATATATTTTTGGAAAATTATTTAGATGATTCTATTTGTGAACTTTTTTCTCTTCAAAAAGAGAATAGTTCTTTAAATGATAGAAATCTAGAATTAATTAAAGAATGTGAACTTTTAAAAGATAATAATATTGTTTTCAAAAATAAATTTGTGTTTTTGATAAATTAAATGAAAAATCACAAATTTTAATAGAGCAAAAGATGATTAACTTCCTTAATCATGAAAACCGAAGCTCGAAATGATAAAACTGGTTTAGGCTATAAACAAGATAAATGTAGAAATAGTATTAGATATGCTTTCATGTATACACATTTTAATACTAGTGCAAACACCACGGTAGTCCTAAAACGTCTTTATGTCATGAAAGTACTCTACCTAAAAATAGAAACCATTCTTCAAGTGCAAACTCAATGACATATGATTTTAAAATATGAGTTCGTACTAATTTGAGTAATCATGATAAACAATTATACATTAGCGACCATCGTTATAAATAATGAAAACTATATTTTCAAGAGATCAACACATCCACATGGATACGGTTTCTAAGTCGTGAACCCTATATTTTAGAAAAATGAGTACAATCTTGCTTACATTTGACATATCTATTAGATACCCATCATTTTGCATTAATGTTAAATTATTATTTATTGACTTATCTATGATGCTTCCTATCTTTTTTATAAAGGGGAGAAAAGTACAAGTACATAGATCTATTTCTTAAGAGAAATATTATATTTAGGGGGATTTTAAAAAAATATAACATGCCTAGCTCTTATCTCTTTTTGTTGATGACAAAGAGGGAGAAAATGTTTACATGTTTTTATATTGGCATAAATACTTAAGTTGATGGAAATAAACTTAATATACAACATATATTTAAGGGGAGCTATTATAAAGTTGTGTGTTTATCATCATCAAAAAGGGGGAGAATGAAAGAATGCTATCTGTGGTGTCTTGATGATAACAACCAAACAACAATGATACTAACGATTTCGTCAAGACATTATAGATTTAGTAAGCATTCAATGGAAGAAACGAGAATAGAAGCACATACCAAGAGGATACTTTGCTTCATAGTAATACAATAGGTGTATATGAGCTTTAGAAGACACAATGGTGTTAAGGAATGCATTATTTCTAAAGATACACTCAATTAAAGATAGAAGAAGCTCAATCAAAAATATGAAAGATTCAGTCGACTGAATCCATTTCCAGTCGATCGAAGTCAGTCGACTAAAATTGATTCCAGTCGACTGAAGTCAGTCAGTAGAAACGGATTCTAGTCAACTAAATATACTATTCAAGTCTTCTTTTTTAGGCCATGCTCTCTGGATTATTTTCTACAAAGAGTCAATCAACTAAACTCTGTATCCAGTCGAGTGAATGTACATTAAATGACCAGTTCCTAAAAATGCGTCTTCATATCTCTTCGCGCCTACGGTTGCCTCTCTTCATTCCTGGATACTTGTAAAAGGCTGTGACCATATTTTATCATCCTACAATAACTATAAATAGCCCTAATCATCCATGAATCAATATAAAACTCTATGCTTTCAATTCCATGCCTAAAACTCTCAAACCCAAAAGCAATAGTCTAAACTTCAAAAGATTCATGTGATTCAAATAATATCGATGAGTGTGCTTCATCTCCACATCCCATATTCGAGTTAAATAAACTCCTTAGCCTCTACACCTCCAATTAATATCCTTTGTTTTGGTTATAGGAATCTATGTACTTAAAAAGACAATTTATATATAAAAGATACACCATGTCAAGAAGTAACTTTTTGTTACATTGGTTATTGAAGTCTTGTTTGGTTTTTCAGGTGGAGTCTGTAAACATGTTCCTCCGAGTGAAGTAAATGTGTTGATAGTGAAATTCCTAAGTGGTGCTTAGGGACTGGATGTAGGAAAGGTGCTCTTAACCAATATAAATCGGCTATGTGATCTACTATATTATTTCCGCTGCATTTACAATTATTTGTTACTGTCGGTCGTCTTCGATCTTGTGCTTAGTGACTAACAACACACACACACACACATACATACATACATATATATATAGGGCTGCCAAAAAACAACCCAACCCATTTACCCAACCCAATTACCTAAAGGATTAATGGGTTATGCCAAACCCACTAAGATAAATGGGTTTGTTGGGCTAAACCATTTAACCTAAGTAACTAATTGGTTTACTCGGGTTTAGTCCGTTTATTTACTCCTAACCATTTACCCGTAGAAATATTTTTTCACATTCCCACTGCAATAAATTTAGGGTTTCTCTTTCTTTTATCTTCTCATTAATTTCTGGCTTTGGCTGTAATCGAGCTTTGTGCTCACTTCCTCATCTTCAGCCTGCAATTCCGCTTGCTGCCTTAGTTTGTTTCTTTAAAGTCCTCGGAGTATTCTAAAGATTTATAGAAAGTAAGTTTATAGAAGTATTTGTATTTACCTGAAATGTAGTTGTAACAACCCAGAATTTTTGTCATTGAATTTTAGATATTTAATTAATTTTAAATATTTAAATTGGATTTTGAAATTTAATAACTTATATTCAAATATAGGGATTACTTAAATGTTAGGATTTTTGAATTAAATTTGGATTTAATAATCTTATTTAACTCCTTTTAACTAATAAATAATATTGATAAACTCAATTTGTAAATTTAATTACAAAAAGTAAAAAGATCGGATAAATATCGATTTTGGATTGGAAATATTAAACAATATTTAAATGTGTGAAATCATCATTCCGGGGCACTATCTCGGATTTTGATGAAACTAGTATCATTAGATCCGGAATAATAAATTATTTTATGCCGACGAGTATCTTGACGATCGGACGTATCGCGTGATCGAGCGAGCTCGAAATGCATAATGATTATTTTAGAAAATTAAAATATTATAATTGGATTTTAAAAAGCTAACTTCTGTATACTATAGAATTAGCACCTGAAAATAGTTCCATTGAGTTCGGAATATGGGTAATCAGCTAAGAATGCCAGTGATTACGCCTCGATTGGAGTTCGTCAATTTTCGGACATGAATAGTGTCGGTTAGAAAATCTATATAAGGACTCATAACCTTCATCATTGCCCAAACCCTAGAATATAAACCTAGCCGCCATTTTCAATTCTCTTCATCCAATGGCCCACATCAACCACGGTGATCAAGGCCAAGTTAGGGGAAGGGGTCAACATGAAAGTTGTGTGTGGTGGCCAGAGGAGTTCATCGTTGGTGATGGATTGGCGATTGAAGGAGCGAGGCAGCGCCAAACTTAGTTCATCGGCGGTGCAATTTTTGGGTTCGTGCCCTCCATCGGCGGCGACTTGGAGGCTGAAGGTGGTGTCGTTGGGTAGGGCTTGGCTGGGGCTATCTTCTTGCGGAGTGCGGTGGCCGGTGGTGCATCGTGGTGGCGGCAAGGCATTCATGAAGTTGCGGTCGTGTAGTTGTAAATAGTGGGCGAGATTTGAAGAAGATGGATTATCATATTAATGAAGTAATTAACATGTATTTGGTAATTAATTTAATTAATTAAGTATGGAATGTTCATTAATCCATAACAATTTCATACGAGGTCAGATTTGAACGCGGTGAGTTGCATTGTACTCGTACCATCATTAGCTACCTGATGGAATTGGACTGGTGGAGTTTGGAGCCTATAGAATTTTATGCTAAAATCAAATGCCCGTTAGATTTTAGTTCAAAATGGAATGCCTTGGCGATAACTGAAATTACCATGAGTTTACTCACCTTTAAATTAGCTATAATGATGCTATAAATCTATTGTTGAATGCTTGGTTGATAGTTTAGATATTGTTGTTGTTTGGTTGAAAATCCCATTTTGAAAAACGGATGACATATTAACTTAATTGCTGTGAACCCATATGATTATATATATTGTCTGTAACTATTGTTTTGCAGGGAATATTCGTAGAGAGACCCTAAGGGGTTTCTCATCAATAATTATTATTTATTTCCTTATACTGCTTATATTGATGTTTGGTTGTAATTGACATGATATTCTATTTAAATTGTTTAAGTATCGTTATAGCAATTTTAGCTATATCGTCAATTATTGAAAATCATCTCCTAACCCTCTGTGTATGTTGAACTTGAGCTTGTATTTTTACAAAATTAGATGTTTTAAAATTCATTAATCATTTTAACTAATGAAATTTTAATTTGCTTAATCATTTTAATTAAAAATTATTTGAATTTAATAAATTATTTTATTAATGATGTTTTAAAAGTAATTAATCATTTTAATTATGAGTTTAATAAATCATTTTAATTAATGATGTTTAAAAGTAATTAACCATTTTAAATAATGATATTTGAGTTTAATTAATTATTTATTAAATGATGTTTTAAATCTAGTTTCGTTTAATTTAAAGATGATTTAATCTAATTTGTCATTTTAATTAATGATATTTGAATTTAGTTAATATTTATAATTTATGGTGTTTTAAAAGTTAATTAATTGATTTAATAAAAGAGTTTTAATGTAAACCAATTGATTTAATAAAAGTGTTTTAGAGTTAATTAACTTATTCAGTGTATTAAAGTTAATGAACCGATTTAATAAGGTTTAAAAGTTAATTTACTGATTAAATAAAGGTGTTTTTGAGATAATTAACTATTTAACAAAAATATTCGATTAGCTTATTAAAATAGATTATAAATTTAATAAAATCGGGATAACTAATATTGTTTCTAAAATTATGAAAGAGTATAAATGTGAATTATTACATTTCGGGATAATTGATGTTGGTTTAAATTTATAAAAAGGATTTTAATTTGATTTGTTTTGTTGGGAAAATTAATGTGGTTTTAAAAGTTATAAAAGGTTATAGAAATTATCCTTTGGGTCGTTTAACCTTTGATTTAAAATTGATAAAAGTGATTCAATTAATTTATTATCTTTTGAGATAATAAATATTGTTTTAAAATTTATAAATAATAGTTTATAAACAAGAAAATCTTTTTTTTTAATTTGTAGATAAATCCAAGTGTAAACTGTTTTGGCTTTATAATAAACAATGTTTTGACATTTGTTTTGACCTTGGTTTTAATTCACTTAGAAAATATAATTTGCCCCTTTAAAAGAATATTTTAAAGAGTAATTTAAAGTGTATTTAAAAGCGTTGTGATGTGAAAATCAAGCGCAAGTGAAAACAACCATCTTATCATTCCCGATAGTTTATTTATCGACTATCGACTTTGATTGTGCTTTCTTCTTTATATTTCATCAATCTATGACGACTGTAACATCCCGCCTTTTTGTACGTTTTAAGCAGACACACATGCCGACTCAAACCATACAGAAGGGTGGATTATTATTGGGGGTGAATAAGAAAAAGCAGAGAAAAAAAAATAGAATCTCGCAACGGAATGACAAAATATAATAATCAAATAACAGTTCATGAAGCTGTATAAAAAACATTTGATTTTACTTATACAATACAAAAATCAGAGTTACATATATCATAGATAAATAAATGATAATGCAGCGGAACAGTATGATGTAGTGGAATAATATAGTAAATAATAGTAGTACAAATCTTCGTCTTCGTCCTCCAAATATAAGGTTGTCAAATCCTAAAATGCTCAGGCTGACCCGAGCGAATTGAAAAGACAAAACACTCGAGTCAGAACTAAAAGATCTTATGTGAGTTAAATCAACGTAAATAACTATGAGTGGAACGGTGTCAGAGATGTTTACGGGGTTTACATCTCCTATCCAGTGTCTAACGTGAGTGCAGTAACTTAAGAGATGATCGGGATTTACATCCCCTAAGGATCTGGTAATGCAAATAGTCTATACAGTATCGTAACTCCCCATAATGGGGGCCGCCAGAGGATACCCCATAGGTACGACATAAAACAAACTCATAGAAGGCGCGCTAGGGTAGGTGACACGGCACAACTAGGCAATGCCAGGGTAGATATACCAATTACACTTCCGAACCGGTGGTAATGTATAACAGCTACTACCGCCCACCTCGGAACACACTCCCGAATAAAAAAAATCGAGGGTGGCCACCAAATAAATCGCAAAGTCAGAATATAGTATCGATTGAATGTGCCCGATCGGAGGAATGACCTCACTTAGCCCGTCGATTGCTCCTGTTTTAGCCACCTTATGCTAACTCACGGGAGTTAGGTCCATGTATGTATACCTTTAGGATCGTCGCCACCATCCTACTTCATTCTGGAATCTCCACCGCGTACACAGTTGTCAAAGTGGTTTTGGGTATCGACGGAGAGTATGCCCATATAGGATCCCGGTCTATTTAACAACCAATCGCTTATTACACACCGGATGGTTCTTTTACATTTCCAAAATCATTTCATAATTGATATCAAAATATCATATTCAATTCAAATCATATCACTTTCGAAATCATTACTTAATTTCGAAATTATATCACATTGAAATCATAGTTTGAAATTATATTTCCTTTCAAAAGTCGTGTTTCCAAAATAGGTTAAACTCTCATTTCAAAATTATCATATTAAACCAAATATGCTATTTAAATCCCAACTTAGGTTATAATGTCGCTTAACCACATTCACTTTAAAAATCAAGGATTTGAATATAAACCCATCCATTTTACTTAGTTTGGAATTTAGAAGAAAATAGTTTTAAATAGTTATAAATAGTATAGATTTAAAATAGATTAAATAAAATTAAAATAGATTAAATAGCTTTAAAATAGATTAATTAGATTTAAAATAAGTCAAATGGTTTAATTAGTTTAAAAGTTTGAAAATCTTAATAATTAAAGTCTTTTAAAATAATATATTTAAAACAATTTATATGAAAATATGAATTTGAAATTGATATCAATTTAAACTATTTATTTCATTCCAACACATTTTGACCATTTTAATGTCCCAAAACCCAATTTCAAATTTTCCGATTCAGAATTCTAAATAAATATTAAATTCAATATCACTTAAATCCATATTGAAACATCGATTTAATTACTCTAATTTCAATATATTTCAAATTTATACTTCAACGATTTTAATAACTCAATTTCGATAAACTTCACTTATATTACAAATTCACTATAAAATTTCAATTTTATTCCTTTAACAATTCTTTCAAAACAATTCGATTTTAATATAAAAATCGAAATTTGATAAAAATTCAATTTATATAACCCAAATATTATTTCAAAAATATCATTTAACTCAATGCAAAATTTAAGGATTCAAAATTATTTAAATTTTACCAATCCGGTGTCCGTATATAATTCTCTATCCTATGGTCAAGTGATACAGATATTTATCATTTCAATCCGCAATTTAAAATTTTTATATTTACGAATATATATCATTTCAATCCGCAATCCCAAAAATATTCAAAATCCTTAAAATCGCTTAAGTCTATCATTTCGACCCATAACTATTTTTCCTTAATCTATAAATCATTCGGGTATGTATCATTTCAACCCATAATGAACTTGCAGTTTATAATGATATAAAATAAACATCCATTTATCCAATATCAACAATCAACATGAATTACAAACATCATCCAAATCAATCAAATAAATATCAATATAGAACTGATAATAATAATAGGTATTTAACTGGCAATTTATATTCAATAATAAATTAAATAACGATTTAATTCAAATAAATTCAAATTAACTAAGATGATGATTTAAAATAGACCAAACAGTCATAAATAAATTTCTAATCACATCATAAATTTAATTTAATAGACATAAGAAATTTTAGAAGTTGTGAGTGGGTTAAAACAATCACCTTTGAATTTAAATTCAAAATAAGCCCAAAATTTGAAAGTTCTCTGAATTCATCCAAACTAGCGTCAAAATGTCCAGAATTTCGTTATGATCCCAGCGGATCAAACCGCGCGTGAAACGGACCTCGTATGTGAAAGTTATTCAAGTTAGAAGATTTAGAAATTTAAATTATTATTAAACAAATAATAATAATAAAAAGGAAGAACCAGATGTCGCCACGTCAACCATCCTCTTCCATACGCACGCAGGTTTGACAAACCTTCACTCGTGACATATACGGTCGCCACCATCGTCGTTGCCATCGCGGCTTGCCTGAACGCCGCGCCTAGGCTCACTCTCTCTCCCTCCACCACCAGCGAACCACATCGTCGCCGATCGCGACACCAAATGGCCGCAGCCGCCACCATTCTTAAACCCTAGGTGAAATTTTAGCTGACAATCCGACCACTCAACGACCAAACGAACTGCAGCGATGGGTTGCACTCGCCAATCTCTACGCAACGGTAACCCTGATTCGACAATCCGATGAAGTTGATCATCGCGTGATGAACGGTCGTGGATAGTTCACCCAATTCCGGCCACACAGAGACCCAGATCGAAAAACGAATCACATATTTGACTTGCGCTCGTCAAGAGCTTCAAATCGATATATAATTTGCTAGGGTTTGAAGGAGTTTGGTTTTGGAATTGAATTTAAAATTGAATTTGCAATTTGAGATTTGGGTTTGTTTGTCATTGGAAAGAGAGGAACAAATGAAATTGTACGTACAGACAAACTGAGTTGAGGAACACTAGGGTTTATAACAGGCTATTTATAGATGGATCAGAAATAGAACAAATGGATTAGATCGATTTGGGTTTGAACGATAAACAACCCGAAAAGCCCGTTTTGCCTCCGGAACGAGAATGGATCAACCCATCTATCAAAATAGATGTTTTCAAATATTTTAAACTCAATGGAACAGATTTCAAGTCCTAATTCAATCGTATGAAGAAGTTATGATAAAATCAGCTTATTTCAAATTGATTTCAATTAAATTAATTTCTAGGCGTTTCGAGTCCGTACGATCAAACGACAAGTCTGATCGCTACGAAACTTGAAATCCCATAATAATTCACCGTTATGGATCCGATGAAACCTATTTTGTCGAAATCTGAGTCAGTGGCCAATATGGCTATTTTCACGTTAATTAAATAAATTAATATTAAATTAATTAAATCAAAATTTCAATTTCAATTCTATAATTAACAAATTTTATCAATTTTGATTTCTTAAACAATTACAATACTTTAAACAATTTAGATATCAATTTAAAGTTAATTAATTTACAAATTACAGTGTTTGATTTCAATTTCATTAAATTCAGAAATTATAAATTAAATTTTCAATAATTCCATTTAATTGACCTTTCATCTTATTATTCAATCCATTATTATCAGATGGATGAAATTAACATTGATTCATGATCTATTACATTAATATTCTCAAATTTAATATTAATCTCCATTAACGTAATATTTAAATGTTTAATTTCATTTATTTGCAATTAATCCAATTATTATAATTTGAATTCCAGTAAATTAATAAATCTTGATTTCCATTCTTTTTATTCAACCAATTGTCGTATTATGAATAAAATTAACATTATATCCAAATATTAACTTAATTTACATTAACATAATATTTAATTACATTTATTGAAATTTATTTCCAATTTAAATTAACAGGCTAAATAAATAGGTAATATACAATAATTGTTACCATTTACTTTTAATTATACCTATAAGTTATTATTAACAAACAAATGTTACAATTGCTTACATAACACTGTTTTTATCCAATTATCATTAATTATATGCTAATTCATAAGTTTATACAATATTTACATTTATTTACTTACATTCTATTTATAACCAAGTTATAACATTTACATTATTTCAATTAATTGAACTTCCATAAAAAGGTTATCCTTTTCTTAAATTAACTTTGTTCCATTTCATTCTGTTTATAAATTCCCTAATAAATCATGAATTTCTGTTTTTCCCAATAATTAAGTAACAAAATTTAAATTAAATTAACAATTTAAATTATCGAAAATTTACGGGTTGTTACACTCTCCCCCACTCAAAACTTTTCGTCCCCGAAAAGGAAAAGAAGAGAAGAGAAGTGATTAAGAAAACAATATACCTTATTCAAAATATTAAATTTGTAAACAAATAAATTTACAAAATAAATTAATTTAAATAAAATATATCAATTTATAACACTTAAATCCTTTATATACTCAAGTAACAAAAGTTTGGAAAACATTTCATAAAATTTTTCTGAGTCCAAAATTCACGAAAAATTTCAGCAGAGTCTCCTTTGTATGGAGAGGTCTGGGAGAAAATAACAATATCAACAATAACAATATATATAAAAAAATTCAAAATAATATAATCCAACAGTGGAAAAATAATATAATATCGCTATAAAACCGTAATCCGAGAACGTACCTATTTGTCGGGCAAATAACGCTTAATTATGAAACCAAAAGCAGTAGCAATTGCTTCCATAACCTGTATTTCACTTATATAATCCAAAAAAAGTTAATAATTATATAAAATGAAATATTTAAAGTTGTTTCAACCACTAACAAACAAATCAATATAAACAACAGTCACTGGCAACCACAGCATACAATCATCATATGAAATCAATAAAATCAACTATCCATCCATAGCAAACAAATGGTTTGTTCGGGTTCAGAAATTTTTAACCGCCTAGAATGACAAATAAACTATTGAGTGCACCATTTACTCAACAGTCTTAGATGAACCTAATATATTATTCATACATCTTAAACAATTAGAAGTATCCTATCCCAAACAACCCATAAACCAAAACAAATAATAATTTACAATGTGCTTGAGTTATTCTTATTAAATTTCTTTCACAACATTTACAATTTTTTCTATTCTTCTTTTCATTCATACAAGGATTATTTCTTTAACTTACATTTATCTCTTACAAAATTTTATTCCCATTCATTCATTCAGTGTTTATTTCATTTATTTTCCTTTATTACTTACAAAAATTCATTTTCATTTATTCATATCATGTTAATTTCTTTTATTGCATTACATTCATTTTATTATTTAATTTAATTATAAATAGTTTCAATATTAACTTAAGTTCAAAATCCTTTACTGACAGTACTCATTTTCTATTTCATTTAATTAGTAGTATTACAATTTTAACTCAAGTTTATAACTATTTTCATATCAAATTTCTTATTTATAAAAGTAAATTTTATTGAACACTTCCATTACATAAGTTTTACTTGTAAAATTTTCCATTACATATTCTTTTAACATTTCCACTTTTATAATTGGAAAGTTATATATATGTCTTCAAGAATGCAATTGAAAGTTACACAAGTTTGACTTACTTATTTTAATTAACTTAAGATTCAATAATTATCATTTCTTATTTTCATATTCTTTTTGTTTACAAGTTACAAATTTAAAATTCCTTGTATATCACAGTTATAACTTAGCATATAATTTCTTATTTTCATTTAGAAGTTTCAATTATTAAATAGTTAAAAAAATTATTCCATTTCAATAATTTATATCTCTAATTTATAGCAATTAAGGAACTAAATACCGGGTTCCATTTCAAATCATTTAAAATAATATATAATTATATATACTCATAACTTTTATATCCAATTATATTTAAACTTTAAAATTTTATTTGTTTATCAAAATAAATCTGTAGTAAAACTACTACAATGGCCTTCCCACTTTGAAACTCAAAAATGAATGTCGATGATGCGTGCACTCATCATCGAAATTATTTTCCAACGACGGAGAGGGGAGTACAGAACTTATTTCTTTCCAAAATTTCATTAAAACAATTCTTTCAAATCATATTGAAATATTAATATCAGAAAATACTTCTAAATAATATTATTATTATATCTCAAAATCATTCGAAAGAAATTTTCAAAAACCCCGGAACTTAAGTTCTAAATTTCCAAATTTCATTTATTTTATTTTCAAATCTTATTTCCAACTACTATTTATAAATTTCACTACTTAACAACAAATGTATTACAACTAAATATATAATTTATAAATCATTATTTTATATATAAAAATATACAATAGGCAAAATTAGTTCATTTACCTACATTTCAAAACAAATAATGTGTCGGCCTGTCCTATTAAGTGTTTAGAAATCCCTATCGATGTCATAGCATCCTAT
Organism: Allium fistulosum; assembly: GCA_030737815.1. Lineage (NCBI taxonomy): Eukaryota > Viridiplantae > Streptophyta > Magnoliopsida > Asparagales > Amaryllidaceae > Allium > Allium fistulosum. The sequence goes on along the minus strand of CM060906.1, from coordinate 1,038,198,475 downwards.
GCACCAACCAGAATATATAAATACAAAACGGAACAAACTAACACAATATAAAACCTTTTATAACACTAACAAATACTCTCTCATATATATATACACACACACACATACTCAGCGACTCATCCTAGGGTATTACTACCCTATTTAATTTGATTCAGACCCCACGAAGCTAAGGTTATCGCTAAACCAAAGCTCTGATACCAACTGTAACATCCCGCCTTTTTGTACGTTTTAAGCAGGCACACATGCCGACTCAAACTATTTAGAAGGGCGGATTGTTATTGGGGGTGAATAAGAAAAAGCAGAGAAAGAAAAAAAACAGAATCTCACAACTGAATGACAAAATATAATAATCAAATAACAGTTCATGAAGCTGTATACAAAACATTTGATTTTACATATATAATACAAAAATCAGAGTTACACATATCAGAGATAAATAAATGATAATGCAGCGGAACAGTATGATGTAGTGGAATAATATAGTAAATAATAGAAGTACAAATCTTCGTCTTCGTCCTCCAGATATAAGGTCTTCAAATCCTGAAATGCTCAAGCTGACCCGAGCGAATTGAAAAGACAAAACACTTGAGTCAGAACTAAAAGATCTTATGTGAGTTAAATCAACGGTAAATAGCTATGAGTGGAACGGCGTCAGAGATGTTTACGGGGCTTGACATTTCCTATCCAGTGTCTAACGTGAGTGTAGTAACTTAAGAGATGATCGGGATTTACATCCCCTAAGGATCCGGTAAACTATCAACTATGTAGTACAATACGCTATTATATTATGTCTACAGTAAAGTAAAATTATTAAAATAGCGGTAAGGCGTTACCCATATCCCCCTTAACACATTTTATAATGCCAATAGTCTATACCGTACCGTAACTCCCCGTAAACTAGGGCCGCCTGAGGATACCCCATAGGTACGACATAAAACAAATTCGTAGAAGGCACGCTAGGGTAGGTGACACGGCACAACTAGGCAATGCCAGGGTAGATATACCAATTACACTTCGGGACCGGTGGTAACGCATAGCAGCTACTACAGCCCACCTCGGAACACACTCCCGAATCAAAAAAAATCGAGGGTGGCCACCAAATAAATCGCAAAGTCAGAATATAGTATCGATGGAATGTGCCCGATCGGAGGAATGACCTCACTTAGCCCGTCGATTGCTCCTGTTTTAGCCACCTTATGCTAACTCACGGGAGTTAGGTCCACATATGTATACCTTTAGGATCGTCGCCACCATCCTACTTCATTCTGGAATCTCCACCGCGTGCACAGTTGTCAAAGTGGTTTTGGGTATCGACGGAGAGTATGCCCATATCTGATCCCGGTCTCTTTAACAACCAATCGCTTATTACACACTAGATGGTTCTTTTACATTTCCAAATCATTTCATAATTGATATCAAAATATCATATTCAATTCAAATCATATCACTTTCGAAATCATTACTTACTTTCGAAATTATATCACATTGAAATCATAGTCCGAAATTATATTTCCTTTCAAATGTCGTGTTTCCAAAGTAGGTTAAACTCTCATTTCAAAATTATCATATTAAACCACATATGCTATTTAAATCCCAACTTAGGTTATAATGTCGCTTAACCACATTCACTTTAAAAATCAAGGATTTGAATATAAACCCATCCATTTTACTTAGTTTGGAATTTAGAAGAAAATAGTTTTAAATAGTTATAAATAGTTAATATAGATTTAAAATAGATTAAATAGCTTTAAAATAGATTAATTAGATTTAAAATAAGTCAAATGGTTTAATTAGTATAAAAGTTTGAAAATCTTAATAATTAAAGTCTTTTAAAATAATATATTTAAAACAGTTTATATAAAAATATGAATTTGAAATTTATATCAATTTAAACTATTTATTTCATTCCAACACATTTTGACCATTTCAATGTCCCAAAACCCAATTTCAAATTTGCCGATTCAGAATTCTAAATAAATATTAAATTCAATATCGCTTAAATCCATGTTGAAACATCGATTTAATTACTCTAATTTCAATATATTTCAAATTTATACTTCAACGATTTTAATAACTCAATTTCGATAAACTTCACTTATATTTCAAATTCACTATAAAATTTCAATTTTATTCCTTTAACAATTCTTTCAAAATAATTCGATTTTGATATAAAACTCGAAATTTGATAAAAGTTCAATTTATATAACCCAAATTTTATTTCAAAAATATCATTTAACTCAATGCAAAATTTAAGGATTCAAAATCATTTAAATTTACCAATCCGGTGTCCGTATATAATTCTCTACCCTAGGGTCAAGCGATACAGATATTTATCATTTCAATCCACAATTTAAATTTTTTATATTTATGGATATATATCATTTCAATCCGCAATCCCAAAAATATTCAAAATCCATAAAATCGCTCAAGTCTATCATTTCGACCTATAACAATTTTTCCTTAATCTATAGATCATTCGGGTATGTATCATTTCAACCCATAGTGATCTTGCAGTTTATAATGATATAAAATAAACATCCATTCATCCAATATCAACAATCAACATCCATTACAAACATCATCCAAATCAATCAAATAAATATCAATATAGAACTGATAATCAATAACAGGTATTTAACTGGCAATTTATATTCAATAATAAATTAAATAACGATTTAATTCAAATAAATTCAAATTAACTGAGATGATGATTTAAAATAGACCAAACAGTCATAAATAAATTTCTAATCACATCATAAATTTAATTTAAAAGACATAAGAAATTTTAGAAGTTGTGAGTGGGTTAAAACACTCACCTTTGAATTTAAATTCAAAATAAGCCCAAAATTTTAATGGTCTCAGAATTCGTCCAAACCAGTGTCAAAATGTCCGGAATTTCGATACGATCCTAGTGGATCAAACCGTGCGTGAAACGGACCTCGTATGTGAAAGTTATTCGAGTTAAAAGATTCAGAAATTTAAATTTTTATTGAACAAATAATAATAATAATAATAAAAGGAAGAACCAGATGCCGCCATGTCAACCATCCTCTTCCATACGCATGCAGGTTCGACAAACCCTCAATCACGACATAGGCCGCCGCCATTGCTGTTGCCATCGCGGCTTGCCTGAACGCCGCGCCTAGGCTCACTCTCTCTCCCTCCACCACCAACGGACCACCTCGTCGCCGATCGCGACCCCAAATAGCCGCAGCCACCACCGTTCTTAAACCCTAGGTGAAATTTTAGCCGACGATCCGACTACTCAACGACCAAACGAACTGCAGCGATGGGTTGCACTCGCCAATCTCTACGCAACGGTAACCTCGATTCGACAATCCGATGAAGTTGATCATCGCATGATGAACGGCTGTGGATAGTTCGCCCAGTTCTGGCCACACAGAGACCCAGATCGAAAAACAAATCGTATATTTGACTTGCGCTCGTCGAGAGCTTCAAATCGATATATAATTTGATAGGGTTTGGAGGAGTTTGGTTTTGGAATTGAATTTGAAATTGAATTTGCAATTTGAGATTAGGGTTTGTCTGTCATTGGAAAGAGAGGAACAAATGAAATTATACATACATACAAAGTGAGTTGAGGAGCGCTAGGGTTTATAACAGGCTATTTATAGATGGATCAGAAATAGAACAAATGGATTAGATCGATTTGGGTTTGAACAATAAACAACCCGAAAAGCCCGTTTTGCCTCCGGAACGAGAATGGATCAACCCATCTATCAAAATAGATGTTTTCAAATATTTTAAACTCAATGGAACAGATTTCAAGTCCTAATTCAATCGTATGAAGAAGTTATGATAAAATCAGCTTATTTCAAATTGATTTCAATTAAATTAATTTCTAGGCGTTTCGAGTCCGTATGATCAAACGACAAGTCTGATCGCTACGAAACTTGAAATCCTATAATAATTCACCATTACGGATCCGATGAAACCTGTTTTGTCGAAATCTGAGTCAGTGGCCAATATGGCTATTTTCACGTTAATTAAATAATTTAATATTAAATCAAAATTTCAATTTCAATTCTATAACTAACAAATTTTATCAATTTTGATTTCTTAAACAATTACAATACTTTAAACAATTTAGATATCAATTTAAAGTTAATTAATTTACAAATTACAGTGTTTGATTTCAATTTCATTAAATTCAGAAATTATAAATTAAATTTTCAATAATTCCATTTAATTGACCTTTCATCCTATTATTCAATCCATTATTATCAGATGGATGAAATTAACATTGGCTCATAATTAATTACATTAATATTCTCAAATTTCATCTTAATCTCCATTAACATAATATTTAAATATTTAATTTCATTTATTTGCAATTAATCCAATTATTATAATTTGAATTCCGATAAATTAATAAATCTTGATTTCCATTCTTTTTATTCAACCAATTGTCATAATATGAATAAAATTAACATTATTTCCAAATATTAACTTAATTTACATTAACATAATATTTAATTACATTTATTGAAAATTATTTCCAATTTAAATTAACAGGCTAAATAAATAGGAATACAATAATTGTTACCATTGACTTTTAATTACACCTATAAGTTATTATTAACAAACAAATGTTACAATTGCTTACATAACACTGTTTTTATCCAATTATCATTAATTATATACTAATTCATAAGTTTATACAATATTTACATTTATTTACTTACATTCAATTTATAACCAAGTTATAACATTTACATTATTTCAATTAATTGAACTTCCATAAAAAAATTATCCTTTTCTTAAAGTAACCTTGTTCCATTTCATTCTATTTATAAATTCCCTTAATAAATCACGAATTTCTGTTTTTCCCAATAATTAATTAACAAAATTTAAATTAAATTAATAATTTAAATTATCGAAAATTTACGGGTTGTTACAGTGTTGCTCATTTGAACCTTGTTATACTTTGTCGAATATGACTAAACCCAAAGAGCGAGTGGGGGCCAAGCTATGTGGGGTTGCTCCCATTAGGGTATTTTCGCATCCACTCTAGATTGGATTCGGCGTTGTGCATTGGGATGTGAAATACTCGGATACTCGGTAATATTTGGCGGGGTCCAGCTTGGAGGTTTCTGAGAGCCATCGGAGTTCTCAAGTATATTCCTAAAGGTATACTTTCGGTAAGGGGGCGCACCCTCCTAGTCATAGTTGGAAAAACTTCTCTTTTTCCTTTGTTGTTAATTCAAATCTTTGAATTGTTTCCTTAATTGCATTGAGAACTGCCTTGTGCTCTTCTCTATGATCAATTATTTATGACCATTCTTTCAAGTCTGGAATTTGATATTAGTTATGCCTATTCATTCTGTATGGGATTTGTTCTTACCGGTACCCACCCTTTTATTTGGATTGTTTATGTTGTGTATTTCCATTTTTTCTTGATTGGATTGTGTTTCTGATTTGTTTCCCTTTTCTTCACTTATGGATGTTGTTTTCATGAAGTAAAAATCCATACCGCGTTAGCGGCGTCGTCTCACATAATTTTTATATGTTCATTATATTAATTGAGTTTTCTCACGCTGGTTTTCTAGACTGACCCCCATGTTATTTTATTATAATGCTCGAGTCAAACCGAGGCTTTCCCAGGTTGGCTTTTGTGATATGGAGTTATTGGAGAAGAGTTGGTTGTTCACATATCGTAGTGTTTTATTTCTGATGTATTATATTGTATACCTATCAATAATTGTAAGGTCAGAATTGTATAACTATCCAGCTAATAAGGTTTATTTTAACTATGATGTACTCTGTATTTTGGAGTGATAGTTTTTACCGTCTTTGGCATATAATATGTTGCCGATTCCTTTATGAGATTTGGATGTTCCTGTTCTATGTTCTTTTCTTTTTATTTTACCCTAACAATCTGACTTTCCGTCGATTAGATGTTGGCATTTGAATACTATGGATGTATTCGGTGTCGACTTTCGATGATCGAAAATGCGGGTCGCTACAGTGGTGATCATTATTCATGTTTGCTTGATCACCATATTTTAGGAATATCTGTATTTATAGAACCTGCATTTCAATTTTCAAAAAGAAAAAATACTACTAATTTTCAATGTATTGCTCCATCTTCTCATTATTATTATTTGTATATTAGGGAAATATGATTCCACTATTTTCTAAAACAAATATGAATGTGAATTTGATTACACAAAAGTCATTATACCTAAACAAATATAAAACTTCCCTTTATGCTTTCAGGTCCTTTCTGCATATGCTATATAGTAAGGATATTAAATCCTAGACTGATAACATATTGCTATTGAGTGCCTTCAAATTTCTATGGCCTTGTCTAAAAAATTGTGAAATTGTAAATTTAAGTACATGATTAATGGGTTAAATGGGCTAGACCCATGTAACCCATTTAACTAATGGGCCGAGTTGTATTGACCCATTTAATAAATTGGTTAAATGAGTTGGGTCTATATTATTTTAAATGGGTTAGGTAATTTTTGACCTAACCCATTTATGGTTCAACCCGGCCCATTTGACGGGGCAATATGTATGAATGTATATTTGTTTGCATTAATATTAAATTTGATTGTTTGACATGTTTTAAAGTCAAAGAAAATAATTTAAAGTTAGTTTTAATTAAGGAATGGTTTACAATCAAAATTACCATTTTACATAAAAGTCTATTTTGTAAACCTTGAATTAAGAACATATACACACACAGACACACACATGCACACATATTCATATTCATACATACATACACACACACACACACACAATAATTGAATCAATGTTTTTAATTCAAAACAACATGTAACATATGTATCAACTAGTTTGTAATTTAAAAGATATATCTCCAAACAATAAAATTAGTCAAACTTAGATCCAACTGTTAACTTAGGAAAGAAATCAAAAGTTTTAAGGTTTTTGTTTTTTTTTAAATCCACTTGCAAATTTTAAATAGACTTGATTATTATTCTCATGTGAATAATAACTAAAATTTTCTTAAAAAAGTAGTGTATATATTCAATTCTCAAACTTATAACAAAAAAATTAAATCAATCAATAAAATTATTCCAATAAAAAATTGTTCAAACAATATTTTCTAAAACAGAAAAGAATTAGGCAACTAAGGTACATATAAATCGTGATAATGAGATTCAAATCTAAAATAAATACACAATATGAAAAAATAAATAAAAGTAGTGGAAATTATAAATTTATTGACATAAAATAACATATGAACAATTAGAGAGAAGGAAAGATAGGCGTCAAAATCATATTAACAAGATGAGCATAAAATCGATCCAAGAGGGGCAAATAGGGATATAAATTACATTGTAAAATTCATACAGGTAAAATAGATACAGAAGTTAAAGGATTCAAACCATATAAAAATAACGAATCTGTATTTAAATGTAATAGAAAGTTACCTTGAGATTAAGCTAAAAGAATCGCCTTGGATGATCAAAGGATTCCTAGATTCAGTGAATCAATCTTTGGACCTAACAAGAGTCAAGAGATAACCACTTTTGGTTTTAATTTTGTTTGATTTTTATTTTGAAATTTTAGGGATAGGAGGCCATTAAAATTCGGCTATTGGATAGGAACAAGAGTTTCGTCAAGAATGAAAAATAAATAATGAAAGAAACAAATGAGATTTGTTTTAAAGGAATAACAAAAACCTTTCTTATTTCTTCCTTAAAACATTCCCCTTTTAGTTCTTTGTTAATCCTAATAAAATTATTTTGGTCATATACATTCAAGGCTGGCCATAAATGGTGCCACATGGACCCTTAAAAATTCCAAAATATTATTAGCATTAATCTCATTTAAATTCAATTTAAATGTTCAACCAATATCGTATATCATTGCATGTGTCTATAACTTTTATATGCACACTTTATTTAAAATTAGTTGTATTCAAACATCAATAAAATTTAATAATAATTAATATTTCAAAAATATTAATTAGTTTAATCAATTTAAAAACATATTTTGTGTTTATCCTATTTAAATTCAATTTAAATATTCTACCAACATTATATATCGACACGCACATTTATAACTTTTATATATGTACAATATTAATTACTAATTGTATTTAAACAAATCAAATCAAATTTCATAATTAATATTTCATAATACTAATTAATTAAAAATGATCATAAATTAATTAAATCGTGTGATTCATACGGAGTATTCGTTATTTCGACTGTGCGACTTGAAGTTGTAATTTCAATCTGTGATTAATATCGAACAATTCAAATATTAACGTCCATGCATCACCATAGCTGGTGGTGTGACATTTTGGTTGAATTTATCGCTTACACATCTTTAAGTAAAATACAATTTTACTTATTAAAAAGGGTACCTGGTGGTAAAGATTATTTACACAAATTCTCTTCATCAAAACTATATCATATTGGGACTTGTGGAATTTGGTTTTGGTCAAAATTCCAGCATCATCGACATTCAACTTTGTAAATCCAAATACAAAAACCTTGATTCATTAATAAAATTATCATTAATTGCATTGCTCTGGCTAGATGACTTTACTACAGTCATTCATGACACTAACCTCATATAACCAAGAAGACGAATTCTCTATTGAATAGTGTTTCACTTCCAATGCTTCAACACAGACTAAACTATAGTCGATTGATGGACATCATGCCACAATTTAACTATAGTCAAAGTGCAATGTACATACCGAAGTTCCACAATATTCTCAAGTCGAGGGAACTATGTATCATCATTAGTTTGAGATTCTTTGTTTGACATTAGTTATAATAACAAACAAAGAACTCTTGAGTGAGTCATTTCGTAGTTATTCGATAACTATCAATATATAAACCCTTGGGTGCCCTAATGGCCATGAGTAATACTCTTTCCAACATTTGCATAGCATTACGCACTCTAGTCTCAACGGATGTATCGATATCCCATCTCAAAACATCTTGATTCGGAACATTTAAAATAATATGTTATTTTTCAATATTATAAAATTATAATGATTGTAATCCATTGTAATTGCTATCACATAACTTATCATTTAAGAATTTTTATTTAATGTACTTTAATTTAATTACTTAATTTATTATATCATAATATAACGGTTTACAATAGAAAGAAAACTTTTATTTTAAACAAACTTGGTTATTAAGATAGATATATGTAAGAAATTACATAATTACCCTAGGACATAACCCTAAATCTTTTAGTTGGAATGTTATGGTTTGAAGTCAATGCCAAAAATATGCGTTAGAAAAATGGTAGCCAACTTTATGTATACGGTGCTTTAGCTCTTCCCACACGAAGGTAATCATTCGTCTTTTGGATTGATGGTACACATGTAGCTGCATGTGTGCTTACTTTAGAAATGCAATAATATATTGGACAAAAAGGTTTGCTATGTAGAATATTATGATTGGATGCACATTTGAGTTAACAATTATGTTTGCAAGGGTAGGGTGGAAAGAAACCGCACACGATGTTAAAGTTTTTCGTTCAGTTTTAAACAATAAAATTTGAATTTTCCTTATCCCCCACTAGGACAACATTATTTAGTTATCTAAAAGTATCCACTAATGGATAGATACTTACCCCCTTACCTCAACAATAGATACCACATTCTAAATTTTACCAAAGGCCGAAAATGAAATTTTCAACCTTTTACCATTCGATTTTACATATGACAATCAAAATAACCTTTGGAACTTGAATTTTTTTTGCAATCTTACATTTTATACAAACACAAGCACAAAGTTCAAGCAAAGGTTGTTGAGGAACCGAGCCAGTTAGAAGCGGGTTAAATGAGTAAATTTCAATAAAAGTTCATTTAGATCTTTATTGGGCGGGCCTATGAAGTCTAAATAAATTTTAGATTCTATCTAAAATATTTTAAATAAAATCATTATTTTATTTTATTTGTTAAAATTAAGTTTTTTTGTAAGTGTATCAAATATAGTAATTTGTGTATAGTGCATAGGCTATAGATAATAATTGTACATAGTTAATTGACCAAATGTAGGTGTTAAAATTTACACGGCAACGGACCCATTCCCTTTTACATATGCCTTTGTTGTCTAAGGTTTTGATTTAAAACTACACACACATACCTATGTGTATGTGTCTATGTCCACGCATGCGCGCATTGAGATTAAACTTGACCATTGTGTTTTGAAATCCAAATTTAACACTAATGAATTTAATTTCAATTAAAAAAGAGATAGAGATTAAACTTTACAGTTTTACATTAAAGTCATGTTTATGAATTTAAGAAATTAGCATACACATATATGTTTCCATATATATATAGTTGCAAGTAATGTTTTAAATTTAGAGACAAATCATGGATAAAAATTGTAAACTATTTTAAATGTATATTATAGTTAACAATTTAAATCCAATTTTTAATTTAGAAAGGAAACAAAGGATTTAGGATTTATACAAACATTTGAGCATAGAAAAAAAGCTAAAGATTTAGGATTTTACACAAAATCTATTCATGAATTCAAGATTAAAATAAAAACGTGTATCCTTATGTATACAATGCTCAAAACATTAAACATATAACATAAGAAATTAATTTTCAAGGAAAATTTAAACAATTAACATATACATTTTATTTATATTTGTGTATGCAAGTGCTATAAAATTATAAGATGGTTTTCTAACCAAAATTAGCTTTCTTTAGCAAAAGTTACCAAAAAAGAAAAAGAAAAGGGGAATAGGAAAACTTAAGCACATGTAAATTCATGGTAAAAAGCATTCGGACCTAAATTATAAGAGAACAACAACAAATAATCAAATAAGGAAGAGAATATAAAATATATCAATCACGATGAACATTTAGTAAATGGGGATATAGAACAAAAGTGGATCTAAATCAAATCAACATAATAAATATATTATTAACTGAGATGGACAAAAGGAGTTTGAATTACATATTACAAGATAAATAATCAAATAGGTGAGATGAGGCTTATAGGGTCTAAATGCACATGAACAAGAGAAACACGTAAATAAATTAAATCTAAATAGTGCCTTAGAATGTATTCAAAAGTTGCACCTTGAATGAAGATTCGATGCTCCAAGATTCTGTTGAATCGATATTTGGATCTTGCACGAATAAAGAGATAACAAGCACCTTTTAATTTGATTTATTTTGGTTTTATTTTTGGGATTTTTTTTCCATGATGCCATAGATTTTCGATCTTGATAGGGTGGAGAGAAGAGAGAAAAAAGTGAATTATCAGAAGGAATTCTGGAATAAATGAGAGAGAATTTATTTTAAAGGAAACATCAAAACATTTTGATTCCCTCCTTCAAAATTTCCTAATTTAATTCCTCATTAAATCTTATCAAATCCTTTCCCCTTCATATTTTTAGCACAAAAAATAGTATTAAAGAGAAAAGGGCAAAAACTGTTTCATAAATGAGATTTAAGTGAGTTGTAAAGAAGAGTAAAGAATGAAGATTTATTTCCTTCCTTAAATTGCTCCTCTGGATTTTCAAATCACATTCGAAATATTTCCCCCTCATCATGTAGGTCTGTCATAACAGAGGCATGTGGGCCTCCAAAAATTTCTCAAAACTACTTAACAATTAATCTATTTAAATAAAATTTTGATATTCTACCGATATGGTTTATCAATACGTGCGTTTATAACTTTTATATACGTATATTACTAAATACTAATAGTATTCAAATAAATTTAATAATTAATATTTTATAGATATTAATCAATTTAGTTAATTTAAAATGGCTTAAATTAATTAAATCATGTGGTTTTTCAGAGTATTCATCATTATGGTTGTGCGACTCAAATATGTAAATTCAGTCGGTGATTAATTTCAAACAATCTGAATACTAACGTACGCACGTCGCCTTAAATAGTGGTGTGACATTTTGGTTGAGTTTATTGTTTACAAAAATTTTCGATAAAATCTAATTTAGTAAATTATTAGCGATACTCAATAGTAATGATTATTTACATTAATTCTCTTCGTCAATACTATATTACATTAGGACTTATGGAATTTGATTTTGGTAAAAATTCCAACATCGACCACATTCAACTTTGTTTAACATAAAATCATTTATTCAACAATAACAATTATCATTAACCATACTGTTTTGACCAGATACTTTGAGTTGACTGAGTTGACTACAATACCAACATCATATTATCGAGGAGACAAATTCTCTATTGACTAGTGCTTCACTTCCAATGCTTAAATTCAGATCCAACTATAGAGATACCACCAGATACCTAAAAAACCTGAAACCCATCCGCATTCGTATTCGAAAAGCGGATAATTATCTGTTTGGAAAAAGTATGCGGATGTGGATACAAAGACATCCGCATCCGAAAATTATCAGCCTAGTTTTTATCAAGATTATAGTTTAAATTATGTGTATTTTAGTACAACAAAAGATATTTATTTATTATTTTATTAGGTTAGTAGTTTATTTTATATGCACTTAATTCATATTAACTACTCAAACTATTTATTATCATCATATTTGTTTATTTTTAACAGCTTTATAATCATTGGGAGTGAAAAAATTATATTAAACTAAACTTTTATATTTATGTTTTTTAATTTATCAGCCGTTAGCGAATTGAATAATTATCAGATATCTGTCCATATCCATGGATGTGGATATCTGATATCGATAGTTTGGAAAAGGTATGCCAATGCAGATATGGCACTATCCACATTCGAAAGTATCCATTGACAGGCATACCCAACTATTATCATTCGGTAGACGTCATGCCATGATTTAGCTATAATCAAAGTGGAGTGTCCACATTCAAGTTTCATAGTATTCTCAAGTCAAATGAACTGTGTACCATTATCACTTCGAGATTCTAGGTTTGAACTTAGTTATATTAACCAACAAAAAACTCTCGAGTGAGTCATTCCATAGTTTTCCAATAACTATAAATACGTAAACCCTTGGTGTCTACAGTAGCCGTGAGTAATATATTGTCAAACATTTGGAGAGTGTTATGTACTTAGTCTCAGTAGTTATCGATATCTATTTCAAAACATCTTGACTGGGAATATTTAAAATAATATGTCATTTATTGTGTTAAATTTTTCATGATCACAACACATTGCAATTTCTATCATATAACATATCGTCAAGGATTTTCTATTTAATATATTTTTAATTAATTAATTATATCACAGCAACAAGTATATAATAGAAAGAAAATGGCTTTTATTTTGAATAAGATTGTTATCGAGTTAGATATATGTAACAAATTATATAATTTCCCCTAGGGCATATCCAAACTCTACCAATCTCCCACTTGCACCTTGATACAATATGGAATCTTATTCCTACTCATTCGATTCAATTTTCTAAAAAGAACTAATAGAGTCATTCCTTTAGTGGATAAATATGTTATTTTGTTTTAATAATCTACTCTGTCAATAAACTCTCTTCGACAACGATAAACTATCTTTATCATGTAGAACTTTTCAGAGTATGTTTCTTGACAACCAATGAGTTCTATGTTCTTTTCTCTTGATCTGCATCACGATATTTTTATCATATAATAATAACATGGTATTCTTAATATTTAGAATCACCCCAAGCTCAGTTATGATGTTGTGCATTTATTTCTACTTATAATACTACATCGCTATTCAAGGTGATTGTATCACCTCTAATTTTGATTAACATCATTAGTAATTAAATTAGACAAATTAAACAAAATAATATATGATGATAAAGGAAAATGAGATTTGATTAATTATAGGTCGTGCTTAATTAATGAATTAATAAAAGTAAATAGAACTTAGATAAGAAGGAGGAATACATGTTGGGACAAAATAGGGATAAGACATAATACATACCCTTACATACCTTCTCCCTTATTCACACAAACATAATCAAAAGAATAAGGCCGACCACTACCAAGGTGATTCAAGAAGGGTAAAGCTAAGAAATCAAAGGAAAGCATAGGGAAATCAAGTCTAAACACAAATCTCAAGTTCCTATATCAAACCAAGGTGAATAATAGGATATGCATCTCATGTTTTAAGTATTATTTTTAAGTCTAAGTGTAGATCCGATTCTTTTGCTTATATTATACCATGTTATGAAAGTTTGAATGATTGTATTTGATGAACATATTTTTCCACATTTTAAACCGTTTGTTTCATATATTTTTATTTTAATAAAGTGGTATTATACGGGTATTTTGTTGTGGTTTTGCAGATTATAGATTCCGAAGTGCAACGATGAAATTAATCGGTTGCGCCATCCATTGGTTCAGATGACAAGCAGAAAAGAGTGCAACATTTTGAGCACCGAATAAATCAAAGCAAAAGCGCACATCATTTCAAAAATGCCAACTCACCATCATACTTGGTTCAAACACGGTCACGTTTTGTAAAAATGGGACCATTTCAAGGAGCAACTCACGTTTTCTTCAATGCAACATTACAATTCAGCACATATATTTCTCAAGCATGGATACATGGCCATATTAGTTTAATCTTAAAAGAAGCTCATGTGAAGAGACGTGAGTGCCAAGCAAAAAAACAATTCAAGATGCAGTCACTTAATTTTCAAGTTCAACATATATTTTAGTCAAAGCAACATGTATTTCACTACTCACGTGCAAGCCATATAGCACATCAACTTATGTTATTTCCAGTTCAAGTTTAGCATTTATGCATCAATGCATGGTCACGTTTTCAAGTCACGTGAATGTCAATTCAAGCTCAACATATATATTTTAGTTCAAAGCAGCATTACACAATGACGTGGCGTATTATTCTTTTTACCAATTCAAGCAAGAGACCCGGTCAGCACATGTATATCGGCAGAGAAGTGATGAAGACCTATTCTTTTGTGAATACTCTGACTGATTTTAGGGGCTGGAAGCCTATAAATAGCAAGCAGAAAGCAACGAAAGGGGATCATCATTTCCCAGCACTTCTTTCTTCTAGTTTAATTTATTTTTCAGCATTGTTATTGATTTCTTCAGAGAATGGACAGAATTGTTAATTAGTTTTAGCAGTCTTTTTATTCTGGTTTAGTTATTTGTCGGTACTCTTTTCATTTCAGTAATTTAAATTCAGTTCGTTTGATTTTCATTTGTTCACTCTGCTTATTTCCCTTCCGTACTTTTTATTTTTTTTACTCTGAATTCTACAGTAAATTTTGTTGATTAGTTTCAGTGAAATTTGGAATCTCAGGGTGATTGCTTTTATTATTGTTTTTATCCGCTCAAAACCATCATCGAATTTGTTTAACACGCCTAAGAATTAAAAATGGATTTCAAACATTTTAAAATACAATTCCCTGTGTTCGACCTGCATACTACATATCTGTGCGCTTGCAGAATTTATTAAAATTTGTGTTTTTCTAATCAATAGAAAAGTCGCAACAAGTTTTTGGCGCCGTTGCCGGGGAATTGCTATTTTGAAATTTTCGATTTTTCTGTTTTTTTAAGTCTATTCGTGTTAATTTATTTTTCTGTTTTTTTCATTAGTTTTCAAAAAAAAAATTTGTGTTTTTTTTCGTTTTTCAATTCCTTTCACCAAAGTAGCGTTTTACTTAAAAAAAATTATGTTTTTTTTGTTCACTGCATATTTTCAAGTTTAGCTTTTCACGCTACATTTTGCATGTCAGTTGCATTTCATTCTGTTTCACATACTAGCTTACGTTAGTTTTAAAGCATTTTCAAGTTTCGCATTACATTTATGTCAGTTGCATATCAGTTACATTTTGCTGTCAGTTGCATTTTCAAGTTTCGCATTTAATTTAGTTTCTACGTCTATTACTGTTTCTAGTTTATTTTTATTTTTTATTCCTTTTCACATTCACTTTGCATTTAGTTGCATTCATCCACACATTAGTTGCATTGCTATTTTGGTTTTCATGTAACCAAAAACTTGTTTAAATTGTTTTCACGCAATTGATATTTTGGTTCATTCACACGTCAGTTGCAATTTGTTTCACCCGTTTTGTTCGCATTCACCTTATTCACGTAGTTGCATTTTGTTTCTGTTTAAGCTTGCATTATTTACACATAACCACTTAGTTGTTGCCACGTAAATTTTAGTTTGTCATCAAATTGCATGTAAGTTTCATTTTCAACTCACGTAGCCTGTTTTTGACTCTATTTTTTGCATTCAACTCACGTCAGCTTAGCTTGTTTTTGGCTCTATTTTTTTTTGCATTCAACTCACGTTGCCTCAGTTCTCACTTCATTGATCTTTGTCCTCACGTTTTCTTTAGTTTGCATTTTTTTTTTCATTTGTTTGCATGTTTTGACTTTTTGCTCATTTAGTTTCGCAATTGTCCAGTTTGTATTCTTATTCTCATTATTCCAGTTTCGCATTCTCATTAGTTTCACGTTCGCATTAATTTACGTGAATTGAACTAACAGTGAAAAGTTTTTAGTGATTACTTTTTTTTAGTTGCACTTGAGTCAACGACGCAAGATTGCAGTTTCGCTTCAACTCAGCACATTTCAGTCATTCGTTCGCACTACTCAGTTACACTGGACGGACTGCCATACCCCACTATAAGCAATTTTTTTACTCTACAGGTGCCCAATTAAAAACTGTATATGCGCGTTTGGTCAAGAAATAATTTTAACCGTTTGGAAAGCCAAAATATCTCATTAAATAAATCAACGGA
The DNA here is from genome assembly GCA_030737815.1 of Allium fistulosum. NCBI lineage: Eukaryota > Viridiplantae > Streptophyta > Magnoliopsida > Asparagales > Amaryllidaceae > Allium > Allium fistulosum. The sequence continues at coordinate 1,038,181,803 of CM060906.1, read as the reverse complement.
ATTTTCAAATCAAACGAATATGAGCAATCACAATTCAAATCACGGTTCACATCATAGTTCACCTAAATCTGATGCTGGAAATAATGAATTTCATGAGAATAGACCACTATCCCTTAGAGACCGATGCTATCCAACTCGGACTGTTCAACCTTCGGTTATTTCATTTCCACCGGCCGAAGGAAATAATTTTGAGCTAAAACATTCTTTTATTCAAGGGGTACCAAAATTCACTGGTTCTGAAAACGCGTACGAATTTCTTAGTGAATTTGAATTATACGTTTCTACAACTAAAATGCAACAACTTTCTAATGAATCCATCAAGCTAAGACTTATTCCATTCGCGCTTCTGGAAAGTGCGAAAAGATGGCTAAATTCTCTTCCTAAAAATTCAATTAAATGTTGGGACGATTTTGTCACTATATTTTTGAAAAAGTTTTTTCCTTTCCATAAAACACTTAAAATTCGAACTGAAATCAATCAATTCTCTCAGAATGAAGGCGAAAATTTTTCAAAATATTTTGAAAGGTTCAATCAATTATTATATAGTTGCCCACATCATGCAATCCCTAAACACGTTTTGTGCCAAATCGTTTATGAAGGGCTTAACTATCAAACAAGATCCCAACTCGAATCAATGTGTGGAGGAGAATTCATGGCAAAAACTGACGACGAAGCTTGGGAATTTTTAGAAGAATACGCCGAAAAGGATATGCAATGGGAAACAATTCGTGTTCCAATTCGTACTTCAAACAGAGGAGTACATGCCATTGACCCATCACATCTTCCTATAGAAGCCCAAACTCCTCAAGAAGGAGAAGGACTACCCCATTACTACACACAAGACCAAATCAATGCTATAGCTCAAAACAGTCCTTACTCATCCACATACAACCCTAACTGGAAGCATCATCCAAATTTTTCGTGGTCAAATCCTAACAATGCAGCTAATCCATCACATTTGTATCCGATGATACCAAATCCGAATTATCGAGCCCCAACCTCTAATGCTCAAAATTCTCAACCAACTCCTCAAACAAAACCTTCGAATCAACCATACAGGCATCCTAATTTCAATTCATCAGCCCAACCTTCTCAACCATCACAAGAAATTGCTCGATTAGAAAAACAAATCACTAACCAAGATGCGAGAATTGAGCAAATCACTAAACAAAATGAACAATTGTTGATTATGATGAAGGACTTTATGAAAATCAATGAGAAAGGTAAATTGCCTAGTCAACCCGAAGTGAATCCAAAGTATAACACTCGAGGAGCAAATTCTTGTGAGGACGAAAATATAAATCCAGTTAATGCTGTCACCACATTAAGGTCTTGAAAGAAAGTAGACAACCACGTCGGCAACCCTGACATCCTCCCTAAGTCTACCCATGTTCAAAATTCTGAGACTCAGTCGACACCCACTGTTGTCGATCCTATCAACTCTCATTCTTCATCCAAGGTTGGCAATCCCAACCACTCTTCACCTTCTGATGTTGGCAACCCCAACATTCCAGTTTCTTTATCTTCACCCTCTAGTATAACACCTTCTTCTTCAAATGAAAAAACTACCGAACGAGTCTACAAACCCACAGCTCCTTTCCCTCATAGACTCAACAAAAAGAAGAAGACCACTAATTTTGACCAAATTCTTGAAATCTTCAAACAAGTTCGAATCAATATTCCACTTCTTGATACCATTGAGCAAATTCCTCAATACGCCAAGTGTCTTAAAGAGCTATGTACTCAAAAACGTGCCACGAACGTTCCTAAGACTGCATTTCTAACTGCAAATACTAGCTCTGTTCTTTCGAATCTCTCCCCAATCAAGTATAAGGACCCCGGTTGTCCTACAATCGGTTGTAAAATTGGTAACACTCACATTAGTCATGCCCTATTTGATCTTGGAGCGAGTGTGAATCTTTTGCCTTATACTGTGTACAGTCAACTTGGACTAGGGGAATTAAAGCCTACAAACATCACAATTCAACTAGCTGATCGATCTGTCAAAAAACCATTAGGCACAGTTGAAGATGTTTTGATACAAATTGAGCAATTCTATTTCCCCGTCGATTTCATAGTCCTAGAGACCGCACCCGTCTCAAATCCTAACAGTCAAATTCCCTTGATATTAGGTCATCCATTCTTAGCAACATCAAATGCTATCATAAATTGTAGGAATGGTCAACTTCGACTTTCCTTTGGACACCTAACCATCGAACTAAATATTTTCAATCTTAACAAACAACCAAGGGATCTTGAAATAGAAGAAGTTGACATGATTCAAACAATTGTAGAAAATGATTTTAGCGATACCACAGAATCTCTTAATATGTGCCTAGATCATTTTAATTCCAACTTCAACGAGGATGAATACATTTCTGAATTAAATGATTTGCTCCACTCTTCTTATGATTCACTAGAATTCAATCAATTGACTTCCATCGAAGCCTCAACCGAAGAACGCCCTAAATTAGAACTCAAACCTCTTCCAATCGAGCTTAAGTACGCATACTTAGATTCTTCGGAAAATTTCCCTGTAATCTTGGCCTCCGATCTCCTTAAGGACCAAGAAGAACAACTTTTGAAAATTTTAAGGGAAAATAAAGAGGCATTAGGATGGGTAATCGCCGACATTAAAGGAATTAGTCCATCAATCATCGAACATCGAATACATTTAATCGATGAGGCTAAACCCACCCGCGAAGCTCAAAGGCAACTAAATCCCAATATGAGAGAAGTGGTAAAGGAAGAGATTATCAAATGTTTAGACAATGACATTATCTACCCTATCTCTGACAGTACTTGGGTAAGTCCGGTACAAGTTGTACCAAAGAAATCTGGAATCACTGTGATCACAAATGAAAATAACGAACTTGTTCCCACAAAAGTCAAAACAAAATGGCGTGTCTGCATCGACTATCGAAAACTCAATACAGCAACAAGAAAAGATCATTTTCCCCTCCCTTTCATTGATCAAATGCTTGAACGTTTAGCCGGTCATGAATATTACTGTTTTCTTGATGGTTACTCCGGCTATAATCAAATTCCTACTGCGTTAGAGGATCAACACAAAACGACGTTCACATGTCCCTTCGGAACTTTCGCTTATCGTCGCATGCCCTTCGGTCTTTGTAATGCTCCCGCCACCTTTCAGAGATGTATGATGAGTATATTTTCTGATATGGTGGAGGATTTCTTAGAAATATTCATGGACGATTTTTCAATTTATGGGTCATCTTTCGATCAATGTCTCCTTCGTTTAGAACGTGTCTTAAAGCGATGTAAGGAGAAGTCTCTCGTGCTTAATTGGGAAAAATGTCATTTTATGGTAAAACGAGGAATAGTCTTAGGTCATGTTGTCTCTAAAAATGGGCTAGAAGTTGACAAATCTAAAGTTGATCTTATTGCTGACTTTCCTCCTCCAAAGTCCTTCAAGGACATTCGCTCATTTCTTGGCCATGCGGGATTTTATAGAAGGTTCATTAAGGATTTTTCAAAAATTTCAAAACCTCTCTCAAATCTTCTAGCGAAAGACGTTAAATTTGACTTTTCCGATGAATGTAAAACGTCTTTTGAAACCCTTAAATCGATCTTGACCACTGCACCCATCATCCAACCTCCAGATTGGACTTTGCCATTTGAATTAATGTGTGACGCTTCTGATTATGCCGTTGGAGCCATCTTGGGTCAACGAGTCGATAAACTTCCTCGAGTCATCTACTATGCTAGCAAAACTCTAAACGATGCTCAATTGAATTACTCAACCACAGAAAAAGAGTTTTTAGCAGTTGTCTTCGCCCTCAATAAGTTTAGATCATATCTCGTAGGTTCTAAAGTCATAGTTTACACCGATCATGCCGCATTACGGTATTTACTCACGAAGAAGGATGCCAAAGCCCGCTTAATCCATTGGATCCTACTTCTTCAAGAGTTTGACTTAGAAATACGAGACAAAAAGGGTTCTGAAAATGTCGTAGCCGACCATCTCTCCCGTATTGTGCACGAAAACGTCGATGACACTCAAATCAATGATCATTTTCCCGATGAACAAATTCTTTCTATTTCTAGTGCACCATGGTACGCCGACATTGTAAATTATCTTGTCACAAATGAAACACCTTCCCATTGGTCAAAACAAGATAAACAAAAATTTCTCTCCAATGTTCGAAACTTTTACTGGGACGATCCTTATCTCTTTAAATATTGTCCTGATCAGATCATTCGTAGGTGTGTCCCCGAACATGAATTCCATAGTATTCTCTCTTTTTCACATAATCATTGGGAGTGAAAAAATTATATTAAACTAAACTTTTATATTTATGTTTTTTAATTTATCAACTGTTAGCGAATTGAATAATTATCAAATATCTGTCCATATCCATGGATGTGGATATCTGATATCGATAGTTTGGAAAAGGTATGCCAATGCAGATATGGCACTATCCACATTCGAAAGTATCCATTGACAGGCATACCCAACTATTATCATTCGGTAGACGTCATGCCATGATTTAGCTATAATCAAAGTGGAGTGTCCACATTCAAGTTTCATAGTATTCTCAAGTCAAATGAACTGTGTACCATTATCACTTCGAGATTCTAGGTTTGAACTTAGTTATATTAACCAACAAAAAACTCTCGAGTGAGTCATTCCATAGTTTTCCAATAACTATAAATACGTAAACCCTTGGTGTCTACAGTAGCCGTGAGTAATATATTGTCAAACATTTGGAGAGTGTTATGTACTTAGTCTCAGTGGTTATCGATATCTATTTCAAAACATCTTGACTGGGAATATTTAAAATAATATGTCATTTATTGTGTTAAATTTTTCATGATCACAACACATTGCAATTTCTATCATATAACATACCGTCAAGGATTTTCTATTTAATATATTTTTAATTAATTAATTATATCACAGCAACAAGTATATAATAGAAAGAAAATGGCTTTTATTTTGAATAAGATTGTTATCGAGTTAGATATATGTAACAAATTATATAATTTCCCCTAGGGCATATCCAAACTCTACCAATCTCCCACTTGCACCTTGATACAATATGGAATCTTATTCCAACTCATTCGATTCAATTTTCTAAAAAGAACTAATAGAGTCATTCCTTTAGTGGATAAATATGTTATTTTGTTTTAATAATCTACTCTATCAATAAACTCTCTTCGACAACGATAAACTATCTTTATCATGTAGAACTTTTCAGAGTATGTTTCTTGACAACCAATGAGTTCTATGTTCTTTTCTCTTGATCTGCATCACGATATTTTTATCATATAATAATAACATGGTATTCTTAATATTTAGAATCACCCCAAGCTCAGTTATGATTTTGTGCATTTATTTCTACTTATAATACTACATCGCTATTCAAGGTGATTGTATCACCTCTAATTTTGATTAACATCATTAGTAATTAAATTAGACAAATTAAACAAAATAATGTAGGATGATAAAGGAAAATGAGATTTGATTAATTATAGGTCGTGCTTAATTAATGAATTAATAAAAGTAAATAGAACTTAGATAAGAAGGAGGAATACATGTTGGGACAAAATAGGGATAAGACATAATACATACCCTTACATACCTTCTCCCTTATTCACACAAACATAATCAAAAGAATAAGGCCGACCACTACCAAGGTGATTCAAGAAGGGTAAAGCTAAGAAATCAAAGGAAAGCATAGGGAAATCAAGTCTAAACACAAATCTCAAGTTCCTATATCAAACCAAGGTGAATAATAGGATATGCATCTCATGTTTTAAGTATTATTTTTAAGTCTAAGTGTAGATCCGATTCTTTTGCTTATATTATACCATGTTATGAAAGTTTGAATGATTGTATTTGATGAACATATTTTTCCGCATTTTAAACCGTTTGTTTCATATATTTTTATTTTAATAAAGTGGTATTATACGGGTATTTTGTTGTGGTTTTGCAGATTATAGATTTCGAAGTGCAACGATGAAATTAATCGGTTGCGCCGTCCATTGGTTCAGATGACAAGCAGAAAAGAGTGCAACATTTTGAGCACCGAATAAATCAAAGCAAAAGCGCACATCATTTCAAAAATGCCAACTCACCATCATACTTGGTTCAAATACGGTCACGTTTTGTAAAAATAGGACCATTTCAAGGAGCAGCTCACGTTTTCTTCAATGCAACATTACAATTCAGCACATATATTTCTCAAGCATGGATACATGGCCATATTAGTTTAATCTTAAAAGAAGCTCATGTGAAGAGACGTGAGTGCCAAGCAAAAAAACAATTCAAGATGCAGTCACTTAATTTTCAAGTTCAACATATATTTTAGTCAAAGCAACATGTATTTCACTACTCACGTGCAAGCCATATAGCACATCAACTTATGTTATTTCCAGTTCAAGTTTAGCATTTATGCATCAATGCATGGTCACGTTTTCAAGTCACGTGAATGTCAATTCAAGCTCAACATATATATTTTAGTTCAAAGCAGCATTACACAATGACGTGGCGTATTATTCTTTTTACCAATTCAAGCAAGAGACCCGGTCAGCACATGTATATCGGCAGAGAAGTGATGAAGACCTATTCTTTTGTGAATACTCTGACTGATTTTAGGGGCTGGAAGCCTATAAATAGCAAGCAGAAAGCAACGAAAGGGGATCATCATTTCCCAGCACTTCTTTCTTCTAGTTTAATTTATTTTTCAGCATTGTTATTGATTTCTTCAGAGAATGGACAGAATTGTTAATTAGTTTTAGCAGTCTTTTTATTCTGGTTTAGTTATTTGTCGGTACTCTTTTCATTTCAGTAATTTAAATTCAGCTCGTTTGATTTTCAGTTGTTCACTCTGCTTATTTCCCTTCCGTACTTTTTATTTTTTTACTCTGAATTCTACAGTAAATTTTGTTGATTAGTTTCAGTGAAATTTGGAATCTCAGGGTGATTGCTTTTATTATTGTTTTTATCCGCTCAAAACCATCATCGAATTTGTTTAACTCGCCTAAGAATTAAAAATGGATTTCAAACATTTTAAAATACAATTCCCTGTGTTCGACCTGCATACTACATATCTGTGCGCTTGCAGAATTTATTAAAATTTGTGTTTTTCTAATCAATAGAAAAGTCGCAACAGTATGCTTATTGGTAACTTTTTTTATGAAATTATTTGATAAGTTAGAGTTAGAAAACCTATCATATGACACCAAAATGACTTGAGATTTTGATATAATGTTAGAAACGTTATTATGGAAGTGGTTTTTAATTTCATAATTTTCAGATTTAAGTATAATATTTGGTAGATTTTATAAGGTTGAAAAATGATTTATTTCGGGTTTTAATTATTAAAAATAATTAAATTGGGTTTTTGGTCCCAAAATTTTTACATGTTAAAGAACATAATAAATTGGATTTATCGTGATTTTTGGGGATTTTCTCAAGTGTTTATGATTTAATATGAATTATATGAGCTAGAAAGGCTTAATTAGTATGTTTAAATATTAATATAAAATTCAAGGTTTGCTAAGTACTTTGGAAATGATAAATCTGCTCCTTAACTATTTCCTGGAAAAGATTTTGGTAAAGGAAGTGTTATTTAATAAGATTTTATTAAATAATTGGGATTTGGTGAAAAGAAACTACTTTTAATGGTAGTAAACAGTTTTCCCGTAAATTACGACCTTGTCATGCCGAAGTTCATGATGTCGCCCCTATCTCACCGCCTCTTTGGTCTTTGACATCGATTAAGAGCAATGCATAGGGTATCAACTTAGGTTGATAAGGAATGCATCGGCTTGGTCGAAGTAGGAACCCAGCAAAAACGTCGACATCGTTTATTTTGAAGTGGACGAGGCCGCTTTCTTTAACTTGTTAATGCCACACTTTGTACTATGCTGCATGATTTCTACAATGTTGTCAGTCCCATTAGTTTCAAAGTAGTTTACAACGGTAATAATGATGTCGCATGTTTTATATCTACGGTCTTCCAAAATATAGGCAACTATGCCGCTTTTAGCTATGTCGACATCATTGATGATGATGCAGCCTTTATTCAAAAACATATGTTTTCGAAGACGGCTATAGTGCTGCTCTTAAGGACTTTGGCTCTAATGAAGCCTCTTATTTTCTTAAGGCAATGACGCTGAGATTTAACTATGCCGACCCTGTCCTTTTAGGGCTTATTAATATGCACACTACGTTTTATATCCTATGATGTCGACAATCTATGAAGTGTGGCGTCCCTGTTATAAGCCTTATGGCCTTATGTCTTAAAAGTTAATGGCTTTAACATATTTTTATATTGAAGTAGGACGATGACCCCGTGGTAATGACGTGGAGCTTTATCATGTTTGTACCAAAATTGGGCACAACACTCTTCAGATGTAATTGAAGAGATTAGAATGAAGAAATTAAATGGAAAAAGAGGCTAATCTAACAATCACACCAATAAAAGTATGCAGAAATAGAAAGATACAAGAGTTTGTAGTGGTTCGGCGTTGTAGCCTACGTCTACTTTGAATAGTTTGCTGTTTATTGATGATTCTCAATTGATTACAACAGTACAAATCACTAGCACTCAAGTTACAATGGAGTTTCAACAGAGTAACGGTGTAAGAGAGCAAAAAGTCTTTTTTTAGTAGGCATAGGGGTGCTATTTATAGGAGTGGATCTGGAAATATCTCCCACTAACCTTGGAATACCTCTTCTCACATGTGGGTGGGCCCACCAGACCAATCTAGGGTTGGTTGGGATCGATCCCTGATCGATCCCTATTGTCTTCGTATCGATCAAGTTTGGCTCTATTCGAGCTGCGATCGATCGGGGAGACCCTTGAGGTGATAAGCAAGCTCCCATGGAAATTTCATAGCATTTGGACTTGTAGTTTTTGAGTTATGATCGATCCAAGATTGGATTTGCAAGTTGGCTGATGGATTCGTATCGATACCTTCGTATCGATGGGCTTCGTATCGATGACATGGAGCGAGAATTCTAGGGAGATTCACATTTCATGCTTATAGACCGCTTCCTTTGGTTTGACTGTGTCCTTCGTATCCATCTAGTGCCAAGCTCTTCGTATCGATGAATTTCCATTGCTTTCGTATCGATGCTTTATGTGTGGTTTCGTATCGATGCGGAAGTTCTTCCTTCGTGTCGATCTGTGGTTCTCCTCTTTGTATCGATCAAGTGGGTGATTGATACGAAGCATGCCGCTAATGAATGATGAGGTCGGTCCAAACTTGATGGATACGAAATGGATGGATGTGAAGCAGATAGATGCGAAATGATGGGTTCCACATGGATCATGATTGATCCATAACTTAAACATACGAACTCTGATTGACCTGGAATTTGGAATGCTGCCTTTCATAGCTTTGCTTATCATACCATGCTAATTGTAGCTCAATCAAAACTCGGACCAAGTTTGCCTGTATTTATCGTGGACCTGTAGATAACTGATCTTCGGGGCATATCGTCTTTAGTTTCTAGTCAAGTCCTTGGTGTCACAGCCTTGCCAATAGGCGGGATAACAATCAAAATATGAAGTTTTATTGTTCTGGCCTTTGTTTTGAGGGGAGATGACCCTCGCCAACTTTGTCATTGTCACGTTTTATCAATGTAACGGTTTTATATTGTTTAGGCTCTATAAGCCTATGGTTTTGAAGTGAGATAACTTCTAAATGATTTTGAACTTCACCAATATTGTTTATAAAAAGCATATATCATGCCATAAGTATTTTGAATAAAGTAAAGGGCCATATTTTCCTTGTTTTAAAAGTATGATTTCAAAGGCTAAATCATTTATAAAGAGTTATATTTTCAAGGAAATACAAAGGATTATCAACGTAGAATTTTACTGAAAAGATTAGTATTTTATCACTTTTAGATCAACTATGACAGGATGAATTGACTCGGAGATTAGAAAACCAGATGGGACTGGTGTAGGATCACGTCCTATAATTTAGCTAGTAGCCCTTAGCTAATATAAGTCCAAACTTCTAGTGCGTAGGGCTTTGTCACGGGAAAGAATAAAAGTAGATTTGCACACAGAAAGGAATATCCATGGATGAGATAGATTATTGGTGGGCCTACAAAACCATTAGGATCAGTTGACCCTAGGAATAGTAAGTTTCAGATAGACCGTCCAGTTGTCTTCTAATAGTAGGTTAAATAATTTGATATATCTGGTAGGTCCAAGTTAGCTATAGGTTTGTAGTCATCCTAAGAAAACTATGATGTTAGGACAGATAGTCCATTGATTAAGACAAATGGTTCATCATTACACATGTTGCAAGCATATACATTATTGTTTATTTTAACCAGTTTGGTTGCAGGAATTTATTTGCAAAAGATATATTTTTAAAGGGATATTAGCGAGGGGAAAACTTGTTCCGCTCAATGGCGTGGTCTCACTTAATTTCTATAAATCGAGATGACATATTATTATTCACACTAGGCCTTTTATCCAAATCGAAGTTTATGTTTTCCCCTTAAACTCTCGAGTGCTCAAAATTTGATTTGAGTAGGACAGGAGTAAGGACTTTATAGGTAAAGTATGTTTTGATGAATAAAGCTTCTTGAGATGTGCAAGAGGCAAAGCTAGCTATATAGGAATTTATCTATTACTATTATCCGCTATGTTATGTCAATTGTTGTATGAATATATTGACCGCAAATGTATCTTTCTATTTAGTAACTCTGATCACCAAAGGGCATCTTCATATGTCGCTCTTGGAGTATTTTGTAATAATTATGTTTTATCTGAACTTGGGTAACATTTTAGATTATGTACTGAATATTAAATTATGACTTTGAAATGAAATGTGAAAGTTTGCTTTTATTTCATATTCTTGTGCTTCTGATATTATGGATACCATTAACATGATCGCATTTTATCATCGAAAATTAATACTATAGATGACTGCAAGATCTGTAGCGCTTAGTTTCTGGCCTTAAAATGGAGGGATATTACAACTTAGTATCAGAGCATAAATTTATGTAAAACTAAAAGAATTTTTGGAAAAAAGTAATCCTAATGAATTAGAGAATAAGATTGGTGTATGGGATAACGGTATAGTAACATATTTGTATTTGCTATATATAAGTATATGCTTTATCTCTATTCTCTCTCTTTCTTAGACCATTCTTTTATATCTTACTATGGTTCGAATGCAAATTTAATGAAGTAAGATATGGAGGCAGGAAATGGAAGAGTGAATCTCACTGGAGGAAGCACCACTACCAATGGAAATGTCAGACCCAACACTAGAAGAAATCTAGGTCAACGAGCAGTTGCTAACGTAGGTGCAGGACACCACCGGTTGATATGGGAGCAATGCATCAGTTCTTTGTCAACATGATGCAAACAGGAGCTACTGTTGGATTAGTTGGTCTAAATGATGGAGGAGCTAATCAGGAAGTTCCAATTGTCAACAACTATGGTGTTTTGAGTAGAGAGTATTCAAGACTTGGAGGGAAACCATTCGTTGGAATTAAGGATGCAATTGAAGTGAAGAATTGGTTGCTTCATTATGAAAGTATTTTCGCTAGTCTTGGTTTGAATGATGAACAAAAGAGAAGATTAGCATCCAAGCAATTATAAGGAGTTGTGTTATACTGGTGGAATAGTGTGACTACCTGGGTAGTGGAGGAAACTTTGACTTGGGTTGAATTCAGAAAGAGGTTTGCAGAAATATTTATGTTTGAGATCGCTAACTCAACTTTATTGAGGAAGTTTGCTGAATTAGTGCAAGGTAATATGACTACATTAGAGTATGTAACAAGGTTTGAGGAGCGTCCCGATATGGATATGCTACCGTGGATCTAGTGATCAAAAGGAATGAGAAGTTCATCCATGGACTAAGACCTAAACTTGTTAGGGCAACTTTACCACAACTCAGGGATCCATGTGATGTATTCATAGAGATGGATTTGAGAAATGAGGAGATGCTTGTTTTCTTTGGTGGTAATAAGGCAGTGGAGGCTCAGAGTGGGCAGAATCAGAAAAGGAGGTTCTTTCTTAAGAAAGGAGCTCAAAAATGCAAAGCAGCTAAGAAAGAAAAAGCAAATGTTATGTGTTGCAAGTGCGATAAGAAAGGGCATTTTGCAAAAAAGTGTCATTCAAGAGATGGAAAGACAATTATTAGAAGGAAGAACATAAAGTGCTTTAACTATGACCAGATTGGACACTATAAGAATCAGTGCAAGAAACCAGCTAGAGTGGAGAAAGGGAAAGTGTTTGCTTTGGAACCAGCTACCTCGAGACCAACAGCCGAGGAGAAAGGAAAAGCTGTAATGGGAGGTATGCTTTTGATTCATGGCTTGCTTGTTAGACAACTATTTGATACTAGTGCATCACATTCTTTTATATCTCACTATTTGGTAGATAAGCTTAACCTAGAATCCTTTTACCAAGTTACTTCCTTAAGAGTTGCGAATCCGATAGCAGGGTATGCAACTCTAGAGATGAGATGTGACCATTTAGAGTTTGCATTATTAGGTTGTATATTTGCATGTAGTTTGCATGCGTTTGATTTCATGGGCTTTTGGATTATTTTGGGTATAGACTGGTTAAGTAAATATGATGCTAGAATATTTTGCCACGATAGGAAAATATCACTAAGACACCCTAATAGTAGTGACCAAATTGTATACTCAATAGAGAATCCAAGTTTTGATGTCTATGCTTTATTAGGTGTAATAGAGGGGGAAAATGAGTTGAATCAATTTTTCATAGATAGCGAATTTGCAGATGTTTTTAAGCCTATTACAGGATTACCGCCGAAACAAGCTATTGAGTTTCGAATGGATCTTGTACTTAGATCTAAATCTGTAAGTAGACCGCCTAGTAGGATGACACCTACCAAGATGAAGAGGTTAAAGGTACAGCTAGTGGACTTAGGAGGAAAGAGTTTTATTAGACCAAGCAGCTCGCCTTGAGGAGCGACCATGGTGTTTGTGAAGAAATCGGACGGGTCGTTAAGATTTTCTATCGATTATTATAGGTTGAATGACAAAACGATAAATAATCGATACCCCCTACCGAGAATCGACGATTTATTTGATCAGTTGAGTGGAGCTAAAGTATTTTCCCAGTTAGATTTGGCGATAGGGTTCCATCAACTAAGGGTGGTGGAAAACAGTATTCCGTTTACGGCATTTAGAACAAGATATGGTTTTTACGAGTGGTTAGTAATGACATTCAGATTGACTAATGCACCTGCTTTCTTCTTAGACTTAATGAACCGGATTTTCCGAGAGCACTTAGATAGATTTTTATTGGTATTCATAGACAACATTTTGATATATTCTAAGGATGAAAGAGATCTTGAAGTTCATCTTAGGATGGTGCTTGAGATGCCGAGGCAGCATCAACTAAAAACGAAGTTTTCAAAGTGTCACTTTTGGAAGAAGGAAGTGAAGTTTCTTGGTCATGTTGCAACGACCCAAAATTTCAGTCATTTGAATTTGGAATATTTAACTGATTCTAAATATTTAAATAATAGTTTTATAAGCCAAATAACTTAATTTCAAATGTAGTGATTTATTTGATAGTGAATTTAATATTAGAATTTGTTTAAATAATTGAACCTTGGATTTAACACAAATAAAAATGGTTTTGGAATCTTATTTAAATTCAGTATAAATAAGAATGGAATAATAAAATTTTAAAATTTAGATTTAAAAGGTAGTTCATTTGTTTTTAACAATAACTCGTTTTAAATTAAAAAGTGAAAATTATCATTCTGTGACATTGTCTCTGATTTCGACGAAACTAGTGTTATTGGATCCATAATAGTGAATTATTGTATGCCGTTGAATTTCGTGGCGATTGGACGTATCATTTGGTCGATTGAGTTTGAAACGCGTAGAAATTAATTAAAGGAAATTTAGTTAATATAATTTGACTTTAAAAGCTAATTTCTTTATATGATCGAATTAGAGCCGGATAATAGTTCCACTGAGTTCGAAATAGGGGTATTTAGTATAAAATGCCAGTGAGCACGCCTCGATTGGAGTTCGAGATTTTTGAATGCATCAAGATAGATATTTTTGAATATAAATATATATTCCCTCATACCCTAACCATATCGTGTACCATACCAAGGCCATACCCTACTGTTTATACCATGTTTTTTCCCTTTTATATACGCTCGCCCTCTTCATTTGCTGGCCCAAATTTGAAAATTTACCCATTAATTAAGGCCATTATTTTTTGGACCACCAAAGGTTGTATCGGCCCTTGAGTTCAACTGCAAAGATGATCATGGGGAGGAGATGGACTCATTCAACGGTGGGATCTTCGTCTAAGAAGGCGAGGTAGCGGCAAATTGCAGATGATCAGAATTGGGTTATTGGGCTCGGCGGCAAGCTAGGAGCGGCGTTAGGAGGTGAGGTCAGTGTCTTTGTGTAGGGGCATCGAGATGGTGCTGAGGTGAAGAAGTATTGGCCGTTGGTGGCCGGAGGCGATGTTAATCCGTAGTTAAACAACGTTTGGTTTTCGAGCTCGTGTTTGAGTAATGGTGTGATGATGATAGTGGTGCTAGGTTTGGTGAGTTCGTCGGAGGAAGGCGGAGCTCCGGTGGTCAAGCGGCGAGCTAGCGTAGCCTGAGGCGGCGGCTATGTGGAGTTGAATGGGGATTGGGAAGTTTGGCCTGTAATGCTTAAAGGCGAGATTAGCGGTAGTTTATTTAAAACTAATTATGGTTTATAACTAATGATGGATTAGTGAATAAATTTTTAATATTTAATTTGTAAGCCTTGTAAAACCAATAACTTATTCATTTTAGGCCCAAATAAAACATGATCAGTCGCATTAGGATCGCATGGATATAAACTACGTTATGGAATTGGATTGGAGACGATTGGAGCTCGTTGAATTTAACGTTGAATTCGAATGTTGTTCGAGTTCAGACGAAACCGGAACGCCTCGGCGAGAACTGGAATGCTTTTGAGTTAAACTCGCTTTTTTGGTTAACCGTTAATGTTATATAGCTGATAAAAATTATTGATTGGATGTTTGAATGATTTACTGCTTTTATTAGTTGATTTGGATTTATTTTCACCCCTGGAGTGGATGACATTTTATATATACCTGTCTAGTAGCGGATGACCCATATTATATAATTATATACTGTTTGTGATGCAGGGGAACAGGTTGAAGGGATCCAAAAGGATTCTCATCGTATTGAATTTTATTTATATACATATGTGTTGATATATATATATATATATATGAGTTGAGATGCGGGGGATAGGTTGGAGGGATCCAATAGGATTCCTCACCGTTGTTGATTTTAATTTCAATAATATTCCTGTTATATGAATTATTGGATATTAAACCTGATGGTCTATTGATTACGACATTGTTGTATGTTAAAAATTTAAACTCTATTGTGATACAAAATCAATATTTATATTTGTTAAACGTTGGGTAGCTATTGGCCACAAATTAGTATTTTAAAAAAATGCTATAAATTGCCATTTGGGTTGGAATTAGTTTTGAGATGGAAAATGATTTAAAATCTGAATGTAGGATTTTCAAAAATATTTTGTTTTGAAGGATTTAACTTCTATTTTACTCCAATCTTTCTATCTGTCTTTTCTAAGTTATTTATTTATATTTAGTATTGTTTTAAAGATTTATTATATATATAATGTTGTTTTAAAGTTATTTATCAATATTTTAATATTTTGAAAAGTTAATTATTTTAAATAATTAATATGTTTTGAAATTAATAATAAGGATTTATTAATAATGTTTTTAAAATAAATTATTACTATTTATAATAATGTTAAAGATTTATTATTATTGTTCATTTAACAATGTTTTGAAATTATAAAATATTATTTTTAAGGAGTTTGAGGTTAATAATTATTATTGATTTTAATACTTATTGTTAATAATTATTCTTATATAATAGTATTTTGGAGTAAATGATTTTTATTTATAATGTTTTCGAGGCTTATCAATAGAGTTTTATAAACGGATTTGGGTTTTATAAGGGAAGTCTTATAAAATGGTTTAAAGGCTTAAAGGAAGATTATGTACAAGGTAAAAGAGTTTCATAAATGGTTAGATATTTATAAACAAATTTTAGAAATGAGTTAAAGATTTATAAGAGGAGTTTTATAATCAGTTTTATGGATTTATAAAGAGTTATAGATGATTTGAGAAATGATTTAGAGATGTTTATAAATGGTTTGTAGAGATTTATAAAATATTTTATAAATGGGTTTAGAGATTTATTAAGGGGTTTATAAATGATTTTAGATTTGTATAAAAAGGAAATCTTTCTCTGTTTTGTGAATATACTTATACCGTTGAGATAAGTATATGGATATTTTCCTCCAAGTATTGAAAATATATGGGTTTGTGAATGAATCTTTGTAAAAGTATTTAGATACAAGTATTTACAAAAGCAATTTTAATTAATGAAAAGATTAATTAATGAGGTTAGTGGTTGCTTATGTGTTTAACCACTATTGGTTTTCCCTTTTGAAATAGGTCCTGATTTCAATGTTTGTTTATTCGATAGTTAAATAACCGACTATCAAATTTGGATCCAAAACGTAACTTTGGAAATATCTAGAAGAAATACGCGAGTTATATGGCACAGTCATCTTCGATGATGCTGTACTATACATATAAATCTTATTTCGTTATCCTAGGACAAATGGTAAGGAAATCCGTCCACTAACGGTTAAGAGGTGATCTTCGCTCTTATCTTTGATTGTTTATTTCCTAAAGAACCGGGGTTGGGTTTACCGGAAACTATCGAATGTTGTTTCGAAGAGACTAGGATAAGATATGTTATCCGAAAACCACTTCGATCCAACTCAACCGTTTTGAAGTGAAGACATCTTAAAGATGATGGAATTGAAGAAGGAGCTCTTTGAAGTGCAAGGACTGCTTGCTACTGATCCTGACGGTGATTCCAAAATGGGTGTAGTAGAAATAGTGCCTTCGATTTGTCCATCTCTTGGACAACTTGTATGGATGAATGTTGGCATTGCATTGTTGCCTGGAGGGAAGTGTTAGCATTCCAAGAGAAAGTGTTATATGAAAGATAAAACGTAGCCTCAAGCCTAATCAACCAGGAATGATTAAAACAGGGGAGTGTAGCAGGGCTAAGTGGATCGCTCCCAATTAGGGTATGATCATCCCTGTCTAGAGTCAATATTATCTCTCGTTTGTATCCTTCAGAACCTATTAACCAAGGAATGATCATATTCGATACTACTAGTCAAGTGGTAGGCCGGTACTGTGTTGGCAGGGGATCCCAACGAGGTCCTCGGTATTATTTTATCTAGAGATGCACTGTGATGGGAGATACCCCAGTAGCCCAATCATTGTATGGAATCCATTTTCCAGTACATGCCTTTACGGTTTTAGTTGTAATCTATTATGCTGGAATTTCATTAATGTAACAATTTCGGTTATAATTAATAAGTATTTGTATCTTAGACATTATTATAATATCAGAGAATTTCATATGAAATGGTTTTGTTATTGTAAGGTAAAACCCGTCCATGTTTACATGCGGTGCGATCTTACTGGATACTTTCAAAGTTTTTTTATAACTTTAAAATCCAGTTGGGTATGTTTTCTCATGCCGGTTTTTCAGACTGACAAGGGTGTTATTTTATTATAATGCTTTGGTCAGACCGAGCATACTACAGATTTAGTTTGGATGTATTGGTGCTAAGGAGATGAGCTGGAGGTCCAAGATGTATCTACGTAATTCTTTGTGTTCCGCTGTGTTGGCTGTTGGTTGTATTTATCAGCAATTGTAAGGACATGTTGTTATAACTATCCGGACTGAACTAGGTTAGCATACTCTGATTAGTTTATGTATATTACATTTTTCTTTGGGTAAAGATTTGTTGTATATTATAGATTATTCGTTTCGCTGTGAGATTCTGTGTTGTTAGTTTTTTTTCTTTTTCTCTACTTTCTCCTTTCTTCTTTCCTTCTTCTTCTTTTCCCCTAACATTTGGGTTTTCCAACATTCGATTGTGCAACATGCAATATAGTGAACGTATTAGTGTCGATTTCGAGGGTTGAAAATCTTGGATTGTTACACTTGGTATCAGAGCCAAGTTAAGTGAGAACCTTGGCTTTGATGGGGATTACTCATTAGAGATAGGGTCAGTAGCATCCTAAAATGAGTTGAGTGCATATATATATGAGCACATATTTTTTAGTGATATAAAAATGTTTTATATTGTGTTGATTGATCCATTGAGTGTTATGGATTCTGGTGAATACAAGTAATTAACGTTATTGATAGGGGTCTCTAAACACTTGAACATAGCAGTTCGACACAATATTGTTTTGAAATTGGGTAAGTGAAATAATTTTACCTCGATTATATTTTATATATAAAGGAATAATTTTTCAGAAAGTATTATAGTATATAGGGTGTGTTTGGTTGTTGGAGAACGTTAATATTTGATTATTATCATATGTTGATAAAGGCTGTTATTATTATAATCTAACAAGATAAACAATTAAGAAATAGTTTTATAAAACCATAGCAAAATTATATATAAGGGAAATTTATAAATACGATTGGTAAATAGAAAGTATTAAAAGATGAGAATGTGAGAACTTAAATCTCGTTAATTTTGAATTTTTTTTTCAAAGTTTTGGAAATGAATAATAATATTATTTCAAAAATATTTTTGAATGGAATATTTTAAAATGAAATTTAAAAGTGTTAAGAAAGCATTGCACTCACTTCGGTCGTTGGAAAATAATTTCGATGATGACTGCAGCATCATCGACATTCATTTTTGGGTTTCTCGTTAAATTCAAAAGTATGATTTTAAATACAAAGAAATTATTTATAGTATTGTTTCAAAATAATTTGAAATAAGAGCAGGGTGTTTTAACTCTGAAAATTTTCATTTGAGTGTTTTATGAAAATATGAGAAAATAAGTTTTATAACTTACAAATTTTGAGAATTAGTAAGTTAAAACAAAAGTTTAACTTTGTTGAATATAGGTGTTAAGAAAAGTAGATTTGAAATTGAACTATGAAATGAAATTTAACTTAAGTTCAATAAAATGAATTTTGAAAAGAAATTTGACTTAAGTAAAGTTAAATAAAGTAAATTAATGAAATGAGTCAAATGAAATTGAACTTGATTTAAAATGAATTAACAAAATGAATTAGTAAATTGAATATGAACTTAAGTATTAAAATGATAATAAACATTAGTGGTGTTGTACACAATGTTTATAATAAACTTAAGTAAAATTTGATGGAATGGTTCTTAAGTGACATTAGTATTGAAAGAAATATATTAAGTAATAAATGACCATGAATAATGATTATGAATAAATGAATGTAAATAAAAAGAATTTGGTAAAATTAAGAAACCAATTGACATAAATATGTAAGTTGTACGTCTATTATTTTATTCGCAAAACTGATTGATCCAGATTCGAATATACAATTTCGAGATGATTTACATTGGTCCAAGTTAGACTTTTTCACTCGATTTTTGGCTACGAACACTGGATATGGATTTTTGATTGATTCTGATATTCTCTATCATAACATATGGTTATGCAAGGAGAATGGTAGTTCCTAATCAAGGTATTGGATCTAAGTCCACACTAGAGTGATCCTGTGAACGATACTAATTCGAAAGTGAAATTGTGTGATCGAGCGAGCGATCAAATTTGATATTGCGTATAGATGATATACGTACATCATATGGGCTTTAATAAATTAAATGTTCGACGTTGGAAAATGCAAAATAATATGAATTAATTGGATGGATATTATTTGTTTGATGGTTTCTCTAGTTACAATTGTTACATTTGCATATGGTTATTGTATAAGCTATGTTATATGTTGATATTACTTTCTATATACTTACTCTCATTGGTTTTTGAGTGATTAGTAGGTGCGGATGGCATATGCTTCGCATTATATTGATTGTATATGCTTGCAAATGTAAAAAAGAGTACACATCTCAGATTACATATCATATTTTTATGTTTTCCCTACGGGATGCCTCATCCTTGAAGATGAGATGTATATTTGTGATTATATATATATTGTAAAAAAATTCGATCGAACCGCGCAAAGGAGACGCTGGCAAAATTTTCTGTAAGTTTAAAAGATAGAAAAATTTTGAGAAATTTTGATAACTAAAATTTGATCTTTGTGTTATAACTTTGAATGGTATTAGTTGGAATCTGTGAATGAATTTGAAGATTTAGAAAATTTTATAAGCTATTTCAGCTAATTGGTTTTCAAAAGTTAATGGGATTATGGCATTTTCTTACTTGTTAATTTCGAGGACGAAATTCTTTTAAGGGGGGAAGAATGTACCGACCCAGAATTTCAGTCATTTGAATTTGGAATATTTAATTGATTTTAAATATTTAAATAATAGTTTTATAAGCCAAAAAGCTTAAATTTCAAATGTAGTGATTTATTTGATAGTGAATTTAATTTTGGAATTCATTTAAATAATTGAATCTTGGATTTATTACGAATAAAAATGGCTTTGGAATCTTATTTAAATTTAGTATAAATAAGAATGGAATAATAAACTTTTAAAATTTAGATTTAAAAATGGTTTATTTGGTTTTAATGATAACTCATTTTAAATAAACGACTGAAAATTATCATTCCGGGATACTATCTTGGATTTCGATGAAACCAGTGTCGTTGGATCCATAATAGTGAATTATTATATGCCGTCGAATTTTGTGGTGATTGGATGTATCGTTTGGTCGTGCGAGTATGAAACGCGTAGGAATGAATTAAAGGAAATTTAGTTAATATAATTTGATTTTAAAAGCTAATTTCTTTATATGATCGAATTAAAGCCTGATAATAGTTCCATTGAGTTCGAAATAGAGGTATTTAGTATAGAATGCCAGTGAGCACGCCTCAATTGGAGTTCGGGATTTTTGAATGCATCGAGATAGATATTTTTGAATATAAAATATATATTCACCCATACCCTAACCATACCATGTACTATACCAAGGCCATACCCCACTATTTATACCATGTGCGTTCCCTTTTATATACGTTCGCCCTCTTCATTTGCTAGCCTAAATTCGAAAATTTACCCATTAAATCGAACAAACATCGATGTTTTGGACCACCAAAGGCCGTATCGGCCTTCGAGTTCAACTGCAAAGATGATTGCGGGGAGGAGCTCAACTCATTCAATGGTGGGATCTTCGTCTAAGAAGGCGAGGTTGTGGAAATTTGCAGATGATCAGAATTGAGTTATTGGGCTCGGCGGCAAGCTAGGAGCGGTGTTGGGAGGTGAGGTCGGTGTCGTTGGGTAGGGGGCGTCGAGATGGTGCTGAGGTAAGATGTGTTGGCCATTGGTGGCCTAAGGCGGCATTAATCCATAGTTGAATGGCGTTTGGTTTTCAAGTTCGTGCTCGAGCTATGGGGCGGTGAAGACGGTGGTTCTGGGTTTGGTGCGTTCGTTGGAGGAAGGCGAAGCTCTCACGGTTGAGCGGTAGCTGACGTGGCCTGAGGCGGCGACTATGGGGAGTTGAACGGAGATTGGGAAGTTCGGCCTGTAATGGTTAAAGGCGAGATTAGTTGTAGTTTAATTAAAACTAATAAAGGTTTATAACTACTGATGGATTAGTGAATAAATTTTTAATATTTAATTTGTAAATCTTGTAAAACCAATAACTTATTTGTTTTATGCCCAAATCAAACGCGGTCAATCGCATTTGGATCGTATGGATATAAACTATGTCATGGAATTGAATTGGAAACAATTGGAGCTCGTTGAATTAACGCTGAATTCAAACGTCGTTCAAATTCAGACTAAACCGGAATGCCTCGGTGAAAACTAGAATGCTGGTGAGTTAAACTCACTTTTTTGGTTAACCGGTAATATTATATAGCTGATAAAGATTATTGATTGGATGTTTAGATGATTTACTGTTTTTATTAGTTGGTTTAGATTTATTCCCACCTCTGGAGCGGATGACCTTTTATATATACCTGCATAGTAGCAGATGATCCATATTATATAGCTATATACTGTTTGTGGTGCAGGGGAACAGGTTAGAGGAATCCAATAGGATTCCTCATCATTGTTGAATTATATATATATATATGTGTGTGTGTGTGTGTGTTGATGTATATATATATATATGAGTTATGATGCAGGGTGACAGGTTGGAGGGATCCAACAGGATTCCTCACCATTATTGATTTTAATTTCAATAATATTCCTGTCATATGAATTATTGGATATTAAACCTGATTGTTGGCTCTATTGGTTATGGAATTGTTATATATTAAAAACTTAAACCCTGTAGTGATACAAAATCAATATCGATATTAGTTAAACGTTGGGCAGCTATTGGCCTCAAATTAGTATTTTAAAGAAATGTTATAAACTGCCATCTGGGTTGGAATTGGTTTTTGAGATGGAAAATGATTTAAAATCTGAATGTGGGATTTTCGGAAATATTTTGTAAAGGATTTAACTGTTATTTTACTCCAACCTTTTTATTTGTCTTTTCTAAGTTATTTATTTATATTTAATATTGTTTTAAAGATTATTATTTATATTTAATGTTCTTTTAAAGTTATTTATCAATATTTTAATATTTTGTAAAGTTAATTATTTTAAATAATTAATATCTTTTGAAATTAATAATAAGGATTTATTAATAATATTTTGGAAATAAATTATTACTATTTATAATAATGGTAAAGATTAATTATTATTGTTTATTTAATAATGTTTTAAAATTATTAAATATTATTTTTAAGGAATTTAAGGTTAATAATTATTATTTATTTTAATGTTTATTGTTAATAATTATCATTATATAATAATGTTTTGGAGTAAATGGTTTTTATTTATTTATAATGTTTTCGAGGCTTATAAATAGAGTTTTATAAACGGGCTTGGGTTTTATAAGGGAAGTCTTATAAAATGGTTTAAAGGCTTAAGGGAAGATTATGTACAAGGTACAGGAGTTTTATAAATGGTTAGATTTTTATAAACGAATTTTAGAAATGGGTTATAGATTTATAAGTGGAGTTTTATAATCAGTTTTATGGATTTATAAAGAGTTATAAATGATTTGAGAAATGATTTAGAGATGTTTATAAATGGTTTGTAGAGATTTATAAAATAGTTTGTAAATGGGTTTAGATATTTATGAAGGGGTTTATAAATGATTTTAGAATTGTATAAAAAGGAAAGCACCGGGGTTGAGTTTACCGGAAACTATCGAATGTTGTTTCGAAGAGACCAGGATCGGATATGTTATCTGAAAACCACTTCGATCCAACTTAAGCTTTTCAAAGTGAAAACATCTTGAAGATGATGAAATTAAAGACAGAGCTTTTTGAAGTGCAAGGGCTGCTTGTTACTAATCCCGAGGGTGATTCCAAAATGGATGTAGTAGAAGTAGTGCCTTCGGTTTGTCCATCTCATGGACAACTTGTATGAATGAATGCTGGCATTGCATTATTGCCTTGAGGGAAGTGTTAGCATTCCAAGTGGAAAGTTCTATATGAAAGGTAAAACATAGCATCGGGGAATGATTAAAACAAGGGAGATGCAGCAAGGATAAGTGGGTCGCTCCCAATTAGTGTGCGATCATCCCTATCTAGAGTCGATATTATCTCTCATCTGTATGCTTCGGGGCCCATTAACCAAGGTGTGATCATATTCGGTACTACAAGTTAAGTGGTAGGCTGGTTTTTTGTTGGCAGAGGATCTCAACGAGGTCCTCGGTGTTATTTATCTAGAGATGCACCGCGATGGTGGGTACCCTAGTAGCCCAGTCATTGTATGAAATACATTTTCCAATACGTGCCTTTACGGTTTAGTTGTATACCTATTATGCTGGAATTTAATTAATGTAACAATTTCGGTTATGATTAATAAGTATTTGTATCTTATACATTATTATAATATCAGAGAATTTCAGATGAAATGGTTTGGTTATCGTAAGGTAAAAACCGTCTATGTTTATGTGTGGCGTGGTCTTACGAGATACTTTTGATTTCAAAGTTTTTATTATAACTTTAAAATCCAATTGGGTGTGTTTGCTCACCCTGGTTTTCCAGACTGACTTGGGTGTTATTTTATTATAATGCTTGGGTCAAACCGAGCATATTACAGATTTAGTTTGGATGCATTAGAGCTCAGGAGACGAGCCGGAGATCCAAGGCGTATCTACGTAATCTTTTGTGTTCCACTGTATTGTCTATTGGTTGTATTTATCAGCAACTGTAAGGATGGGCCGTTATAACTGTCTGGGCTAAAACATGTTAGTGTGCTTTGATTAGTGTATGTATATTACATATTTCTTTGGGTAAAGATTTGTTGTATATTATAGATTATTCGTTCCGTCGGGAGATTCTGTGTTGTTAGTTTTTTTCTTTTTCTCTACTTTCTCCTTTCTTTTTTCCTTCTTCTTCTTTTCCCCTAACATTTGGATTTTCCGGCATTCGATTGCTTTGCATGCAATACAGTGAATGTATTAGTGTCGATTTTCGAGGGTCGAAAATCCCGAATTGTTACACATGTAGTCCCAAAAAAAAGAATTGTCGTTAGATCCAGCTAAGATAGAAGTGGTTAATAATTGAAAGGGACCCAAGACGGTAACGGGGATAAAAAGTTTACTTGGTCAAGCTGGCTACTACTGGAGATTCATCAAGGATTTCTCTCGTATAGCAACACCGATGACTAAACTAACAAGGAAGGATGGAAGTATATTTTTGGACTGAAAAATGTGAGGAGACATTTCAAAAGCTGAAACATTTATTGACTAACATGCCCATGTTAGTTATTCTGGATGGAAATCAAGATTTGGTGGTGTATACTAATGCGTGTTGAACAGGTTTAGGACCTTTGTTAATGCAGAGGGATAAAGTGATTGCCTTTACTTCACGATAGCTCAGACCGCACGAAGTTAGATATTCGACTCATGACTTAGAGTTGGTTGCCATAATGTTTGCTCTGAAGGTGTGGAGACATTACCTTTTGGGAGAATGATTTGAGTTGTATACGGATCATAAGTCGCTAAAATACTTACTCTCAGAAGGAGTTGAACATGAGACAGCAAAGGTAGTTAGAGTTTATAGCTGCTTATGATTTTAGAATTGAGTACACACCGGGGAAAGGAAACAAAGTTGCAGATGCACTTAGCATGAAACATTATAATATGGTGTTAGCTATGTTGGCTGAATGGAAAGATTTGGAAGCATTGACTACTTATAGTCCGCAATTAAGATCGACTGCCAGTTCTAGTTAGAGTACCGCAATGTTATCTTGTTTGGAGGTTTGACCAGTATTGATCGATACAATTGCTTCTAAGCAAAGGGATGATCCATTGCTAGCTGAAAGAATTAGAAGATTGGAAGGTGGAACTAAGATTGATGATTTGAAGGATTTTTATCTTGATCGGAATGAATGGTTGGGAAAGAAAGGACAATTGTGTATTCCTGATGTTGGTGACCTAAGGAAAGAAGTTCTTAAGGAATGCCATCGACCGAAGTTCACTATTCATCCTGGAGGAATTAAGATGTATCAGGATATGAAGAGAAGTTTCTTCTGGGAGGGTATTAAAAGGGATGTAGGCTTATGGGTAAAACAGTGTCTGAATTGCCAGTAAGTGAAAGCCAAACATCAAAAGCCGAGTAGATTGCTTCAGCCTTTAGATATACCCATTTGAAAATGGGATTCTATATCCATGGATTTTATTGACAGGTTGTCAAGGTCAAACATGGGAAATGAAAGTATATGGGTCATAGTGGATAGACTAACCAAGAGTACACATTTCATTCCCGTTAAGTCGACGACAACGGCACTTGTTTTTGCTAAGTTTATTATGAAGAATATTGTTAGACTGCATGGGATTCCTTATAGTATAGTCAGTGACAGGGATACTTTGTTCACTAGTGAATTCTAGAAGAGTCTAAAGGAGATATTAGGTACCAAGCTTAAGATGAGTACCGCTTATCACCCACAGAAAGATGGGCAGACAGATAGATTCAATAAGGCACTTAAAGATTTACCGAGGGCTTGTTTACTAGACTTTGGCAGGTCATGGAAAGACCATTTGCAATTGGTTGAGTTTTCCAATAATAATAGTTATCAGACTAGTATAGGAATGGCGACTTTTTAAGCTTTATACAAAAGGCTGTGTAAATCACCTGTATGTTAGTTAGAGACCGGAGATAGATTAGTTCTTGGTCCGGATATGGAAAGAGTAGCTGCAGAAAATATTGAATTGATTTGGGCTAGAATGAGAGCTTAATATAGGCAGAAAATTTATGTAGATAAGAGATGGAAAGACCTAGAAGTCTCAGTTGGAGATTATGTTTTTGTTAAAGTGTCACCGATGAAAGGTGTGATAAAATTTGGACAGACGAGGAAATTGGCACCTAGATTTTTTGTATCATTTCTTATTATAGAAAGGATAGAGTTACCAAGTAGTTTGACAGGAATCCATAACGATTTCCATATTTCTCATCTAATGAAGTGCGTTCGAGATCCAGAAACTACTATTACTCCGACTGCATTGGAAGACTTAGTAGTGGAACCAGATGTGACTATGGTTAGACATTCAGTGTGTGTAGTTACTAAGGATGAGAAGAAGCTAAGGAACAAGATAGTCAGGTTAATAAAAGTCCAATGGAGTGACGTTGAAAGAGATTGTACTTGGAAAATCGAGAGCAGGATTAGGGACGCTTATCCTGACCTGTTTGATGATATGTTTTACATCTATGCTCGTATGTTTGATGTGTGTACCTTACTATAATTTTGAGGACAAAATTCTTTAAGCAAGGGAATCTATAGCACCCCTAATTTTGATTAACATTATTAGTAATTTAATTAGACAAATTGAACAAAATAATATAGGATGATAAAAGAAAATGAGATTTAATTAATTATAGGTCGTGCCTTAATTAATGAATTAATAAAAGTAAATAGAACTTCGATAAGAAGGAGGAATATATGCTAAAAAATAGAAATAAGACATAAGTCCAAATGCATACCCTTACATTCCTTCTCCCTTATTCACTTCAATCACACAAACATAATCAAAAGAACAAGGCCAGCCACTACCAAGGGGATTCAATAAGAGTAAAACTAGGAAATCAAAAGAAAGCTTAGGGAAATCAAGTATAAACACAAATCTCAAATTCCTATACCAAACCAAGGTGAATAATAAGATATTCATCTCATGTTTTAAGTATTATTTTTGGGTTTAAATATAGATCCAATTCTTTTGCTTATATTATACCATGCTATGATAGTTTGAATGATTATATGCTTATTGGTGAATTTATTTAATTTATTTATGAAATTATTTGATAAGTTTGAGTGAGGAAACCCATCATATGACACCCAAATGACTTGAGATTTTGATATGATGTTAGAAACATTATTGTGGAAGTGGGTTTTTAAT
Source organism: Allium fistulosum (assembly GCA_030737815.1). Taxonomy (NCBI): domain Eukaryota; kingdom Viridiplantae; phylum Streptophyta; class Magnoliopsida; order Asparagales; family Amaryllidaceae; genus Allium; species Allium fistulosum. The sequence continues at coordinate 1,038,154,354 of CM060906.1, read as the reverse complement.
TTCATTATTTTTGGATTTAACTAGAATATTTGGTGGATTTTATAAGGTTAGAAAATGGTTTATTTTGGGTTTTAATTATTAAAAATAATCAAATTAGGTTTTTGGTCTAGAAATCTTTATACGTTAAAGAAGATAATAAATGGATTTATCATGATTTTTGGGGAGTTTCCCAAGTGTTATGATTTAATATGAATTATTTAAGCTAGAAAGGCTTAATTAATACATCTAAATATTAATGTAAAATGCAAGGTTTGCTAAGTACTTTGGAAATGATAAATATACTCTTTAACAGTTTTCTGGAAAAGATTTTGGTAAAGGAAGTGTTATCGAATAAGGTTTTGACAAATAATTGGGGTTTGGTGAAAAGAAACTATTTTTAATGGTAATAAAATAGTTTTCCCGTTGATTACGACCTTGCCATGCCGAAGTTCATGATGTCGCCCTTATCTTACCGCCTCTATGGTCTTTGACCTCGATAAAGAGCAACGTATAGGGTATTAACTTAGGTTGATAAGGAATGCCTCAGCTGGTCGAAGTAGGAAGCCAGCAACAACGTCGACGTGGTGAATTTCAAAGTGGATGAGGCCACTTGCTCTAACTTATTAATGATGCGCTTTGTACTATGCTGCATGATTTCTATAATGTCATCGACCCCATTGGTTTCGAAGTAGTTTATAGCGGCAATAATGATGCAACATGTTTTATATCTATGATCTTCGACAATATAGGCAACTATGCCGCTTTTAGCAATGTCGACATCATTGATAACGATGCCGTCTTTATTCAAAAAAATATGTTTTTGAAGACGGCTATGGTGCAGCTCCTAATGACTTCGGCTATAATTAAGCCGCTTATTTTCCTTAAGGCAATGACGCCGAGATTTAACTATGCCGACCCTATCCTTTTAAGGCTTATTAATATGCAAACTACGCTTTATATCCTATGACCTCAACAATCTATGAAGTGCAGCATCTCAATTAACGGCCTTATAAAAGTTAAAGGATTTAACATATTTTTATATTGAAGTAGGGCGATGATCCCAATGGCGGTAATGACACCGAGCTTTATCAATATATGAAGTTTTATTGTTTTGGCCTATTTTTTGAGGGGCGATGACCCTCGCCGACTTGTTATTGTCGTGTTTTATCAATGTGAAGGTTTTATATCATTTTGGATTTATAAGCTTATGGTTTCGAAGTGATATAACTTCTAAATGATTTCGAACTTCACCGGTATTATTTTATAAAAGGCATATATCATGTCATAAGTATTTTGGATAAAGTAAACGGCTATATTTTCCTTGTTTTAAAGGTGCAATTTCAAAGGTTAAATCATTATAAAGAGTTATGTTTTCAAGGAAATACAAAGGGTGATTAGTCCAAAATTTTATCAAAAAGATTAGTGTTTTTATCACTTTTAGATCAATTGTGATAGGACGAATTGACTCAAAGATTGGAAAACAAGATAAGACTGGCGTAGGGTCGCGCCCTATACTTTAGCTAGTTGTCCCTTGCTAATATAAGTCCAAAATTCCAGTGCGTAGGCCTTTGTCATGGGAAAGACTAAAAGTAGATTTACGCATAGAAAGGAATACACACAAATGAGATAGGTTATTGGTAATCCTGCAAAACCATTAGGATCATTTGACCTAGGGATAGTAAGTTTCGACAGGCCATCCAGTTGTCTTCTAACAGTAGGTTAGATAATTTGATATATCTCGTAGGCCTGAGTCAGCCATAGGTTTGTAGTCAGCCTAAGAAAATTATGATGTTAGGACAGATAGTCCATTAATTTAGACAAATGGTTCATGATTACTCATGTTGCGTGTGTATACATTATTTATATTATTTATTTTAATAGTTTAGTTGCAGGAATTGACTTGCAAAAGATATATTTTTGATGGGATATTAGTGAGAGGAAAACTCGTTTTGCTCAGTGGCATGGTCTCATTTAACATTTATAAATCGAGATGACATATTATTATTCACATTGGGCTTTTTGTCAAACTCGAAGTTTATGTTTTTCCCTTAAACTCTCAAGTGCTCAAAATTTGATTTGAGTGGGTCGGGAGTAAGGACTTTACAGGTTAAGTAGGTTTTGGCAAATAAAGCTTCCGAAGATGTGCAGGAGGCAAAACTAGATATGTAGGATTCTATCTATTACTATTATCCGCTATGTTATATCAGTTGTTATATGAATGTATTAACAGTAGATATATCTGTCTATTTTGTAACTGATCAACCAAGGGGGCATCTTCATATGTCGCTCTTGGAGTATTTTGTAATAATTATATTTTATCTGAACCTAGCAATTTTTGGGATTATGCATTGAATCTGAAATTATGACTTTGAAACTAAATATGAAAGTTTGCTTTTATTTCGTATTCTTGTGCTTCTGATATTATGGATACCATTAACATGACTGCATTTTGTCATCGAAAATTAATACTATAGATGACTGCAGCTTCTATAACGCTTAGTTGCGGGCCTCAAAATTGGGAATGTTACAACAATGTTCTTGGCCTTTGGTTGAATCGGCCACTACTTATTATTTGGAACATTTCAAACTTAAAATTCTTAACTTATGACTGAACATGAATTTTGGATTGGCACACTATACTCGATGTCACTTATGATGTTCAAGCATGTGCTCCTCTTCATATGGAGTTTGTCTTCATATGGAGTTTGTCCTTTTGTAAACAATTTTCTAGTATTTCGTAAATACTCAAGAACACTCTAAACTATCGTATATTAATCTTTATTCATATTTCATGATTACTCTACGTATCAAATATATAAGACAAATGTGATATTGCAGACAATATAGCATGTATGATAATTCTTGTCACTAATGAATAAGGAATCCATCTTACATGTTCCATATTAAACATTTTAATATGGTGCCTATGTATATCATTTTGGGATATCCCCAATATACTTTTATACCAATTATAAATATGCCCTTTTAAACCCTATACCAAGAATTAAATAACCAAACTTAATTTTTTTAACACGAGTACATCCTTAAAATTCATAAGTTTGTTATTTACTTACGGTTTAGAAATTTTTTTACGCCTATTAATATTCTTTCTTAAAGACACAACTTCCTCTACATTTTGACTGGAAAAAAAAATCAATTTCTCCGTCAAAATACTTGTTTAACTCTAATGCTTATCGTATAATACTTTCCTATCATTTCTTGGATCATATCCAATAACCCACAAACTTAGAATCTCTCCCACTGTCTTGAGACACTTTGGTTATTAATCGTAAATAGCATATTCCAAATCATTATTTATAATTCTCATTTAACATACATACACCAAAACTCAAACTCTATTTTTTTATATCCTTTTTCCACATTTTCTAAATCAAATTATTAAATAATTTCAAATCAAATAGAAAAAAAAGATCTAGTCCAAAAACTTGGCAATGTAAGTAGAAGAAGGAAGACCTATATCGAAATCAAATCAAAGGGGGAAGCTTGGGGATTTCTATTGGAAGTTTATCAAGACATCATGTAAACATAAGTGAGTTTATTTACGAATGGAACATGTTGTTAGATAAGCTTTTAAATTTCACTTATATATATATATATATATTTATTTATTTATTTATTTATTTAGGTTTAAATATTATTTAAGAATTGAATCAAATCTTTTAACTGATAATCCATATGAATTTGATAAGTTGGAAGATCCTATATCAGTAGTTTGATAATGAAATTGATAAAGATTGGGGGAGGGTTAATTCTGGATTAAATGACATTTGAATCATTTATCCTAGACCTTGCATAGATGATAGATAAAGTAATTATATAACCATTACAGATGAATACAGTTTACCTTTGTGAATATATCAATCACAGTGTGCTTTGTATGATAAAATTGTGAAATATACGTTGGAAATGGATTATAATCAAATTCGATTATAATCTTCTGAATACATTTTATAATGTTAATAAGCGTGAATAAAAAAGAGAATGGATTTAGAATTAACCAACATTATATTCCAAGTCCAAAAATAAAATAGAATGAAATAGTAAACAAAAATGTTTGAAACGATGAAGATTTGAGCATTGGAACGCACGCTACAGGTAAAGAGTTAATTGGAAAATTTTCTACTCGATTGGCAAAAAGGTCAAAAATGCAGAGAAAAGGCGCAGTGTTTGAGTCGAATGAACAATTGATAACCAGGCTTGTGCCTACTATATGCATCTAGTCGACTGAAAATTGTTCTAATCGACTAACACCAGCCGACCGGTGACAGTTTCCAGTCGATTGGAAACATGTACCAGCTCAGGTTGAAGTTGGACTGGTGCTAGCCAAGTAGGGATGTTTCGAGACTTGTTTCTTACTTAATTGACGTTTTGGAGTTCACGTAGCTTCATGATGGTGTATGACGTGATACTCGATGCGGCATGAAATTTTATTGCAATTTGTTTCTCTCACTATTGCTATAGTAGTCTCGGTCGCGTATTTTAGCTTGTGGACTGCGTGAGGAGAACAGAGATATCTGTGTCAGTAGGGTTGGCATTGTTCGGGCAGTTTCATCTATGGGAGAAGTTGAATTGTTTGTCGAGTCTTCTATGCTACTAGTTGAATGATGTGGAGCATAAGACACGTTTATCACTGAGGTTGTATACTCGTGGCATTGATGGACTGTTTACCATCCAGATTGTGTATTTGATGTGTGCCTTAGAAGTGTGATTGTGCACTTGGTGAGTGTGACTTAAACCGTTTACCACTGAGATTGTTAACTCAATGGATAGTTAAACGGCTTAACATTGACATTGTTTACTTAATGTATAGTTAAGCGGTTCGGGATGTCCTATCTCTGGGTAGAAATTTTTGTGGGTTATTATTGGACTCAGGCGTATCATACGTCATTACCTATGTTGTATCAATTAGATAATTTGTTGGATGTGACACACATATAAATAAACACTCTTAGGTTGTGTAGATTACAAATGATAATTAAACTTCTTATCAATATCTTATAACTAGTGCTACAAACTCACCGAACTTATTCCGATCCACTCTATTCTTTCCTTATTATACCTATTACAGGATGACAGGATAGTAGGTGGTATGACGTCGGTAAGATGTGGAGGAAATGACCATGCGCTTTGATGTTATATTTATTTATTGTCAGTACATATGTACCTTATTATACTTATATGGACCATTGTTGTTTTAAACCATAGATGATTTGGTTTATTTCAATATTTATATTTTATTCCTTCCGCTATGAGATTTGAAAATGTAGAATATTTAAAGTTATATTTATCTTTGTACCGTATAAACCATCAAAAACCTAAAGATCTATATTCCTTGGCACGATGCGAGTTTAAGTGCCGCTTTTAGGCTTTGAATCCGTGTGTTCGAAGGTGCAGTTTATTACACGAAGTGCGCTAAGCACTTTAGCGGGGTATTAGCGAAGCCCTAACTACATAGGGCTAAAACCAACTGTGATTTATTTGTACCAGAGTACAATTTATCTGTCATGATCGATAAACCTTCCATAGCAAAAGTTCTCTACATATTCTAATTGACGACATTTCGCTTCGAAAAATCGATGGGGGAGGACTGACATTCTGAAATTTTGTACAAAAACATTCTTAAAAAATTAGAAAATATATGTTATAGATTTGGGTTTCTCAGATTTGGGTTGTGGTTGGAAGAAGAAGAAATTATGGAAATATTATGGTTGGAGGAAGAAGAAAATCTATAAGGAGGTGAAGAAAGGAGAAAACAACGGCTCATTTAGAAAATATCTATTAGAGTCTAATACGTTGATGCATCAACCAATATACTATCCTCATCTCGTTGGAACGAAGCAAAAAAACCAATGTGCACTTACTGCATTAGATCGGTATAACTTTTTGTAATACAGTAGTGTTTTTTTAAACATGATTCTTTAATGCCAACAAATGTCATCGCAACGGAGGATGGTTAATCTTTGTGCCCTCTGATTAGTTAAAAGCTTAAAAGCGTGACTATCAATTATTATCTAGTCAATGATTGTCTAATGCTGATACTCTTGCCGAGCATTACCATGAAGGCACACGAGCCCTAACCCACACTAATATGACACGTGGCATCATTTCTATGACATAGAATACTTCAGATCCGAAATAGATAAAAGCTTTTAACATTTTACATGATTCATCATTAAACCGCAACGGTTAAATTTTTATTAAATTTTTAATGCTTTAACCCCAACACTCACGGACCTAACACTATTAATTTCCTCCCCCACGCCTTCCAACTCTGCTCACTACCGGTAACCTCACCTCTCGTAATTTACTTTACCCACAACCTTCCTCTCAACCTAAACTTCACATCATTCATACCGCGAAATCCCACACCTCCCATCATTAATTAACCGTAAAGTTAATTAACCTTCTTTTTTTCACACTCTTTAGTCTTTACATTTTCTGTACCTCAACGCCGGTGACGTGACCCGCATTTATTCCTTTCTATTTAAAATCTCACTCCTCATTCCAATTCACTCATCCGCTCAAACCGAAAATGTCACCGCTTAAACTGTTACTATCCTTATTCCTCTTATCCTCACCGCTTCTTGCATTGTCGCGGAGTCTTACGTCGGAGCCTGTCACCGCCACCACCACCCTCCTTAACGTCACCGCCTCCCTCCTCAGAACCACCCAAATCCTCGCCCACAAATCCGACCCACTCTTACAGAAGCACTCGTCAGAATCCGACCAGCTGACGTCATCGTCGAGCTTCCTTCTACACAGCCGCGAAAGCCTCCACGATTCCGACCACACCGACTACAAATCCCTTACGCTGTCTCGCCTAGCTCGTGACGCCTCTCGCGTGAAGGCTATCTACTCGAGGGTGCAGCTCGCCGTTAACGGCGTGAGGAAGTCAGATCTGAAGCCATTGCGGACGCAGGGTGCGGAGTATTTGACGGAGGCGGCGTTGCGGGGCCCGATCGTGAGCGGATCGAGTCAGGGGAGCGGTGAGTACTTCTCGAGGTTGAACGTTGGTACCCCTCCGAAGCCAATGTATATGGTTTTGGATACAGGAAGCGATTTGACTTGGATCCAGTGCGAGCCGTGCTCCGATTGCTATCAACAGTCTGATCCTGTTTTTAGCCCTTCAGCTTCCACTACTTATGCGACGGTTTCTTGTGATGCGCAGGCTTGTCAGTCTCTTGATGTTCATGCTTGCCGGAATGATTCTTGTCTTTATCAGGTACATTTCGACGCCTTCCGGTTTAAGCAATTCAGTTCACTGGTTATGAAGAATATGCTGATGGGTTATTCTTGTTATTTCACCAAATACGGTCTTCCATCGATCTGTTAAATTTGCTGTACAACACTAGTCACGTAAGTCATCGAATTTACTAGAAATTCGAAATTAAATTGAATTGCATCTTCAAGTTTAGCTCATAATTAATCTGATTCAAAATGCTGATTACAGCAACTACGTTTGTTGACAATCAAAAGCCCCATGCTAAATAATAAGTGTATATGTAATGCAGCAAGCATCATAAACTTCAAAATGCTTAATGTTACATTGCTTAACCATAGTAGTAGCTAATACAGAGGTCATTGACAGGTATCTTATGGCGATGGATCATACACGGTCGGAGACTTCGCAACGGAATCCATATCCTTCGGCACAGACCCATCAAACTCCGTGCAAAACGTGGCTATTGGCTGCGGTCACGACAATGAAGGCCTCTTTGTAGCCGCAGCTGGTCTTCTCGGCCTAGGCGGGGGTGCCCTATCCTTCCCATCCCAAATCAAAGCGCGTTCCTTCTCCTACTGTCTCGTCGACCGCGACTCCCCGAACACATCAACCCTCGACTTTGGCACCGACCTCGACGACGGCTCTGTAACCGCTCAGCTCCTTCGAAACCAAAAGCTTGACACCTTCTACTACGTCAGCATGACCGGCATAAGCGTCGGAGGTCAGATGCTCTCCCTCCCGGAATCAACCTTCACCTCCGACGTATCCGGTTCCGGCGGCATCATTGTTGACTCCGGCACCGCCATCACCAGACTCAAAACCGAAGCCTACGAATCTTTGCGAGATGCATTCGTCAAGGGTACTGCGGACTTGCCGCGTGCACAGAACGTGGCTTTGTTTGATACCTGTTATGATTTGTCGAGGAGGAGTAGTGTGCAGGTGCCAACTGTCGCGTTTCACTTTGATGGTAATGGTGTGTCGGAGTTGAAGCTTCCGGCAAAGAATTATCTGATTCCGGTAGACTCAGTCGGAACGTTTTGCTTTGCCTTTGCTCCGACGAACTCGGGATTGTCGATCATTGGGAATGTGCAGCAGCAGGGGACCCGGGTCGGGTTCGATTTGGATAACCAGGTGGTTGGTTTCAGTGGTAATAAGTGTTAGTAGTTGGGTAGGAGGTAGGTGTTGAGTTTGTGTATTTAATGGTTCGTTTGGGGTTTGACATGCCAACAAGACTGTGCATGTGATCGTCAGTGGTATGTATTGTTCTTTTATATCTTCTTACTTTCTCTGTTGCTTTCAGCTAGTACATATTTTGATGCAATATAACAATTTGCATATCGATATGTTGGTAGTATTAAATATTATGTAATGTAGAGTTGAACCGTGTCTTATTCCAAGGTTTTGTGCATACTGCATGGACTTATGCTGATAAGTTTGGTTGATTAGAGACAATGCATGTGCTAATGCCATGAGTTGCGGCACTTATGCTTGAAATGGAGACGAATTCTACTAAGCGTACAAATCATTAAGGTCATATTTAATTGGAGAGTATCATTTAGTAGATTTTCTCTGTTTAATAGCATCATGACTTAAATGGTGGGTCTTCAAAAAACCTAGCTTTCTTTGACAAAAAAATAGAAAGTACTATAGGTGACGAAATCTGTTCCATGAAATTTTGGTTCTTATGTCGGCATACCAATAAATTAACTTTATCAGTACGTGTTGCATTGAAATTTAGTACTTGTACCAAATATCCTATTAACACCTGTACAGTCTTAAAACTCTTTGTAAAAACAGTACGTAAGACTACTTCATTTCGTAGCCATATAAACTGATCAGTCTGGCAACTGATTAAATAGTTGGATAATGTGCAAAGAGCAATTTACTTGCCTCAGTTAACGAAAATTTGCAGTTGCTACGGTCTAAACATTGGATGAAGTAAAAACATTTCTGGAATGTTAGCAACATAGTGCGAGTAGTAGCTTTCAACTACTTTACAGGCAAATGGGCCATTGTGTACATAGCATCTTATAACAAGCACATGTTGGTGGACCTTCTATCCTCATATTTTTTATATAAGATTGATTATGATGTTTGTTTGGATTCCCAATTTTTTCTCCGTTCATGTTGACTTGGGGGGTGTGTGCGACGAACAAAACCGGAACGTTTGAACGGGAAAGACTGTTGAACGGGGTATGCATTTGCGGCTACGAACGTGATATTTTAGCGGAGCATTTGAACATTTAATTTATGATTTTTAATTTAATTGATTTATAGTTGATTAATTATTATTTTTGTGTAATATGCGTTTAATAATTGCAAATAAAACACACAATACAAACTCGATGTTCCATTAAACCACACCAATGCATTTTAAATTCAAATGCTAGCATACCAAACAAACTAGAAAAATAAATTAAACAAACTAAAAAAACAAACCGACGACTGCGGAACACACCCAAATTAGGGCTATCAATGATATCCGAAATCCGCATCCGTAAAACAGATAAATATCCGATATTCGAAAAAGCGGATGCGGATACGAAGACATCTGCATTCGAAAATTATCCGTTCGATTTATGTCAAGATTATAGTTCAAATTATGTGTATTTTAATGTTGTAAATGATATTTGTTTGTTATTTTACTAAGTTAGTAGTTTATATTATATGCACTTAATGCTTATTAACTGTTCGAAACTATTTATTATCATCATATTTGTTAATATTTAACACTTTTATAATCAATGAGATTGAAAAATATTTGTGTTAAACTAAAATTTTCTTTTTGTAATTCTTGATTTATCGGTCGTTAGCGGATAGGATAATTATCCGATATCCGTCAGTATCCGCGGATACGGATATTCGATATCCGAAAATGATTTCGGATGCGGATGCGGTTATGGCACTATCCGCATCTGAAAGCATCTGTTGACAGGCCTAACCCAAATGATAACTCATAAATGACAATGTTTTATCATCAGGGAGTATCTCCACCACATCCAAGATTGAGTTGTCGCTGTGAAAAACCTCTATAATCTCCCGTCTTTAAACACTAATATCAATAGATAAAATAGAATAACAACGCATTACAGCGTTGGTGGAACGGTCACTGAACAAACGATCGTCCACTCACATGCCTGCTTGAGCTACCCACACGGTCGGTCTACTACGTCTAGGCTGAGCGGGTGTGGTGTCTGTAGTCATACAATCGTCATACAAAGTTGTATCGATAACAATGAAAGGCTGAGCTGGTGGTATATGGTAGGTACGGAAAAAATAAGCAGAGCAGGGGAGAAAATTATCTGAAAAGGAGCTTGAACGAGTCGAAAAAAAATTCGAAAAGGGAGGAGGGGGAAGGTTGCCTTGGCTGGTGTGGAGTGGAGGAGGGGGGATTGGGTTATAGGGGAGGAGGAGCTGCGAAATGGGATAACCGTTTGGTGAAACGTCACGGCGTCCACACGTCCGACGCGTCCGACGCGTCCGACGCAACGGTTTGATTTTCTGCTTCCACTCAAACGGTCCAAATGTCACACTTCCATTTTCGATGCGTCGGACGAATCGAAAACGGAAGCATGTCATTTTTTTGACTGTGAATGGCACCTTGGTTCTACTCTTGAATTCTCAATATTCATGTTGAGTTGGAATTGCGTTCGACTCGTCATAAACGAGGCCCATCATTTTGTTCCCTTAGGGGGATGTACCGGTTAAATTGATCTGTTGGCGTCTATGACATATCGGATGTCAACAGTAATTGATGATAACTAAAAGTTGGAGCTATCGTGTTATCTTTCCAATACAGTTAATTAATACTTTTAAACATAATTTAAAAATAATAAAACAAGTAATTCCTCGTTCAAATGTCTCATTCGCAATACAAGAATACATTTACTTTTGTTAAACAATCTACTTTGGTGTCCATTTCAAATGTCTTTTGCGTTAAACAAAAGAGCACAAATAATGATGATAATAATATTGTATAATTTTACCCCAGCTTAAAGAATTTGGGTACTGTTGCAAATCTTCTGTCTAATGCAATATGACAAGAGGTAAAGGAGAAGTTAAAAGCTGCAATGATAAATGGTAGCTCAGTATACTTCTGCACGCCCGGTTTCAAGACTAGGCCTGGTAGGCGGCCGCCTAGAGCAATCCCCGTATGGTGGCAGCAAGGAGGAGGAAGTAGTGTTAAACTAATCTATGGTTATAAACTAACTGCTGTAAATTTATTTTACCAATATAGGCCACATTTGGAAAGAAATAACATATATAGACCAATTTGAAGCTTAATTACAAGTATAGACCTACTTTGGCTTTTTTGGAAAAACAGGTTGGTGATTTTCCAAAAATCGCCAAAAGAAAAAAACAATTTTTCTAGTTGGTGATTTTTCAAAATTGTTTTTGATGTGGGCGATTTTTGAAAAAATTCGCCAATGTCAAAATCTAAAATAGTCTATTTCTGTAAATATTTTCAAAAGTAGTCTAAATTTGCTATTTTATCGGAAAGTGGGCCCAAATGGGTAAATTTTCCATAAAACAAATGTCAAATATATTCTTACTATGTTTCAATTAAAACTTAAGTTGCCGCAGCCCATCTAGTTAAGCTGGTCCTGCTTGTACACGAGGATGTAACTATAAAAGGATGTGAATATAGAGAGGATAAAATTTGTATATCGTAGAATAAAAAGGAGTAATCTTTGTTACTCACACAAACATGACTATACACACACACACTGATAAGTCTACTTCTATGTTTACATGTGTCCATGGTATACTATTCTGCTCCTTACCCCTTTACCATCTAAAACCTTATTAGGAAAACCGTGGATGATAAAATCTAAACAAAGAAAAAAGGGTACAATTTTCAGAATAATTATTGCTTCCCCCATAGGCTAGTCGTAGCCATTTCGCATACCAATGCCATGAGTAAATTTCTTTAAGATTGATGTTGGCAATGCTTCTATGAATAAAGTGCTCAAGGACATTTTTGATGTATAAGAGTTTCACTTGAATTATGTTCTATACATAAGTCAAGATAGTACTTTTATTTTTGGTATCTTTCATCTCAGATTCCCTTTACAAATATTCAGTAGCCATTTTCAGCATTTTTGGAGTACTAATTGTATGTGTTGCTGTATGCATCCATGTTTGTTCTTTCCAACCCAAAAGCACAAAACGTGATGCGTTTAGCTTCATCGGAAAGTGTAGTGCTAAATATACCCCGTTTTGTGCTTCTGGCCATCACATCATGGTGTTGGAAAGAACAAACCAAGGTGTACCACTTGTATTAACATCATCAACGTATATTGCAACGATGACATATCCATGTTCATATTAAAGTGGTTAAGGACATATGGGATCATTAGTGTAACATTATTTCACCAAATATTCACTTAGCCTATTTATCACAATCTTTCATATTGTTTTAATCCGTACAATAGTCGCCTAAGTTTAATCGAGTAAAAACTACATGGTTTTGCTTTAGACAAATGCGCAGACACAACCCCAACCCAATCACCTCGTCCATTACATGCATGCTGGGTCCATGACTATGGTTGCATCCGAATATGATTCATCGCAATCTATCATAGGCCTTTCCAAGAAAAACTGTGCAACGAGTCGGTCTTCAAATTGAATAATCTCACCCTTTGCATTTTCTCTTTCTTACATACGTTCATACGTAACCTACGGTTTCAAATCTAAGAGTGTTCAAATTACTGGTCCAAAGAATTTTCGTCTTGCAAAGGAATCCAATTAAGATCAGATTTTACTTTTTCAGTTTTGGCCAACTATAACTTCGTTGACATTCAAATTTCAATTCCACAGTTCTTTTATACATGCATAATTTATAGAGATTCTTCCTTCATACATACATTTTCAGCTACAAGAGAAGCATGTATCTTTGACACTTCAGGAGCAGCTATTACTTCAGGGATTGATTTCTCATTGGAAGATATTATGTAATGTAATGCCTCATATTTTTTTTCATCTTAAGATTTATTACTTCAAGTATAATTTCAAAGATTCATTAGCTGCTACGTTCTAAATATTAATTTTTATAGGAGCATTTGCAGCTAATATGTATACACAAATTCATTAGGCATTTGATGTGCATTGATGATACATACACGTTGTGATCTAACACGGTTCACTCCCTTCTTTAAGTTTCTTAGTTTCTTCCCTAATAACGGGATAATTGTATTGTTAAGAGTTTAGTCCAAAAAATGTACGACTACATTATTACCTGCTAGCGATTCCATATTTGATTTTTTATATCATATGATCTCTAATCATGTTTATGTCCATCTTTTTCAATTAATACAAACTGAAAATTCTCTTACGTTTGTATTTATTAGCACTGTATACGATCCTCAAATTTGATGCTTTTAATATTAAAGTAATTAAAAAAGGATTTTTAATAACAAGGTAAATCTGGTGCTGTATTTATAATCGTTACGAAGCTCTCTTCAAGCTGATCAGTTTGATATATAATTTTGATACATTTGGACTCACGATTTGCAAAATAGAGACATTACATGCAGTCGCTTTTAGGTCAAAAGGGCTAGTGGTGAAACCTTCAACATCAATTTGGGGCCTTTTGATTACGACCGATTAATGCAACCAAAAGTGCAAATCGTAATATGCTCGATGAGGGGTGTCTCGATCTAATTTTTGATTTGATGAACTGAGCAAAGAGGCGATCAGAATTATTCTTTTAGGATTTTGACCCCCCCCCCCCCCCCCGAATTGGCAACATGCTATCAAACTAGGGCGTCAGACGGCAAATGACAGGAGGCGATGGGTGGAGACTGACGAGACGAAGCAGATGGGGGTGGCGCGGTGGCGAGCGGTGACCAAATAATGAAGGAGTTGGCAGTCAAAGCCCAATAAACAACGACATTAATAGGTTTGAGGGGGAATGTACGATTTGTGATTTAACCCCGGTAATTTTATTATTTGCAAATTAGACCCTGAATTTTCAAACCTCAATTGCTTCTACATATGAACTCCGATTCACGCGCGGTTTCGTCTGTTGGACTCGTGAAGAAGCTCCGAATGATTTGGCTCTAGGTTTGCTGATTATGGAGGTTGTTTGCAAAAGCATGCTGGTGTGATTAATTTAATTTGATTAATTAAATTCTAAATTATAAAATACATAATTATTGATGAAAAATCATATTTATTGATATATGTTGTGTTCTATAAATGACTGTTTGGTTATTTTAAAATTTTGAATATTGTGTGCCTTGATTGGATAATCATTGTCGATTAAAGTATTTTTGAATGTTTAATTAAAATAAAAAAAATTGATTTGAATTAGAAAATAATTAATTGAAATAGGATGGGTAACAAGGTTAGATAAATAAATAAGGTTATTTATCGATTTTGGATGGTATCTGTAATAATAATTATTTAACAAATTTTACTGAAATTAAAGTATTGAATTAAATAAGGTTACTATATTTATGAATTTCTAGGAAAGTTCATAAGCAACAACTAAAATTATATTTTAAGTGGAGATTTGGGAAGTTTATTATATATAGAATAAAACAAGATTTTAAACAATAATAACATATTTCAGTGAAAATAGTATTGTTTTGTGTAAATGGCAAAATGATTGATTTTACTATACTTATGGTAGAGAATATTATTATTGTTGTTTGAGAAACTAAATAAAAAGGTATTTTCTAGATAATAGTAATAATAGAAATGAAATGTCTTCCAAAAGTGTTTTTAGTTAAAATAGTTACTATTTTGAGATAAATAGAGATAGAAAGGAGTTTTGGTGATTTAAAATAAAATATTATATTTTTGAAATAAATAGTATTAAATTAGTTTTTTTGAAAATATTAAAGAGATTTAAATAATAACATAGATCTTATTGAAAATAGTATCGTTTTGTGTAAATGACAAAATGATTGAATTTATGGTATTAATGGTGCATAATATTATTATTGTTGTTTGAGAAATTAAACAAAAAGGTATTTTCTGAATAATAGCAATAAAAGTATATAAGTGTTTCCCAAAAGTGTTTTTAGAAAAAGTAGTTAGTATTTTGATATAAATAGAAAAAGAAAGGAGTTTCGATGATTTAAAATAAAATATTATAATTTTGGAATAAATAGTAATAAATTGGTTTTTTGGAAGTATTAAAGAGACTTTAATATATATTATTATTTTGATGTGAAATAATAATATTATCGTTTTAAAAAGCGATTTTATGAAGATTACTATTAGTTGATATGAAATATGATATTTTGAGGCATTTGAAAAAAATGGAAGTATAATAAAGGAATTTTGAAGTATTTTTTTTTGGAAGAGTTATTATTGATTTTAGATAAATAAATAAATGTGATTTTGTATAAAAAGATAATAAAATGATTTTATACTTTAGAGAACAATGTTCGCAAACATATTATTATGATGGTTGTAGAATATGTAATTAATTGTTGATTGTAATTGTCATATATGTTTAGTGTTTGATGATGATATCGCATTTTGATGAGTAAGGGATATTCTACCATTATTGCTACTAGATGATGGGTAGTTGATTATGGTTATTTGATAGTCAATGTTGTGTTACTTTTATGAGGTGATTAGTACACAGTTGATGATTTATACTTACATTGGTGATGCAATACTATAATGGATGATTAATATGTATGTAAGTATATTTGTATTGTTGTTATTTTCTTATTTATTGATTGGGTTTGACATTGAGTGTTATCAAATGTATGTGATGTCTAATGGCTAAGTGTGCTATTGTACTTATTGCCCATATGATGATTTACTATGATGGATGAGTTGGAATAATATTTTCTGCTTTTATTGTATGCATTGGTTGCCATGGTTGCATAGATATTATGGTTATTATGTACTAATAAGTATTTGAATGTAGAAGAAGAGCATGAATTAGAACTACATGAGCTTGGTCCCCCAAAATGGGTACGTTGGCAGTCTTTTTTTATGCAATAGTCCACAGTTCCCTTATGGTGGGGTGTATAGAAATTGGCGCAACCCCAAACATAGTTGACACCTTTTCCCTTCAGTATATACATATATATGTTTATTCCGTTTGCAGATGGAAGCAAACGAGGGAGCGAAGGATCTAGAATGATTCATATCCATAGGATGGCTTGATATATCTCTTGCATCATAGTTATAAAGATGTTGCTTAATCATTAATGTATTGAAGTGTGTAAATCATGTGATGTATCTTATTTGAGTAATATTTAACTGTTGAAGTATATATATGTACATTGATGTTTAAATTTCGTTGTGAGGTTACCCTTTTTATGTTCATTGTTTTAGATTTTTAATTTTACTTACCTACGGTCCATTATTTTTAATATCTGAATTTAATTGTAAGCATATTTCAAGTTTGTTTATAATTGAATTTAGATGTTAAAAATAGTGGTCCTCGCATTTGGTATCAAAGCATATGTTTAGCGATTTCTTGAGCCTTCGGTAAGTTTAAACAATTAGAGTGGCTTAATTTACATTAGTTTAGGTTAAAATATGGAATGAGAGAGTGCTTTATTGATAATTGTATGCATTGTGTGTATGGTTTGTTTGTTTAACTAACATTACCTCATCCTAAAATAATATTTATTTATGATGACCCTTGTATGGAAGATAAATAAAGTAGGTGTGGGGAAGGATGAACATTTATAGGAGGGGTTAAGTGTTTGGTTATAAATCGAGTGATGTACACATGAGATGTTAAATTAAATTTGAAACCGGATCTTAATAAGATGGAACCACTTTTATTTTAAGTGAATAATATTTGTATGGAAAATTTATAAAGTATACAATTTGGATTTTAAAGATATTTTATTAAAATAGGTAAAATGTTTATTTTGGGCATAAAGTGATTTGTTAAATTTTTTGTTGAGAAATAAAGTATTTATTTTAGGGAATCAGAATATTTGAGAAAGTGTAAATATTGTAAAAATATTTTATTTGGAAGCATTTTAGTAAAAAGGTGTTTTAATTAGATATTGGAAGTTGAATTCAATCTTTGAAAAACTTTTTAGTGCAGGAAAATTTGTTTGTTTTTAAAACACTTTCAGAATGTATTATATAATGGTATTATGATTTAGAAATGCTTTGTTAAAAGTGGAAAAATTTTATCTGGGGAAAGAAATTTTTATTGATAGATATCGCTGCATTACAAAAACCTGGAGGAGGGTTTAGCAAGGCAGTAAACTCATGATTAGTCGAGGATGTGGATCTTGTTCTCCATCTTGTAGTAGGAGAGGGAAGGCTAGAATCAACCCCACTTACAATAAGTTCCAAAGATTGGCATGATACTTGGCTTTTTGTTAGCTCTAATTCGAGATCACTTATTTTCTGATGAAGCTTAGCTATCTCAATGTAAGCTTCGATAGAGAAATTAGATCCATGAGTTGTGTCCTTTCTCTTTTTCAGCAAGCAAAGCTCGTTCTTTGTTTCTTTAAGTTCTACCTACATGAGAGTGGTCATTTCTTTATAAGCACTAAAAGTTGATTTTAATAGGAAATAGTTCCTATGCCACTCTCGTGCCTCAAGATTATTTGGGAATCGTAAAGCTAAGTTATCTCGAGATGATCATTTCTCCTCCATATATGCAAACAGCTGATCCTTAACTTCAATAATTCGCGAGGTGTCTAAGGAATCTGATTTACGCGCTAACTGAGCATCCTATTAAAAATAAAGAAAAAAAATTAATACATGAAGGACAAACCTTCCATTAATAAAAAAATGAAGTTTACAAATAATAATAAGAGTCAGGGTTACACTACAATTCCATTTCAATAATATTTAATTAATGTTCAAAGTTTTGAAACCGTGGCCTTAGCCTTTTCGAACGACCTAGCAGATAAAGTAAGTGCAGAATCAAAAAAAATCCTTAATTCAATTCGGAGTACAAATTGGAGGAAAACGATGATAATTCCATTCCTTGACTTGAGGGCTATCACGACCACATATTAATTTTGTATGATAAGGTCGGATTTCACCAAGTAATTTTTCCTTCTCATTGCCTAGAAAGTTAAAGCAAAATCGGGAAACCGCGTGTAGATTTCTTGCAAAAATCTATGAGGAAAAGTGTCTTGTCAATTGTGATGTTTTGAGAATTGAAGATTCCTCCTTAAAACCTTCCTTAACTTAACAAATTTACTCAAGAGATCCTTAAGGAAAGGACTGCATGAGAAGACTTTGATATGTGCAACATAGAAAACAAAAACAATGAAATCCATAAGTAAACCAAGTAACATATCATTATTGTACAATCATTCAAGTTCATACAAAATCGATTGCTTATACATTTCAGAGATAAATCTCTTCATATTATACTTAAGTTTTTCGGAGGGAAGAGGACGAGAAGAAAGAGGAATAGTAGTAACTCTAGGAAGATTCCAACATGCTCCGGGATGGGGATCAGACCCATATTCGTCCAAATATCTACGATGAAAGTGTTTAAACAAACCTCCACAATTGTCACCTAAGTATGAGAAATCAACAAATTTACCCCTATAATAAACTTTGTACAGAAACTCCATCAGGGCGTTTCTTCCATTAATTAGTATCCAAAATAGGGTCATCAGTTCGAAATTTTCTTTCATGAGTCTTTCATGGTGATGACAAGCTTTTCTCATATGAGGAGTAATTTCTTTTCTTTGAAATACCTCAACCTTGATGTGCTCCTAGCAAGATTCTCTTATTTTTCAGATGACTTATTACAATCCATTGTTTGTTTGTCCAGTTCCCTATTAAGGCAATCTAAATTCGATTGTTTCTTCTCGAGCATGACGTCATAAAGATATTTTTACTTTCCCCTTAACTAAAGTAATTAATGTATTAACTAAAAGTTATCTGATAGTCGAAAATATTTGCGTAATGAGATCCATACTTAAGAGAGTGGAACAGCAGACGATGAGATTTTCTCTTTGTCTTTGGGCTTTGGGCATTGGGAAGCATTGTTGGTCTTGGAAGAACTTGTCCAGGAAGGATCAGGAATTTATGTAGCCCCCGTACCTTGGTAGGTTGGATCTGGATTAGAACCTCTTGACCCGTCCTTGTCAACCGATGGTCCAGAAATGCCATTTCCACCACCTTTACCATTGCTGTCATTATCATCATCATCATTGTCATTGGAATCATCATTGTCATTGTTACCCACATACCTATACTCATCATCATCCTTCCCCATTTCATATGAATCAGTCTCCTCATCAACCAGAGGATCATCAAAAGTTAGCAGCTTTGCAGCATCAACCTCCTCCTCTTCCTCAGGAACATGAGATCCCTGTGACATCTCTTTTAATTTACTCATGAACTTGTCATTCCATTCTAAAGGAAGGGAGGGGAAACCAAAGTCCAAACACTTATAAGCAATGAAGAGTGCCTTCTCATGAGATCCTTCGATAATTATTCGTCGACGGAAATTCTATCGGTTAGAAATCCGTCGAGCGAATTTATAATAAAAATTTAACCGCAAGCGCACGGCGTACTATGGTAGTACGTAGTGAGTACGGGTCGATCTACAGGGAATTGTTGATTTTAAAAATCTATTCAATCAAATTAACCAAAGATTTAGAGAGTGTTAAGCTAAAAATGTAAGAAACTAACAAAAAGAAAGTGATAAAAATATGAGAGTTAAATGACAATTTAGAGATAATTCCACTCTCTAGATCATATAGTTCAACCAATTATGAAATTATGATCTCTCTTTTTTGGTCATTAGTGAATTTAAACGATGTGCTTATCATAAGTATGACATATTTGTGATATTAATTAGCCCAACATAAGCCATCAAACTTTAACGCACCGCTTAAACCACTTACTAATTCTCATGAAAAATGACAACAAGTTGAAAATGAAATCTATTTTAAGCATGGCCTATTAACTATGAATTAGAAATATAGACCATCAAATTTTAATTTCAACATTCACTTCATTACCATCATCGTATGTAGATGAAGAGGTAATTATTGTTTGTGATTGTTTAAGCATAGCTTATTTGGTGTCAACAATATAGACTATCAAATTCAAAGCAAAAACAACAAGTTAACCATTTCATGCATTCTCATTAAGCACAAAAAGAGAGCAAAAATTATCAAATGTTGAAGCTACATGATTAGAGAGCTTCATTACCCCTAAATTGAAGGGATTAGCCTCTCATTTGTGTTATCATATCAACACTTGTAGCATGCAACATGAAACTAAAAAAAAGAAGGAAAATGAAAGCTAATGGAAAAGAGAACTATTCTACTTGCATAAAATAAAATCTATTCTACTTGCATAAATAAGTAAATCTACACTACTAACATGAAAGGAAATAAACAAGAAAAGGAAAGAGCATGTATTAAATTGCATAAAAAAAAGAAATTACATGAAATAAGAAATGGCTAAGTAGCCATGAAAAGAAAGAGTGCTCTCTCATTTTATTTTTGATCCTAAACTAAACTAAGAAAAGAGAGCCTAAGAGAAGAGAGATTACATGAAGCATAAGGGGTATTTATACATGTATGAAACCCTAATCCACTTTTTTGGGAATATCCAAAATACCCTCTTAGGAAGTGTTGAGGCCAAGTAATCATTAGCATCAAATAATCATCATTTAAGTGTGCATGAAGCTTTAAACTCTATTAGCATGTGCATTAGCCTCTAATTTGAACATTAAGATAGATGGGTAGGTGGGGTCCTCCGTTATCATGAGTTTAAATTATTTCCATCTTCATTCCTTTGTATTCATTTGTGCATGCATATTTTCCATGAAACCCTCTTTCATTTGAAGCCAATTTCCTATAAGATAATGTAGAAATTTTCAAGTAAATTTTCATAAATTAATATATGCACAAAAATGACCATTTTGCCTCTATATGAAGATGAATATATGACGATTTGAAAATAATTTGAATTTCAGTTTAAACAAGTTAAAATACCCAATATGATCATTTATTTAATTTAATTCGATAAAATATGGTAGCAAAAATATGCACATTTACGTGCACATCAAATACCCCCACACTTATCTTTTTATTCGTCCTCGAATAAAGAAAAAAAACTAAGATAAATCCGTTTTCGTTGGGAGAAGATTGCATTGAGCGTATGCAACAAGCCGTTAAACCTCTGGGTGTCCCCAATAGGACGGGTATTGTCTCGTGAGGGTTTTCTACGGATACTACCAACAAAATCCGAATGCAAAGTGAAAATATTTACAAAATGCAAGGTTTATTTACAAAGTGATGAATGCAAGTTTTTGAAAATATATACAAATGAAGGGTTTACATTTAAATCGACACAAATAAGTTAAATATAGGTTTTGGTCATTATCTTGAAAATTTAAGTCATTTACTCATCAAAATTTCCAACAAAAATCAAGTTATCATAGCAAATAGACTATAGTTTAACTCGTTGTTTTGGTTGATAACATAGTGTAATTATGAAATGGATCCTTAGTTGATTATCAAAGTTTTTCAAAGTGGTATTTTCATTTCTTTTCACTAACAAGTCAAATCAAACAAGTTAAAATAGTGCTTGGATTTTATTTGCTTACTCTCTCTATTTTTTTTTTGAAAAATTTATTTATATATACAATATTTACATATTCCTAACTCAGAAAACTGATGCCAGATATATTACCCATGCACTGCCTTTCGGTCTTATGTGAGGGGAATACAGAACGTGGTGAGTGAACACATGAGTGTGAACACCTATCGACTGTAGGCATTATTAATAAAAGAATTTTTATATACATACACCTAGCTCAGATAAACTAAGGCCATATATACCAATCATGCACTGCCTTTTAAGCTTACGTGAGAAGGGTACAGAGTATGGCGAGTGTACACATAAGTGTGTACACCTATCGACCGTAGGTGTTAATAAATATATACATATATACACGAATTTTGTTTGTTTTGTGTTTTTTTTATTTTTTAAAGAGAGAGTTTTGCAAAATCATCTTAGCACTATTTAACTTAGAAGACAAAAAAATGTTATATCCTTTTATTTGAATTCACCACTTTTTAAAACAAAGATCTTCAATTAGGATATTTCATAATTTACACATATGAATCTTCCTATATACTAGTTAAACCATCGTTATTTGTAATCAAACTTTATTTTTATTTTTGTTGAGACAAATAGTTTTTCAAAAATTCCAATTTAATAAACCAAAACCATATATTTATCCTATAGTGTTTCTTTAAAAATAAATCAAAATGCTAAAAGAAAATTTATGTTTGGATTTCTTTTTTTAATTTTTTTTTGAGTTTTGGAAAGAAAATGCAAAAATAAACAACGAAAACTAAAAAAAAAAAATTAAAAAAAATGAAGATGAGACTCCCCCCACACTTGATTTTGACTGTGTCCCCACAGTCAACCCAAGTGGAAGAAGAAAAATAAAATAAAAATAAAAAGATGACCTACATTTACATGAAAATGAACGGTATTTATACGAGATCAGAAAGTATATCGTCAAAAAGTAAATGAAACGGTCTTCCAAAGACCGATTCATTTGTCTCGTCAAGTATGTGAGACACAGTTTAAGCTCAAAAAACCAAACCGTAAAAGATTTCGAAGTTGAATGTCGATTTGGAAAAACGAATGTCGTTTTATTAAAAACCGTTTGAGTTGTTTTATTTTCGATGATTTTCGGGGTAGATAAAAAAATTGGTTGAAGTTCAAGTTTATTTTCTCTAAATTGAAATTCAAGCTTATCATTGAAAAATTCTTCAAAATTATTGATTTCAAAATCAAAATGGTGATTTAACACTTCCCCGTCGGATTCAACAACTCATCTTTGAAAAGTCCAAAGAAATTGTGTTCATTAAATTCGTCTTCTTTTGTTGGATTATCAACAACTTCATTCCGTATATCATTTTCAAAATCCAAAGTTGTTGTATTCAAATTTTCAAAATCGGAGAAAGGAAGATCGAATTTCAAATCGAGTTTCTCACCCTCAAAAGAATTGAAATCCAACTCAATTACCGTATTTTCAACAACTTCATTAAGATTGTCGTTTTCAATTTCAAAAGTTGTTATTTGAAAATTGTCGATTTGGGTAAAAGGTGGATTATCACTTGACTCGTCACATGTTGGGTCTTGATTTTGTTTTTCACGAATTTTTTTGTAGGTTTCAAGTAACAAATCCACGTGATCATTGTAAATCTCATTCATTTGCTCAACAAAATTCAATTTATAATTATTAATTTGAGAATTTTCGATTTGGACTTGTTGAGAACAAAAATTGTCAATTTCAATAAACGGTGGATTATTATTTGATTCTTCACAAGTTGAGATTTGATTTTGTTTCTCATGAAATTTTTTGTAGGTTTCACGCAACAAATCCTCGTAATCTTTTTCCATTTGCTCAACTAAATCAAATTCATGATTATTAATTTGAGAATTTTCAATTTGAGTTTGTTCAGAACAAAAATTGTCCATTGCACCAAAACTATTCCTATTGTCAAAATTATTTAAAAAGTGGTTCACATTTCCATTTTGATTTTGAAATTCATTTTGGAGTTCGAAAAGGTTTTGACATGGGTTGTAATAAAAAACATTGGAATTTTGAAGTGAATTAAAATTTTGATTATTTTGAAATGAATTACATAAATCATTCATTACTTGATTTTGTTGTGTACAAATTTCAAGTAAAGATTTCATTCTCTTTTCAAAAGTTGAGGGTTGGTCATCGTTTTGAAAATTTTGTTGTTCAAAATTCGAT
The DNA here is from genome assembly GCA_030737815.1 of Allium fistulosum. Taxonomy (NCBI): domain Eukaryota; kingdom Viridiplantae; phylum Streptophyta; class Magnoliopsida; order Asparagales; family Amaryllidaceae; genus Allium; species Allium fistulosum. The sequence continues at coordinate 1,038,130,421 of CM060906.1, read as the reverse complement.
TTGTTTATAGAATAGTTGTTGTAATATCCATACGAATTTGGAGTGAAATCATATGGATTATATTGATTTTCACAACTATTGTAAAATTCAAGTGAATATGGAAATTTGGACATTTTCAAGAATGTTTTTGGTTTTTTTAAAGGAAAAATATTTACAAAAAGAATTTAACTTTCAAAAAAGGGAAAATTGAATTTTTTTTGTTTTGATTTTGGATTTTCAATTTTTTTTTCTGAAAAGATTTTTTATTTTTTTTATTTTTGATTTTCTACGAAAAAAAAGCAAGTAAATTTTTTTTATTGATTAAAAAAAAATTTCAAAGAAAAAAGTTTAAAAATTCCAAAGGAAAAGGGATATTTACAAAAAAAAATTGATTTTGATTTTGAATTTTTTTTTAATATGCATGAAGTAAAGCAACTAAATGAATGCAAGGGTTAATTACAAATTATCTATCCTAACCCAAAATTGTATGATCACACTTTGTCTTAGATCAACAAGATAGTTCTCAGCCAGGTAACGGACAGTGGTTATCGGTGCACCACGAATCACCGTAGTAATGCAACCGAAGGTTTAAGTACTTTCAGAGAAACAACCACTATAATATTTACGAATCACCGTAATATTTATAAATGGTTATTGCTCTGCCGTAGCGTAGACACTAAGAAAGTAAATTGTTCAATGAAGACAACTTGTTAATATACAATTAAGCGTTATCAATATCTAACTGTTATTATTAGCAAATTCTAAGATGAAATGCAAAGGAGAAATTAAACGTGAATTAACAATGTAATTACAGATGGTTTTTTGTTTTTGTTTTTTGTTTTTGAATTTTTTTAAATGCAAATAACCAACAATGCAAGACAAATAAAAACAAGGGGAGAGAGCATGATACCAGAGCGTGTAGAATTTATTAGCAATTTTTTTAAAGCAGCGATTTTTTTATAAGCAAGCAAAGCAATTTATTTTTACCAAGCACTTCTGCCACCTGCAACCTAAAAAATAAAAACAAAATATATACAAATATATATATATATATATATATCAAAGAAAAACAAAAACAAATGAAAAACTAGAACAAACTAAATCAATACAAATTCAAAACAACCCCTTTTTTCTTAACAAATTGCAAAAGCTTTTTTTCAAGGAAAAACTAAAACAAATTTAAAACGAAACAACTTGTTGTTTTTTTATTAAGAAATAAAACAAACAAAACCAAAACAACGTCTTTTTTTTAAGAAAGGAAAAAGTTGAAACCAAAACAAATTGTTTTTCTTTTTTTTAAGAAATAAAAAAAAAGAATCTAAATTCATCAAACCATCATGAACTAAAACAAACGAAACTAAAAGGAATCTTTTTATTTCTTTTTTTCTTTTTTTTTATAAAAACTCAACAAATCAAAACAAAAGGAAGCAGACTAAAAAAAAATTGGATTCAAAGCCTACCAACCCAGCCCAAATTAACTTCTCAAACCAAATTCAATAAAACCACTTTTTAACTCAAGCACGTGCATATCTTTTTTTTTCTTTTCAAAAGAAAGAGATAGCCGAAGAAATCAAACCAACCTCTCGTTCAAAACAAAATCCCATAATTTGAATCCATGATTAAAATTAATTTCGACTTTCACAAGATCGTTTTTAGGAGGATTAATGGTTTTATCGATGCTCGCAGCGATTGTGGGAGGCAGTAGTTAGTTCGATTGGGTCGCGGTGAAATTCGATTGTGGTGGTTTTGGAGATTCGAAGATGGAGGCGAGGCAGTTTTGGAGATTTACTGTGGTGGTTCGCAAGTTTGAGGCGATTGCAGAGGTTTCAGAGGTCGATGTCAATGTGAGGAGGTTGTCGTTTGAACTGTGCGATGATGTTTGTTCTAGGAGCAGTATTGGTAGTTAGTGATTATTGAAGTATGATGGCTACTGCAATGTCGAAATGGTGGCTGCTGCTGGTTTAGTTTGTCGAATTGGGTTGCTCTGGTTGTGGTTGCAGGGAGGATGAAGCCGTAGGCTGTTTTTTGGTTGACAGGAAGATTGAACTCGGGTTGAAGATGGTCAGAGGACGAAGTTGCTGGATTGGTGATGCATGGAGGAATTCTTATCAGTGTGATGTTTGTAGAAGGAGATGATTGGTCTCTGTGGCCGAAGTGTTTGTGTCAGTACACATATGGTATGTGTCAGTAGCAGAGGCTGATGGGGATGGAAGCAGTGCACTGGAGCAACTGGCGATTGACTGGTCGATCAAGGACTAGGAGGTGATTGAAGTTGTTGAATATGGTTAGAGAAATGGCTGTATGGTTGTGTCTTGTAGCAGTAGTTGATATGATGAAGGCTTGGGTGTGGCTGTGGTTAGGAAGTTTGTTTGTTATCAGTGTAAAACAGTGTTGGTAGGGGGTTTTTAGAAGGTGAAACAGTGTTGTAGTGGTGGTTTTAGCAGAGAAATGGTTGACATATGTGGTTGAAGTCGAAGGCAGTAAGGAAGTTGAAATTTGCAGCAGTTTGATGAATTTGAAGGTTTGATTGTTTGTATTGACAGTAGTCGTTTGCTTTGTAGTTGCTCAGGCAGGAGGAGCTGCTGTGGGATTGGAGAAAGGTGGTTGTAGTTGAAATGGTGGTCAGTAACGTGTCAATGGACAGTAATAGTGGCAATGGAGAGAGGATAATGCAGAAGTCAGTGCAGGTGAGTGATAATGTGACTGGAAGTATGACTGTTTTTGTAGGAGTATGCTGGTGGTGAATTGAAGATGGTAGCAAGGAGTGAGGCATAGTAAGGAGTAAGGGTTGGTTCGATTGATGAATGCTTCGATTGGAGTAGGAATGGAATAGAGATGTGGTAGATTGATGTGGGCCGCTGACGGCACAGTGTGGTTTGGTGGTGGGACTGTAATGAACATCAAGGATGAATGAACTGCAGTGTGTATTTGAAGGTGTTGTTGCTTGATGAATTTGATTTGAAGTCTGGTATTGGTGGAGTTCAATCAGGTGAAGTCTGGTATTGGTATTGATTTGAAGCTAATGGGGTGTTGCTGATGTGGGAAGTATGTGATCAGGTGATCGAGTTGTCAGAGATGAGGGGATGGTTCAGCAAATTTCGTGCACTGTTTCGTGCACTGTTGTATCAGTGATGAGCAGTTTGTTTCGTGCACTGCAGCGAGGCGGAGGAAATTTGGTGGAAGAAGGTGATGATCGGGCTGGTGAGTGGTTTTGTTTAAGTAAGTGGATGAGAAGGTGGTTGCAGAAATGATTTTGGCAGAGGAGGAGCACTCAAGTGGACTGGTGATGGTCACTGAAGTGCACAGTGAAGTGGATGGTTATGTAACAGAGGAAGAAGGAAAGGCCTAGGTGATGAAGAGAGATTTGGCAGTGCAAATGAATGGCAGAAATGAATTTTGGCAAATGAATGGTAGAGGATGTGAGGAGTTTGTCAGTGGAAGGAGTATAGTTGAACAGAACAGTGTGTTGTTGCTGTTGAAATGGTATGTTGTCGTGCAGGTTAATGGGAATGAAGATGGATGTGGTGATGTTGAGGCTTGTGACAGTGTATGTAGTGGCGATATGTGTATGTAGTGGTGATGTTAATGGGGTTGTATGGAAGTGAATGGTGGAAGAGGTTTGAGGCTTGTAAAGGAGGCACTGAAGTATTGAAGGGAAGAGACTATAGTAGGCAATGGATGGAATGTAAATAGAATAGTGGAAGAAGAAAATCAGTGAGCAGTTTTTTTTTCATTTTGAATGTAAACAGAAAAAAGAAAAATGCAATAGTGAAAAAAATGTAAATGCAATATTGTAAAAGAAAAGGAAATAAAAAATTCTTTTTTTTTGTTTTGAAATTATATGTTTTTTTTATATAGAGATGCGAAGCAATTAGAAAACAAGAAAACAAGCACACAAACAAAATCACACCACAAACATACACAATTTTTTTTTGTTTTGTTTTTTTAAATATAAATAAACACAAAAATTAAAACACGCAAAAATCAAACGAAAATAATTTGAAAAATAGAAAATCAAAGCAATTCCCCAGCAACGACGCCAAAAACTTGTTCGTCGACGGGAATTCTATCGGTTAGAAATCCGTCGAGCGAATTTATAATAAAAATTTAACCGCAAGCGCACGACGTACTATCGTAGTACGTAATGAGTACGGGTCGATCCGCAGGGAATTGTTGATTTTAAAAATCTACTCAATCAAATTAACCAAAGATTTAGAGAGTGTTAAGCTAAAAATGTAAGAAACTAACAAAAAGAAAGTGATAAAAATATGAGAGTTAAATGACAATTTAGAGATAATTCCACTCTCTAGATCATATAGTTCAACCAACTATGAAATTATGATCTCTCTTTTTTGGTCATTAGTGAATTTAAACGATGTGCTTATCATAAGTATGACATATTTATGCTATTAATTATCCCAACGTAAGCCATCAAACTTTAACGCACCGCTTAAACCACTTACTAATTCTCATGAAAAATGACAACAAGTTGAAAATGAAATCTATTTTAAGCATGGCCTATTGACTATGAATTAGAAATATAGACCATCAAATTTCAATTTCAACATTCACTTCACTACCATCATCGTATGTAGATGAAGAGGTAATTATTGTTTGTGATTGTTTAAGCATAGCCTATTTGGTGTAAACAATATAGACTATCAAATTCAAAGCAAAACCAACAAGTTAACCACTTCATGCATTCTCATTAAGCACAAAAAGAGAGCAATAATTATCAAAATGTTGAAGCTACATGATTAGAGAGCTTCATTACACCTAAACTGAAGGGATTAGCCTTTCATTTGTGTTATCATATCAACACTAGTAGCATGCAACATGAAACTAAAAAAAAAAGGAAAATGAAAGCTAATGGAAAAGAGAACTATTCTACTTTCATAAAATAAAATCTATTCTACTTGCATAAATAAGTAAATCTACACTACTAACATGAAATGAAATAAACAATAAGAGAAAAAAGCATGTATTAAATTGCATAAAAAAAAGAAATTACATGGAATAAGAAATGGCTAAGTAGCCATGGAATTCGAAGTATGTCTTTCGAATTCTAGTGAGCTTTAAGTTCTATCATGACCAATTTCATGACATTGTTATCTTATAACAATATTATGGAATTCTCAACATCTGGAATCACCTTTGGCTCAATTATAAATTTGTTCATTTATATCTATATACATTGGTTTATTGTAGCGCTATTCAAGTTAATGTTCTCAACATTTTGTTGAATCAACCACAATCACTTTTATTTTGAAACATTTTCAAATTAATGATTTTAACTTGAATTTTATCACTGATATGTTATACTCAATATCACTTATAAAAGCTTGTGTCCAAACGTTCCATCATAACGATTTCGTTGTTTCTATAAGCAATTCTCTAGTATTTCATAAATACGCGAGAACACCTCAAACAACCATTTAGTGATATCAATTTGGATTTTATATTTGCTCCATGTATCAAATACTTAAACAAAACACAATATCATACACAACATAACCTGTATGATAATTCCTATTGCTAATGCATAAGGAATCCAACTTACATGTTCTCTTTTTAATAGGGTGCTCTTGTATATCGTTTTGGGACAATCCTTATATCTTTTATACTCACCATAAAAGATATCATTTACAATCCAAAATTTAGTATTAAAACAACTAAAGTTGATTTTAATACAAGCATATTTTTAAAATCAATAATGTTTTGTTTACTTATAGGTTAGAAATATCAATATACCTTTTAACGTTCTTTCTTATGAACACAATCTTCCTCTGCACTTTGATTGAAAATCAAACTGTTTGATATTTCTATCAAAATACTTATTCAATCTTGATGCTTATAAAATGATACATTCGTATCATTTCTAGGATCATATCCATGAATGGGAATGCAGATTAAGGATCTTAAGGCTAATTTAAGACTAGAGAGGGGGTGAATAGTGTTTAATGGATTCTAAGACTTATATGGACTAAATTAAAATTATGACACAAACAAATGCAGAATTTAATCACAGAACAATCACAAAATCAAACACAAATGCAAAAAGTAAATAAAAAGCAGTAAAAGGAAAGAACACACCGGATTTTATATTGGTTCGGAGTTACCCTACATCCAGTCCTGTACCAAGGCAGAACACCTCATACAGATTTTTATTATACCAAAGTCGAGATTACAATCCTCAGTTTCTAAGGCCTTGAGGTACCCTCATGTCTCACGAGTCCGGGGCAAACTCTCTTGATTTACGGGCCACAAGATTACCCAATTGATTTCCAAGCACAACCACACCTTATAGAGAGACTCAATAAACTTTTGATTACAAATTGATCCTATAACTCTGAATAGCACTTTGATCTTCGGGAGAGGGTAGAGAACCAAATAAGAATGAGATTCTAATTTGATTCACTTGAGAATTCGGCAGAATTTCGGCACGATCTTAAAAATATGAAAATTTTAGAATATGGATTTGTGGAGAAGAAGGAATGAAGAAAATATGAAAATAGTTACATAAAAAATTCGTTTGTGAAGGCTATTTATAGACCAGTAACGGTCATAACCATTCGTGAAGAGATTTAAACGAATAGACACTTCTTTTGAAAATTGAAACTTTTGAATTTAACGGCCACCATGTCAACATGGGGTATCCCATGATGTCGACATACCCTAGTTAAAAATAATGTAAAATTTGTTTTGAAAATGGCATTGAAAGGAAAACAAGATGAAATGATTCTGGAGTAAAATAAACTAATTTTCCTATCTTTTAAAATAAAGAAGAGTAGAAAAATATATTTTTAGAATGTATATACAAATTTGATTTTAAATCTCAAGTATATATATATTATAAAAGAATATTTAAAAATCAGAAGATAGTTTAAAAAAACAAACGAAGTTTAAAACAAGAGTTTATTTAAAAACAAAAACAAAGAATATTTTAAGGCTAAAACAACTTTTTGAAAATCATTTGAAAAGATAATTTTTAAGACTAAAACATTTTGAAAAGCAGTTTTGAAAATCATTTTGAAAAACCATTTTGAAGTAGTTTTGCAAGCTTCTTCCTGCAGAATATCTCATCACATCAGGACTCGAGAACTTGTACAAAACCAGGATGTTCGTGGGTTTGTAAGCCACTTGTCGTAGGTTTGTAAGCTACTTGTCGTGGGTTTGTAAGCCACTAAGAAGATAGCAATGGGTTCCATCCCAAATGAATTTTGGAATGAAGATTTCTGTGCTATTATGAAGTTTTAACAATAAACTAGACACATATCTTAAAATCTTGATCTTGATACTCTAGAGTCTTCAATCTTGAATCTTGAGTCTTTATACTGATCAGTCTTCAATAATCAATACCTGCACACACACACACACACACACACACACACATATATATATATATATATATCATGCATATACATATCGATCTAGAAAATAGTGTTAGTATATATTTTATAATAAGATAAGTTAAAAAGGTTGTTGTCATCAAAACCAACATTTCAGTTCCTAACAATCTCCCCCTTTTTGATGATGACAACCTGTATTTATAAAATATACTTACCATACCATAACTCCTATCATAACTCCCCCTTACTCCATGACTCCCCCTTACTCCAATCATAACTCCCCCTTACTCCAAGCCAACTACTATTTTATAACTTCTCCCCCTTTGTCATCAACAAAAAATTCTTACTAATAAATTCCCTGAACTTGATATAAGATGATCAACCATAATACAAACTAGAGTCATCTATATATAAGTGTAATAAATGCTAAGTGTGATCATAAGTATGAAATGTGATCATAAATGTGAAATGTGATCATGAGTGTGATCATAAGTGTAATCCAATAGTAAATCAATCATCATCCAATCATATTTACAGTAATTATTCAATCAATCATATATACAAACCACACCAAATGTTTTTAAATAAGTCAAGTCAATTAAGTTTAAAACACACCAATCAAATCAAACAAATAACATACAGAATGACTAGACATTCCTTGGTACTTCCACCCATCCATCTTCTCCAAAGATAGGGTCTGCTTTGATGGCATCCCATTCTTCTTTATCTTTGTCGAGAGTGACTGGTGGATTTCTTTCGAGATCGTCCTTGTTAAGGGCTGAGATCATCCAACGAAGGGCGTCGAAATGTCTCTCTTGCTCCTTGATCATTTGTATTTGACTCAATTCTAGGTGACGCTGATTACGAAGTATGAATGTAAGGATATTCTTGAATGAAGTGAGAGTTTCCTCAAGATTATCACTTAGATTCTTAATCGGAGAGGCCATAATTCAAGAAGTAGGAAGAAATATGAAAGAGAGTGATTAGAAATGAGATTTGATAAATTGTTCTGGAAGAAACAGGTATAAATATGGGTAGAAAGTCGTTTAAAATGAATAAATAGAAGTTAGTTACATGAAATAAAAATTTGAAAGTGTAATTAATTTCTGCCCATTGTATGTCGACATGGGGGGATGGGGGATGTCGACATGCCTCTGTCTAAAGTGACAATTTGCTTTGTTTTGAATATTATGAACAAATCTATGCAACTATAATTTGTATAATATAAAAACAAGCAATTACAGAGACAAGTGAAGTTGAATAAAAGATTTCATTGATGATTCTAGTCAACATTACATAAACTAATATAATATTAACTAAAATAAAGGAAAATACATGGATAGAACTTGAAACAAACAGGATAACATGAACTAAAACTAATTAGATGAAGATGAAGAAGATGATAGTCCAAGCTTTCTACTAACTTTCCCGAAGAACTTGTCGATTTTAGTGGAAATCTTATCCATTTTCTTACTCATTGATCTTTTAAGTGTCTTTTGATTTTCCACTATAATTATTTGATTATTAAGAATGGTCTTATTGGATGGATTAGCGGGATTAGTAGGATATTCAATACTTTCTAAGGAAGTTTCTTGATCTTCCTCTTCCTCCTCTTCAATTTCCATTCCTTCCTCTTCCTCTTCTTCTTCTTCCTTCATTTCTTCCATTTCTTCGTGAGCAAGCATTTCTTCCTTTTCCGTAAGTGTTTCATATGGTTGAAACACTAATGGAATTTGCATAAGGGAAATGTTTCCATGGTTAAACACTTTTCTAGTTATAAATTCTTCCCTTTTGAAATCAACTCCAAAGTAATTAAAAATCCGAGTGAGATAAATTCCATGATATAATGTGTTTTCACCCATAGTAAAATTCTTGGGCCTTAGTTCATCCAAAATAACTTGAGCCCAATTGATATCATAATTTCCAAAAATTGCAAAAAGAGCTTTGCAAACTTTCAAAGTTGGGCTGTTGTAGTTTCCCGATCTTGGTATAAGGGTGTGTTGAATAAGAAGGTTAATAATTCTTGCTTTTGGATGAAAATAACGATTTTTGAATTCAAAATTTTCATCCCCTTCAAAGATATGATGAAATGTTTCTCGACCATTTTCATTTATTTGAAATTCCGAGAGATTCATTCCGGTATACTTGCATCCTAAAATATTTCCTAAAATTTCACAATCCAAAACTATTTGTGTTCCTTTAACACTACTCCAAATTTGTCCATCTTGCCCATCATAAAAACCACGATTTAAATTCGCATAAAACATCTTAACAAGGTTTGGATAACATACAAAATCATTTTGTTTGTTATCTATTACACTAAGAATAGAACATTGTTGAAAAAGATTTTCAATTTCATACGAAGGAAAATCTTCAAAAATAGCAAATTTCCCCGTATGTATTTTACCAAAGTTTACATAGTTGATGTAAGTTTTGATAGCTTCCAAGTCATTAAAGAGAAAGTTTTTGATAGATTTTGGAAGTCTAATGGTGTTAGGAGTGCTTGAAGAGGCCATTGAAGAAGTTTGAGAGGAGTTGAAGATAATGAAGATAAATTTGAAATTTGAAATAAAAGTGAAAAGTGATGATAAAAAGAGTAAATTAAATAGAGATTCTATAGACATGTTCTCTGGTCAAGAGGCATCTTTCCAGAGCTTTGAAGTTGGTGAAAAGGTGGAGAGAAATTCAAAAGTTTGAATTCAAATTTTGAAATCAAATTTCTGAGAGGCATGTCGACATGGGGTATCCCGGTATGTCGACATGTGCCTATTGAATCAAAGGACAAGTGACTATTCCTAATTTCTAATAAATGTATATATTATTTCTTATATTCTACTTATATAATTCCTGTGATAACATTAAATATAATAATACTTAAATATTAATAATTTAATATTTAAAATATTATTAAAATAATATTATTTTTGAATTTAAAATTCAAATTTCAAGGGATAAATTTGAATTTAAAATTCAAGGAAATTAAAAAATCAAGCAAACAAACAAGCATCCATTCAAAAAAGAAAATTAAAAATAACGTAAATGCGTACCTATTTTTAGATCCATACTCCCATCGTCGTCTGATTCATGAATAGCAGTGAAACACAGATTTGAATTATTCATCTTCTTTTCATCGTCATTGGATGATGAGTCTGAGTCATCAAGAGTTGTTGTGTATGCTTTCTTTCTTTTCCTTGACAAATCATTGTTTGGAGGGAACAACTGTTTATCTGGATACGGACAATCTTTCCTATGATGCCCGACTTTATTGCAATTGTAGCATCTATAATTGTTGACGTTCTCCGTATTATTTCTGGAATTCCTTTGATCATTTCTTTTGTAATTATTCATTTTTCTATATTTAAGGAATTTCCGGAAGTTTCTTGTCATGAAAGCAATCTCCTCATCACTGTCTGGTTACGAATATTCAGTTGTTGCATTGAATGCTAATGACTTCTTTTCTGTAACCTTGTTTTCTCTTCTTCCTTGCAGTTGTTCATAAGACATCAGATTCCCAATCAATTCTTCTATTTTCATTAGACTGATATCATTTGCTTCTTCAATTGCAAGTGTCTTTTGATCCCATTCTAGAGTGAGTGAATTTAGAATTTTTCTGACTTGGTCCCGAAAAGCTTTTTCCCAGTGCAATTAGTGAATGGACAATATCTTGAAATCAACAATACATGTCGGAAATGGACTCATTTGCATGCATTTTAAACAATTGAAACTGATTAGTTAATATGGAAATTTTAGTCTGTTTAACTTTGCTTGTTCCTTCATGAGTAACTTGCAAAGTTTTCCAGATTTCAAATGCAGACTTACAAACAGACACTCTATTAAACTCATTCCTATCTAGTGAACAAAATAATATATTCATGGCCTTTAAGTTATTTTGTACAACATTCTTTTGCTTAGTAGTCCACTGGGCAAAATTGGTAGTTGGTTCAACATACTCAGTTTGTGTGATATTCCAAGTGTCTAATCCTACTGATTGTAAATAAATTTTATTCTACAAGCCCAATATGCATAATTACTGCCATTGAAAAATGGTGGTCTGACAGTAGACTGACCTTCTACTAACGAACTAGTGTTAGTGTTAATAGAACTAGTGCTAGAGTTGACATTACCAGTGTTGGTAGCCATTAAAACAATTTTCAAGTTTCAGATTATGAAAACTATGAAAACCTCGCTCCAATACCAATTGAAAGGGAGTGCGGATTAAGGATCTTAAGGCTAATTTAACACTAGAGGGGGGGTGAATAGTGTTTAATGGATTCTAAGACTTATATGGACTAAATTAAAATTATGACACAAACAAATGCAGAACTTAATCACAGAACAATCACAGAATCAAACGCAGATGCAAAAAGTAAATAAAAAGCAGTAAAAGGAAAGAACACACCAGATTTTATACTGGTTCGGAGTTACCCTACATCCAGTCCTGTACCAAGGTAGAACACCTCATACAGATTTTTATTATACCAAAGTCGAGATTACAATCCTTAGTTTCTAAAGGCCTTGAGGTACCCTCCTGTCTCACGTGTCCGGGGCAAACTCTCTTGATTTACGGGCCACAAGATTACCCAATTAATTTCCAGGCACAACCACACCTTATAGAGAGACTCGATAAACTTTTGATTACAAATTGATCCTATAACTCTGAATAGCACTTTGATCTTCGAGAGAGGGTAGAGAACCAAACAAGAATGAGATTCTAATTTGATTCACTTGAGAATTCGGCAGAATTTCGGCACGATCTTAAAAATATGAAAATTTTAGAATATGGATTTGTGGAGAAGAAGGAGTGAAGAAAATATGAAAATAGTTACATAAAAAATTCGTTTGTGAAGGCTATTTATAGACCAGTAATGGTCATAACCATTCATGAAGAGATTTAAACAAATAGACACTTCTTTTAAAAATTGAAACTTTTGAATTTAACGGCCACCATGTCGACATGGGGTATCCCATGATGTCGACATACCCTAGTTAAAAATAATGTAAAATTTGTTTTGAAAATGGTATTGAAAGGAAAACAAGATGAAATGATTCTAGAGTAAAAAAACTAATTTTCCTATGTTTTAAAATAAAGAAGAGTTGAAAAATATATTTTTAGAATGTATATATAAATTTGATTTTAAATCTCAAATATATATATATATTATAAAAGAATATTTAAAAATCAGAAGATAGCTTAAAAAAACAAACGAAGTTTAAAACAAGAGTTTATTTAAAAACAAAAACAAAGAATCTTTTTAGGCTAAAACATCCTTTTGAAAATCATTTGAAAAGATAATTTTTATGGCTAAAACATTTTGAAAAGCAGTTTTGAAAATCATTTTGAAAAATCATTTTGAAGTAGTTTTGCAAGCTTCTTCCTGCAGAATATCTCATCACATCAGGACTCGAGAACTTGTACAAAACCAGGATGTTCGTGGGTTTGTAAGCCACTTGTCGTAGGTTTGTAAGCTACTTGTCGTGGTTTTGTAAGCCACTAAGAAGGTAGAAATGGGTTCCATCCCAAATGAAATTTGGAATGAAGATTTCCGTGCTATTATGAAGTTTTAACAATAAACTAGACACATATCTTGAAATCTTGATCTTGATACTCTAGAGTCTTCAATCTTGAACCTTGAGTCTTTATACTGATCAGTCTTCAGTAATCAATACCTGCATATATATATATATATCCTGCATATACATATCTGTCTAGACAATAGTGTTAGTATATATTTTATAATAAGATAAGTTAAAAAGGTTGTTGTCATTAAGTGGCTCAACTACCCATAAATAACATAATATATCCATAAGTTATAACATTACTTATAAAGTGGTCAGCTAAGATGTGATAGGATCCATATAGTTAATAACATAAGTAAATATCAGAGTGGTGTATAATTATTGACTAATAGATGTACTCTAATTATCTCTAATATAAATCATAAGTAAAACTCATAGTGGTATTCCTTCTTATTCTTTCCCCATGTAGAACTAATCTCGCCTATCCTACAATTTCATTATAAAATATACATATAAATACATGATGTTAAGTGAACAGAAAGTGGGCTGTGCCATGGTACCTATATGACCGCCTATTCATTCATTACAGGAACAAGCTCAACATAGTTCTTGCACTATGAATCAGTAAAGCCCAATTAAGGGTAATTGAATGAAAATCAGTTACCTGCAATCACAAGGTTAGTACCATAATATATAATAATAATAATCGAGCATAACATAACATACAAGCTGCTAATAATTAAATGAGCTAGAAAGATCAATATTATATGATTTTCTGCTCTTCTCTTGCATCGTAGAGTTAGCACATATACAATAATAATATATAACTTCTCATTTCGATAATGTAGATAATAATAAGGCTAGTTATACGCTCATATCTACATGCTTTACTAATGTGATATGCCTAGAATACAGAGGCTAACTGAGCTCTCAACATGGACTATGTAAAACTTATGTGCTTTGCACAATCATAGGACATCTAATGATAAGAAGAATGTTGATACAATAAAAAAGCACACTTGGTAGTGTGAATAGAATAAAAGTAACTGTATCTTAACATTCCACTCTAGTCCTATTTGGTACTATTATGATGCAGAAAATCAAATCATCAGGGTACATAGGTCAATGCCACACAACACACTAATCAACCTCACTCATCTCTAATGTCCACACCTAATTATTTAGGGTTTTCATATTTCATTTGCTATGTTACCTTTAAAATCATTTTCCAAAGGATTTCCAAAATATGTTCCTTATATTTCCCAAAATTAGTGAAAAATCATATTTATTGGAAATCTATAATATCTATACCAGAAGCGGAGTACGCAAACGGGACAAAGTATTCAGCAACTCAAATGTTCCCACACAAAGAATATCTCTTTACTACCCTAAATAACACCCAAAATCGTAACAATGTCACCATCAAATATATTGCATTAATACTACGATCAAAATCCTAGGAAAAACCAGAGTAGCGGACTGTTTGACCCATGATGATAGGGATAACCCGTCACAGACCAAGGAGGCTATCACATGGTCCGTCAGCTAAGATGGATATTATCCTTTCTAGCATTACACTAGAATTTACCACCAAAACACCCTCACATCGATTGGATCTCACAAGATCTACTATGTGCAATTCTAATCAATCAAGAGTTTATCTCATTGTACTCACTACCTAAAACCCAGATACTACCAATAAAGGTCAATACCTATATAAACATGTGAGTAAATATAAATAATCAATAAAGGAAATAAATAGAGCATAAATATAAAGGAGACAACACCATAGTGCCTTAATAGTAGGACAGGGTATTTTCCTGCAACATCTTGTTAGTAAGAATAATATAATATAATCTCGATCTAAGCCGGACACATATATTTAAATTCCAATATGGACTGCATTAAACATTATCAAGTGTGCATCTAATTATCGTATTCATCATATTTCTTTTCCATTATGCACTAATAGGTAAACATAAGTAACCATACTTGTAGCTTGTCACTTAAATATTTAATCACCATATTAAACTTATATTAATGCTACAAGTGAGACAACTTGAGTAGTTTACGGGATTTCATTATAGTTGATTCATGGTTAATTGACCATCAAAATACAAAGCATAGTGTAGATAGAGTACCAACACACAAATAGCCCGTACTATCGAATGTTGGAAGTCTATCTGCCACTTTACACAATGTATTAAATCTTAATCATTAAATCAATTATTTAAATGTCAAATTGTCTACCCAATTATTTTCTTTGTATAATCCATTGATATTCTAGCTCTATACCCTTATCCAAATTCTATAATATAAATGATAAACTAGCAAATGTATATATCACTAAAACTTGTTAATTGTATATAATAAAACTAGCAAATGTGCGCAATGCCAAAACTACCCATATGTATACAATAAAACTAGTGATGTGTACCTAATTTCTAATTATAATTTGTAATCTACAAAACATACAAAGTGTACTTGACCTTTACTATTATTTAAAAACGATAAAATTGGTGAACGCGTATAATACCAAAATTACCTAAATGTTCACTATAAAATAACATTGTGTACTTAATCCCAAATTATTATTTGTACACTATGAAATTGTCAAATGCATACTTTATATACACTATTAAATGTATACGATATAAACTGGAAATGTGTACAAATGTCATGAATATTATCCATATAATTCCAACGTCGAAAGTAATGTTATAAGCGATGACGTCATAAAAGGATTAAAGCTATTGAGTCCTATGTTGAAAAATAAAACCACATCTCGTCAACAACATATCTCTTCGAGGGTAGTCACTAAGTCAAAAACATATCTCTTTGAAGCTGGAAACATGCATCTTCGATGATGTACCGCACCTTACCACTTCAACATGATCCATCTTTGATGGAATATCACACCACTCATTACCAACACCATATTCAAATGACCTCGAAGGTGTTAAGTATTAGTGATAGATTAATATCGAAGAGGCATCTTGTCGATAATCATATAAACTACTAATACCACGACGACATCTCATTCTACAAGCACTTCAAAAGAATTTATGTCAAACGAGATTGCATCATTCTTTGTCAATAATCACATCGCACATCATATATCACATCTAAGGCATCAAAAGCACCACTATTCAATCGTTATGACCAAAGCAGGCTCATCGACACACTGCTCTTTGACCATTGACGCACTTCGCCATTCATAAGAAATCACATATTAATGCAAAGTAATGTCGATGAAAAGTACCCTCAATTTCCACAAAAACCTTAACATTGCTTGATGCATATCGTTGATAACATCTCTAGCCAGCTCGAAGACCTTCACATAGCATAAAGGCGGGGGCATAGACTACAACGCTTCGACGATACCATCTTACATTAGCAGTGATAATCAATAACATCAAAGACGTGGAAATAGAGAAATGTCGCCTATATAAAGAATAAAAGTTGGAGAAATGCTGCCAAAGTCGAATGCCGCCGAAGTCTACCCTGTCGAAGACGTGAGATGCGGAGTGGGGGGCCACCCACCTCTATAAATACGACATTGGGAGCACCATTTTAGGGGTCAGAGTTTCATTTCTCTCTCCTGCCTCTTAAATCAAAGCCTTGTAATCCTAAATCAAATTGGGGATAATTCTATTTGACTGTAATCTTATTTGAATTGAATAAACATGGACTTAACTTCGCATATTGACTTGATCATGACTTTATTCAACATTATTGATATGGACTTGCATAAGATGAACTTATCATGACTACTTCGACATGAACCTAGTCGAAGTGCCTTGAACTATGATGAACTCTTTTATACATATTATATGGACTGTGGGCCTTGAACATAAAGGCGGAATGCATAACTTGTTGTTATACATAACGCACTTCAATATGACTCTGTGGCTTATCTTCTATGCCTATTGGAAATATGACATATCATTAGCCATATGGATGACCTTGTTTAATGACTAATGTGGACCTATATGCATGACAATCCTAATGGCCCTAGAGGACTTCAAACATAACGATTCAAGGAGATAAATAAACCTTCATATATCCTTCATCAAGTGCTAATTGTCATTCGTTAATTAATGAATCAATCTCATGCTTGGTCAGAAATGATGAGTTAGGCCTTGAAACATTATCGAGAGCCTTGATCATGTCTCCGCACATATCAATACTAAGTCGACGTGATCAACTCATGCTTGGTTACGTCTTTGAATATATTTGAATCAAGAACTAACTTATCACAAGTAGCATCTGAAGTGTTATACCATTTTTAGTCTAATAATGAATATATAATTCTAATAAGAATATTTTTCGAGTTTGTACCACTCAATATATTATTTTCTCATCAACTACTCGAATGGTTAATTAAATATTTCTAGCCCATAAATATTTAATATTCAACTAAGGGATAATCGAATAATCTATAACTGCTGGTAGCCATGCTGGTGGGAAGAATTCTATCATAATTGTGAATGCTGGTAACCACACAGTAGGGCATACTTTCATAACAAATATCAAATTAATCCTACTAATCTAATTATATCGACCTATTCGAATTATTTTACTAAATTACTAATCCATACAAATGATCCCTAAATTATGGTCAAAAGTGTTTAGGGAATTCTAATCGTCATGAATACGTTAACATGCCATCAATTATAACAGTATTGACTCACTAATTAATTGATTACGTGATTATATACTCTAATAAACATTTCTACCCCATAGTTATAAACTTCTTCGAATGTGTGAATAATTTTTACCAAAATAATCTATACTTCGCAACGATCCTAATGACACGAACCACGTCTCAAATGGATCATGTTTAAAGAAGTTATCGCATTTATAAGATTTAGGTACTAAATAGTAATTTTATAGCTTCATATATATAATAAAATACACCTATCATGCACAAATATTAAATTCTCGATGACTTCTCAATAATTTACCATCTTCTCCTCCACAACTCCAGCTCCTTTTTCCTCAAACCCAAAATATGAAATACCTACGCTCGCCACCATCGCTACAAACCACCAAATGATGTGGGACTACCACCGTTGAACCTAGCCTTCTGTGACGACTCCGACCATAGCAACTACTGCCATCTTGACATCAACATTGATGACCACCCAAACACCAGCCTCGACTCCATATTTCATCACCTCCGCAATCACCAGAAGCTACCGAAGTCTAGAAAAATACAACCAGAGCCTTCAGCTTGCCAAGAAGAGTTCACTGGTGTGCCTTACTCCTCCTGCGATGCTGCCTAGCGTTGGTCAACACCTGGAGCCTCATTTTTGACCGAGAACTACCGTCACCTTTACCCGAGATAGCCTCTACGACCAGCTTCAAATGCCTTCCCTCCTCGATACATCTCCTTGGTTCAGTGATGATCAACAGAACACGAACCCATGGCCATACCTGCTATCCTCCACCACCCACGGCAGCCATAGACCAACACACGACCTTACCCCATCTCCAATATTTACATCATAAGATCTGCATCTCCACCTATGCTTCTTTTCTTGTTCGGTTATGGCCAGATTATTGTTGGTTGTGGTATGAAGCGTAGAATGATATCGTATATTATGTTTTTCTTTTTTACATGGAAAATATTTGAGGTGAGTGGGTCAATTACATATGTATGCATGCATAAAATTAGGAGCAATTATTTTCCTTTGTAGTAGGCCTATCAATGGATGTTTTCGGATGCAGATAGTGCCATATCCGTATCCGCATCCGAAATCATTTTTGGATATCGAATATCCGCATTCGCGGATACGGATGGATATCAGATAATTATGCTATCCACTAACGATCGATAAATCAAGAATTATAAAAAGAAAATTTTAGTTTAACGTAAATATTTTTCAGTCCCATTGATTGTAAAAGTGCTAAAAATTAACAAATATGATGATAGTAAATAGTTTCGAGCAGTTAATAAGCATTAAGTGCATATAATATAAACTACTAACTTAATAAAATAATAAACGAATATCTTTCATTGCACTAAAATACACATAATTTGAACTATAATCTTGACAAAAACCGAACGGATAATTTTCGGATGCGGATGTCTTCATATCCGCATCGGTATCCATTTTTCGGATATCGGATATTTATCCGCTTTTCGGATGCGGATGCAGATAGATTTTGGATTTTTCGAATATCCATTGACAGCCCTACTTTGTAGAGATGAGTAGATTTTATTCAGTTTTCCGGAAGCTTCCTGGTTATGAGAGGATATATGTGTAGAAAAAAAGATCCCTCAAGAATGAAGAAGCTAGGCTTATTTAGAGTTATGAAAATTTCACACATTAGTCCCTTAACAATTTAATTTTTACATAAAACACATTACTATTAATTTTGCCAGGTGTTTATAATCTTTTACCAAATGTTGATAGCCTTACCATTTGTTATTTTCTTTGCCTTGATGATTAGCATGTTGATGTGTATGTGGAAGGAGAGAGACAAATTTGTATTTTCATATTTATACTTGTATATATGGCCTATTTATGGATCTGTTTAGTGCACGTGATGACCCTTTTCATTTGGCCATTAATCAAAACAAAATTGCGCATTTGTTCAACTTAGTGTACTGCAATTCTACATAGTTTATTTAAATTTATCAACTTTGAAAATTTACGTCAAAGGCATCGAAAACATCAAATGGAAAATCATCACATATTAATAAATAAAAATATCGATAAAATCTGATAAAACATGGTGAAAAGACGGATTATTACAGTTCCCCCCTAACAAATTGTGTCCTCCCAATTTATAGTATAATATCGACAAAATTCGCCTTGCAGCTTGGGAAGTTCATGGTTCTACCATTTACCCGCTGCGCACTCTGACAAAAATCTAGTAGAAACTAGGCATCTTCACATTTCACTTCTCAAATTTTCATTACTTTTTCCTTATTAACTTCACTTCATGGCACTCATTTTTCCCTTTACAGCCATTCGAAAATGTATCATCAATACTCGTTATTGCTAAAAATGAGAAAAAACTTTTAATAGAAAGAGACAGAGATATTGTATAAAATATTGTAAATATCAAGTACGTCATAAAAATTTACATAACCCATAACCCCTATCCCAGATACGATGCTTATCCTATCTATGTTATTTGATTATGAGTAGTTTTATAAAGTTATCCTAGGTTATTTTATTAATCCTAGGTGAAATTTTATTTATGCATCCAACCTAAGCTTTGATACCAACTATGACAATTCACATTTTCGATTTCCTTTTTAAAAGCGCCGAAACCCGGAGTGTTAGCCAAAAAGAATGACTCAACTACCAATAAATAACATATATATCCACAAGATATAATATTACTTAGTGGTAGGGTAAGATGTGATAGGATGAACATAGTCAATAACATAAATAGTTATTAGAGTGGTGTATAGTTATTGACTAATAGTTGTACTCTAATTATCTTTCAATATAAATCATAAATAAAACTCACAGTGGTATTCCTTCTTATTATTTCCCAATGTAGAATTAATCCCACCTATCTTACAATCTTATTATAAAAACATACATACAAATACAGGATATTAAGTAAACAAAAAGTGGGCAGTGCCACAACATTAATGTGACTGCCTACATACCTATTACAGGATCAAGCCCAACATAGTACTTTTACTACGAATCAGTAGAGCCCAATTAAGGGTAATTATATGAAAAGGGGTTACCTGTAATCACAAGGTTAGTACCATAACAACATTAACAACAATCGAGCATAACATACAAGAAGTAATAACTAAATGAGCTAGAAAGCTCAATACCGTATGACTTCCTGCTCTTTTCCTGCATCTTAGAGTCAGCACACATACAGTAATAATATATAACATCTCATTTCGTTATGTAAATAATAATAAGGCTAGTTATAAGCTCCTATCTATATGCTTTACTAATGTAATATGCTTGGAATACAGAGGTTAATTGAGCTCTCAACACGGATTGAGTAAAACTATTGTGCTTTGCACAATCATACAACATCTACTAATATGAAGTATGTTGATACAATACAGAAGTCACACTTAGTAGCATGGATAGAACAAAAGTAATTATATCTTAACATTCCACTATAGTCCTATTTAGCACTATTATGATGCAGATAATCAAATCATCAGGGCACATAAGTAAATGTCGTACAACACACTAATCTACCCCACTCATCTTATAATACCCATTTATTGTCTCTAATGTCCACACCTAATTATTTAGGGTTTTCATATTTCATTTTCTCTGTTATCTTCAAAATCATTTTCCAAAGGATTTCCAAAATGTGTTCCTTAGATTTCCCAAAATTAGTGCAAAATCATATTTATTGGAAAGTGGAAATTAGCTACAAGGGCCTCTTTAGCAAGTGCAATTAGTTTCTAGGACACACAACTGAAATAATTACTTTTAAGGACAAAATGCAAAATAATTAGTTTCTAAGGCCTAAAAACCTATGAAGTTATGTCCTTGAAAGTAATTTGACTGCTGACTTTGTCCTTAAAAGTAATTATTCTGCTAACTTTGGCCTTGAAATTAATTTCTATGGATGTGTGTCCTAGAAACTAATTGGACTGCAAAGTTTGTCCTTGTAGTGAAATGCCCCTATTGGAAATCTATAATATCTATACCAAAAGCTGAGTACACAAATGGGAGAAAGTACTCAGTAACTCAAACGGTGGGCATTCCTAGACTGATACAATCTATTTGCTACCCCAAATAATGCTCAAAATCATAACAATGTCTTCATCAAATATACTGCACTAAAAGTTACGATCAAAATCCTAGGAAACAGCCGAGTAGCAGACTGTTTGACAAGTGACGATAGGGATAACTCGTCACAGACCCAGGGCGCTATCCCATGGTCAGTTAGTTAAGATGGATATTAGCCTTTCTGGTATTACACTAGAATTTACCAGCAAAACACCCTCACACCAATTGGATCTCATAAGATCTACTGGATGCAATTCTAATCACACAAGAGTTTATCTAATCGTACTCGCTGCCCAAAACCTAAATACTCTTATAAGGGTAAATAACTATATAAACATGTGAGTACATATAAATAACCAATATGTGGTAATAAACAGAGCATCAACATATAAAGGAGACAATACCATAGAGCCTTAATAGCAGGATGGGGTATTTTCATACGACATTTTGTTAGTAACAATAATATAATATAATCTCGATATAAGCTAGGCACATATATCTAAACTCTAGTGTGGACCGCATTAAACATTATCAAGTGTGCATATAGTTATCGTATTCGTCATATTTCTTTTTTATATTGCACCATTAGGTAAACATAAGTAACCATACTTGTAGCTTATCACTTAAATATTTACTTACCATATTAAACTTATATTAATGCTACAAGCGAGACAACTTGAGTAGTTTACGAGATTTCACAACTCGTAATAATGCCATTATATTTAATTCATAGTTAATTGACCATTAAAATACAAAGCAGAGTGTAGATAGAGTACTAATACACAAATAGTCCATACTATCAAATGTTGGAAGCCTATCCACTACTTTACGCAGTATATTAAATCTCAATTACTAAATCAATTATTCAAATGTCAAATTGTCTACCCAATTATTTTCTTTGTATAATCCATTAATAATCTAGCTCTATATACTTATCCAAATTCTGTAACATACATGATAAACTGGAAAATGGGTATATCACCAAAACTTATAAATCATATACAATAAAACTAGCAAATGTGTGTAGTGTCAAAATTTCCCATATGTATACAATAAAACTAGTGATGTGTACCTAATTTCAAATTATAATTTGTACACTATAAAACTACCAAAGTGTACTTGAAATTTACTGTTATTTATGCACAATAAAATCGGTGAACACTTATAATACCAAAATTACCTAAATATCATCATAAAATATAATTGTGTACTTAATCCTAAATTATTATTCGAGCACTATAAAACGGTCAAGTGTGTACTTTATATAAACTATCAGAAGTACACGATATAAACTGGCAATGTATACAAATGTCATGTATATATAATTTTAATAAGAATTGTTTTTGAGTTTGTACTACTCAAAATATAATTTTTCTCATCAACTACTCGAACGGTTAATTAAATATTTCTAACCCATAAATATTTAATATTCAATTAAACGATAATATAATAATATGTAACCATTGGTAGCCACACTAGTGGGTAGAATTCTATCTCAGTTGTGAATGCTGGTAGCCACACGGATGGGCAGACTTCCATAACAATTCATAGATTGATCCTGCTAACCTAATTATATCGACCTATTTGAAATATTTTACTAAATTACTAATCCATATAAACGATCCCTAAATTATGGTCAAAAGTGTTCAGGAATTCTAATCGTCATGAATATGTTAACAAGCCATTAACTATAAAGATATTAAATAATTAATTAATTGTTGGATTATATACACTAATAAATATTTCTATACCATAATTATAAACTTCTTCGAATGTGTGAATAATTTTTACCAAAATAATCTATATGTCATATCGATCCTAATGACGCGAACCGCGTCTCAAACGGATTAAGGTTGAAGAAGTTATCACATTTATAAGATTTAGGGACTGAACTGTAATTTTATAGCTTCATACATATAATTTACCATCTTCTCCTCCACATCTCCTACTTCTTTTTTCCTAAAACCCAAAACATGAACTACTCACGCCCCCCCACCATTGTTACAAACCATCAGATGACGCGCGACTTCCATTGTTGAACTCGGCCTTCCTAGACATCTTTGACCATACCAATTACTGCCATCTCGACATCAACCTCGCCTCCCAAACACCAGCCTTGAATCCATATTTCTTCCCCTCCACAACCACCAGAAGCTACCAAAGTCCAAACTGATAGTGTTAGGGGTATGCCCTAAGGGCAATTCTATAATTTACTGTAAATTAGTTAACTCTGTAATCAATTCTCGTTCATAATAAAAGTGTTTTTCTTTCTGTTATATATTTGTTATAATGTATTATAAGTAATTAAATATTTAATTAAAATATATTTAACAGAAAATCTATAAATTGTATGTTTGTGATAGTAATTACAAATGGTTGTAATCATGAGTATTGTGTCAAAATATTATAAACAGATCATTCTAAATGTTCCTAGTCAAGATGCATCGAGATTGGATATCGATGTATCTGTTGAGAATAGAGTACATAACGCTTTCCAAATGTTGGGCAGTGTATTGCCATGACCGCTAGGGGGCACCAAGAAGTCACGTACGGATAGTTATTGGATAACTATGGAATGACTTACTCGATAGTTTTCTATTGGTTAATATTTAAGGTCAAATAGAAGATATCGATGTAACTGATCTACATTGTTCTTTTGACTTGAGAATACCGTCGATCTATAATGTGAAAGCTCTGCTTTGATTATAGTCAAATATCGGCACGACGTCCATCGAGTGACTATAGTTAGGTTGAGTGAAAGTATTGGAAGTGAAGCACGATTCAAGATAGGATTCGTCTCCTCGGTTAAATGAGGTTAATATCACGGTCAACTCACGTCAACTCAAAGCCAAAATCTCTGGCCAGAGTAGTTCAATTAATAATAATTCTTATTGCTAAACCAAGGATTTTGTATTTGGACTATAGAGTTGAATACGGATGATATTGGAATTTTGACCATTACCAAATTCTATAAGTCTAAAGTGATAAAGTTTTGACGATGGTGTAAATAAAAGTCACAAATGGTTAACGTTTAACAAAGTAAAATTGGATTTATCGAAACTAAGTAAGCGATACATTTAGCCAAAATATCACACCACTTGCTAGGTGACATGTGAACATTAATATTCGAATAGTTCGATATTAATCTCTGACCAAATTTACACATAACGAGTCACACAACCGAAACGATGAATATTCCTTTGATCGGATGATTTAATAATTTGTAATTATTATAAATTAATTAAATTAATCATTACTTATGAAATATTAATTATAAAATTTAATTTTTATTTGATGAATAAATATTATTAAATATATTTATAATAGTCATAAATATATTGATTGATAAACGATATCGATGAGCGTTAAATTGGATTTAATTGCATAATTTTTTATTTAGGCTCTAAATGGGTTTAAAGCCCATTAAGGGGGCTGATAGGATTGACTCATATAGGGTTATGGGTGGCTATGACATAGGTTAGAGAGGCTTGATTTTAAATGGCTGAGTGGGAAGGAGATTGAGTAAAAAATAAGATTTTAAATTCTCTCATTTTCTTCCTCTATTTAAGCATCTCTCCCTTCATTTGATACTACTCTTTTACAGCCTCCATCCCCATACATTGCTGGCCAAACTCCCCTCATCTCTCTAGTTTCCTAAGCTCAAATCAGATCAATTCAACTGCTACTCGATAGTTGGTGGTCAACGATTCAAGGACTAGCACTCCTTTAGATCAGAAATCATTTTAAGGAGTATACTTCATCAATTCAAGGTGTTCTTAAGGGCTTTGGCTATGTAGATTCCTAATATGATTATAAATGTCGATCAATATTTTTAATGTTCATTTCATATATATATATAATATTGTTAATTAGGTGACGATTCCAGTATGTAAATATATGTCAATATATTGGTCGGTTGTATGTATATGTATCTATGTTTAAAATTTTTTTTATATGATAATACATCCGTGTGTATCATGACTTAGAATTAAAAAACATTTTTTATATTTAAATAGTTTAATATATAATATACATATATATATTTATATAGTTTAAAATTAAAATATTACATTATTCATATGTAAATTATGAAATGTAATTTTATGTATAATGTTTAACAAGTATAACATTTTCAGAAGGAAGAAAATATTTTTATATTTATATATAATTTTAAATAAAATTTAAATCAATTTAGCATATAAATAATTATATAAATTCATATATGTATCATAAAATATGTTTTATATTTTATAAAATTATATTAATACATATTATACTCTAAGCTGAAATAAAAGAACATTTTTTATATTTTAAATATTTAATTATAAAATAAAAATAAAATAGATTTTAAACTGTTTTAGATTATAAAATTAATATATAAATTTTCAAATTATAAAATTTCTGTCCAAAATTTTACTAGAAATTTAAAATTCAAATTTAATTTTGAAAAATAATTTTTTAATAATTTTTGATAATTTAATACCGTTTTATTAATATAGGTATATATATTTAAAATTAAAAATATAAAAAGATATCTTGAGTCGTACGCAAGACCAGGTTGTCCTATATTTAAATATAAGCTATTTTATGATTTTATATGTATTGATATATATACTTATTATTATATGTAACGACCCCGGATTTTATATATATTTAAATTGATAATTAATTTAATTTTTGAATAAAAATTTGTGAAATTGATCGATAGATTGATGCGAGTTTCCCCCGAGTTCAAATAAATTGTGTTAAATCAAATGAATTTAAATCTTAAATAAATGGTATGAAAATAATTATAAAAATATAGACATTTGACACGAATATAATAATAAATAATTTAGAATTTAGAATTGATGGTTTAATAAATATCTAAATTTATAAAAATATATTTACAAAATAATGAAAATAAATATATATCAAGAAGTACAAGATAATAAAAATAAAAGTAAAGATAATAATAAATATTTAAGCTAAAGATAGAAATAAATAAAAGTAAAAATATGCAAGATAAATTAGATAAATTATGAAAATAAAAAGGTAACACCTTAAATAAAATTTTAGTAACAAATTAAAATAGAAATTTATTTGTAAGGTAATAAAGACAAGTCAAAAAGAAAAGAACTATATAATTCAAGAAAGAAAGAAAAATAAGTTTAAGTATAAAGACAAAATAAAAAGAAAATAAAATACATTAATATATGAAGCATTGTAAAAGTATGAACAATTGTAAGAGGAAAAGAAAAAAATAAAATACATACAAGTAAGTAAATATATGAGAATGAAATGAAACAAGTAGGTAAACAAATATACATATATAAAGGCTCACAATAGAAAACACTAGTGCACTCAAGAATGAAACCAGACAACATAAAAGAAAAAAAAGATAAGTTGACTTGCAAAGGAAGAGATAGATAATTTTATATATAAATTTGTACAAGATAATTAATGCGTGAAAACCTTAGTACACCATACTACATCATTTCAGCCTACAAAAACTTAGAAATATCTCAGATCAAAGATTAATAAACAATTTCCAGTACAAATATATTACCCTGTACAAAATATCACCTGTAACTTTCTTTCTTTATATCAACCTCCTTCATCAGTTCGTTCATCTTCAAAGCTGAGAAAAACTAAAGTAAACATTATCTTAAAAACATCAACAAACCATAATACAACTCAATCAAACCAGAGAGTCAAGCTAGAAGGCTTTCAACTGGAAATTTCCAGCCCGTGTTAAATATTGAAGAGCTCTGTTTAGTCTGGGAATCACTGTGAGTAAACAAGTTTTTCTTTATATACCTAAAATAATCCATCTATGTATAAGTTGTTTTTTTGAAATATTATGCTTGTTTGAATCATACTGCTGGAAGTTTTGAAGCTCTGTTAAATATGTTCTTATCTCTGTTCTTTTGAGTCAGGATGAAAACAATTACAAAACAATTCAATTCCTAAATCTCTAATCACTATCAAGTTTTGGTTTCAGAACAAAAGATGTGTATTTAAGTAAGAACTACAATAAAAGAAAAAAATAATAGTTTCAAGAAAAGAAAACAATATACAGCATGAACAGATTGTTTTTACAGTGCAAATCCAAATTTGCATAAATTCGACCATAATAATTTGAAGATTCAATATTATATCTGGGATACTTACTTGGAACTAGGATTTTAGAGAGTAGTTTTGTAATTTTTTACTTCATGGTTTGAGAGCAGATTGGGAATGTTTGAATTTTGATTTTCGACTTAGTTCTGGCGATCGGGGGAGTTCTGGAGGACGAGGTTGCTTGTGGAGGTGGAGGAGTGATCGGCGGTTGTAGGAAAAATGCTAGATGAGTTCACCGATGGCCGTAGTGGCAGCGGCGAGCTCGTGAAGTCTGGAAACCTAATTTCGTTGAGGGTGAATGTTTCGATTCGTTCGTCGTCTAGAGTTGATCGAGCATTGCGAGGCTCTAGGAGGTGGTAGAGGGGACGTTGGCGATCGTGTGGCCAGAGTTTCGAGTCGCCTGGTGGTCGGCAGCGTCAGAACGTGGTGAGTTTGGTTGATCGGTGTGTTCCAGGTGAGGATGTCATTGCTCGTTTTCGATTTTTGGCCTTGTGCTGTTTTTGGGTGATCGAAATCGAATCTAGGGAGGTTCGACGACATGCCGGAGAGAGCATCGATGGTCAGAAGCTGGTGGTCGAAGCATGCAGGTGCACGGTGAACTTCCTGGGTTTGGGAAAATTTGAGTTGAGCAGGGGAAAAAGGCTCGAGTAATTCTCGAACGAATTGATGTTGGGCTCGAAGTTTAGTGTAGTGGAACTCGAAGCAGGAGGGGTTGGGACTCGGGTAGATATGCTGGTATAGATTTTAACAGAACCTGTTTCTGTATTAAATTTTAAAATAAAATTTCAAATTTATAAAACAAGGTTTTAACTACATTTTAAATCAAAGTTAAAATATAAATTCAAGTGCAGTTTTGAAACTTAGTTTGGAAATAAGTTTTTAAATTCAAATTGTTTTAAAAACTTAAAGTTGTTTAAGCACGTGAGTGGATTTAAAAAGAACTTGAAATGGAAAGAAAGAATTTAAACAAGAAATTAAACCTGGACTTAAATTTAAACTTGAATTCCAGATTTTGAAATTAAATAAAGTTTATAACTTTAAATGTTTAAAAGAAGTTTAAATGTAAAGTATTCTTTTAACATGTGAAGTTAAAAATAAAAAAATAAAAATTAATTTGAAACACTTTTAAATTTCTTTATAACAAATGTGATATTTTAACATGTGAATTTAAAGTTTAAAAACAATGGTTTTAAACTTTATTAAAGTTAAATTGGTATTTATTTTAAACTTGAAATTAAAATGAAATTTTGAAAAAAATTTAAAATAATGTTTGTACTCATAATGTGAGTGATAATTAAATCATTTTTAAGAATGAATGTTTCTTTAAAGTTAATGAAGATATAATGATAATTTGTAATTCATTAATTATTAAGTTAATTAAAAATGATAATTTATTTATTTCATTAATGATTTGGATTAATTAAATAAGCAATTAAAGGTTTAAATTATTTAATTAAGGGGTAAAGATTAATTAAGTAAGGAAAATTAATTTGTAAATTAAGGATTATTAATTAAATATTAATTAATGATACAAGTTGATTAATCAAGTGATTAAGCAATAATTAATTTAGGGATAATGTGATAAATTAACCAAGGCAATTAATTTGAGAATAATTAATTTATTAAAGGTGAATAAGTTAATGAAAGTAATTAAGAAATTAATTACTCAATATAATTTATTGAGTTTCATGTGATTAATTTAGATCAATTAATTTAATAATAATTATTTGTGGAATGGTTAAGTGTAATTACTTTATGGAAGTAATTAAGAAATTAATTGCTCATTGTAATCAATTGATTTTAATTTACCATGACTAACAAATTTATTCATAGAAATTAATCTGATTTAAATTAATCAGAAAATTAAATTGATCCTACTTATGGATGTTTGAATTTGATTGAATGGTTGAATTGTTTGATATCCCTGATATGTGATGCTTTGTGATATATTCTGATTTGTGTGTGACCTGTAATGTATTTATTTATCTAGGATGAATGTAATTTATTATCTGTGATATATATCTGAGATCTGTGAATGAAAGATAAGCGTTATAGTTTATACCGCTTATCAACTATATTTCTGTATCTTAATCTATGATGATTGGATGTTATTGCACTATTGTGTTAAACCCCTGGACTACACCTATACACACACATATGGATTTCACGTGGAAATCGGTTAAGTCACAAATGAATTAAATTTAATGTTTTTGGAATTGAAATTTTAATTTCAATTGATATTGAAAATGGAATTTGGGGTTTAATATGAAAAGCTTTTGAAAAGAGTTTTAAAGATAAAAGATATTTTTAATATCTTGATAAGGTTTTGAAATTTAAATAATTTAATTTGAATTAAATTCAAAATTTGTAATTGAATTCCATGCTTTGGGAATTATGGTTTGGAGATGTTATACAAGTTATAAATGTGTTTAAATCATTTTAAAAGTATGGTATTGAGAATTTGAATTTAACCCAAAGATTTTAACTTGTATAAATGAGATTGGATTTTCCGAAATAAAACTGTTTGTTTTCAAATGATAAAAGATTTCATATAAGAAATGAATTCCAATTTGAATTAAAGGAATTTCAAGTTTGAATTGAAAATGGTTTTCCAAGTTATGAATGAACCTTTGGAAACGATTTTTGAAAGCTATAAGTTAAATCTTGATTTAAGGATTTAATGAGTTAATCCAATTGAAATAGATCTTTGTGAATCTGGGTAAACTTTGTGAAATGAATCTTTTTGTTTAAAAGATTAAAATGGTAATTTGTTTAAACCATTTGAAGAAAGGTTTCGGATAATAAATTGTGACTTAACTGAAATCCCAATATCCATATAGTTTTAAATATTGCGCTCATTATTCGGTTTAGCCGGGAGAGGACCTTTGTGTCATATAACCCATTACGAATAATGATACGTCGTATATGGATTGCATTTGAAGACCGGTGGTGAAGACCGAGTATTTGCGAGAACGATAGGATAACCTATCGATTGTCTCTGCACTGAGTAGCTACAGTATAGAGATTCCCTAAGTTATGGGAAGTCTGATCGGGATTGTGAATACCCGGATTGCAAGGGCTTCTTTAGAAGTGCCTTCGGTTCTGTTCGAACCCGGAACAGACTTGTATGGTTGTATGTCTGACACTACACTTTGAGATATAAAGCTAATTTCTTTCAAATACATTTCTGTTTGGTGGTGGAGATTTATTCTCTTAGCTTAACACCCTTCTTTGAGACGTACGAGCTTAGAGGTTATGTAGTTGAAGGTTATCAGTGATATACTCCCAATTTGGTAGTGTGGCATGCTGAGTGCTGCTGTGTGTTGGTGATCATTTGTTGATCAAAGCATGGCTTTGTGAAAAAGCGTAGCTTTATGGATGAGACATCATCGAGCCTCACAAACCGGAAATGGTCAAAACAGGAAAGATGCGGCAAGGTTTCAGGGGTAGCTCCCCTAGGGTATGTCCATTCCTTCTGGAAAAGGGTGGTATTATGGTATGGAGCCCTGATACTTACTCATGTGGACACTGTAGTATATTTATTACTATGTGATGTGTTGGTGTAGAGGATCCTTGGATAAAGCTCCCAAAGGACCGGGGGTGGAATATCTCAGGTTTACTACCTGGGAAGGGGGTAACCGGCCTTGTGTTGGCAGAGAGCCAGGTGGTTCTCGGGGCGTCCCTCCAGAGGCGTTCCCATGTGGCATAGGAAGTTCCTTAGCCTGACCATTTGTTGGAAAATCCAAAGAAACAATACGAGCCTTGTACGGTTTTAGTTGTATAACCTGCTATGGAATGTGGCGGTAACCTGCTATTGAACATAGTAGCTATAGTAGGCATACAATAATAGTTGTATGCTGGCTAAGATTAATATTATACTTTCGAAATGGTTTTCTGCACTATGCACTAGTAATAATATCAAAAGAGTTTTCCTTGTGTATCAAGCATGTTTGACTATCATAAGGAGAAATCTCCTCCAATTCTGCGTTTGCATTGTGTGTGTGACGGGAGGCCTTATGGTAGTTTCATTTTTCAAAAAGCATTGCGGATTTCAATGTTTAAAATCCTTTTGTTGTTTGTTTTAAAGAATAACTGTTTTTGTTACTCACACCAGTCCCATGACTGACTCGGAGTTTATTGTTCCCTTCCTAAACTCTGGGTGCCCATAATTTTCCACATGGGCAGTCTAGATTTGGGTTTTTCAAATAGTCAGGTTTAGTAGATTATCTGGAGGTAGTTCAGTTTTGGAGTTCACGCACGACTGGCGTTGCTTATCTTGGTGCAACATGATGGAGGTTCGAGCTGATGTTGGAGTCGTTGGACTCATTCTCTTTTCAGATCATTTGGAGTCATCTCTTCTACTGATATTTTTCCGCTGTTATTGTATCATTATTTATCTCTGATATTGTTGTATCATATTGATATCATTGTTGTATATCATTCTGGATATTGTATTCATTGGAGTTGTATATGATATCATCTATTTCTTTATTCCGCTGTGTTGTTATACTTAATGGTGTTATAAGCTCCAAAGAGCCAGATTAGACGTTTGAATCTGCGGCATTTTGAGTACAAGTGAAGTACGGGTGCCAATTTTCGAAGGCCGAGTTCAGGATCTTTACATTATATATATATAAGTATTTAACATGTACATACATACATATACATACACACACATATATATTTTAAAAATATATTTATACATGTACTTGTTTCGACATTGTAAAAAAATTATTTGATATATTTTATAAATGTTTCAAACATATTTATATAATTATAAATATATACATATTATTAATATTATATATATACACACAAAATTATATACAAATAAAATTTCTGTTTACACA
This sequence comes from Allium fistulosum, assembly GCA_030737815.1. Classification (NCBI taxonomy): domain Eukaryota; kingdom Viridiplantae; phylum Streptophyta; class Magnoliopsida; order Asparagales; family Amaryllidaceae; genus Allium; species Allium fistulosum. The sequence continues at coordinate 1,038,097,883 of CM060906.1, read as the reverse complement.
CACACATATATTTTATAGTATTTTATTTATAAAGTAAAAGTATGTTTATATAAACATACATTTGGATAATATATTTGCATATTGGATGAGCTAAGATATCCGTTGCGATGTAAATCCCAACATCTGTATATGGGCATATTATACCTTGCACAGATTGATATGTTGCACGTGCACATACATATGTATATATGATACATGTATATATTTAATATAATATAATATCATTTTACAAATTTAAATAAAATAAACGATTTTATTTAAATAAAATTTAGAAATGTTCTAAATAAATTAGACTTCATAGGCCAATAAAGATCCAATAGGGTAAAAAAATTGAAATTCACTCATAACTTCTGTTGCAAGCTGGTCCAGTTCCAATAATGGTATTAGAGTCCAATTGCTTATGCGGTCTAAATTAGTCATGTTACTGTTAACTATTAAGCACACAGCCTAGATAGTCTAGGGTGTTTAGGATTGGGTTTGGATAATCAAGTACTCTGCCCTATCTGGCTACCAACCTAGCCAAAACAGGTATGTAAGCCAAAGGTTGTCTCTAATAGAAAACACCCAAATTTGAATTGGGCCTTGGGCTAATTTTCAAAATTATTTGAAAAATTAAAAATATAAGATTTTAAATTTAAAAGTTAAATTTTAAACAAGATATAAGTATATTATAAAAGTTATAATATAATTTAATTTTTCAAAATGTTTGAAAACACACACACACACACACATATATATTAATTTCAAATTTTTTTAAAATTTATTAATAAGATTAATAAAATATAAAAATTAAATAAGTTAATTAACTAATAAATGTATACATGTATTATATATATTGTTATATATTATATTGTTTTAAAATGTTTAAAATAACATAAGTATACATGTATGAATATGAAATAAATTTTGAAATTAAAATAATTTAATTAAATAAATTAATTATAAGGTTAAATAATTAAATAATATACGCATGTACATAATTTATGTGTTATACTATAAAGGTTATAGTATACAATAAATATTAAATATAAATGTTATATTAAGATAATATAACATTAATTAAAATGTTAATTAATTAAAATTAATTAAATAATATTTAATTAATATAATATATACATAAGACTATTATATAAGCAATATGAAATATAAAAGTTATATAGTATTAAAACTTATATAATATGAATCTTTGCAGTTAAAGCGCTTAGCGGCTCTATAGCGGTGGAGGTGCAAAAAGTTATAGCGGGGATATATCGGAGAAGCAAAAAGCTTCATTAGATATAAAATCAAATATTTAAAGTTAATTTATTCTCATTCTCACATTATTTATGTAGGAAAAGAAATATTTTTTAATCTGATTTAACAAAAGCGAAGAATATCATGATTTATGTAGACTACATTTGGTGACTACAATAAATTTCTAACTTATATCGAACACATATACCTTAAAATTAGGTCTTTGCTTTAACTTTGTTGATTTGGTTAAAAGAGAACTAGTCAAATCAACCATTGTATATTAATGTTGCTAAAGAGGATGCAAAAACACCTTGATCTAGCGGGTGTAGGGGAATAGTGGGGCTTAAAGCGGATCTACTTTTTAATAACGCAAAATTGAAACAGCGTAGCGGTCGAAAAGCGCTATGCGCTATAGCGAGGATTTTACTAGGCTTTAGCGTAGCTTTAACTGCACAGATATGAACGTATAAACTAAAGGTGGAATATTAATGTAATAACCCTGGTCAAGATTACCTAAAATTAAACATAAAATAAGATTTACTTTAACTTAATTAATTTTAAGATGAAATCGGGGAATTTTATTTGGTTTTGTTTCTAATTTGAAATAAATTTGGAATTAAATAAAAAAATGAGTTTTCCATGTGAGATAAATATAATTGGGAAATTTATAGTAAAATGGTTAGAAATTTATATTAATAAATTTTTGAGATGAAATATCCATTTTACAGACCTAAATATAACTTTTATGCATTTTTATATAATTTCTATGAATTCATATGCATATATTTCATGCATAAAATTGTATTTAAACTATTAGGGACATTTAATCATGTAAAATGGATACAGAATTATTTTATGAAATTTAATATGATGGTATCAGGTCTAAAAAGTATTTTTGTGGAATTTTATTTAATATATATGAATTTATAAAGACGCGATTTCATAATATATAAAAATCAGCCCAGTTTTGTGTTAAAATGATTTGAGATATAAAATCACATCAAAATGGTATAAAAATGATTTCTGAAGTTAAGATATATATATATATGTGTGTGTGTGTGTGTGTGTGAATTTATGAACTTAATTATCGATTTATAGATATATATTCTAAGAGATATGATTTATTTAGTGAGAAATGGAAAGTAAACAATGTATTGAGCTATGAAATGAATTATAATGAAATAAATATATACAAATATTATAGAAAAATATTTATAAATTGCAATTTGAGATATCAGATCTTACTATGATATTATTTTGAATTTATAATGATTTTTAAAAGTATTTGAAGATCTATATGTGAAAAGACTATATTTCTATTTTCTAGAAACTAGTTTGGAAACACCGATTTGTAAAACAATTATGAAAAGATTTCTTTTTAAATTTTTTGACGAAATGAAAGTAGAAAGGTAGTAGAGAGTAAAATTTATAAGAAAGCGGATCGGGAATTTGATTAAAAACGAGCAAGAAACAGGCAAAACAAAAATATGTGATTTACACATAAAAGGTTGTCTGCTTCAACCGGCCATCACAGGTGCATCGATGGGCCATATTTTGATTAGGTTTTCTGATCAAACAAGGCCAAATCGAAGGGGGTTTGGTCTGGGGTTCTTCTGGGGTATTCGAGCAGCGATTAGGCCACGTCTTTGGATTAGAATTCCATGCTTGTTTTGAGTTTTGGCTTGTTAGTGTTTGATTAAAATTTGTGAAAATAATTTATAAATTATGAAACATTGTTTGAAATGCAAAATGGTGTTTTATAAATAAGGAAATAAGAAGAAAGGGATAATACATTATCTTATTGGGTTGGTAGCATACCTAAGGCCCATATAGTAAGAAGATTGGAGAGAAGAAAATAAACATATACATTTATTTCTTACTCCTCATTCTCATTTCAGCCAAACAAAGCTTTAAACCAGTAAATCAATTCCTCCATTTTCTAAAACCCTAGAAATCTATTTAGGCCCAAATCAAATCTTAAACATAGGGATTTTGATCTATAAATGTAGAAACCAACCATAGGTAAACTCCTACACCCTCTATTATCTCTATTTGAGTTATTGATTTCAATTTTGTTTGATTACAATCTTTCCTTTTTCCAATTTGCTGAAGCTAAACTTAGGTAATACCTAGGGATGCTAACCTAAGTGAATCCACGTCTTTTGTGATCAAATCAAGCTTAATTAGGTGAGTAATCCTCACACTTCTAGACTACATTGTATGATTGTGGCCGTTGTTTTGTTGCTTGAACATATGATGAATTTGGATCCAATTTTTGTGTGATATCTCTAGCTATATGAAACTTCCCCCTCAACTTGCTAGAAACCCTTGGCAAATGATCTTATAAATCATCGATTTGAAGTTGTTTGATTGCTTGCATGATAGCTAATTCAGTGTAGTAGAAGTCTAGGCTCAATTCAGTGAAGAAATCACTACCAACGGGCAATCGGAGCATCGTCGACGATGCCTGGGGCTCGGTCCAGGGCATGCCAACTGGTGCACTGGTCATGATGATCAGTGGACCAATCATGACTTGGGCTGAGACTCAGGTCATGCTGTTTCAGGGTTTGTTTGATACTGTTTGCTCCTTCGTTCGTCCGTTTGACCGCTTGAACCTAATTGTTTGATTTTGGTGCTGTTTTCTATGCTGATTTCAACGTTATTTATGGATTTGATTTATGAATTTGAGAATTCATTTTAAAGTTATTATACTGTAGAAATTATCCATGGGTTCATGGAGATTATACACAAGTTTTCTAGCACACTTTCAATCAGAATTTGAAAAAGGCTGATTTCCAAATTAAAGTGTTTTATCTAAATCTCTTCTAGTACAACTTATTTTCTATAATAATTCTATATACATATATTGTTATTTATTATAATAATAATGGTTTTATATTGAGATGAGACAATATTCCAAATTAATCCTATTTACACTTATGTATAAAGAGATTTTGCAAAGGTTTTCCAATATATATATATATATGTGTATGTGTATATATATTAGCTTACTAACAATGTCTAAATATATTTATAAATGTAAAGGTTTAACAAACTACTTTTTCTCATATAAATATTAGCTTATAAACTAATATATAGTTTTAAGAAGGTTTTTCAAAGCTTAATACTTTTATAAAATTGCACGACATCGATCGAATGAGGAATTGATTTAAACGGGTTAATAAAACGAGTGGTTTGGAACGCTCGCATTTATTTTTCCGATTAATTCCCGAGCTTGTTCGAATGAGCCATTTATGCACACGAGTGGAGTTTACTAACCTGTAGCAAACGTTTAAATAAACCCGTGTGGTATGAGACTCACAGTTGTTATTTATTCTATTACTATTCAGGGGTATATGACACTTATTAATGAATTTCTGACTCGCTCTTGAAGTTAATAGGCGTTCGCCTATCTTAGAGTTTATAGGTTTGTACCTATCTTGGATTTTTTTTATAGGTCTTATTCCTATCTTATAGTTCATAGGACTAGTTCCTATCTTGGAGTTCATAGGTCTCACACCAATCTTGGAGGTTTATAGGCTCTTGCCTATCTTGGAGTTTTATGGGAACTATACCCATCTTGGAGTTTATAAACATATGTCTATTTTGGCTGTACATGCATGTAGGTGAATTTATTCACCAATCTTGGAGTTGGCGCCTTTTTTCCTTTTGATATGATTTCTGGATTTCTATTGTTGATTTCCAGATTATATGTTATTTGTGTTATCACCAAATAGTTTCGGGGGGTTTTTCTTTTAGGAGCTATCTTGGGTTTTGATATTTGGTGATTACATCTTTGGGTTTATTAAAGCATTCTTGATGTTTGCCGATAATTGGCTTTGTGATTATATTTGAGATCATTTCATTTCATCCATTATTTATCTTGCCTAACTCATTCATTATAGTCTAGACTGACCCGTTTATTATTTTATAATACTCGGGTCAAACCGAGATATTTCAGGTGCTCCAGTTTGATAGTTCTAGAGAGGATTCACTCCAGATATCTAGTTATCTTTCATACTACTAGCATCTCATATATATATATATTCATGTAGTGTTGTATCTTATATTAAGACTAGACTCTTTTGTGTACATGTTTATTTCATGAGATGTAGTACAAATGTATTATGTGGATCGTTATGACCACAGTCTTATTTGTATCTATATACTCCATTCAGTTTGTATCCATTGTATATTCCGCTGTGTACATTCTATACCCTGTGATTCTGTGTTGTATCATATATTGTTCTAAATATTTACTTAGATTCCATAGATTTGTTTTGAACCTGAATTGCATATGTCGATTTCACTTGATTAAATAAAAATTATTTTGGCTTCTAATCGACGTATCAATGCTTGTTCAATTCAAATTTAGAAATGGTCACTCCTAACTAGCCCATTCTCTACACTAACAGATAGTATTACCCAGTAATACCCTTTGTTAGTGTGGCTCTCGGGGTGGGGTGTCACAATTAAAGAAACCTAAATAGAATTAAGGAATAAATACATAAGTAAATGTACGTATACCGTGATTTCCGATGTGTCCGACACTTGAATCATGAGAGTAATTCATAAGAATTATATTATTCCATAAGTCAATATCACTCAATTTTAAATATATTGAAGATTATGAACTTCAATATAATGTTGTTCTTTACGATTTATATATTAATAGTGCAACGACCTAGAATTTTATCACTTTAATTTATGAATATTATATTTATTTTAAATATTCAATTAATGGTATTAATAATTAAAATATCCTTTATTATTAATAATTAATGTTGGTGAAATGGTTTGCAAAATGTGTTTACAAAAATAGTTAGTTCAAAGGAAAACAGCAAATGTGATTGGAAATCGTTTTCTGAATTTTCAACTTTTCGGTGTCTAAAAGTTGTTGGAAACGTTGTGCACATTTTAGTTAACATATATTTGATTATAAGTATGGTTAAGGATATTACAATGGTGAATAATGGTTTACTTGAGTAAAAAGTAAAAGATGTGACACTTTTCAAATAAAAATTTAAATAAGATATAAAGTATGACATGTCACATTATCATTTCACATCTTAGTACAAAGAAAAGTTTAACATGTTGGGCAAAAGGGATCCTCCATGTATGTTGTGTGTACAACATGGTGATGAGGGTGGATATGTGAGGTGTTCAAAAATGAGTGGATGGCATTCTAACAAAGGGCATTTTGGTAATTTTATAGTTTCAATTTATATAAAAGAAAATTCAAATTTCTTTCTCCATCCTCATTTCATTTTCCACTTTTTTAATTTCCTTTCATCTTCTTCCTTAAGTTTTCAACACTGTTTAACGATGGAATTTCTATCGAATTAGAAAACCGTCGAAAAATTTCAAATTAAAAATTTATACTGCAAGCGCACGGTGTACGATTGTAGCATGTATGCGAGTACGGGTCGATCCGCAGGGAATTGTAGATTTTAACTTTCTATTCAATCAAATTAACCAAAGTTGAAAATGTGATTAGCTAAAAATGTAGAAAACTAGCAAAAGAAAATTGATAAAAATATGAGAGTGTTAAGACAATTTAGAGGTAATTTCCACTCTCTAGATCACATAAATCAACAAAATGAAGTTATGATCGCCCTTTGGTCATTAGTGAAATTAGTTGATGTGCTTATCATAAGTATGGTGTATTTGTGCTATTAATTAGCCCAATATAAATCATCAAACTATAACACAACCACTAATACACATTAAAATCTCATGAAATATGACAACAAAGTTGAAAGCAAAATCTATTTTAAGCATGGCCTATTAACTATTAATTAGAAATATAAGCCATCAAATTTTAATTTCAACATTCACTTTTTTGCCATAATCATATATAAATGAAGAGGCAATTTGTGATTCATATGACTAAGCATAGCCTATTTGTTTTGAACAACATAAGCTATCAAACTCAATACTCAACACAAAATTACATAAACATCATTTTTCCATGAAGCACAAAAAGAGAACATAAACATCAAAATATTGCATCTACATACTAGAGAGCTTCATTACCCCTAAATTGAAGGGATTAGGCTCTCATATTTGTTATCAAATCAACAAATGTAGCTTGCAACATGAAATAAAACAAGAAGAAAAGGAGAGAAAAATGAAAAGAAAAACTAATCTACTTGCATAAATAAATAAATCTACACTACTAACATGAAAGGAAATAAACAAGGAAAGAAAAAGAACATATATTAACTTGCATAAAAGAGCAGTACATAAAAGAAATGGCTAAGTAGCCATGAAAAGAAGAAGAAGCTTTCTTTTATTCCTAAGCTAAAAACTAACTAAGAGGAAGAGGAGGTTACATGAAGATATGGGGTATTTAAACAAGTTAGAAATCCTAATCCATATTTTTCGGGAATGCCCAAACTACCCCTTAGGAAGTGTGGTGGCCAAGTAACATTAGCATCCACTAATCATCTATTAAGTATGCATGAAGATTTAATGACCTTTTAGCATGTGCATTAGCTCCTAAGTATAAATTAAGGTATGTGGGTAAGTGGGGTCCTCCATGATCTTCACTTTGAATTATTTCCATCTTCATTTGTTCTCTTCACTCTTGTGCATACATATATCATCATGAAACCACTTGTAAAATTCACTAAATTTCCTACAAAACAACATAGAAAATTCCAAGTAAATTTTTTCAATTTAATAAATGCACAAAAATGACCATTTCCCCCTATATGAAGATGAATATGTGACAATTTGAAAATAATTTGAATTTTGGTTTAAACAAGTGAAAATACCCAATATGATCATTTATTTAATTTAAATAGATTAAATATGGTGGTAAAAATATGCACATTTACGTGCACATCAAACACCTTTTAATAACTTCCAAATAATTCCTAAGTTTTAAAAATCACTTCTTTCTTCCTTTTAATTTTTAAAAACACTTAAAAATCACTCCTTTCTTCTTCTCACGCCTTCTTTCTCCTAAAACAAGCCCACACCCTCTTCTACACCCTTGGTCGAGCCCATAGAACCATAGGCCGAGCCCATTTTTCAAGATCCAAGACCAAAAAGTAGTTTTTACTAAAAGAGATCCAAGATCTAAGGCTATTTCAAGCTCTAGTCATAATTTGGTTTGTTTTCATAGCTTTAATGGTGAGTAAAATTCATTTCTTTTTGGGAAAGACTTCACCTTTATTATTTTATCCATTATTATTCTAAATTATTGGTTAATTTGATGGATTATTTATGTTGTTCGGTTATATATATGTATATATATATATATATGTATATATATGTATATATATGTATATATATATATATATATATGCTTGTATGTGATATTGAGTTAGACTTGAAATTTGAAGTCTAAATGTTGTGAATGGTTGGAAAGATGTGATCTTGCTCACGGTTTGTGGTCGTGGCATGTAAATTAATGTTAAGGTCATGTGCATGTCTTGTATTTGCTAAGAAATTAGCATTTTGACTTCTTAAAGTGACTTGAGATCTTTTAAACTAAACCATGTTTTTACTAGTATAATTTACTAAAAATATTTCAAAGTTTCAAACTTTATTTTAGTTTTCAAAACCTCTTCCTGTGTTTTATAAAGTTAATAAAGTTCTAATGAGTAAAATTTGAAATGTTAACTTAGAAACTAACTTTAAGTTATGGTATCCATAGCGATAGTCACTATGGATGCAGTTCGACAAATCGAACTTTTTTTCTAAACTCAAAGTGTTTTATCTTAAATATTTTGGAAAGTATTTTCAAAACATACTTTAAGTATAAAAGTTAATAATAACTAAATTATGTATGAGTTTTAAATATTATTTAATTAATTAGTTATTTAAAGATAATTATTAATTAATTAGTAATTAAGTAAAAGTAATTAGTACTTAAGAATTAAGTAAGTTAATTTTAATTAATTAATTAAGAGAGTTTTAATCAATTATTAATTAAGTAAAGAGTTAATTAAGTATAAATTTTTATTTAATTGTTTTATAAAGTTAAATTATTTAATAAATTATTATTTAATTAGGGTTTAATTATTAGTTAATTAACTAAGAATTAATTAAGGTTTAAAAATTTTAATTAAGATTAATTAGTAACTAATTTAAGATCTAATTATTAATTAAATAAAGGTCAATTTTTAAAATTCTATCAGTTTTATGAAAAGCAGTTTTCCTTTATAAGTAAATAAGTTCTTAAAAAAAGGGATATCTTTGTTTGTGCTATTAAGTAGCCAAACAAATGTGAATAAGTTATACCAAACTTTGACATCTGTTTAGCAAAATAAATCCCTGTTTTGCTATAACTTAATTAAATAGATTATTCGGGCATCTATTTAGCAGCATAAATCCCCATGTTGCTATTATATTGATTTGGACACTGAATTGTATGCCAGTTGATTTACACTGAGAAAGTAATGTGTTAGCTATTGATGGCTATTTACAGATATTATTTACATTTTCATTGGCTTATGTAAATACCAGTTATGTGGCTTGAAAAGTCAAATTGAATAAAATGGTAACTTGATTTAGTACAATTGTGGTCGTTAAGCCTCTTTCCAAATTTGTAAAGTTATGAATTCAAATTAACTTCAATTTAAGTGTTTATTAATGATGTTTAACTTAACTAATTATTTTATCAATAGTAATTTAAAGTTAAGTAATTATTTACTTATGATGTTAAAAGGTAATTAGTTAATTGAATAAGATGTTTATAAATGATGAATTGTTTATATAAAGGATTATACCTGGGAAAAAAGGGATTTATTTAAAGGAGGTTTTCAAATAATATTTGGTAAATGATATTTTATAAACGATTTTTATAAAGGAGCTTTAAAGGAAGATTTATAAAAAAGTTTTATTGATAGAAAGGGATATTATAAAACATTTTAGAGATTTATAAAAGAATTTTATAAATTAAATTAGAGATTTATAAAAGCATTTTAAATATGAAATGGGCTTATAGGAAAGGGGATTTTCAGGAATGAGATTTATTTGACCATTAATCCTTCTTAATTATGGTGGTATGGAAACACTCTTTCCATACTTAACACCGAAGGATAGTGGTTTGGTTTATAGTAAGAAATATTTTAAATAATTTTTGTTTTGGCCCATTTAAATATGATTTGGAAAAAGGAAATCTGCCTCAAGTTTTGTTAATAAACTTATACCGTTGAGATAAGTATATGGATATTTTCTAAGTATTGAAAATATAATGGTTTGGAATATACTTATACCACTGAGATAAGTATATAAATGTTTTCTAAGTAATGAAAAGAGAAGGGGTTTGGGAAAATCTCTTTTGTAAAGGTATTTTAAATCAAAGGTTTGAAAAGTGATTTGATTTATGGAAAGATTAATTAATAGAGGCTTAGTTGATCCCACTGGAAATTAAATTTATGTTTGATTGTTTGATAGTTAAATAACCGACTATCAAATCTAGACCAAAATATAACTTTGGAAATATCTAGGAGAAACACGTGAGTTATAGGGCACAGTCATCTTGATGATGTTGTACTATGCGTAGAAATCTCGTTTGTTCTTCTAGGATAAATGACAGGGAGATCCATCTACTTAAATGGTTAGGGGGTGATCCTGGCTTCTATTTATTGTTTGTATATTTTTAAAAGGACCGGAATTGAGTTTACCGAAAAATATCGAATGTTGGTTCAAAGAGCTATGATCAGATAAGTATGAATTATCCGTAAGCCACTTCGAACCAGCTCAAATGTTCGAATTGAGGAAGATGATGGAATCAAAGACGAAGCTCTTTGAATTACAAGGGCTATTTGCTACTAATTCTGAGGGTGATTCCAAAATGGATGTAGTAGAAGTAGTGCCTTCGGTTTGTTCATATCGAGAACAACTTGTATAGACGAATGTTGGTACTATATTGTTGCTTGGAGGGTAGTGTTACCATTCTAAGTGGGATTGCTATATAAAGGTGAAACGTAATCTCAAGCCTCAATAACTGGGAGTGACTAAAATTAGGGGAGATGCAGCAGGGATAAGTGGTTCACACCCATTAGGGTATGTGATCACCCATATATATATATATATATATATATATGGATTTGGTTGTGCATGAGTGCTCTTAAGGAAAGGTTGCAAAGCAACCAGGGTATGACATATTCGGCACTATCCAGTAAGGGGTAGACCGATCCTGTGTTGGCAAGGGGTCTAAGTGAGACCCTTAGTACATTTTTTAAAGGTGTACCATGGTAGGTGGTACCCCGTTGCCTTGTTATTGTATGGAATCCATTCTCCAATACGTACCTTTATGGATTTAGTTGTATACCTATTATGCTGGAATTTAATTAATGTAACAATTTCAGCTATGATTCAATATTTATTTTCAACCCCTAGACATTATTATAATATCACTAGATTTTATAATAAAATGTTTTGGTTATCGTAAGGTAAAAACCTATCCGTGTTTATGTGCGACATAATCTTACGAGATACTTTTTTATTTTAAAAGGTTTTATAAGATATACCAGACAGATCCGGGCGTTATTATTCTTATAATGTGTAACGACCCGCTATTTTGGACCATTCAAATCGACAATAATCCACACATGTCAGACTTGAATAATTCAAAATAATAGATTGTTAATTTAAATTTGGCAAAACTTAGCATATACAATAAATAAATAATCACAGATCACAGACACAGAGTAATATAACAATAATGCAGCGGAAACAAAAGAATAGTAGTTCATGAAGCTACCATATATATATAACAGAGTTAAACAAGATACAACAGAGGTCACGAATACATAGATATCTCAATACAATAGTCAAATACAAGATCTGAATACATCACTGGAATCAACTGAATAACTGAAAGCTGGATAGATAGCTGGATCTCCAAGCGAAGCTCCAACTCCAAAGGTGAGTCTCGAATACTGGTATACTCAGTCTGACCCGAGCGTAAAGAAAAACAAAACACTCGATTCAGGATTAACATTCTTATATCAATAAATCCAACTCAAGTGAAATAACAACTGAAATACAAGTAACTCCAAGGATGTTTGGGATAACCATCCTCTAAGGATCCGTTAAACTATTTACTATGTAGTAGTGTACGCTAAGTAGATAATGTCTAATCAGTAAAGTACGATATCAAAATAGTGTTAAGTCATGGCCCATTCCACCCTTAACACATTTTATTCCCAAGAGCATATACAAGACCGTAGTTTCCCCAAAACCGGAAGTCACCAGAGGGCAATCCATATACTAAAGGTACAAACCAAAACGTAGTGGTCACGAATAGGATAATCAGTATGACAAGGTACATGAGGCGATACCAACTAGGATACTAGTAGTTGCGTGATCCGGACTGATGTTGAGCATAGCAGCTACTACCTCAACACCACGAAACAACACTCCCAAATCAAGGGGTGCACCCAAATCGAATCACAAAAGTAATAGATATGGTATCGAAGAAGTGTGTCCGCTAGAGATGGCGATCCTCAATGGCCCGGCGTGGCTCCTGTTTTAGTCATGTCAGGGGTCATCCAAAATCGTTCTCTTTCTTCAGTCAACGCGTTCATCAAAACCATCCACTTCGTTCTGGATCAACACTCCGCGTATATTAGTTATTAAAGTGGTTTCGGTATCGACAAAGAGTATGTCCATATCCGATCCTGGTCTCTTTAATAACTACGTATTATTACACCGATGGTCATTTAATAAATTTTCAAAATAGTTATATTTCAAAACCGACATATCATTGCCATTTCAAAACCATATCAATACGATATCGCTTTTCCTTCAAATAAATCCATTTCCAAAATCATATCACTTTCCAAAGTTACATCGCTTTCGAAATCGTAAGTCTTTTAAATCAAAACACTTTGGAAATCAAAACCTTGAAATCCATAACACTTTGAAATCCTAACACTTTCCTCTTAAACAGTTTAGATATTAAAATTTGTATATATAGAAAAATAGTTTATAAAATAAAATAGTTTATAAAATAAAATAGTTTATATAAAATAGTTATAAGTTAAAATAAAATAATTTATACTGAAAATGATTTATATTAAAATAATTTATATTAAAATTTATAAAGTAAAATATAAATAGTTTTAGATATAGTTTAAATACTTTATATAAAATAGCTTCCTCAAATTTCACAAATCAATTCACATAAACTCGAATTCCAAAATTAAAATTTAATTAAATCTCAAATCATCAATTTCAATTCAATTTAGTTTCTCAATAAACCCCTTCAAATTATCGATTTCAAATGCCTATTTGAACCATAAATAAACCATTTCAATTTCAATATATTTCAAAGTTTAAATATTCGACATTTCTAAACTAAATTCGATAATTCAACTTATGTCCCAATTTAATTTCATTACATTTAGTTTCTGAAATATTTCTTTAATCATTTCAATACATCAATATACAACTTCAATTTACAAATTTATTGTTTGCACAAAAAATGGACAAACACCTCAAAGTCGTATGATTTAGCAGATCTTATGTTGTTCTTAGTGATTTGGGTGATTTATGCAAATATATGAAAAACAGGGGCTAAACTGTAAAAAGACACGCAGATTTATAGTGGTTCAGCCAGAATGTGCCTACGTCCACTTTATATATTATTTCTCTTCTCTTGTTTAGATTACAAGTACAAAGCTTTGATACAAGTAAAAGAAAGTTGTTTGAAAGTTCTTTTTGTGCTTCGAGCTCTCAAACTTGTCCCCTGTTGTTGTACCCTTGCCCCTCTATTTATAGAGTGAGGCTGGGGGTAGGGGTTTTGGATATGCATAACTGCTGGTGGGCCTGGGCTGATCTGATCTGGCCTGGCACGTTTTGGTCCGACATTGAGTTGGTATGGAGCTGAGTTGGTCCGGCATTGGGTTGGTCCGGCACAGAGTTGGTATGGAGTTGGTCTGGCACAGAGTTGGTATGGAGTTGAGTTGGTCCGGCATTGGGTTGGTCCGGCACAGAGTTGGTATGGAGTTGAGTTGGTCCGGCACAGAGTTGGTCCAGCTATGGAGTCGGTTCGGTGACGCTTGGATAGGTATTGGTCCGGTGGAGGCTGGTTCGTCCCTTGTTTTCTTCTGTTGGCTCGGTACCGAACGGTTCAGTGGCTCCTTTCTCATCTTGACTTGGTGGTGATAGAAACGTACCCAACATTTGCCCCCCAAAGTAGGGCATATGCTAACATATGTCGTGCTTTGTTTCAGGTTATCCAATTTTGACGTTCCTTCGCTTTTTAGTACCGAATCGGTTGGTCCGGAGGTTTACCTTCACCTATAAGTACGGAACTAGGGCCTCCGTTATTGCCCACCGAACGAGATTGCCGAATCAAAAAAAAAACTTCCTGCCGAATCAATCGTGTTGCCGAATCAGGTGAGTGCCGAATGGCTTCTTCGATTTACTTCGTTTTACCGAATGAACTTAATATAGGATGGTCTTGATGCCGGATGGACTTTATACCGGATGGACTTTATACCGGATGGACTTTATACCAGATCAACTTTATACCGGATGAACTTTATACCGGATCAACTTTATACCGGATGGATTTTATACCGGATGAACTTGATATAAACTTGCTCATTTCATACTTCTGCATCCTTCGTTCTAACAACGTGCTTTTTTGTGTTTGCAGATAAATGTCTCAAAGAGTAGAAACCCGATCGAAGAAAAAGAGATCTCATGACAGAGAAGAGTCTTCCGCCGTGCCCCCAGCTCAGCCAGGACCTGTCCATCACGGGCCCACCCCGAGATCATTAGTGGATGGATACGGTCCTCAGGAACTTCTTAACTCGCCTCCCGATTGCTTTCCTAGCTTACTCAAGGGCGAGCAACTCGATGTAATATCTCGCTCCTTCTGGATCGACCGGGCACGCATGTTATTGCCGGATGCGGGAGTGATGCCGTATGATCCTCCTGAAGGATATTTTGCCTACAGCAGATACCATTGCATGTGCGGGGCCATTCCGCCTCTCAACGCCTGGGTAGTCAGCTTTCTTACCTATCTAAAGGTAGCTTCATTCCAGCTTCAGCCCAACTCTTACGCCATTCTGGTGAGTCTCTTCGTCATCTTCCAGAGGAGATATGGGCGTCCTCCTTCCAACCGGGAGATCCGGTATTTGTACAACTTGAGAGGCTACAAGAAGGGGTCTCCCTACATCAGCTTGGAATCTACCGTATCCTTTAAGCCCGTCCTGGACCTATACTCGAAGTTCAGTATGTTTAAGAAAGAATGGTTCTTCATCAGGGATGACTCTGTTTCCATTCGTCGATTCACCTCCGGCTGTAAGTGTGAAGCTTTATTTATAATTTCCGTTATAACTGTAGTGCTTTATCTTACGTGCTTTTATTTCTTGCTAGCGACAGGTGGTTTTGCGGTTGTGGAGAATGATCGCCTGGTTCAGACGACAGCAGAGATAGAAGCTATTACTGGGAGAGATAGGTCAGCTGCCTATCTAATCAGGAACGCCACACTCTTGGAGTACAACTTGATCCTTCCACAGCAGTCCGTGGTCAAGCAGAGGGACACGGCTGAAGAGAAGGCTGCCCAAGCTAAAGAAGGGGCTGCGTCGAAGAGCAGAAAAAGGAGGCCCTTTTCGAAACATCCGGTTGCTGGGGGGAAGAAGCTCAAAAGGTCTGACGGTCCCTCTCCCAGCACACACCCGGATGTTCAGGAGGAGGAGGAGAAAGGTGAGGACGAAGGAGGTGAGGCTGAGTGCGGAAGTGACGGTGATCGTCATGGTGATGATGGTGGCGATGGACAGGGTGGTGATGGCCCCAGGGCTTTGTCTTCCGGGCAAGTAGGCGAAATGCAAGAGTGGACGGATGACGCTTTCCGTCAAGCCTTCGAAGGTTTGGAGGGGACGGAGAAGTCTAAGAAAGCCGATAACGTTGGGACCGGCGTCGATCGATCTTCTGGGAGCGCCTCTACCGAAGCAACTTCGGCGGTTCAAGGTGAATTTCACCTTACTCTTTTAATTCCTGAATGATGGCTCAATACATGTTGATGACACTTGGTTTTCATATCAGGAGTAGGTAAAACGGCCAAGGCCTCAGATCTTCGGCACAGACTTGAACAATACAAGCTCTCCAAAGCTTCCGCCAAGTCGAAGCCTTCGACCCACCATTCCGGGGATGTAGTTGGCTACCGTCCTCTTCTCGGGGTTATTGAAGAGGATGCTCAAAAGAGAAAGAGGAGTCGCTCCCTATCCGAGCCTTCACCTGGTCCCCAGCCCCCCATTCAGCCTCTTCATGATACCACGGAGGAGGATACTGAGTTCACACCTTCTCCGCACCCGTCTGGAAATCCTACCGTTACTCAGATTGATCGTCCTGGCTTGGCTCGTAATCCATTTGCGGATCATCCTGATCTGGATCCAAGTTCTCATGATATTTCCTTCGACGAGGTTACCGGTGAGCATCTTCTTCCTCGCAACCCTATGGTATAGGTGCTTGATGAGGCCAAGTCTTTGGACCTCGATTTGCTTACTACTCGGATTGTTACTATGGGGGACGAAGCTAAGGCAAACATCGACCGGGTTGCTGAGGAAACCAGGAAGTTGATGGGGCATCATGCCCGACTGGTCAAGGCCGGAGAGGAAATTGGGAGTGCCAACATAAGATTGCGGTTAGTGGTTTCTGACCAGGCCAAGCAACTCGCTGATCAGGACATCCAGATCTCTCAGCACGAGGCCGCCTCTGGACGTCTAAAGAAAACCATGGAAGAGGCCAGCCGGGCCGAACTTCGAAAAATGGAGGCTATTTGCAAGGAACGGATCGATATGGCCATTTCCACGATGGACGAGGTTCGGAAAGCAGATCTTGAGCAGATAGAGGAGTTATCTAGGAAGCTTGAGGCTGCAGAGCTTGCTCAAGCCAAGTTGAGGGAGGAGATGGAGGCGATGCGGAAATCCCTTCAGGCTGACTGCTCGAGATACCGATTGGAGAGAGATGCTGCCGTCGTAAGGTTGTCGGATTCCGAGGCCCGGGCGAGGGAGTTTGAAGAGAACGAGGGGCTGATGGAGGGGATGCTCCAGGATATGTACTTCCGTACTAGGAGGTAGGGTAACTTGTCCTGGATGGATGATTACCCTCGGGTTATGGCTAGGATCTATCTTAGGGCTCTAGAGGAGGCCCAGGCTGAGGCAGATAAGGAGGGTGGCGTGGCCTTTAGGATGGATACTGTTATCGCCCAGTTTACCAAGGGGGAGAAGGTGGCGGTGAAGGAGGGCATGCGGTTGCTTGCAGCTGAGGAGACAGGTGTGCCAGCGGAGGATGACGATCAAGTTGATCAAGGAACAGATGCTGGTAAGTCTTCCTTTCTAGTCTTTCCGTTAACTTGGTTGCTTACTACTAACGAATTCTTTTTCTGGCCGGACAGGTGGGCAACAGGACAAGGACAAGACTCCGACGCGGTCGGCTCCTTGATTAGACCTAGAAAATTCTTTTTGTGGACTTGACATGGCTGTATATGTTAGTCTTAAAACAGTAGAGTAACTCTTAGGTTGTAATTTTTGCTACTTGTAATAAATAGCTCTATTCTTGATGTGTAATTCTTTAACTTAAGCTGGTTTTGTCGTTTTTTGAATGTTTTTTGCTATTTTAACATGTCGTATGAGAAATATAGCTATGCATATTCTTGTAATCAAATCGTGTTTGATGTCAGGTTTTTGTTTAAAACATAATTTCATGACTTACAATGTTAGCGTGAAGTGTGCATAAATTATAGTCACATGTTTACACATGAAAGAAGGAAATACCGCCCTTTATATCTTGCTTGTAGATGGAAGTCTTGAATATCCTGTGTGACCGAGTATGGGATGCGGTCCAGTATCTTGCTGTGAGCATCCGCTTCCATTAGTGAACGTCTCCGGTTCTGTGTCCTGTACTTCAGGGATTGTTACAAAGGATAGGAGAAAAGTTTCTTAAATAAAATTGAAATATGTGAAGTAGTAAAACTTCCAATCACGGAAGGCCTTCGATGTGCTTAAGTTCGTGGCAAACGGGCTTTGTAGTCACTTTCCCTAGCTGTGGGTCTTGGAGAGATTTGTCACCCATCTTACGCCTCCGCGGGGAGTTAATTCTTTTTTACCACAGCCGCACTTAAGACACATCGGAGTCGAGATCGCGCACAGTAACTACCCGGGCCATTATGGCCCGTAATCGTGGGTATTATTCGATTTACTGTGTCCGGCTAGCGTGGGTGCCGATCGTCAACCGTGAACTGCCCCTGGCTGGCCACACCTTATGTTGGGGCTTATAGTCGGTTCACAGTTGCCGGCGAGCCGAACGCCGTAATGAGCTGCCTTGGCTATAGTCGGCCTTCTCGGTGGCTTATAATTGGCTCATTACAGTTGGCTTTAAGGGCCGTCGCGAGCAATGAGTTAACCCGCAGCAGAGGGATGCTGGAGCGAAAGTGTCTCATTGGCGAGGGCATAGATTCGCATAGTACCTGTTAGGTCTTGTCGAGGTGAAGTTGCGCTGTGGAGTGCTTTGGGTGGAAACGCTATACGCATAGGATTTTGTCCAACAGAAAAGGATAAAGTTAACAAGTAGCCAAGATATAAAGGAACAAGTTAAAAAAGAGACAAGGTTTTTTTAAAGTCGTTCGGCACGAAAAGGCCTACGTCCACTGATTCTCTTTGTTAATTCACTTCATATGGGCAGTACAAGTTAAGAAAAGTATCGACGGAGGTGTTGGATGTTCCATGCCCTCTGGAACACCTCTCCGTCCACTGTTGACAAAATATAAGCTCCATTGTGGAGATCTTTATGAATTACATACGGTCCATCCCAGATTGGGTCTAGTGCTCCAGGGCGAGGGAAGATTCGCTTGAGGACAAGATCTCCTTCTTGTAAGGTACGATGCTTGACTTTGGAGTTGTATTGTGCTGCTACTTTTTGCTTGTGGGCTGCTGCTTTAAGGATTGCATCATTTCTTCTCTCCTCAACTAGATCCAAAGACATGTGAAGGAGTTCTTCGTTCTCTTCTGGGTTATAGTGGACCCTATGGTGGGAAGGCACAATGGTTTCAACTGGGAGCATAGCCTCCGATCCATATGCCAAAGAGAAAGGAGTATGCCCCGTCGATGTTCTGAAAGATGTGCGATAGGCCCACAGTGCCGTAGGGAGTTCGTCCACCCAAGCGCCCTTTGACTTTTCGAGCTTCTTTTTTATTAGAGTTTTCAGAATTTTGTTGATGGCTTCGACTTGTCCGTTTGCCTGGGGATACGCTACGGATGAGAAGCTTTTGTGAATTCCATGCTCTTGGCACCAGTTGGTGAATTCCTCGTTGTCAAACTGGAGTCCATTATCTGATATGATTTTGAGTGGGACTCCGTACCTGCACAGAACATTTTTGATCAAAAAGTTAATAACTTTTGTTGAAGATACTTTATTCAGAGGTTCTGCTTCCACCCATTTGGTGAAATAGTCGACTGCCACTATAGCATATTTGGCCCCGCCTTGGCCCATTAGCAGCTCGCCGACTAAGTCAATTCCCCATATTGCGAAGGGCCAAGGGCTGGTCATTTGAGTAATCTCAGTTGTTGGTAGCCGCGGAATCTTGGCAAACTTCTGGCATCTGTCACACTTTTTGACAAAATCTAAGGCGTCCTTGCTTAAGGTGGGCCAGAAATATCCATATCGGAGTATCTTTTTTGCTAATGTTTGCCCTCCGGTATGATCTCCGCAGCTTCCCTGATGAATGTTGGATAAGATTTCCCTAGCTTCCCTCCCAGCGACACACCTTAATAACGGGTTATAAAATCCGCGCCGATAGAGGATGTCTTCTTGTATTGTGTAGCGGGAAGCTTTCCTCAAGATTTTCTTGACTTCGTTGCGCCCGTTGGGTAGTGTGCCGCTTTGTAGGTAGTCTCGGATGGGAGTCATCCAAGTTGCTTCTTCGGTTGCAGCTATCAGATTCACTTGCTTAAAACTTGGGGTCGGTTGCTTTGAGATGGTTACTGCTCCGAAGATGGCGCTGTCTCTCACACTTGCTTGCTTTGCCAATTCGTCGGCCTCTTGGTTCTCTTCCCGAGGGATGTGTTTGACTAAGTAGTGGTTCAATCGGCTGAGAAGTAACTTGGTCTTCTTTAAATATGCTATGAGTCGTTCTTCTCGAGCTTGGAATTCTCCTAGTATTTGATTGACAATAAGTTGAGAATCACTATGAAGACACAAAAAATTGGCTCCGATTTCTATGGCAAGTTCTAATCCAGCTATCACTGCTTCATATTCTGCATCGTTGTTGGTGGCAGCGAACTCCAACCTTATAGCATAGTGCAGCTTATTTCCTCTGGGAGTGATTATTACCACACCTGCCCCCGAGCCTTGTTCGTTTGATGCACCATCCACAAAGAGGTTCCACTTGATATCTTCTGCTATTTCCAATTGCTCCTTATCTTTGTTGGTAGTGAATTCTGCAATGAAATCAGCCATGGTTTGTCCCTTGATGGCGGTGCGAGGGTGATAGGAGATATCATACTGACTTAGTTCAATGCACCATTTAAGTAGTCGCCCAGAAGTGTCGGGACGATGGAGTACCTGCCTCAGTGGTTGATCGGTCAGAACTTTGATGGAATGGGACTGGAAGTAGTGACGCAGTTTCCGTGATGTGATTAGTAAACAGTATGCTAGCTTCTCAAGTTTAGGATATCTGACTTCTGCCCCCGTAAACCTCTTGCTGACGAAGTAAACTGGCCGCTGCGTGCGGTTGTCTTCCCTTACCAAGGCAGCGCTTAGGGCGTGAGATGACACAGCAAGGTATAGGTATAATTCTTCGCCTTCGCTTGGAGTCGAGAGTACCGGTGGTTTCTGTAGGTGTTCGATTAAGTTAAGGAAAGCGGTCAAGCATTCGTCGGTCCATTCGAACTTTCCTTTGTCTTTCTTTAGAGCTTCGAAAAAGGGGACGCACTTGTCCGTTGCTTTGGAGATGAATCGGCTTAGGGCGGCCACTTTTCCATTCAGGCTTTGCATTTCCTTTCGAGTGGAAGGTATCTTGATACCTTTTAGCGCTCGGACTTGATCAGGGTTTGCTTCAATCCCTCTGGCATGGACGATGAACCCTAAGAACTTTCCTGATGATACTCCGAAGGAGCATTTTAGAGGATTCAACTTCATTCCATACTGGCGAAGTACTTGAAACATCTCGCCTAGGTGGCTTACGTGATCGTCGGCTTTCCTTGACTTTACCAGCATGTCATCCACGTATACTTCCATAGTTTGTCCTATTAGTCCTGCAAACATCTTGTTGACGAGGCGCTGGTAGGTGGCTCCTGCATTTTTAAGTCCGAAAGGCATTACCTTATAGCAGTATAAACCCCGGTCGGTGATGAAACTAGTGTGGTCTTGGTCGGGAGCATGCATAGGAATTTGGTTATATCCTGAGTATGCGTCCATAAAAGATAAGAGCTCGTGCCCGGCTGTGCTGTCTACAAGCTGGTCGATTCGAGGAAGTGGGAAGCAGTCCTTTGGGCAGGCGTCGTTTAGGTTGGAAAAGTCAATGCATGTTCGCCACTTCCCATTAGCCTTCTTTACCAGCACTGGGTTAGCGATCCATTCCGGGTAGATGGCTTCTCGTATGAAGTCATTGGCGAGCAGATTCTTTACTTCTTCGTCGAGGGCTGCTGACCGCTCTGCCCCCATACTTCTCTTTCTTTGTTTTACGGGCGCCTTGGTAGGATCAATGTTTAATACGTGGCATGCTATGTCGGGGGAGATTCCGGTCATGTCAGCGTGTGACCATGCGAATACATCCAAGTTGTGGCGGAGAAAATCGATGAGTTGTTCCTTCAACTCTGCTTTTAGTTGGGACCCAATTTTCAATAGTCTACTTGAGTCGTGCTTGTCTACAGATATAAACTCCATAGCCTCTGCAGGCTCGGCGGTGGCCTCCTCCTCTTTGTCCCTAGGGTCTAATTCATTGAAAGGGTCGCTGGTATATCGAAGAGGAGGGGCTTTCTTTAGTTGCTATGCTTCTAGACTTTTCGTGCAGAGGGCAACCTCTACACCCTTCCCTTTATCCTTCCTGTGGTTGTTGCGAAGTTCAGTCACATAGCAGTCTCGAGCAACGTCCTGGTCTCCTTCTACTTCCCCTACTCCATTGTCCGTTGGAAATTTCATCTTTAGGCACCATGGGGCTAGGACAATTTGGAAGTCAGACAAGGCTGGCCTTCCTAAGAAGGCGTTATAGGCCGAATGGTTTTCTATTAGCACAAACGTCTGTTTTCGTACAACGGAGCGGGGATGGCTTCCAATCTCAACAAAGAGGTCTAGCTGCCCGAGGGGCATCTTCGCATCTCCAGTGAAACCGTGTAGTGGTTTATCGCAGGGAGATACATCCTTCATTGATAGTTTCATTTTGTCGAATGCATGTTTGAACAGGATATTTACTGAGCTTCCAGTGTCTACCAAAATTCGGTAAACTTCGGCGGGACCGAGCCGGGCAGCGATAACCATGGGATCCATGTGAGGGTATTGCCTTCCTTCTAGGTCACGCTTACCGAATGTGATGTCATCGCTTTCTTTCCGCTTCGGGTGGCGCTCTTCTATAACCGAATTGACACAGTCTTTATTGTCTCTAAGCGACTTTCCATATCTTTCCAGCTTCTGTCTGCGATGTGCGGTCCTCCCGAGATGGTATGGACCACTATCTTCTCTTGATTAGAGCCGCTAGTGTTGTGGTTTCCTCTGCCGATCTCCGGTGAGGGTAGCCTTGGGTTCTCACTGGCAGGAGCTAGAGTCCTGTCCTGACTTTTTACATAGCGTTCCAGTTTCTTCCTTCTGATGTGTTCCTCAATCAAGTCCCGGAGATGATGGCATTCATTGGTATCATGCCCATGAGATTCATGGAAGCGGCAGAACTTTCCAGACTTCTGCGCGTTATCTGATTCCTTCTTGTATGGTGGGCGTTTGTATCTAACTTCGCCTTGGGTGGCAAGGAAGATATTTTCGACGGTCTCGTTCAAAGGAGTGTAAGTGTCGAATCTCGGTCCTGGCCGATATAGGAGCTTTTCTCCCTTCTTGCCCCTAGCATTGTCTCTGGAATCATTTCTTCGAACGTCCCTTGCCACAGCAGGGGCGTTGCTGTGAGTTGCCTTATTTTGCTGTCCTGACTGCCCCTCAACGGCAGCATCCTCAAGCCTCATATATTTCCCGGCTTCATGGAAGAAATCGGGTAAAGTAGCTGGTTTTTCTTTTGTCAACCTTCTAGCAAATTTAGTATCCGGATGCACACCACTGCAGAGGGCCATCAGGATAAGCTTCTCATCGGTATCTTGGACTGCGGCCGCTGCGGCATTGAATCGGGTTAGGTATTGCTGCAGTTTCTCTCCAGGTTTCTGTTTGACGTTGGATAAGGAATAAGCGTCCTTAGGTTGTTCCACATGAATGCGGAACTGACTGATAAACTTTTCTTTCAACATTTCCCACGAGTTGATGGATCCCTGGGGTAGATGACAGAACCAGGAGGTAGCGAGATCTGCTAAGAAGAGTGGAAAGCATTTGCACAGTACTCCCTCTGTCGCTCCACTCATGATCATATGTTGTGTGTATCTCTGTAAGTGTACAACGGGGTCGGAGGTTCCTTTGTAAGGTTCCATTGTTGGCATCTTCCATTCTCGGGGGGTGATAGCAATTTCGATATTGCGGGCGAAAGGGCTGGTTACCCTAGCGCCTATCCCTCGATCTCTTTGCTCCCGTTGGATGCAGTCTCTGAATAAGCGTGCCATCCTTTCATCAGAATTTGGAGCAGATAGAAACGAGTTTGGTTCTGTTCTGTGGGATTGATTCCGTCCAGATGACCTGTAGGGATGGTATCGTCTATCATTCCTCATATTTTCCAGTGGCTGCCTTTGATCTTCTGGGAGCATGCTAGGGTCAGCTACAGTTGGCCCTTGCCTTGATCTTCCCCTGCTGGGTTCTGATCTAAGCACTTCTTCGGGTCCAACTTCGGGCTGGACTCTAGCTCGGCCCCGTTCACTGGTGTTTCCGTGGTTAGGCAGTATGACAGGCTCAGCTACATTTGACCTTCGCCCGGTACCTCCCCCGTTGGGTTCGGTTCCAAACATTTCCTTAGGCCTAACTTCAGGCTGTGTTCGATCTCGGCTCCTACCATGGCTACTTCTGCCGTTAGCTCCTTCGAAGAAGGAAGACCTTTGTTGTCTCTGAGATCCTCCAGACTGGGACTCGCCCCATGATTCAATGTTGCGGTTGGACTCTTCAGCGTCCCTTAAGCGTGACATGAGATGGTCCACCAAGGCATCCTGCTGGGATGTGAAGCGGTTAGTTACTTCAACCACAACCCTATTTAAATCTGCCCTAGTAATTGCTGCGGGCAGTTCTGTGGCAGGAGTGGTCAGATTAGCCTGTCCTTCATTTGGTACTGCTGCTGGAGGAGGACGATTTACTTGATTCGTGACAGCTGGATCCGGAAGACTGCTGGATGCGATGTTTTTTCCATTGTTAACATCTTTTCTCGGTTTGGGAGGCATGTTTTCCAAGTGGCGAACGATGCTGTTAGGAAAAATGTTAAGTGGATGAAGCTGAAGCTTCGAGCTTCTACGCTCTCAGTGAAAGCACCAAAAATGTTTGCACAAAAAATGGACAAACACCTCAAAGTCGTATGATTTAGCAGATCTTATGTTGTTCTTAGTGATTTGGGTGATTTATGCAAATATATGAAAAACAGGGGCTAAACTGTAAAAAGACACGCAGATTTATAGTGGTTCAGCCATAATGTGCCTACGTCCACTTTATATGTTATTTCTCTTCTCTTGTTTAGATTACAAGTACAAAGCTTTGATACAAGTAAAAGAAAGTTGTTTGAAAGTTCTTTCCGTGCTTCGAGCTCTCAAACTTGTCCCCTGTTGTTGTACCCCTGCCCTCTATTTATAGAGTGAGGCTGGGGGTAGGGGTCTTGGATATGCATAACTGCTGGTGGGCCTGGGCTGATCTGATCTGGCCTGGCACGTTTTGGTCCGGCATTGAGTTGGTATGGAGTTGGTCCGGCATTGAGTTGGTATGGAGCTGAGTTGGTCCGGCATTGGGTTGGTCCGGCATAGAGTTGGTATGGAGTTGAGTTGGTCCGGCATTGGGTTGGTCCGGCACAGAGTTGGTATGGAGTTGAGTTGGTCCGGCATTGGGTTGGTCCGGCACAGAGTTGGTATGGAGTTGAGTTGGTCCGGCATTGGGTTGGTCCGGCACAGAGTTGGTATGGAGTTGAGTTGGTCCGGCATTGGGTTGGTCCGGCACAGAGTTGGTCCAGCTATGGAGTCGGTTCGGTGACGCTTGGATAGGTATTGGTCCGGTAGAGGCTGGTTCGTCCCTTGTTTTCTTCTGTTGGCTCGGTACCGAATGGTTCGGTGGCTCCTTTCTCATCTTGACTTGGTGGTGATAGAAACGTACCCAACATTTATATAGACAAAATATCCCATTTAAATTTATATAAGTTTGAAATATTCATTTAAGCCACTTCTTACTTAATTCAAGTTATAAAACATATCTTAAAATTTCAAATTTAATAGATTTCAAATCAACTTATTTAAGTATAATTCTTAAATAATTAAGAATTCCAAATCAATTCAAATTTATCTTTCAACCTGAAACATTATAAATTCTATATTTAAAATATAATTTTTACATAAATACTTAAACATATTTCATATTGATTCAAATCAACTTTATTAAATCACCTTTAATAAATCTTTAAAATCGTTATTAATTAAAACCATATATTTCTTTCAAAACCGTAGAAATGTTTTTCAAAACATTTATATATAGACCAACGGTGTCTGTATATAATTTTCTATCCTATGGTCAAGTGATACGGATATTTATCATTTCAATCCGCAATTTAAAATATATTCGGGTATATATCTTTTCAACCCGAAATCCCAAATTTAATTTAATTTGAAAATCGCTTGGGTTTATCATTTCAACCCATAACGATTTTCTCCTATTCTAAAGTCCGTTCGGGTATGTATCATTTCAACCCATAGTGATTCTATACTAACAGGGAACTTGCAGAGTGACAACAGATATGATAATAATATAACAACGGTAACATGCATATATCATCAGTATAAATAATAGATAAGGGTGTCAGATGTCATAGGTGAACAGATACAGGTGATGGCATATATATATATATATCAATATAAATAACAGATAATGATGTCAGGTGTCACAGGTGAACAGATACAGACGATGGCATAGATATAGCAATATAAATAACTAACAGTAGCATATTTCAATTGTCGTTTCAATTGAAATCAAATTTAATAAATAAAAGAACGTTAATCGTGAGTGATTGCTCACCTTTCGAGGCTAGAGAAGATAGACAACACAACAATCAACGAATTCCAAAGCAAAGCTAGATTGGCACGAATACAACGGACAAACTGATGGATAAGAAATTGACGAAATCAAATCAAAACTGGATCGATGATGATAAATAGTATAAGTGAATATATATATATATATATTATATATAACTATGCATATACCAATTCATATTCTGAATACAACCACATTTTAAAATTAAATAAAATAAGATCATTGGTTTAGATTAAACACATATATTAAAATCAAACATATTTAGATAATATATTTGGAAATAAATACTTATATATATACTTATTTAGAATGCAAAATACTAATACATATATATTCATTTGAAAATATCAATATATATATATATATATGCATATTTAAATTACTAACATATCCCAAATATATTTAAACATTTTATCCAAACACAAATACACATATATATCAACATATCATTTTCCAACCTTACATAAACTTTGATATAGATATATACTTACGAATTTTATAATTTGTATAAGCTAACATAATACAAGACTATTACATATATATGTATGAAAGTTTACTTTACTGTACACATAAAGCAACTGCAAATGCACTAGGCAAGGCTACAACAAGTCACGGCTAATATATATACACTATAACATTATCTATATAACAACAACAGATGCCAAATATATATGTAAAATACAAATAATATACAAACAACCTTCAATGTTTACAAATATAAACAACATCTTGTACCATAAACTATTATAACTTGGTAGAATCATTTATACTTATATAAACTTCTTTAATACAGTATATACATATATAAACAAGTTAGCTGACATATATATAAGCTTATACACATCTATAAACAAACAGATTCTGCATATATAAACTAATATAACATAAAATAAACCTTTATCTTATCTTTGAAGAATCCAACAGACAAACTTATATTATAGTAGAAGTAAAAGTTTATAAACCATTATATTTTAGTTAATATAAAGTGTATACGTCCCTTTTTTTATATCAAAATACTGCTACCCATATATACTTTGCAACTATATATGTATATATGAAAGTTGTACATATAACAATATTCAACAAGTATTCACCTTGCTAAAAACATCAACCGAGAAAAAGGAGACTATTGCACGCTAGGAAGAGAACGGGATGTGGATACACGGCGGCTGCTCACGGATCCGAGATAGCCAAATGACGAGGCAAAGCTGGTCGCATGCGAAAGGAGGATGGGAAGAACGAGCTAGGCTGCGTGAGCTGTAGGGTGAATGGGTGGAGGCCGGAGTTGGTGGCTATCGGCTGGAGGGGAAGGGCGACTCGGCCATGGTGGGAGGTCTTGGCTGTGATGGCAATGGCGGAGGGGTTGCGTTAGCATGGGCATCTGGTTGCTGTGCGAGGGGAGGAACGTGGGCGAGTTGAAGGCGGGATGGTTGTCACGGTGGAGTTTCCTTGGTTTGCATGGGCTGTTGCGGTACACGGCGAGGTGGTGGACGAGCAGAAAGGAGGGTGGTTTGCTCGGCCATGCTGTGGTAGTCGGGGAGATAGGCTTGCGTGGGCGCGGGCTAGAGGATGCGGCTATGCTTGTATGGAAAGGGTGCATGGGTTTCGGGAAAGAATGGTTATGCTACAGGTGAAAAAGAAAAATGAAAGGAGGAGAAGATGATTGAAGTCACAGGCTTTGGTAGCAAAAATGAGATGAACAGGTTACGAAGAGAATGAACAAGCCTAAAATATGACTTATATTTATTATTTTGATTTCATAAATGAGTGGACAAGTTGGAATAATAAAAGTTAATAGCTAAATTCAAGGAATGTGTAAAGTTGGTGGCTAGCCATTTTCACGGTAGATAACGAAGAGATAAAGTAAGTTCAAATGCCCACATACGGAACCGATACGAATAATCGTTACGCGGATTCCGTTGTCTTTCGGGCTTCGAAACACAAAATTGAATATACCGTAGAGATCAGCACGACGAGACGATCAAAACAGTATACAGATATCAGTGGTATGATTGAATTATAAAAATTCGAATTTTCTACTATCGAAAAATGTAAGAAAAACGCAGAAAAATAAGATCGACGGAGCCAAAGAAGTCCGAATTTGGAAAAACGACAAACTGAAATCTTGCTCAAAAGATGGTTTAGAATTTTTCTATGTAAAAATATTTAGGTTTCGGAAACATTTTATTTTCATCGCTTTTTTTAACTGATTAAATTGAAGTAAATTTACGCACGAAATAAACTTTCATATTTTCAGACGAAAATTTACCAGTTGCTATGTTTAACTAAACGCATTCCAAATATCAAATTTATATTTCAAAATTTTATCGTTTAAAATTTCACAAAATTTCAACTAATTACGTTATTAAAACAGTTGAAATTTACGGGTCGTTACATAATGCTTGGGTCAACCCAAGCATATTTTTCAGATTTAGCTGAACACTTGGAGCTGCAGGAGACGAGCTGGATGCCTCCAAGACATACTCACTTATTTTCTTTTATCTTTCGCTATTTGTTTCTTGTCTGTATTTATCAGCAATTGTAAGGACATGTTGTTATAACTTTCTAAGAGCTGATGATAGGATAAATGTACCCTGATTGATGTATGTATATAATAGTCTCTTTCTTTTTGTAAAGACTTGGTTAGTATTATTATATTACTCATCACTTTTTTGCTAGATTCGGTCTTCCTTCTTCTTTTCTTCTTCCCCAATGATATATCTTTCCGGTACTTAGATGCTACGCACATGAATACCGTAGATGTATTAGTGTCGACTTTTAAAGATCGAATGGACGGGTAGTTACAAATAGATTACTTGTATACTCTTTAGTTGTTGAGCTTTCCTCATGCTAAGATTGTTATATGTTGTACTATTAATAAATTAAATAGACGAGGTAAGATAACTACATACACTTATTGAGCTTTCCTCAAGGTATGTGCATTATACTTAGGCCGTCACGAAATGTTAGATCTGATTGAATAATCCTACTTTATTTGTTGAGCTTTCCTCAAGGTAAAGGCGGGATTAGGACAAAGTACCGTTGGACCAAAAATTGGCTCAACACCCATGATGTTTGCACAAAATATTATTATTCAGAATGGCCCTACCATGCCCATGGACTTAGTGTGATCATGATATTTTTTGAAAGTTCAAGTCATAAGTCCAAGAGTGAAATAGGTAATTCGCCTAAATGTGCAACAGTCCATTAATTTTTTTTAAATGAATTAAATAGGAAATTCGCATAAATCACAATCCTTTAGGCATATTGGTCATATACCCAAAAGGCATGGTAGTCATTATGCAAGGGCTTAACTAGCCTTGTCTTGTGTATAAGTCCAAGTCAAAAATTAGTCATATGTACGTCCATAATTCGATGATAGTCAAATATGCTCAAATCAATGGAAGTAGGCTATGCAAAATTGTTCGAGTCCTTTATTCGCGTAAATTTCAACGATTACAATCGGTTCTTATTTTTTCCAAATCAATTTAGGGTTTACAATTCTATTTTTTGAGAGAAAGAGAGGAATGAAAAATTCACCCCTCCTTGAATGGGGGTGGGAGTTTATTTATTGAGGTAGGAGCATGCGGCATGGTTGCCACACATCTATGCAGCTATACGCCCGCCATCTCTTGGGTATTTGGTATTCTTCTTGGTTGCTGATATGTGACATCTCGCATTATAGTAGATTCTCATCAACCCCTGCAATTGTTGATGCTTGAAAACCTCCACACTTTTGTGATTCGACACCTTTCTATCGTTGAAGTTCATCATTCTGTTCTTCCTATCTAGAATTGCTTTACTATGGTTAGTATTGTAAAAGCCCCACAACTGTTATTGTAACGATCCGGATTTTACGTATCGGAGGATCATAAAATATTATTTTTAAATTTATATTGGGCCATATGACTCTATAACTTTGGACGTTGTCAAATATTGATATTTTTGATCCATAGTAATTTTATCGGACAATTTCAACCCAAATTTATTTTCGGTAGTTTCATGTATTACGCGATATACGCGTACCGACCCGCCGAGGAATTTGGACGAACGTAAAACGTCCCTGGGTCAAGGAGAAAGTTTAGAGCTCTGTAGTCGGAAATTTTCAAAATTGGACATTTCGATAGCCCGTACTACTTAAAAATGTCTAAAAACAGCGTTCCAAAGCACAACCTCGGATTTTAACGAAACTTGTGTTGTTGGAACAAGAAAAATGCAACGATTAACATGCTCAAAGAATCATCGTAATAGGACGTTCCTGCAAGCCGTAAGAGCACAAAACTTGCGTTGAAATTTCAAAAATTTGAGAAAATGAGTATACACAAACTCTAACCCTACTCACTATCTTATAAATGGCTCTCATTCTCAGGCCGCACATTTATTTTCTCCATCACGTTGCTACCTCCTTTCCATGTTAACACATTCCCATCTATCTTTCTCCTCTTCTTTCTCACTCAAACAAACATCGTTTTCGACAAAATAAAATCCGGGTCTTTATATTTTTCCGAGGGCTACGCAGTTATGGCCTCAGATCGACCCAGATTTGAATATGGTGGTCGAAAATGATGAATCCAACAAAGAGGGTGATTTTTGAAAGAGATCGAAAATGGATTTTGATAATATGGGTTTTGTTCATCTCGGTGAGAGAGTTACATGTGTGTAAACGATGCATGTTGGAGTTGAACGTGGTGGCTGGGGTAGGCTTTAGAAGTTGAAAAAGAAAATGGATTTGTTGCATTTTCCGTTTCATGGCTGTTCACTTTTGCATGTGCATGGGTTGATGGAGTGAGGCTAAGCAGTGGATTGGGTGAAGTGTACGTAGTGAGTAAAAAAAAAAAACAGCGCTCGTTGGTGGCAGTGTCGGGGTGACCGGGCTGGAGGCCAAGGCAGGTGAAGCTGATGTGATAGAAAGATGGTGTAGGGAGAGTATGGTGGACGAGTGTGCATACATGTATGGAAGGGTGCAGGCCAAGAGAAGAACGGGTTCATGATTGCATGGAATGGGAGAGGGGAGGAAAGCTACAAGCATGTGAAGATAGAATGACATGACAAGGAGTATTAAAAAAAATGTGTGTGCATGAATTACATGACTATACGCTAGCTATAGGAAGTGGGGTGACGTGTCTGTGAAGGGAAAGTGAATCATGAAACTTGGTTAGTGTTAATTAATTAATAGTTAGGTTATTAATTTATTAAAATATATTCAAAATCTTATATTCTCTGTATCTTTGCATACGAGGTCCGTTTTAGACACCGTTTCTTGCATTGCGCTCGTAATGGAGAGCTCACGACTTGGCGATGGTTTGGACGTATTTGGTTAAGGTGAGTGATATTGTCTCTCACCATACTATGATTGTTAGTATAGTATTAAAACGATGTTTTTGAATATTTTCTAACTTTAAAACATGATTCTAAAAAATTTAAACCTATATCTTATTTTATAATAAGAATTAAAAGTGTTTTAAAATGGTTTTAAATTAAATATCACATTTTTCCCATTTGATGCACTATTTTGCCGATATTGATAGGTTTAGGCTATTACTGATATTTATCCCACATTGGTTGATTTGAATGTTTTGTATTGTGTTATTATAGACGTATGTAGGCTATTATAGACATTTCTATGCTTGTTGGTTGAATGTCTGCTTGTTTATTAGTTGGTTGAAAATGCCGTTCGAAGGCAATATAAGAATATCCCATTAGATAGAGTTTAGTGTATATCGATCGAATACATAGATAATGGAACTCTAATGATGTGATAGAGTTTAGTGCATAATGATTAAGCGCACAAATGATGATAAACTCGAATGGATGGGATAAATATGTGGAGGAGTATTGGTGCGTACCGACTGATCTGAAGATGAAGGATGACAAACTTGGATATGTGCGTCAGACTTCAAGGAAGATGCCGGACGTTTTCATTTGATTTGTATTTAACCATTTTTGGTTAAGTACACGACCAAAGTGGCCGTTATTGACTACTCTGGAGTGGTTAATATCTACCACTATAGATGATGGCCAAGTTGGCCAATTTTGATGTGGACGATGGAGCGACTTCGAGGAGCATAATGTGGTGGTTCGTTTGTCCGTTCGACGTTCGATTTTGGTGTTATTGCTCTTCGACAAGTAGTTCTAGCGGTGAAGCGAAGATGCGACGCTTCAACACGATGACTTTATGGTTCGACGATGATGGTTCCATGATAGGAAATGACAGCTTCGATGATTGATAGCTGTACTTCGGGATGTAGAGTAGGCGACAATGAGTCGAATTGATGGAGCCGTCGGAGGAGGGTTATAGGACAAACGATGACACTCTATGACTTATGATGGTTGTCTTGAGTAGTTCCCGACCACTACACCTCCGGATGGGTGTTGTAAGAACAATTCTAGGATGCGCTCTGCTATGGATGATGTATGCAAAGGGATCGTTGATATCGTAGGTTTCAGTGTACTCGTAAAGCAAGGATATGTGAGGATGTTCACATGGGTTAAACGGTGCGTCTCGGATCAGAGGATGTTTTATGATTCGTTCCCTGGACTATCAAATGGGCAGTCTAGCTCCTAGCTGACTGAGGGGCATGGATTCAAGTACCGAGAAACTGGGACATTAAGTAGTCCTTGGCTCTATGGGGGTGGCCATATGAGAATCATATATCCAGTGCATCAAGTGAGTGAATGTGAGGATGGATGATGGATGCCATGTTTGTTTGACTGTTTCTATCACCTTACGAATGTCACACGATGTAGATGTTACAGATGCTGATATCTAGACATCCGTAGTACTTTGATGTATAGTACACCCATGTTGACTATCATAGAGTAGCATATATCTTTTATATGTGCTAACTCTATGGATGCAGGAACATGTCAGGTATGATTTTCCATACCCTCTGTTCCATATACTATACCGACTTTTATAGTGTTTTGAGATTATTTATCGCTCACACCAGACTGTTATCTGACTCGAGGTTTTATGCTTTGCTTCGCTTCTTATTATCTCGGGTGCTCTTAAATGAATAAACTAGATAGCAGGTGAAAATAGCACTTGGAGCTGTGCAGATGGACTAGCAGATGGTAACGCTTTCTCATATTCATAATTTGAGTTATTATTGTTTATTCCGTTGTGTGACACCGTGGAGCTATGATAGTGTTGACTTACTATTTGTTAGAGACAGTTTATCAGTTGAGTTTATTTATCAGTTGTATAAACTTTGTTACTGTTTTGTATAATTGTATGAGCCCGTGTACTCTGATTCTGTGGTTTATATAGTTAATATTGTCTTGCCTATTTTATATCTATGATGACTATAATATTTTATCTGATACACTATGAGATATACGACAGGTTATGTGATTGTGTGATGTTTTATTTCCTTCTCCTTTCCTTTATTCTCTCATCTTATTTTCTATTCCTTATCTTTATTTCTTTTTCTTTCTTTTAACAATCGTCCTACATCAGCCGAATGCTCTAATAATGCACTTTTCAGTTATATGAGCATCGGTGTTGTAGGACGGCCGCCTCAGTTATTGAACCATAAATTCGATATCCTCCTTTATGTTTAGATATTTGGCATTGTCTTATTCATGCTGTTAAGATTCGATATCAGTTGTTATAGCAAAAGGCTTAGACAAGCTCACCGTCTTTGACTGTCGTCATTTGTTATGTTTCTGTTATAAACATCATAGCTTCATGTAAAAAAACTCGGCATCTTTAGGTGGTATGGCACTCTTTATTTGTTTTATGTTCTACAACATTATGTTGTAGAGATTCGATACCATTTGAGTTATAGAGACACGATACCATTTGGGATGTAAAGACTCGGTATCATTTAGGCTGTAGAATCCCGATATTCTCTTTTTAGAACTAGATGTTCAATATCCCAACCAGTGCGACATTCTTTAGAAAATTCGACACCTCTTGGTAATTAGATGTTTGATACCTTCTTTTTGGATACAGGCTCAATATCTTCATGCTTGGCATACTCATTGCTTGATGTACTTTCCCGTTTATAAGCCCGACATCTTCTTAAGACTTGATACCCTTCTTTAATGAGCAGATATTTGATATGCTCCATTTATGCAACACTCCTCTTTATTTTACACTTTACTATACAAACTTCTTTAACGACTTTGTGACGTAGTGGTTTGGAATCTCCATTACCTATTACAAACTCGACACCCTTTAGGTATCAAGTGCTTGGCATACTTCTTTGTTAAGGCTTTGACACTACTTCTTGCTTGTGGATGCTTGATGATGTTCATTGTTTCTTTGAGTTTTGCCTTCTCATAGAGGTTCGATACCTCCTCATGATCCATCAAGATGTTCAACACTCTTATTACTCTAAAGGTTTGACTTCACCTTTTGCTTTAAATGTCCAACACCCTTTATGGGCGTCGAAGCTTGATATCTTCCTTGCTTTATGTGCTTGATATAATCTGTTATGGCTACAAAATCCCAACACCCCTTCTTCCCTTCAAATTCGACATCCCTTGTGGCTTGACATCTTCATATTAGATTCTTGTTATGTTATTGGCTTGGAAGCTCAATTGTGTAATCATACATCTATTAACTCGACATGTATTTTTAGTAACACTATCTTCTATTGCTTTTATATCCTCTCACTTATTTTTGTTAACTTAATAGTCAGAAAATATGTGGATAACATTTGTATTCCTCCTTATATAAAGTAGACTTTTTACACTTTAGTGTAAAACTAGGTATTTTCTCATCTTTCCAACCTTTAGTAAGATTTTCTTTTCAATCCTATTTTCCAGAAAAAATATTAAATAAAGAATGATGATTTTCATTATTAATTTTATATCAAACTTTAAACAACCCCTCTTGAATCTGGTAAAGATATGAATTAGTTTGTCCTCTTCTCCATACAAAGAAGCTTTTGTATTTCAATATAAAGCCACATTTGATCGAGAAGACTAGAAATTTGCTTTGATAGGAAAACCATAAATTCTCTTGATAAGAAAACTAGAAATAATTCTATAGCTTCATTCGTTAAGTAGTCCAGAAATTCAATCCATAAGTTCTTTTAACAAGAAGGCCAGGAATCCATATGGCAAGATGATCATGAATTCATTAGTTAAGAAGACCAGAAATCCATTTGGGATTACTTGAATAGAAAACCAGAAATACATTTGGTGACAATACCATAATTTTTTCTGAATAGAAGACCAGAAACCCATGTGGTAATAACACCATAATTTTATCTGAATAGAAAACCAGAAACCCAACTGGTAATAATACCATATTTTATCTGAATATAAAACCAAAAACACATCTGGTAATAATACCATAATTTTTTCTGAATAGAAAACCAGAAACCCATCTGGTAAATACCATAATTTTATCTGAATAGAAGATTAGAAACCCATCGGGTAATAATACTATAATTTTATATGAATTGAAAACCAAAAATCCATCTATTAATAATATCATAATTTTATATGAATAGAAGATCAGAAAACCATCGGGTAATAATTCCATAATTTTATCTGAATAGAAGACCAGAAAACCATCTGGTCTCAACTAGTAGGAGACTAGAAATCTAAGTAATAATGGAGGTTCCCCCCATTAACTATAGAATTTAAATCCCATCTTAGGAACATAAGATTGAGAACTAATTCAATTCTCGAATTCCTTAAGAATGAAGCGTTAGATTCACATAAGATTTGGAACTTCTTGGACTTTCATATTGGAGCCGAAATCTCAGATAATTCTTGACCTTTCCTTTAAAGGTTATCTTAACTTTGCCTTGGTGCGGAACTAAATATGTTTGATTGTTCTTCCTTCAGAAGATTGCTTTGACCCGTCTTTAGGGTAAATTTGAACTTGCTGAATTGATTTCTTCTGCCCCATATCACTCTGTTGATGATGATTTAGGCTTTGATTCTTTTTGCCCCTTATCACTCTTTGGGTGATGACTCGGGCTTTAATTCTTTTTGCCCCTTATCACTCTTTGGGTGATGACTCAGGTTTTGATTATTTTCTCCCCTTATCACTCTTTCGGTGATGATTTAGACTTGAGCCCTTATTACCTTATAGGTAATTATTTAGGCTTGTTGGTGCGTTTGGTTAGCTATCTTAAGCGGAACCAAAGTCTTACCCGTCCTCCCTCTAGGAGGCTCTCCAATCAGGCATTATAAGCAGAACTAAAGACTCGTTCGGTGCTTTGGCCAGACCATCTTAGGCAGGACCAAAGGCTACCCTGTCCTTCCTTTAGGAGGCGCTTCGACCAAGCCACGTAGGGGGGACTAAAGGCTTGCAATGCTTTGGCCAGCCATCTTAGGCGGGACCAAAGACTTACTCTGACCTCCCTCCAAGAGGTGCTTTGACTAAACCCTTATGGCGGGATCAAAGGCTTTTCTTTCACCCTTTATTATCTTATAGATAATGATTTTGGCTTTTCCTTATAGTTCCTTTCTTTTATTTTGATTATCGATTCCATAGATATACATATCTCAATTTCTTAATTCATCCACCGTTGTAAAGTAAGGCCTTAGATGATCAACATTCCAAGTTCTTTCTATTATGTTGCCATTAGGTCAGCACAATCGATAAGTCCCTTGTGGAATTACTTCATGAATAGCAAGGGGCCCTTCCTAATTTGATCCAAGTAGTCCGTCTGTCGGATTTTTGGTATTCGCCATGACTTTTTCGAGAACGAAATCCCCCTTTTGAATTGACATTCCTTTAACTTTGGAGTTGTAATACCTTGATATCCTTCGTTGATATTCGGCTGTTCATATGGCCATTTCATCTCTTAATTCATTGATTAAATCCAATGATTCTTTCCTCGGTTCTAGATTGGGGTCAAATGCATATGCAATTCTCTGATGAGATGGAACTTTAACTTCAATCGGAAGCATTGCTTCGCATCCATATGTTAAGGAAAATGGAGTGTGTCCTGCTACGGTCTTAGTAGAAGTTCTATATGCCCAAAGCATTGGCAGCAGTTCTTCTACCTAATTCCCTTTCGCTTTGTCCAGTCGTTTCTTAAGGATAGTTTTAATAGTTTTGTTGACAGCTTTAACAGCTCCATTAGCCTTAGGATGAGCTATGGATGAAAAGCTTTTGATTATTCCATTCTTGTTGCAGAATCTGGTAAATTCTTCATTTTCAAATTGAGTTCCATTGTCGGATATTATCTTATATGGCACTCCAAACCGAGTGACTATGGTTTTAATCACAAATTTTAACACTTTTCATGATGTTATGTTCGATAATGGTTCTGCTTCCACCCATTTGGTGACATAATTGATGGCTACTACTGCAAATTTAGCTCCACCTTTAAATATAGGCAATGGTCCAATTAAATTGATTCCCTATACATCAAAGGGTCATGGACTTGAGATTGGGGTTATTTTACTTAAGGGTATATGTGGAATTGTCAAATATTTCTGACACTTCTAACATCACTTTACATGATTAATTGCATCATTATTCATTTAGGGCTAATAGAAACCCTATCTCATGACCTTTTTGGCTAATTTTATTCTATTAGAATGATCTCCACAGAATCCCTCATATGCTTCTCTTAACAGTCTTAAGCCATTTTCTGGACTAACACACCTCAGGTAAGGGAATGAATATCCTTTTTTATAAAGTGTTCCGCTCATCATGGTAAAAATTGGGGCTTGGCACCTTATTTTCTGGCCTCTCTCTTGTCCTGTGGTAGTTTCCCTTCCACCAAGTACTCAACCATGGGTGTCATCCAAATCGTATTGAGTATTAATTTCTACATGAATGGCTCTTTCCTGGTTTTCTTCTTTGCCATTCATTGATTCATTTTCTTTATCTGCTTGTCCAAAGGCTCGGGATCTAGCTAATACCATAGACTCATTTTTTGGCTTGGAGACCTTTTCGTCAATACTAGGACATGGTTGGAAGCTAATTGGTACAATTTGAGTTTCCGGTGCTCCTCACGAGCTAGCCAACATGGCTAAAGAATCGGCTTGGAAATTCCTCCCTATTGGTACATGATGCATTGAGAAATCATCAAATTGGGTCAACATCTTTAGTACCTTTTTTACGTAAAGGACTAATTTGGCATCTTTCGTTTGATACGTTTGATTTAACTGATTTACCATTAGTTGGGAATCACTGAAGATCTCAATCCTTGGAATTTTTAATTATAGGGCTAAGGTAAGTCCAGCTACCATCGATTCATATTCTACCACATTATAGGTAGAGGGAGAACCTAATTTCATTGCATAATGCAAACTGTGTCCATCAGGTGTAGTGATCACGTATCCTGCACTAGCCCTTTGTTCATTTGAAGCTCCATCAACAAAGAATTACAATCTGGGTTTCAAATCCTGTTCCTTTTCTAACTATTCTTTAATGAATCTTGTACATTCATTCACAAAGTCAGCCAAAGCTTATCCTTTCATTGCCACTCGGGGTTGGAACTCAATATCATAAGGGCTAAGCTCTACTCCCCACTTCACTAATCTTCCCGACGCTTCGGGTTTACTAAAGACTTGTTTGAGTGGAAATTTGGTTAGGACATTAATTGGGCATGCTTAGAAATAAGGCCTTAGCTTTTGAGCGGTGAGCATTAAATAGTATGCCAACTTTTCTATGACCGGATATCTAATTTCCGCATCCTTGAGCCTATTGCTAAAATAGTATACCGAAAGTTTGGTTCTGTTTCTTTCCTTATTAAAATGGAGCTTACTGCATGCTCGGAAACTGCCATGTAGAGATAAAGATTCTCCCCTTCTACTGGGCTAGATAGGATTGGAGGCTTTACAAGATGATCTTTCGGGTCTTTAAAGGCCTTTTGACAATCCATCCCTTATTCAAAGTTTTTCTTCTTCTTGATCACATCAAAGAATGGTATGCACTTATGAGTGGCTTTAGAGATGAATCTATTCAAAGTTGCCACTCTTTCATTTAATCTCATCACATTTTTGCTTGTCTTTGCTTCCGTCATAACCCTAATCACTTTAATTTGGTAAGGATGGACCTCCATTCCTCTAGCACTGACAATATATTCGAAGAACTTCCCAGCTTGTATCCCAAAGGAGCACTTTTATGGACTTAATTTCATTTTATATCTTGTTAGTACTTCAAACATTTCCTTGAGGTCCTTTAAATGATTACTTTCTTCTTGGGTTTTTACTAGCATATCATCTACACATACTTCCATGTTCGTCCAATTTGTTCTTTAAACATTATGTTTACTAGTCTTTGATATGTAGCCCCAGCATTCTTAAGTCCAAAAGGCATCACTTTGTAGCGGTAGATTCCCCAATCTACTATGAAACTCGTGCGTTCTTCATCTAGTTTGATCGTGGGAATTTGATTGTACCCTGAGTATGTTTCCATAAAGGGTAACAGTTTGTGTCCACTTATGGCATCAACTAGTTGATCTATAGGCAAAAGGTAACAATCTTTAGGGCATGCCTTATTCAAATTGTATAATCAACGCATGTTCTCCATTTTTCATTGGACTTTTTGACTAACATGGGATTGACCAACTATTTTGGGTAGAAAACTTTTCTAATGATTCCATTTTTGAGTATTCTTTTGACTTCTTCTCTCAATGCATTAGCGTGAACCTTATCGAACAGCCTTTTCTTTTATCAAATAGGAGTAATATTCGAATCTACGTTCACGGCTTGGCTCATGATTGTTGGATCTATTCCAATCATGTTTGAGTTGGTCCAAGCAAATAAATCCTTGTTAGATTGAAGAAATTGAATAAGTTCCACCCAAGCTTGTCGCCTAACTCCTTTCCGATCTTCACTGTTTTTAACGGATCAAGCGAATCCAGACCCACTTCTTCTAGGTCTTCGGTTGGCTTTATTCTTTCTTTCTCATTTCTATAATCTAGTTTAGTAACAACTTCTTCATCATCTATTTCACTGTCTACCAAATTCGCATATTTTTGTTTTCTTTTCCTCTCGGAAAAGTTGAATCTTCTTAGTACATTCCCAGACTTTTCAAATATTTTTGTTTTCTTGTTTGCCTTAATGGCCGGTTTGAAGAGTTATTGTCCAAGGGCTTTTTAATTTCAGTTTTGCTCAACCCAATTTTCTCCGGGTCATAACAAGAATCACTATCTCATTTAAATTGCTCAAGTGTAGCGAAATACAGTTCCCGAGAGCTAAACTTCTCCCCCTTATTATTCCCCAACCATTCTTAGTCAGGAATTTCACCATTAGATATTTCGATAAAACAAACACATCTACTTCATCTAGAGCCGGTCTCTCAAATAAAACATTGTAGTAGGAAGGTTGGTTCATTATCATGAATAGAGTTTCGAAAGTTATGGAATGTGGCGGAATTCCCATCTCCACCAGGAGCTTGATTTGTCCTATTAGAGTAGACCCTTTATTGTTGAACCTAAAGATAGGTTCAAAGCTTGGCTCTGATTTCTCACCTGGAATTCCTATTTGATCGAAAGCGTGCTTGAAGATGACGTTTATTGTGCTTTTAGTATCCACTAAGATCTTTGCCACCATAGAGAGCCCAATTTGTGAAGTTATCATCAATGGACCATTATGCGAGTGACAGACCCCTCTCAACTCCTATGGGATTATCGTTAAGTTGGGCATCTGAAGCTGATATTTGCAATTTTTGAGCGGTGGCTCCTCTTAAATAGAAAAGACACCTTCTCTTGTCACCCTTATGTATCCGCTCTTGGCTTCTTTGCTGCTTCCAGCGAGATGGGGACCTTTATGGATTATATCTTTGTGGTTGATTGGAGGAATAAAGTCTGGTTGAGAGTCATTTTCTATGAAATTTGCAGCGTTGCTTGGGGGCCTCTGATTGTTCCCTTCAGGATTGGAGGACTTTTGATTCTCTTTGTTGAACTCTTTCAAAGATCCAGATCTAATCATGTTCTAGATTATTTCGACCAGAACATGACACTAGTCAGTTTTATACCTATTCGCCTTATGTTAAGCGCAGTAATCTCCTCCTTTCTTTGTTTTTAGATTGTTTCTTGCCTTGTAGGAAATAGAAAATAGGAAAGTTTCTTCCATCTTTAGCCATAGCGAAAATCTTGGAAATTGGTTTACTCAAAGGCACATAGCTCGATGTAGGAATCTCCTCTCATCTCCCTCTTTTATTTTCATCCAATCTCGGCTTTTTATTGGGGTGATTATAGCTAGATTTTCCTCCTTTCTTCTTTGATTAGGATTTCTTTTTAGCATAGTAAATTTCATCCATGTGGATAAACTTATCAACCTGGAAATGAAAATCTTGAATATTTTTACACCCATGGATATAGAGTCCCTTCCAGAAGGGGGTCTATTCAATTAACCCTAAGCACATTGCCATTAGTTTTTCTCTGTCAGTCATGTTTTCCACCTTTAGCGCCTCGGCATTGAACCTCTTTATATACTCGCCGAGCAATTCACCTAGTCTTTGCTTGACATTTGCCAACACACTAGAGTTAATAGTTGGATCTTTACATATGCAGAATTATGCTGAAAACTTATAAGAAAACTATTTCCAAGAGTAAATAGTTTTCTCTCTATAGTGTTTGTACCACTTGGCAGCTGCTCCCTGAAAGTTCATAGGAAAAAGTCTGCAACGTACTGCTCCAGAGGCATTGTGCAAATTCATTTGTCTCTTAAAAGCCAGAGGATGGTCATCAGGATCAGTGGCTCTGTTATACTTCAATGAGGGAATTTTAATATGTGATGGAATCCTAATAGACATTATATCTTCTATGAATGGAGCTTCACAAGGATTATTATTTACCCTAGGTTCGAGGGTCCTTTTCCCTTTAAAATCAAGCATTTCTTTTACTATTTTATTGGCCATGTCTTTTAAGTATGCTTCATCATCATGATAATCCCTTCTGGAGGGCTTGTATTTTTTGCCTGAAGTTGAGCCACCAGACTGCTTGGAAGATCTTCTTATTCTCCTTTCTTGGCCTTTTCTTTGATGATTCATCTTAATTTCGTGGTCTTGCAGGATCGAGGAATAAACTGTCGGCCCTCCATTTTGAGTTTTCTCCTTTCTTTGCGGTCCCATAATGCTTTTACCCTTATCTTTACTGTTGAGTAATAAGGTGTCTAGATTCTTCCTTGGAGATTCTACCTCTCTCCTCCTTTAGTAAACTTTTTAGAGGACTTATGGGAAAGAACCTTTTCAAGGAGTTCCTACATCATTGCAAGTTTTGAGTTAGATCCTGAATCTTAGCTCCGTTGTTTGTTGGTTTCACTGGTGCTGATGGTTGTCCAAGTTCCACATTCTCTATATTGAAATTTGAAGTGATGTTTTCCTCCTAGTTTGTTCATTGCACAACAATCTCTTTATTTGGCACATTAACCTTCTTATCTCTTACCATTTTCCTATAGCAAAACTTTGTACAATTAGTTTCTAGGTAAGTAAATAATAAGATGGAGGTTCGGACCCTCCTTCTAGCATCAAAATGTTGGAACAAAAATTGGCTCAACACCCAAGATGTTTGCATACGATAGTATTATTTAGAATGGCCCTACCATGCCTATGGACTTTTAGTGTGATCATAATATTATTTGAAAGTTCAAGTCATAAGTCCAAGAGTGAAATAGGTAATCCTCCTAAATGTGCAATAGTCCATTAATTTGTTTGTTAATGGATTAAGTAGGTGATTCACATAATCATAATCCTTTGGTCATATGCCCAAAAGGCTTGGTATTCATTGTGCAAAGTGAACTTTAATTAGGACAAGGGATTAAATAGCCTTGTCTTGTGTATAAGTCCAAGTTAAAATTAATCATATGCACATCCATAACTTGATATAGTCAAATATGCTCAAATCAAGGGAAGTAGGCTATGCAAAATTGTTCAACTCCTTTGTTCGCATAAATTTCGAAGATCGCAATCGATTCTTATTCTTCCCAATTCAATTTAGGGTTTACAATTCTATATTTTAAGAGAGAGAAAAGAAAATTTTGCCCCTCCTTGAATGGGGGCGGGGGTCTATTTATAGAGGCAGTAGCATGCAGCGTGGCTGCCATGCATCTATGCAGCTATACACCCTCCATCTCTTGGATATTCGGTATCCTTCTCGGTTACTGGTATGTGACATCTCGCATTATAGTAGATTCTGGACAACTCCTGCAATTGTTGATGCTTGACCTGCCTTCCTATCGTTGAAGTTCATCCTTCCTTTCTTCCTGGCTAGAATTGCTTTACTACAATTAGTATTGTAAAGGCCCATCAACTTTTATTGAACCATAAATTCCTCCTTTATGTTTAGATATTTGGCATTTGTCTTATTCTTGCTGTTAAGATTCAATATCAGTTGTTATAGCAAAAGGCTTAGACAAGCTCACCATCTTTGACTATCGTCATTTAATATATTTCTATTGTAAACATCATAACTTCATGTTAGAAACTCAGCATCTTTAGGTGGTACAACACTCTTCTTTTATTTTATATTCCACCATATTATATTATAGAGGTTCGATACATTTGAGTAATAGGGATGCCTTATCATTTGGGATGTAAAGACTTGATTTCATTTCGGCTATAGAAACCCGATATTCCCTTTTTGTAACTAGATGCACGATGTCGCTTACCAATGCGGCATTCTTTAGAAATTCTACACCTCTTGGTAATTAGATGTTAGATACCTTCTTTTTTGGATACAGGCTAAATATTTTCATGCTTGGTATACTCATTGCTTGACATGCTTTCCATTTATAAGCCCTACATCTTCTTGAAACCCTTCTTTAATGAGTAGATATTCGATATGCTCCATCGATGCAGCACTCCTCTTTATTTTACACTTTACTATACTTTGTGTTGTAGTGGCTCGGCGGCTCTATTACCTTTTACAAACTTGACACCCTTTAGGTATCAAGTGCTCAACATACTTCTTTGTTAAGGCTTTGGCACTACTTCTTGCTTGTGGATGTTTAATTATGTTTATTATTTCTTTAAGGTTCGCCTTCTCATAGCGGTTCGATACCTCCTCATGATCCATCTTGATGTTCGATATCCTTATTACTCTA
The DNA here is from genome assembly GCA_030737815.1 of Allium fistulosum. Classification (NCBI taxonomy): domain Eukaryota; kingdom Viridiplantae; phylum Streptophyta; class Magnoliopsida; order Asparagales; family Amaryllidaceae; genus Allium; species Allium fistulosum. Next base: position 1,038,053,348 of record CM060906.1, on the reverse strand, counting down.
AAGTTTGACTTCACCTTTTTCTTTAAACATCCACACCCTTTATGTGCGTTGAAGCTTGATTCCTTCCTTGGTTTTTGTGCTTGATATCATCTCTTATGGCTAGAAAACCCCGACACCCCTTCTTGCCTTCAAATTCAACATCCCTTGAGGCTTGACATCTTCACATTAGATGCTTGTTATGTTATTGACTTGGAAGCTCAATTTTGCAATCATAAATCTATTAACTTGACATGTATTTGTAATAACACTATCCTCTATCGCTTCCATATTCTCTCGCTTATTTCTCTTAACTTAATAGTCAAAAAATATATGGATAACAAGTACCACGGGTTAGGAGTTGTATATGATACAACCGATAATGAGTTATCTACCGTATGTTGGAGTATGATTCGTTGAGCTTTCCTCATGGTCAGAATCCCAAGACATAAGAGTCTTAACACCTACTAATGAAGTCAAAAGACTTTTATGTTTCGACTTAAGTTTTGGCAAACATAAAAGACTAATGGGGGCTTATTAGTAAAATGAAACATAAAGTTTAACTTTACTAATATTATAAGAAAATCTATTATGATTTGTCCTAATAATCTACCACTTAAACTTGCATAAAATATCAAAGTCCAGAACTATTTTTTGAAAATGGCAAGCGTACCGAACCTAACTACATCGACTGACTAAGAGCAATTAAATTAGCATCGACTTACGAGCATATTTGGACTGCTATTACATGCGAACCTAAAGAATAACCCACCGATGATGCGAACCCCAAACTATGACTTGCTTATGAAAAAGAGATGTTAGACCTAGAGACCGCCTAAGTTTTCATGTTGTCTACGTTAGATAAGCCGTTGCGGAGGCAATATGAAAATATGACTATCCATGAGATATTTGGTAGTCTTAAGGCTCTTTTTGGTGAATAGTCACTTTTTGCGAGGTACAAGCTTATGAAGAATCTGTTCAAGACCAAAATGACTAAAAAAAGTGGATGATTACATGTTAACAATGAAGGGCTATATTTATAGGCTTTCGCAATTAGACGTACAAATAAGCAACGAATTGCAAGTGGATTTGATCCTTGGTTCACTTACCCATCAGTATGAATCATTTATACTGAATTATAACATGAACCAATGGAATTTGAATCTCATGGCGTTCCTCAATATGTTAAGGTCGGTCGAGTCACAATCTAAGGATTAAGGGGCTATACTTGCTGTTAAGGGTAATGCATCATGTTCGAAGATTTTGAAGGAAAAAAAATGAGAAGGTAAGAAAAAGAAAAGTAAGAAGATCGATAATAAGGGTGAATGTCACCACTGCTACAAAAAAGGTCATTGGAAAAGGAATTGTCCTGACTATTTAAAAATTGTTATGGAAAGAAAGCAGAATGGTTCTACGGCTCCATCAGGTACATTTATGATTCAAAATTGTTTTATAATCAATAAAATGTCTTGGGTCTTAGATACTGGATCTAGTACTTATATATGTAATTCATTACAAGGGCATAGGAACTGGCACCATGTAGTAAGAGGAGAGACGAGGCTCCAAGTTGCTGATAGATCTATGGTAGATGAACATCAGTAGAAGACTATAATTTAAATTTGCATAGTGTATTAGTATTAGTATTAAATAATTGCTATTTTGTAAAAGACTTTATTTGCGGGATTATTTCTATTTCTAGATTGTCTGAGACATGATATATAATTCATTGTGCAAATAATGTTATGAACATTAGTTTGAATGGAAATAAACTCTACGATGGTATTCTTGAAAAAGGCATTTATGCCATTAATACTAATTATATGTGTTCTGTGAATAGTTCTTCTAACAATATAAATGATAGTTATCTTTGGCACTATAGGCTAGGTCATATTAGTGAGAAACGACTACACAAATTAAAAACCAAAGTTTTTCTACCATCACTCTGAATCATTTGACACATGTGAGTCACGTCTCAATAGTAAAATAACCAAGCACCCATTCAGTGGGAGCAATGAAAGAGTTGATGAACTCTTAGGGTTACTACATAGTGATTTACATGGCCCGATGCCCATGGTATCAGCTTCGGTACATAGTGGATTGGAGTTAGGGGTAAGGTATAAAGTCGAAATAGGCTTTCGAAGGGGTTGAAGTAGCTTCTGAAAACTTAGAACTATTTTGGTTACTAATGAAGCTTTCGAAGGAACTAGCTTTTGACTTGGTCAATTTTTTTAAAGAAAAGAGCTTTCGAAAGAGGTTGCCGCATTTGTTTTATAAATAAGCTTTCGAAAGGGTCGAAACCCCTATTGCTGCATTTAACCTTTCGAACCAATGCCTTCAAAGGGGTTATTTTGCTTTAAAATTTGAAGTCACTTCTCCAATGCTTTCGAAGGGGTTGATTTCGACACCATCCACTTTCTTTTATTTAGGAAAATGCTTTCGAAAGAGATGCTTTTGTCCTAGTTCTTTTAAGACCCTTTTGATATTTTGAAAGTTAAACCCAAAGGTTTCGAAAAGAATGTTTTAAATGGTTTCGAAACTATATTCCACAAGCTTTCACTTAAAACCAATGCTTTCGAAAGGTTTGTTTACGTAAAGGACTTTAATGCTTTCGAAAGGTAACTAATGAAGGTTTCGAAGGGGTGATTCCCCAATGTTTTCGAAAGGTTTACCTTTAGTGTTTGAATGGAAGGTTTCCAATGTTTTCGAAAGGCAAATTTGAAGTGTTTTAAAAGAGGATGTCTAAGGTTTTATAAAGCTTGCAAAAGGACACTTTCAATAGTTTCGAAAGGTCTATTATAAATGGTTTCGAAAGATATGTTTTGGCCTTTCGGCCTGGAGTTCAAAGTAATGTAGTTAACTGGTTTTGAAAGGGGTACTTTCAAAGGTTGCGAAAGAGATTGTTTAAAGATTTTTAATAAAGGTTTTGAATGTTTTCATCAACAATGCTTTGTGTAAATCATATATCATGGCAAAGAGATTTGAATAAAGCAAAAGTATGTTTTCCTTGTTTAAGTATGATTTAAAGGGTTAAATCAATTTGGAAGAAATATTTTCAAGGAAAATTTGAAGGGTAGTTAACCCTAAGTAAATGACTCGGATATTTGAATACCAGATGGGACTGGTATAGGATCGCACCCTATACATTAGTTATAGCCCCTAACTAATTTAGTCCAAAATTCTAGTGTTTAGGGCTTAATCACATGTAAACTTAAATGATGTTACACACAGAAAGGAATATACGGAGAAGGAGGATAGGTTATTGGTGAGCCCGCAAAACCATTAGGATCAGTTGACCCTAGGAGAATTAAGTTAAGGACAGACTGTCCAGAAGTGTGTCTAACAGATATTGGATTATTTATTTTGTCTGGTAGGCCCAAGTTAGCCAATGGTTAGTAGTTAGCCAAACAAAACTATATTGTTCTGACAGATAGTCCATTTATTACCTGATTTACAAGCATATACGGTATTGCTATTATAGTTTAAATCAGTTTGATTGTAGGATTCTAATTTGCAAAAGATATGTTTTAAAGGGATATTAGTGAGGGAAAACCCGTTTCGCTAAGCGGCACGGTCTCACTTAATATCAGTAATCCGAGATGTAATAGTATTATTCACACCAGCCTTTATGTCTGACTCGAAGTTTATGTTTTCCCCTTAAGCTCTCGGGTGCTCAAAATTAATTTAAGTTGATTGGGAGTTAAGGCTTTCCAGGTTTAGTAGGTTGGACGAATAAAGCTTCTGAAGACGTGCAGGAGGCAAAGCTAGCTATACAGGAGTTATTTAGTTTTATTTCCGCTGTGATGTATTAAGACTAAAATGTCTATTTAGTACTTTGATCATCCAAGGGGGTATCTTCATATGTAGCTCTTAGCGTATTTTGTAATAATTATATTTGATCAAAACTTGGGAATCGTTCTGGGATTATGTATTTGAATATGAAATATTTATTTGAAATGTAATCAAAAAAGTTGTTTTAAATCTGTGTTGATTTTATTTCATATTCATGTGCTTCTGATATTACGGATACCATTAACATTACCGTATTTTATCGCCGGAAGTTAATATTGTGGATGACTACAACATCTATAGCGCTTAGCTTTGGGCCTCAAAATAGGGGATGTTACAACTTGGTATAAGAACCTAGGTTTGTGAAAAACTTAAAAGAAATTTCAAACCTAAAATTATTTTGAAAACATAATCCTAAGGAATTAGAGAAAAGACCGGGGTATGTGATAACGCTATAGTAACGTACTTGTATTTGCTATATAATTATACGTTTTATTTCTGTTCTCCCATCACTCATAGGCTATTCTTCTGCATCTTACAAAGGCTCGAATGTAGATTTTACGGACGTAAGATATGTATGCTAGAAGTGGAAGAGTAAACATTGGTGGGGGAAGCACCACAACTAATGGGAATTCCAGACCAAATACTAGAAGGAATCAAGATCAGGCACAAGCTGCTAATGTGAGTGCTAGAGTGCCGCAGGTCGATATAGGAGCTATGTATCTGTTTTTCTTTAACATGATGCAAGCACGAGTTGCTGCGAGGTTAGCTGGAGGAAATGCTGAAGGAGGAAATCAAGGAGCTCTAGTGGTTAATAACTATGCTGTTTTGGGTGAAGATTATGCTCAGCTGGAAGGAAAGTCGTTTATTGGTACTGAAGACGCAATTGAAGTGGAGAATTGGCTACTTCATTGTGAGAGGATTTTTGCTGATTTGGAACTCAATGATGAGAAGAAAAGGAGACTCGCTTCTAGACAGCTACAAGGGCAGCACTGTATTGGTGGAACAGTGTTACGGTTGGAGTCAATGAGGAGACTATGACTTGGGCTGAGCTTAAGGAGGGCAGAACCAGAAGAGGAAGTTTTTCCATAAGAAAGGAGCTCAAAAGAATGGAGCGGCTAAGAAAGGAAAAGCGGAAGTTGTCTGTTATAAGTGTGATAAGAAAGGACACTATGCTCATAAATGCTGGATAGACAAAGGGAAGAAAGATGCTGAGAAGAAATGAGTGAGATGTTTCAATTGCGATCAAATTGGACATTATAAGAACCAGTGCAAGGAGCCAGCCAAGGATGGAAAAAAGCAAAGTGTTTGCATTGGAGCCTGCTACCTCGAGACCAACAATAGAGGAGAAAGAAAAAACCGTGTTAGGAGGTATGCTTTTGATTCATCATGTATCAGTTAGAGTTCTATTTGATACTGGTGCATCGCATTGTTTTATATCTCATTGTTTAGTAGACAAGCTTAACCTAAAATCTTCATACTTAGTTACTTCCTTAAGGGTTGCAAATCTGATAGGAGGGTATGCGACACTTGGGATGAAGTGTGACCAGTTAGAGTTTGAATTGTTGGGTCATATATTTGTTTGCAGTTTGCATGTGTTTGATTTCGTAGGGTTCAAAACTATTTTGGGTATGGATTGGTTAAGTAAATATGATGCTAGGATAGTTTGCCATGATAGGAAAATATCACTTAGACACCCTGACTGTAGTGATCGGATTGTATACACCATAGAAAACCCTAGTTTTGAGGTTAATGCTTTGTTGGGTGTTGTGGAGGTAGAAGACGAGTTGAATCGAGTTTTCATTGTTAGAGAATTCGCATATGCCTTTGAACTTGTAGTGGGATTGCCACCGAAACGAGCTATTGAGTTTCAAATAGATTTAGTACCAAAAGCAGAATCGGTGAGCAGACCGCCAAGTAGAATGACACCTACCAAGATGAGAGAGTTAAAGGTGCAGTTGGTGGATTTGGAAGGCAAGAATTTTATCAGACCAAACAGTTCGCCTTGGGGATGCACCACAATGTTTGCTAAGAAATCGGACGGATCGTTAAGGTTATGTATCGATTATCGTAAGTTGAATGAGAAGACGATAAAGAATCGATATCCATTACCTAGAATTGACGATTTGTTCGACCAGTTGAGTGGAGCCATAATATTTTCCCAGTTGGATTTAGCAACAGGGTTCCATCAGCTTAGAGTAGCAGAGGATAGTATTCCTCTGACGGCGTTTAGAACTAGATATGGATCGTACAAATGGTTAGTAATGTCGTTCAGACCAACTAATGTGCCAGCATTCTTTGTAGATTTGACAAACCGAGTTTTCCGAGAACACTTGGATAGGTTCGTGTTGGTTTTCATAGACGAAATTTTGATATACTCTAAAGATGAAAGAGAAAATAAAACACATATGTCGATTCCAAACCATTCAAAAGGGAGGATTTTTATGGGGTAAATAAGAAAAAGAAGAGAAAGAAATAAAACAGACACTGAATCTCACAGCGGTATGACAAAATATAATAATCAAATAACAGTTTATGAAGCTGTTTTACAAATAACATTTGATTACACTTTTACAATACAGATCAGAGTTACATACAGCATGATTAAATAAATAATGCAGTGGAACAACATGATGCAGTGGGATAAATATAATAGATAATAATAGTACTAAGTCTTCGTCTTCATCCTCCAGAAATAAGGTCTTCAATACACTGAAAAACTCAGACTGACCCGAGCGTAATGAAAAGACAGAACACTCGAGTCAGAACTAAAAGATCTTATGTAAGTTTAATCAACAGTAAATAAATATGAGTGTGACGGCTTCAAAGATGTTTACGGGGTTTGACATCTCTTATCCAGTGTCTAACGTGTGTGCAATAACTTAAGAGATGTTCGGGATTACCATCTCCTATGGATCCGTTAAACTATCTACTATGTAGTACAATACGCTATTATAATATGTCTACAGTAAAGTAAAGTACTAAAATAGCGTTAAGGCGTTACCCATATCCCCCTTAACACATTTCATATATTCCCGTAGTCTATACAAATACTATAAGCTCCACCAAACCGGTGGTTTACTCAATGAGCACTCCATAGGTATGGTACAAACCAAACTCGTAGTGGGCGCGATAAGGCATGTGACAAGGCACGCGAGGCAATGCCGAGGGTAGGATACTACCTTTTTGCGGATCCGAACTGGTGGTAACGCATAGCAACTACTACCGCCCACCTCGAAACACACTTCCAAAATCAAATCGAGGGATGGCCACCAAATCAATCGTAAAGTAATATGGTGTCGAAGAAATGTGTCCGATCGGAGGTGTGACCTCACTTGGCCCGGCATGGCTCCTGTTTTAGACACATCAAGCTGACCCGAGGGGGTTAGGGCTACGTTAATACCTCATACAGAATCGTTCGCCAAACTATCCTACTTTATTCTGGAATCTCCACCATGTGCACAGTTGTTAAAGTGGTTTTCGGTATTGGCAGAGAGTATGACAATATCTGATCCCAGTCTCTTTAACAACCAAACGCTTATTACACACCGGATGGTTCTTTTACATTTCCAAAACCATTTCATATTGATATCAAAATATCATATTCTCAAAAATCATATCACTTTCGAAATCATATTCACTTTCGAAATCATATTTTCAAAATAGGTTAAACCCTCATTTCAAAATCATCATATTTACTCAAAATATGTCACAGTAGAAAATATCATTTCAAATCCCAACTTAAGTTATAACATCATTTAACCATATTCTCTTTTAAATCCAGGATTTAAATATAAACAATTCAACCTTGCACAGTTTGAATTTTTGAAAATAGTTTAGATAGTCATAAATAGTTTTAATAGTTTTAAAATAGTTTAAAATAGATTAAAATAGTTTAAAATAGTTTAAATAGTTTTAAATAGATTAAAATATATTAAAATAGTTTAAAATAGATTAAAATAGATTAAAATGGTTTAAAATGGTTTAAAATAGTTTAAAAATAGGTTTAATATAGTTTAATATAAAATGATTTGATCATTGAAATGGTTTATATGGTAAATAGTCTGAAAAATCTAAATAAATCTGAATTTAAAATAATATATCTTTAAGCGGTTTATATTAAAATAATCAATTTGGAAATAATATCAAATTAAACTATTTCCTCCATTCCAACAAATCTGGACTATATCCATATTTCAAATCAACAAAACTCCATTTTTATTTCAATACAAATTCCCAATAAAATCATTTCAATTTATCGATTTCAAATCCATGTTTGAACTACAATTTTAAACCACTACAAATTCAATAGATTTTAAAGTTTAAATATCCAAACGTTTACAAACTCAATTTTGATAAATATCATTTATATTTCAAAATCCAACTTAAAATCTCAACTTAAATTCTTTAAATAATTCATTTAAGCCAGTTTCAATTTCAACAATTTAAAAGCTTGGATTTTGAAAATAATTCAGTTCGAATAAATCAAATTTTATTTCATAATATCATTTAACTGGATTAAAAAATTAAAGATTTAAAATCATTTAATTTAACCAATCCGGTGTCCGTATATAATTTTCTACCCTATGGTCAAGTGATACGGATATATATCATTTCAACCCGCAATAATCTATATTTACGGATATATATCATTTTAACCCGCAATTCCGAATAAAATTCAAAATCCATAAAATCGCTCGGGCTTATCATTTCAACCCATAACGATTTTTCCCTAATCTATAGATTGTTCGGGTATGTATCATTTCAACCCATAGTGATTTCCTATCGATAACTAAAGGAACTTGCAGTGTGATAACAATATATAAATATAACATCTAGTCATCCAATATCAAAATTTAAACATCCATCACAATCATCATTCAAATCAACCAATAAATAACAACAATTTGATTGATTATCCTTAACATGTATTAACTGGCAATTTAAAATTCAATATTAAATTAAATGGCGATTATATTCAACAAAAGTCAGATTTAATTGGAATTACCATTTAAATATATCCAACAGCAATCAATCGACTTCTAATCACATCATAAATTCAATTTAACTAACATAAGACAATTTAATAGTTGTGAGTGGGTTAAAAACACTCACCTTTAATTTCAAATCGATTTAAAATCCAATTATAGCCCAAAAATGAACGGTCTCAGAATTTGACCAAACCAGCTCCATAACGTTTGAAATTTCGATACGATCGCAGTGGAGAAAACCGCGCGTGAATCTGAGTTCATATGTAAAAGTTATGATCGTTAGAACATTTGAAATCAAAATTTAAATAAAATAAATAAAACAAAGAGATACACAACATCATCTCTTCATGCGCTACAGTGAAACCCAAGCTTCTACACTATATCGCGATCGACCCATACCCGAAATATCCGCCACCCCATGCTACCTCGTCGCCGCAATCGGCCAGCTGCAACCAAGATCAGGCGTTCGCGCCTCCTCCACTCGGCCCGTCGCCCTTTCCCACGCCTTGCGACCCCACCATCCTTCCACGATCGACGTCCCCATATGAGTAGCCGCCGCTTCAAAATGTTAACCCTAATCAATTTTTAACGATGATCTAACCAATGATTCGACAAACGGCCAACTCCGATGAACTCCCTACGCCAATCTCCTCTCGACTGTACATTCGAATCGATGATCCATCGTCGTTGATCAACCACCAAAATTGATGGCTGAGAATGTTTTGGTCATTTTTGAACAAACCAAAACTCAATTGCAAAAATGAACAGCAGATCTAGATTGCGCTCGTCAAGAGCTTTCCAACGATATATAATATGTTAGGGTTTTGAGAGTTTGAAATTTGATTTTGATTTGAAAATTAGGGTTTGTAATTGTAATTTGGTTTCTGCCATTGAAGAAAGGAACAGATAGAAGTTGATGTACATACAGAATAAACTGAAAGACTGCTAGGGTTGAGAACAAAGTCTATTTATACAGATCGAACAGGTAAGAATGAATAACATATCGAATTGGTTCGAAACGACAATAACGACCCGAAAAGCCCGTTCCGCTTCCAAAACGAAAGTGGGTCATCCAATATATCGAAATAGATGTTTTCGATATTTTTAAACTCAATGGAATAGGTTTCAAACCCAAATTCCATTGTATACAGAAGTTAGCCTTTAAAATCAACTTATTTTAAATTGAATTCATTAAATTGATTTCTACGCATTTCGAGCCCGCACGATCAAACGATAAGTCTGATTGCTACGAAACTTGAAATCCTACAATAATTCACTGTTACGGATCTGATGAAACTAGTTTCGACGAAATCCGAGACAGTGGCCAAAATGGCTATTTTCACGTTAATTAAATAAATTATTATTAAATTAATTTATCATATTTTAAATTTAAATTTAAAAGTTAACCATTTTTATCATTTTTTGATTACCTAGACATTTATAATCTTTTAAAATAAATTTCTATGTCCAATTCAATATTTAGATACTGCACTAATTATAGCGTTCAATTTCAATTGCAATAAATTCATTAATTATAATTTCAATTCCAATAAATTCATTTATTCTGATTTACATCTTATTATTCAATCAATTATTACTTTATGAATATAATTAACATTAGTTTACATTTTATTACATTCATATTCTATAATTTCATCCTAACTCATATTAATTGTGATATTTAATTGCATTAGACTCACATTGATTTCCAAATTAATTCAACAGATTAAATAATAGAATAGTAAGTAAAACGATTGTCACTTTTAAGTAATTTAACCACATTTATAAATTGATTGCTCAACCAAGATTATAACTACTACTTACCACACCACTGATTTCATATTCTATATTAACCTATTTCAATTTATAACCATATAATTTCAACATTTCATTATCTAATTTATTCCTTATTTACAATTATAACCAAATTAGCTTTACAATTGATTGAAATTACTTTAAACTAGTTATCAATTACATTAAATCACATTGTTAAGTTACATTCTAATTGTTTTCTTATTAATAAATCATAATTAGTTATTCACAATATAATATCCTAAAATCTTATTAAATTCAATATTTTAATTATCGGAAAAATACGAGTCGTTACACTCTCCCCCACTCAAAACTTTTCGTCCTCGAAAAGGGAAAAGAAGGAATTAAGGAATTAATATATTTTATTCAAAGTATTCAATTTATAAATAATTAATTTACATAATTAAGTATTTTTAATAAGATATACCAATTAATAAACAATTAAATCTTTCATATTCAAGTTTAATAAAAGTTTGAAAATATTTCTACTTTCACAAAGATTTTCTAAGTCTAAAATTCACGGAAAAATTCGGCAGAGTCTCCTTTGTACGGAGAGATCCGAAAAATAATAATATCAATAATATAAATATATATATATAATATTTCAAAAAAAAATACCACAAACCACGGGAAACAATATAATATCGCTAGAAAACCATAATCCAAAAACGTACCTATTTGTCGGGCAAACAACGCTTTATTTATGAAACCAAAAGCAGCAGCCATTGCTTTCATAAACCTGTATTTCACTTATAGATCCAAAATAGTGAGAATTATATAAAAGATTAATATTTTAGTTGTTTCAATTAGTAACAAAACAAATCAACATAACAAACAATAGTCACTTGCAAACAAAACAATACAACAACCATATTCAACAAAGAAATCAACCATACATCCATAGCAGCCAAAACTAATGGTTTGTTTAGGTTTAGAAACTTTTAATTGTACAGGGTGATAAATAAACTATCAAGTGTACCCTACGCTCAACAGCCTTAGATAATTACTTAATAGATTATTTATACATCCTTATACAGTTAGAAGTATCATTTCCCAAACATTCCATAAGCCAAAACAACCAATAATTTCAAATATCGTTTAACCTTATTCTTATTAATTTCCTTTCACATCATTTATTGTTCATTTATTTTCATTCATTCATATGATGATTATTTTTTTAATTTAACTTCATTACTTACAAATTCATTTCCCATTTATTGACACAATGCCATTTTTCCATTAAATTTCCATTCGTTTACTTATATAAGTTATTTCCATTCAATTATTTGGATCGTCCAAAATCAATTCTTAAAGTATTATGTAAGTCTCTTTGCAAAATTTTATTCATAATTATTATTTACTTTGATTTCCTTTTAATATCAATATTCATTTGTGAATCAACTCATACTTATATTTTTAATTCTTTTTCTTTTCACATTTATTTCTTTCATATATAGTATTATTGAATATTAAATCTATTTCTAAATCATTTCAACATTTTCTGAAGTCGTAATCATTTACTTGATATAGGATTCACCTTTACTATTCACTTTTAATTATAAATGGCTTCAATCATTAACTTAAGTTTATAATCATTTACTTACAGTATTCACTTTTCTATTAAATTTAATGACTAGCATCTCAAATTATTAACTTAAGTTCATAACATTTTTGTAACATCAGAGTTCTTAGAAATAATTCCATTGAACACTTTCATTACTTAAGTTTTACCTGTATAATATTCTATTACATATTTCTATTTAACATTTCGACTTTTTAAACAATTATGGTAAGTTATATATATGTTCTAAGAATGTAATTGAATGTTACACAAGTTTATCTTATTCATTTTAGTTAATAAAATGTTCAATAATTACATCTTCTAAATTTCATTACTCTTAAATTTATAAGTGACAACCTTCAATTCCTTTATATTTCATTAATCATTTAACTCTTAATTTCTTATTTTTATTTTTAGAAGTTTCCAATTATTAATATAGTCAAGTTTCATTCATTATAATAATTAAATTTTCTAATTTATAGAAACTTAAGTACTAAATACCGGGTTCCTTTTCCAAATCATTTTAAAATAATATATATACTCATATCCTTTATATATATCAAATCATATTTGGAAATTAAAATTAAGATTTGTTTATCAAAACAAATGTGTAGTAAAACTACTACAGTGGTCTTTCCACTAAACTCGAAAATGAACGTCAATGATGCGTGCACACATCACCGAAATTATTTTCCAGTGACAGAGAGGGGAGTACAGAACTTATTTCCTTTTAAAAATTCTTTTAAAACATTTCTTTCAAATCACATTGAAAATATTTCTATCCGAAAATACTTCCAAATAATACTAATATATATTCCAAAATCTTTTGAAAACAAATTTCAAACCCCGGAACTTAAGTTCTCAAATTTTCAGTTCTTATTTACTTTACTTGTAATCCTATTTTACGATCAATATTTATAAAATTTCACTTCCCAACAAACAAATATATCACGCATAACTATATCCATTTATAAAGTTATTCTTTTATATACAAAATATAATACTAGGTAAAATTATTTCATGTACCCATATTTCAAAACAATATTGTGTCTGTCTACCCTATTAAGTGTTTAGAAATCCCTATCGATGTCATAGCGTCCTATGCACCGACTAGAATTTATAAATACTAAACAGGACAAATTAACACAATATAAAAACATTTTATAACACTAACAAATACGCTCTCTCATATACACTCAACCAACTCATTCTAGGGTATTACTACCCTATCTCTAATGATTCAGACCCCACAAAGCTAAGGTTATCGCAAAACCAAAGCTCTGATACCAAATGTAATGACCCACCTTTTGGGACGGTTTGAATCGAAAATAAAACACACATGTTGATTCCAAACCATTCAAAAGGGAGGATTGTTATGGCGTAAATAGGAAAAAGAAGAGAAAGAAATAAAACAGACATAGAATCTCACAGCGGAATAACAAAATATAATAATCAAATAACAGTTCATGAAGCTGTTTTACAAATAACATTTGATTACACTTTTACAATACAGATCAGAGTTACATACAGTAGGAATAAATAAATAATGCAGCGGAACAACATGATGAAGTGGGATAAATATAATAAATAATAATAGTACTAAATCTTCATCTTCATCCTCCAGAAATAAGGTCATCAATACACTGAAAAGCTCAGATTGACCCGAGCGTAATGAAAAGACAAAACACTCGAGTCAGAACTAAAAAATTTTATGTAAGTTAAATCAACAGTAAATAAATATGAGTGTGACGCCTTCAGAGATGTTTACAGGGTTTGACATCTCTTATCAAGTGTCTAACGTGCGTGCAATAACTTAAGAGATGTTCGGGATTACCATCTCCTAAGGATCCGTTAAACTATCTACTATGTAGTACAATACGCTATTATAATATGTCTACAGTAAAGTAAGGTATTAAAATAGTGTTAAGGCGTTACTTATATCCCCCTTAACACATTTTATATATTCCCGTAGTCTATACAGATACTGTAAGCTCCACCAAACCGGTGGTTTACTCAGTGAGCACTCCATAGGTACGGTACAAACAAAACTTGTAGTGGATGCGATAAGGCATGTGACAAGGCACGCGAGGCAATGCCCAGGGTAGGATACTACCGGTTTGTGGATTTGGACTGGTGGTAACGCATAGCAGCTACTACCGCCCACCTCGGAACACACTCCCAAAATCAAATCAAGGGGTGGCCACCAAATCAATCACAAATTAATATGGTATCGAAGAAATGTGTCCGATCGGAGGTGCGACCTCACTTGGCCCGGCATGGCTCCTTTTTTAGCCACATCAAGCTGACCCGAGGGGGTCAGGGCTACGTTAATACCTCATACAAAATCATTCGCCAAACCATCCTACTTCATTCTGGAATCTCCACCACGTGCACAGTTGTTAAAGTGGTTTTCGGTATTGGCAGAGAGTATGACAATTTCCGATCCCAGTCTCTTTAACAACCAAACGCTTATTACATACTGGATGGTTCTTTTACATTTCCAAAACCATTTCATATTGATATCAAAATATCATATTCTCAAAAATCATATCACTTTCGAAATCATATTTTCAAAATAGGTTAAACCCTCATTTCAAAATCATCATATTTACTCAAAATATGTCATTTCAATAGAAAATATCATTTCAAATCCTAACTTAAGTTATAACATCATTTAACCATATTCGCTTTTAAATCCAGGATTTAAATATAAACAATTCAGCCTTGCACAGTTTGAATTTTTGAAAATAGTTTAGATAGCCATAAATAGTTTTAAAATAGTTTAAAATAGTTTAAAATAGATTAAAATAGTTTAAATAGTTTAAAATAGATTAAAATGGATTAAAATTGATTAAAATTGATTAAAATAGTTTAAAATAGATTTTCTGGAATTTTTGTAGAATTTTCCTAAGTGTTTTAAGGGTTATATAATATTATTTAAGGTATGAGACTTAAATGTTTATATAATTAAATGAGGAGAAGGGGTTTTTTGTAAAATAACTTAAATTACTAAATGTTGAAAATCGGCAGCCCTTTTGATAAAGTGCAGTACTTTTTATTGGTAAAGAAAGTGGTAACCAATCACAATTAGACACGTAAGGCAGGTTAGATGGAAAAAACTATTTGCTATAGGTTTTACACTGTTTCGACACCGTCGGCACCAGGTTCCGCCTCCTCATCTTCGCTTCCGACACAGTCGAAACTAATGCACATAGTATTAGTTTACTGATACGTAGTGAATTGGATGTATGCGGAAGGTAGGGAGTCGAAACCAGGGGTTCCGAAGGGGTAGAGGCAGTCCTTTGTTTTTAAATTAAAAAAATACGCCTGCTTGCTTTCAACTAAATGGCTTTCGACTAAGTAGCTTTCGACCAGGTCAAATGATTTAAGGGAAATAGTTTCGATTGGGTTGCACTTTTGTTTTTAAATAATTGCTTTCGACTAAGTCGAAACCTTTTTGTTGCCGCCTTTTTACCTTTTGACCCAGATGGTTTCGAAAGGGTTGTTTTATTTTCTAAAAATCTGGCCACCTCTCCAGTGCTTTCGAAGGGATGGTTTCGACACCATCACTTCATTACTTAGGAAATGGTTTCGAAGCAGTAGCTTTCGACTTAAATGTTTTAAGACCGTTTTTTTATAAGTAAAGTAAAACCCAAATTGGTTTCGAAAGAGATAGTTTTATATGGTTTCGAAGCAGATGCTTTCGACTTTAATGGGTTTCCGATCC
Organism: Allium fistulosum; assembly: GCA_030737815.1. Classification (NCBI taxonomy): domain Eukaryota; kingdom Viridiplantae; phylum Streptophyta; class Magnoliopsida; order Asparagales; family Amaryllidaceae; genus Allium; species Allium fistulosum. Next base: position 1,038,037,495 of record CM060906.1, on the reverse strand, counting down.
TTTTGCTTTACTTGAAGGCATAATCCAAATGGTTTCAACCGAGATGTTTTTCAAAGGTTTCGAAGGGGTAAATTTTTAAATGGTTTTAAAAGGTTTCCACATGTTTTAAATTGAACCCAAAGTGCTTTCGAAAGTATTGAGCTTTGATGTTTCGAAAGGTTTTAATTAATGGTTTCGAAAGGGGTGGTTCCCCAAGGTTTCGAAAGGATTGAAAGGAAAGGTTTTCCAATGTTTTCGAAAGGCAACATTTAAAGGTTTTAAAAGGGGATGTCTAATGTTCCAAAGCTTTTGGAGAAAAGAAAGAAAAGGTTTTTACAATGTTTTCGAAAGGCCATATTTAATGGTTTTGAAAGGGTCTTTCAATGGTTTCGAAGGGGTTACCTTCAATGGTTTCTAAAGGGTTGTTTAACGGTTTTAAACAAAGGTTTCAAATGTATTAAACATGCAATGTAGCCTAAGTATTTTCAAGTTAAAAAGGTTTTTAACTTGTTTTGGAAGGATAGTTAATCCTCATTAAATCTCATCAGTATTATTTTGAGTAAAGTATATATAACATGGCAAAATAGCTTAGAGTAAAGATAAAGATATATTTTCCTTGCATATATATATATATATATATAAAAGATTTGAAGGACTAAATCATTTTGAAAAAATTTTCAAAATAAATTTAAAGGGTAGTTAACCCTAAGAAAATAATTCGGAAAGTTAGTCCATTTTGCAGGCAGTCGGCCTAGATTTCGGACAGTTAGTCCAGTTTGCAGGTAGTCAGCCCAGTCTATTTGTAGCATAACGAACATTGTTATTATATTGTGAGCAGATAGTTCACATATTACCTGTTTTATGGACAGATAATCCATTTATTTTCATAAAGGATATTGCTATTTTGATATAATCAGTCTGATTAACCAGTTTGGTTATAGGAAAGGATTGCAAAATATATGTTTTGAAAAGGGTATTAGTGAGGGGAAACTCATTCCGCTAAGCGGCGTGGTCTCACTTAATATCAGAAAACCGAGATGTAACAGAATTATTCACACCAGGCTTTACGTCTGACTCGAAGATTTTGTTTCCCCTTAAACTCTCGGGTACTCAAAATTGATTTGAGTAGGCTGAGGGTTGAGGTTTTAGTCTTTTTGGCGAATAAAGCTTCTGGAGACGAGCAAATAGCTGACGGATAGCTATTTAGGAGTTTCATTTTGTTTTGATTCCGCTGTGTATATTAAGTCAGATATGACTATATTACTTTGATCAACCAAGGGGGCATCGTCATATGTCGCTCTTGGCATATTTTGTAAATGATATATTTAATCATTGCCAGGAAAACGTTAAGGGATTATACAACATGGATATGAATTATTGTTTTGAAATGTAATCAGTAAAATGTTGTTTTTGAAATCTGTGATTATTTTCATATTCATGTGCTTCTGATATTGTGGATACTATTATCATTACCGTATTTTGTCACCAAAAGTTAATACTATAGATGACTGCAGCATCTGTAGCGCTTAGCTTTTGGCCTCCAGATACGGGATGTTACACTAAGAAAAAGGCAACGAGGTTGCGGATGCACTTAGCAGGAAACATCAGATGCAGTATTGGCAATGGTAGCGGAGTGGAAAGATTTAGAAGCATTAACTACATGCAGGATACAGTGGAGATCTGAAGCTAGATCTAATAAGGAAACTGCTATGTTGTCGTGTTTAGAAGTTCGACCGATGATGATCGAAAAGATTGCTTCTAAACAGAAGGAGGATCCATTATTAGTTGAACAGATCAGAAGGTTAAGGGATGGAACAAAGAGCGATGACTTGAAAGATTTCAGTCTTGACCAGAATGGATGGTTAAGGAATAAATGAAGACTATGTGTTCGGAATGTGGGAAACATTAGGAAGGAAGTTCTTGAAGAATGCCATCGTTCGAAGTTCACTATTCATCCGGGAGGAACTAAGATGCATCAGGAGATGAAGAGAAGTTTCTTCTGGGAAGGTATGAAGAGAGATATAGGCTTATGGGTGAAACAATGTTTGAACTGCCAACAGGTAAAAGCTGAACATAAAAACCAAGTAGGTTACTTCAGCCTTTAGATGTTCTAGTATGGAAATGGGATTCTATCTCAATGGATTTTATAGACGGATTGCCAAGGTCAAATGGAGGAAATGAAAGTATATAGGTTATAGTGGACAGATTAACCAAGTGTGCCCATTTCATTCCGGTTAAGTCAACTAGGACGACACCTGTTTTAGCTAATTTATTTATGAAGAATGTAGTTAGACTGCATGGAATTCCTAGTAGTATAATAAGTGACAGAGATTCCTTATTCACTAGCGAGTTCTGGAAGAGTCTACAAGAGACTTTAGGTACCAAGCTCAAGATGAGTACCGCTTACCATCCGTAGACAGATGGGCAAACAGAAAGAGTTGACAAAATCTTATAAGATTTGTTATGAGCTTGTGTGCTAGATTTTTGAGGATCATGGGAAGACCATCTACACAGTCGAGTTTTCATATAACAACAGTTATTAGGCTGGTATAGGGATGGCACCGTTTGAATCTTTGTATATAAGGCCATGCAAATCTCCCATTTGTTGGTTAGAGACCGGGGATAGGTTGGTTCTTGGTCCGGATTTGGTTAGAGAAGCTGCAAAAAAGATTGAATTCATTCGAGCTAGGATGAAGGAAGCTCAATCTAGGTAGAAGAGCTATGCAGATAGAAGACAGAAAGACCTAGAGTTCTCAGTTGGAGATCATGTTTTCGTCAAGATATCACCGATGAAAGGTGTAATCAGGTTTGGAAAATCAGGAAAATTAGCGTCGAGATTCGTTGGACCATTTCCTATTATAGAAAGGATTGGAAACTCGCATATAGGGTAGAGTTACCAAGTAGTTTGGCCGGAGTCCATTATGTTTTTCATATTTCTCATCTAAGGAAGTGTATTCGAGATCCAGAGACTACTATAGCACCGACTATGCTAGATGACTTAGTAGTGGAACCGAATTTGACTATAGTTAGGAAACTAGTTCGTATAGTCGCAAGAGATGAGAAGAGGCTAAGGAATAAGACTGTCAGATTAGTTAAAGTCCAATGGAGCGACGACGAGAGAGACTGTACTTGGGAAACTGAGAGTAGGATTATAGACACTTATCTTGACTTGTTTCATAGTATGTTTTACCTTTATGATTGATTTCGATGAGTACCTTATCATAATTTCGAGGACGAAATTCTTTAAGGAGGAAGTCTGTAACGACCCTAATTTTGATTAACATTATTTAGGTCATTTAATTAGATAAATTAAATGAAATCATGTAAATGGTTAAGGGAATTTAGATTTGTCTAATTAGAGAATAATCGTGCCTAATTAAACAATGAACAAAAGAGAAGTGAAAATGAAATAGATAAAAGTAATAAGATAAGGGCAAAATAGGAATATGTTATATTCTTATACCCTAAACCCTCATGCCACTTTCATTTTCCACGTTTACAAACAAAATTAAACCAAGTAAGGCCGGCCACCATTAGAAGAAGATAAAGGGGAAGATAAGCAAGAATTAAAAGGAAGAAGTTTAATCAAATTCATTCAAAAGAAAATCTCAAACTCCTTAACAACAAGCTAAGGTGAAAAATAGATTACATCTCATATATCTTATTTTCGATTCTAGATCAGATCCGAATATGTTTTGCAAAGTATTATGCCATGTTTTGAATGTTAAATACACACACACACACACTTGTTGATGAATTTTGTTGTTTCATATAGATTTTATGATAAGTTTCAAATTTGAAAATCCTATCAAATGACATCCAAATGCCTTAAGATTTTGATATGAGGTCAGAAATAATATTTTAGAGAAGGGTTTCAAGTTTCATAATTTTCTGGATTAATGTGGATTTATTATGAATTTTATAATGAAGAAAATGGTTAAATTGGGTTAAAACTAATTATGGCTATTTTATGTTAGATTTGGGTCGAAAAATTAAATATGTTAGAAAACATATTAAAAGTGATTTATAAGGATTTTTGGAAAATTTTCCTAAGAATTTTATTAAAGATATAAAATTATTTAAGGTATTGGACTCAAATGTTTTATTTTTTTATAAAAGGAGAAGGAGCTATTTATGAATGTTTTATTTTGTTAATTGCTGAAATTCGGCAGCACTTTTAGAAAAGATTTTGAAAACTATTGGCAACCAATCATATGTTGACAAACAAAGCAAGTTAGTTGGAAAGAAATTACTTTATAACTTTAAAAATCAGTTTTATAAGGTTTTACTGCTCACTTAAAGCAGCACCTTTCGACCTCATACTGCCGCCTCCATCTAGATCGAAACCAATACACATGGTATCAGCTTCGGTACGTAGTGGATTGGAGTTAGGCGAAAGGTATGAAGTCGAAACAGGCTTTCAAAGGGGTTGAAGTAGCTTTTTGAAACTTAGAACTATTTTGGTTACTAATGAAGCTTTCGAAGGAACTAGCTTTCGACTTGGTCAATTTTTTTAAAGAAAAGAGCTTTCGAAAGAGGTTGCCGTCTTTATTTTATAAATAAGCTTTCGAAGGGGTCGAAACCCCTGCTGCCGCATTCAACCTTTCGAAGCAATGCCTTCGAAGGGGTTCTTTTGCTTTAAACTTTAAAGCTGCTTCTCTAATGCTTTCGAAGGGGTTGGTTTGGACACCATCCACATTCTTTTATTTAGGAAAATGCTTTTGAAAGAGATGCTTTCGTCCTAGTTCTTTTAAGACCCTTTTGATATTTTGAAAGTTAAACCCAAAGGTTTCGAAAAGAATGTTTTAAATGGTTTCGAAACTATATTCCACAAGCTTTCAATTGAACCAATGCTTTCGAAAGGTTTGTTTAAGTAAAGGACTTTAATGCTTTCAAAAGGTATCTAATGAAGGTTTCGAAGGGGGGTGATTCCCCAATGTTTTCGAAAGGTTTACCTTTAGTGTTTGAATAGAAGGTTTCCAATGTTTTCGAAAGGCAAATTTGAAGTGTTTTAAAAGAGGATGTCTAAGGTTTTATAAAGCTTTCGAAAGGACACTTTCAATGGTTTCGAAAGGACTATTATAAATGGTTTTAAAAGGTATGTTTTGGCCTTTAGGCCTAGAGTTCAAAGTAAAGTAGTTAACTAATTTCGAAAGGGGTGCTTTCAAAGGTTTTAAAAGAGATTGTTTAAAGCTTTTAAACAAAGATTTCGAATGTTTTCATCAACAATGTTTTGTGTAAAGCATATATCATGGAAAAGAGATTTGAATAAAGCAAAAGTACGTTTTTCTTGTTTAAGTATGATTTAAAGGGTTAAATCAATTTGAAGAAATGTTTTCAAAGAAAATTTGAAGGGTAGTTAACCCCAAGTAAATGACTCGGATATTTGAATACCAAATGGGACTGGTATAGGGTCACGCCCTATACATTAGCTATAGCCCCTAGCTAATTTAGTCCAAAATTTCAGTGTGTAGGGCTTAGTCATAGGTAAGACTTAAATGATGTTACACACAGAAAGGAATATACAGAGAAGGAGGATAGGTTATTGGTGAGCCCGCAAAACCATTAGGATCAGTTGATCCTGGGAGAAGTAAATTAAGGACAGACCATCCAGAAGTGTGTCTAACAGATGTTAGATTATTAATTTTGTCTGGTAGGCCCGAGTCAGCCAATGGTTAGTAGTTCGCCAAACAAAACTATATTGTTCGGACAGATAGTCCATTTATTACCCGATTTACGAGCATATATGATATTTCTATTATTGTTTTAATCGGTTTTTTTGTAGGATTCTGATTTGCAAAAGATATATTTTAAAGAGATATTAGTGAGGGAAAACCCGTTTTGCTAAGCGGCATGGTCTCACTTAATATCAATAATCCGAGATGTAATAGTATTATTCACACCAGGCTTTATGTCTGACTCAAAGTTTTTGTTTTCCCCTTAAACTCTCGAGTGCTCAAAATTAATTTGAGTAGATTGCGAGTTAAGGTTTTTCAGGTTTAGTTGGTCTGACGAAAAAGGCTTCCGAAGACGTACAGGAGGCAAAGCTAACTATATAGGAGCTATTTAGTTTTATTTCCGCTGTGATGTATTAAGACTGATATGTCTATTTAGTACTCTGATCATCCAAGTGGGCATCTTCATATGTCGCTCTTGGCATTTTTTGTAATAATTATATTTGATCAAAACCTGGGAATCGTTTTGGGATTATGTATCTGAATATGAAATACTGATTTGAAATGTAATCAGAAATGTTGTTTTAGATCTGTGTTGATTTTATTTCATATTCATGTGCTTCTGATATTATGGATACCATTAACATTAACGTATTTTGTCACCGGAAGTTAATACTATGGATGACTACAACATCTGTAGCGCTTAGCTTCGGGCCTTAAGATAGGGGATGTTACAACTTGTTATCCACTAAATCTGTGCCTAAAACACCATATGAGATGTGGCACGGGAAGAAACCCTACTTCAATTATTTGAAGGTGTGGGGTTGTCCGGCCTATGTTAAGAACATTGGCCCTAATAAGCTTGAGGCGAGGTCGGCTTTGTGTAAGTTTATAGGATATCCCAAGAATTATAGAGGATATATTTTCTACAACATAGAAGAACAAAAAGTGATAGTTTTCGCACATTCTATCCTTTTAGAAAAGAAATTTCTATCAAAAGAAATTAATAGTGAAGTTGCAAACTTGAATGAGATTTGAGAAACCAACATTGAGACTGAAACAGTGGGAGAACCAAGTCCACCCATATACAAAAACACGCAACCTATTAGAAGGTCTAGTAGGAAATATCGTTCACCAAAGAGATAATGTGGTTTTCTCGTGGATAGCGAGAAAGAGTACTACGTCATAGATGATGACACTCCTCTGTCTTTCCAACAAGCACTACAGAGCAGAGACTATACACTCTTGCTTGGAGTAATGAAATCAGAGATGGATTCCATATATGAAAATAAAGTATGAACTTTGTCGGACGTACCCGAAGGTATAAAACCTATCGGCTACAAGTGGATTTTTAAGAAAAAGCTAAATGCAGATGGAGAAGTTGAGACTTATAAGGCGAGGCTAGTTGCTAAAGGATTTCATCAAATTCAAGGTGTTGATTATAACGAGACCATTTCACTCGTAGCCATGCTTAAATCCAATTGGATTATGCTAGCCATCGTTGCATTCTATGACTATAAAATATGGCTAATGGATGTAAAGACAACGTTTCTAAATGGTGACTTAGAAGAAACTGTTTATATATCGCAGCGCGAGGGTTTTATAGTTAGTGGGAGGAAGGGTAAGGCTTGCAAGTTGTTAAAGTTCATTTATGGACTTAAACAAGTTTCAAGGAGTTGGAATAAGTGTTTTAATAAAGTAATCAAACAGTTTGGTTTTTATCAGAACATAGAGGAAGCGTGACTATATAGAAAGGAACATGCAACACTATCATATTCTTAGTACTTTATGTTAATGACTTATTGTTGATTGGCAATGACACTTGGTTGTTGCAATTAGTGAAAGCTTGGCTTTTCAAGAATTTCTCCATCAAAGATTTGGGAGAAGCAGCCTATATACTTAGTATAAAGATATATAAAGATAGATCTAAGAGGCTTTTTGGATTATCCCAATCCCTATACATATATACCATTATAAAAAGATTCGATATAAAGAATTCCACGCAAGGAAACATTCTAACACAGTTTGAAATCGTCCTTTCTAAGAAGGACGCTGCTCATACCGATGAGGAGAAAGAGCTTATAAAGAGGATCTTCTATGCTTCAGTCATAGGATCCATAATATACGCTATGTTATGTACTAGACCAGATGTGGCATATGAATTAGGATGCGTAAGCCGATACCAATCTAATCCTAGAGAAAAAATTAGACAGCCGTAAAATGTATACTAAAGTATTTAAGAAACACTCGGGACTTAATCCTTATATACGGGAATGGAGATCTCCTTACGAAGGGGTATACGGGTTCAAGCTTTCAAAGTGATATAGATGATAGTAAATCGGTGTCTGGTTATGTTTTAACGCTTAACCGTGGAGCTGTTAGTTGGAAAAGTTTCAAGCAAGAAACATGTGCTGATTCCGCGATGGAGGTCGAGTACATCGCTCTCACTGAAGTAGCTAAAGAGGCAATCTGGATACGCAAGTTTTTGAGTGAGCACAGGGTGATTCCCGATGTTGAGAATCCCATGGCATTGTTCTATGATAGCATGTAGCGATGCAAATCGCAAAGGTGCCCAGAGTGCATAAGAAGTCACATCATGTTCTTCGGAAGTTTCACCTGATTATAGAATTCGTTGAGAAGAAAGAGGTTATGATACAAAGGGAAGATACCAAGGACAATATAGCAGATCCATTTCACTAAGGGTCTAGCTCAGTCGGCTCTGGAGAAACTGATTGAAGGGATGGGATTGAGATTCCAAAATTGGCTCCAAGTGCAAGTGGGAGATTGATTGAGTTAGGGGTATGCCCTAGGGACAATTCTAGAACTTATTGTAAATTAATTAACTCTATAATCAATTCTCGTTCATAATAAAAGTGTTTTTCTTTCTGTTATATATTTGTTACAATGTGTTATAAATAATTAAATATTTAATTAAAATATGTTTAGTAGAAAATCCATAAATGGTGTGATTGCGATATTAATTACAAATAATATAATGATGACTATTTGAGAGAAATGTGTGGTCCTCTAAAGTAGAGGAGAGCACACATGTGTGTGTGTGTATCACTGAAAACAAAGGTGTTGCCAACATGCCGGCAGGTAACTAATCAAAATACAAAAATCAATGAAAAGGACTCAGGTACAACTAGAATGAGCTGCGGCAAGGCCACCGCCCATTACACCTCATTATCTAGCTCCGGCAAGGCCACCGCCCATAATGAGGTGTTAGAAGTACCCAAAAACCATAAAGAAACTCAATGCGGATGATATCAAAAGACAGCTACAGCTGAGAGAGAGACGCCTCGATGCAAACTCGGAAAATCCAAAATGAACGCCTCCTGCAAATGGGAATGATCCAGAATGAAGTACGCCACTCTGTCGATGTGAAAGAACTGGAAAGAATGCCTCACTACAAATGCATATGATCCAGAATGAAGAGCTCCACACTACAGACGCAGAAGAACTCCTCACTGCGAAAGCGGAAGGTCTAGAATGAAACGACTCGCTAAAATCCTGTCAACAGCAATCCTGAGAACCTACAAATAGTAATCTAGCACCATTGTTGGCCTAAACCTGTATCTGTAAATGGAACTAGATAAATCATAAGAGTAATACATATATATGTATATAAATGAAATATATATATACATATATATATATATATGTATTAATGAAGTAAAAGTAGTAATACTGTATCTAAAATTATAAGATGGAAAAGCAACAAAAATAAGAAGCGGACTAAAAAAGAATCCAAACTCATAATGCATCATCTTAACCAACAAATTATCCTTATGCTCATTTAATCAAAAAGACATTATGATAATCAGTAAAAACATCATTCAAAATAGAAAAAATGTTAATGCTGTAATTATTAATGTTAAAAATATTACTATTATGTTTAAAAATCTTAATACTATTATAACCTTACTAAGAATATTCTTTGAATGATTATTTTTAGCTAATTTATATTTAGGATTTGAGATCCAATTAAAACAAAATGATGATATTATAAAAACCAATTTATTAAAATGACTATTATTATTATTAAAAAGTCTCTGGTTTCTCTCAAACCAAATATACCAACAAATTATAATGAATAAAGTATCAAGTAAAAATCTATTTTCCTTTTTAAACTTAAATCTTAAATTATTCCAATAATAATCGCAATCAGTAACTTTAGTTGTAAGACTAAAGTTAAAGATTTTCAAAATATTATTCAGAATGTAGTAAGTATCTATGCAATCATAATACACATGTTTAATATCTTCAAGATACAGCTTGCAAAAAGAACATTTATTATCAATTTGCATATTTTTTCTTTTAAAAAATTCAATAGTATTTAGTTTTCCATGCATGATTAACCACATATGAATTTTAGATTTAGGAGGAGCATTTGTTTTCCAAATAAATTTAAAAGAGTTATTAGCTACGCCCGAGAAATTAAGAAATTTATAAAAGGAATTAGAAGTAAATTTCTTACTCTTATCCCATTCCCAGCTAATATTATCATATTCATTATCAATATTATATAAATTCAATCTGCATAAAGCAAAGAAAGTTGCCTAAGAGTTGTACCTTCTAAAATTCTATTAAAACTAAAATTCCAAGAGGGTCATTTTCTGAAGAAAAAACATCTAAATTAAAGCATTCTTAAAGTTACAAATTTCGTAAAGCTCTTTAAATTCTATCCTAAGAGGAATAACAAAAATCCAACGGCCATGCCAAAAAGAAGTTTTATTTCCTGAATGAACAATTGTATTAGTACCAAGGTTAAAAATCTCATGACATTTTAAAATTGATTTCCAAAAATTAGACAACTTATAACTGTAGGTGTAATTTGGTATAAATTATTACTACCATTATAGTAATGCTTAGAAATAATTTCCTTCCAAATAGAATTATTATTTATATCCTTAAATTTCTGTAACCACTTCCCTAATAAAGATAAATTCATGTTACATAAATTAATAACTCCTAAACCACCTTCCTTTTTCGATTTACAAACTGTTTCCCAATTGACTAAATATTTAAGACTACTGTTGGAATTACCACCACTCCATAAGAAGTCCCTTCTTATTTTATCAATTTTATCAATCACCCAATCTGGAAAAAGATGCATAGACATCCAATAGATCGGGATAGCAGATAAAACAGAGTTGATAAGAACTAATCTACCCGCTCTCGATAAAAACCTACTGTTCCAGTTAGAAATTCTATTTTTAATCTTATCTATTATAATTAACCAGTCATCATGCTTAAGTTTAGTTGGTCTAATCAAAAAACCAAGATAATCAAAAGGGAAGGTCATAGTTTTACAATTAAGCGTATTAGTAACTAAACTTTCAACCTTATCAAAAGGGATAATCATGACTATTGTATCATAATATTATAAAACACGCCATTTTAAATGTTTCTAGTCAAGATGCATTGAGATTGGATATCAATGTATCCGTTGAGACTAGAGTACATAACGCTCTCCAAATGTTGGGCACTGTATTACTCATGACTGCTGGGGGCACCAAGAGGTTACACATTGATAGTTATTGGATAACTATGGAACAACTCGCTTGATAGTTTTCTGTTGGTTTATATAACTAAGGTCAAACAGAAAATATCGATGTGGCTGATTTACACAGTTTTCTCGACTTGAGATTACTATCGGTCTTCAATATGAAAGCTCCGCTTTAATTATAGTCAAATCATGGCATGACATCCATCGAGTGACAACAGCTGGATCGAGTGGTCGTATTGGAAATGAAGTACTATTTAAGAGAGGGCCCGTCTCCTCAGTTATATGGGGTTAGTATCACTGTCGACTCAAGTCAACTCAAAGTCAAAATCTCTATCCAGAGTAGTTCGATGAATAATAATTGTTATTATTGAACCAAGGACTTTGTGTTTGGACTATAATTTGAATATGGACAATATTGGAATTTTGGCCATTACTAAATCTCATAAGTCCAAAGTGATATAGTTTTGACGAAGATAATTGATGTAAATAAAAGTCACAATCGGGTAACGCTTAACAAAGTAAAATTGGGTACCAAAATCAAGTAAGCGAGAAATTTGGCCAAAATGTCACACCACCTGCTAAGTGACGTGTGAACGTTGATATTCAAATAGTTCGATATTAATCGCTGACCAAATTTACACCTAATGAGTCACACAACCGAAATGATGAATATTCCTTTGATAAATTGATTTCATTAATTTTTAATTATTACAAATTAATTAAATTAATTAATATTTATGAAATATTAATTATAAAATTCGATTTTTATTTGATGAATAAATATGATTAAATGTATTTATAACAGTTATAAATATATTGATCGATATACGATATCAAAAAGCGTTAAATTGTATTTAACTAAATAATATTGTATTTGGGGTTCTAAATGGGTTTAAAGCCCATTAAGGGGGTTGATAGGATTGGCCCATATAGGGGTTATAGGCAGCTATGACATAGGCTAGAAAGGCTTGTTTTGAATGGCGGAGATGGAAGGAGATTGAGTAAAAGATGAGATCATGAATTCTCTCCTTTACTTCCTCCATTTAAGCATCTCTACCTTTATTTTATATTGATCTTTTGGAGCTTCTATCCCCATACATTGCTGGTCGAGCTCCCCCCATCTCTCTAATTCTTAAGCTTAAATCAAATCAATTCAATTGTTATTTCGTAGTTGGTGGTCAACAGTTCAAGGACTAGCACTCTTTTGGATCGGAATCATTTCAAGGAGTATACTTCGTCATTTCAAGATGTGGTTAAGGGCTTCGGAAACAAGGTACATTCCTAATATGATTACAAATGTAAATCTATATTTTATAATGTTAAATTTATATATATACATATAATATTATTAATTAGGTGACAATTCCCACATGTAAATATATTGTCACAATATTGATTAGTTGTATGTATATGTATGTATATTTAATTTTTTTTAGATAATACATTCTTGTGCAGCATGGCACAAAATTAAAAAACATTTTTTTATTATTTAAATAATTTAATATATAATATACATATCAATTTATATAGTTTAAAATTAAAATATTACATTAAAAATATGAAATTTTAAGTTTATACATAATGTTTAATGTGTACAATATTTTCGGGGGAAAGAAAATATTTTTTATTTATTTATTATTTTAAATAATATTTAAATTAATTTAGCATACAAATAATTATATAAATTCATATATGTGCCATAAAATAAAATTATATTAATACATATTATACTCTTCGACTGAAATTGAAAAAAATTATATTTTAAATATTTAATTATAAACTAAAAAATAGAAAATAGATTTTAAATTATAAAATAAATTTTTAAATTATAAAAATTCTGTCTAAAATTTTACTGGAAATTTAAAACTCAAATTTAATTTTGAAAAATAATTTTTATTAATTTTTAATAATTTATTATGATTTTATTAATATATGTATATATATATTTAAAATTAATAATTAAAAAAAACTTGAGTCATGCGCAAGACCGGGTTGTCATATATTTAAATATAAATTATTTTATGATTTTATATGTATTGATATAGATACTTATTATTATACATAAATATAAGTATTTAATATATTCGTACGTATATATATAAATCTTTTCAAAAAATTATTTTTATACATGTGCTGGTTTTGACATTGTAAAAAATATTATTTAATATATTTTATAAAAAATTTAAACATATTTATATAATTATAAATATATACATATTGTTAATATTATATATATACACACACACACACAAAATTATATATAAATAAATTTTAGTTTACAAATACATACATACATAGATATATATATATATACATACAAAGATATATATATATACATACATAGATATATATATATGTATATATGTATATATATATATGTGTGTGTGTGTATATACACACACACACATATTGTAATATTTTATTTGTAAAGTAAAAGTATATTTATATAAACATATATTTGGATAGTATATTTGCATATTGGATAATCTAACATATTTGTTGCGATATAAATCCTGCGATATAAATCCCAGCATCTATACATTGGCATGTTATATCATGCACGGATTAATATGTTACACACAAAGATATATATGTTTGTATGTATGTATTTATGTACGTATATATGTATATGATACATTTATATATTTAATATACTACAACAAAAATACTTTATTGCAACGTCAAAAAAATGTTGTAATAGAGTTTTCGCAACGTTTTTACAAACATCGTATTAGACCAAGTTGTAATAGGTTCAGAGTCTTCTACAACTTTTTTTTGACGTTGTAAGAAAAGGTTGCAATAAACTTTGATACAACGATTTTGTGATGTTGTAATACACCCTTTTACAACGTTTGTTCAATGTTGTAAATATAGTTATACATATCAAAAAAACCCTTTTCGCAACTTCCATAAATTGTTGTGTTAAACTTTTTTACAACATTTCAAAAACGTTGTAAAAAATCTTTTTCCAACTTTTAATTAATGTTACAGCACGTTTTTTATAACATTTTAAATATTACTATTTTACTTTTTTTTAAAGTTGCATATGAAATTCAGCTTATTCCAAGCTGCAGCTATATCTCAATATCGTACTATAATACGTAGAATAATATAGCCGCAATAACTTAAATACATAAAACACGAATAAAATAGAACAACTTTCCAAACTACTTCATTCGAAATAAGTTAACACATGTTCCAACACAGAAAAAATATCATAGGTTCCAACACAGACACACATGTTGGACCATATATATACAGACAAAAAGATCAAAACATACCAACGCACAACGGTCTAATCGACAACGACAATGAAATCCTTGCGTCAAGCAACCGTTGTTCCTACAATAGCTTGCTAAATAGTACACGCTTTTGAAGTCTCTCCCTACAATGGAGCTTGAACTTCCACTGGCACATCGACCCAAACTTTCCAATTATCCGCCCCAAGCGAAGCATGGTTTAACAGAGCTGTGGGATCAATAGATGCAAGCGTTCCTTCAGCTACAACCTTCTTCTGCCAATTGAGTAGCTTGCATTTTTTGAAAGCTGCATATGACAATTTTGGAAACTAGTACTACCATGATGCGACGGTGTGTGTAACTGCAAACATGATTAGCATGATAAATTAACACATTGGTTGATTGCAATAATTCGAACTCTGTTGCTATAGTAGTGATTTTACTTACTTTAGGACATGAAGTAGCTGAATCTGCAGCTAATATCCTATGACTACTAGAAAAGGTACTATTAGCCAAGTCCCAAAGAAGTCTTCTTTTATGTGAATTTTCTTCCTTTTCAGCTCTATCTTTTATAAGAGTACATGGCAGCATTGTATCAGACGCCTTTTCATGTATGTATATTTTCGATATATAGCTTTGCCCAAATGTCAGTAGCAAAGGAAATGAAACTAAGAACCATCAACTCTGATATTTAGTTTAAAATTGAAAAGAAATTAGTATGAAGAAAATATAACAATGTCATGCAAAACAGATATCACGCATAAAAACAACAAAGAAAAAGAAAAACAGAATTTGAAATATTGAAAAACTGTTATGCCTCCCTTCACTTTCTCAAGTGCTTCACATAAAGCTTTTTTTCTTTTAGAAATAAGCCACTGCGCAAATAAAATAAAATTAAAATTGTTATATTTAACCAACCTGATTTCAAGTAGGCCAAAAGAAAAGGTTATAATCATATAAACTCCAAAAACAGTCACAGTCGATTGGCAATAGCTCATAAAAAAAGTCCAAAATTTTGGTAATGGACAAGCATAAGAGGAACATTTGTGTAAATATTTAGCTGAAACAACAAAGATATTGTAAGCATCGACTATATAATCTGTCAATTAAAACCAAAAAAACTACATAGCTTGATCTATTTATCATATTAAAAAGAAAAGGATGATTTATTTTGTTAAGTACTAAGAGGCAAAGGAAAGAGGCAATGATGAAAGCTTTCATTCACAGCCTGAAATCCTTTTATGCAACTGGCAAAAGTTTAACTTGTTAAGTGAGAATTGCAAGAATGAAATCTCAGTAACATCTTAAATACCCTTACTATTAGCAAATAATTAGTGCAAAGTTGCTCAGAGGTTTACAAATAGTTTCATTAAGCCTTAACTATGAGTTATATAACTAGAGTAACCTCTTGAAAAGATGAAAATATGCCCAAAATCATACATTCTCAATTAATATAGCCGAAGCTAACTAGTACCTCCATATTGCAATTTACTTATAAATTTCATAGTTAGAATCTACTGCTGCAAACCAAGTAAAAAAGAAGTTTAATTCGTAAAATAAAATAGAAGTACCTTGTCAATATGATGAAGACCTTTTTCAAGTAAGATAGAAATTAAAACAATAATGGCACAGACAGAAGCAACTGCCCAAGTTGGTGTTTGATCTATATTTCTTGAATTTCCTCCTCCTCCTGCCATTTTTTTCCCAGTTTAAATCAAGAAAAATTTGTATTAAATGGCAGTGAGCTGATATGGGAACAGAGCTTAGTTCTTAAAGTGAGCAGAAGCCTTGGAATTAAAAGGGAAAGAGAATAAAATGTTAGTTGTAGGAGAAGACTTTTTATTTGATATTGTTTCTGTTTGATTTCTTTAGTCTGTTCCATTTTCGCATACGAGGTCTGTAAATCAGGGGTTTAACGCAGGGGGGCCTTGGCAACAAGTCAAATGGAATCTAAATTTCGTGAAGAATATGGGAATCGTGGATGTGGAAAATTATGAGAGCATATTAGTTTAATGTTATTTTTTAAACTTTTCTTTAATTAAGAAGACGCGAAGAATGATTAAATTTAGTCTAAAGTAACGGAATAGCTATATTAATATAATATCAAATAAAACAAATGTTACATGAACTGTCAAACAATGCAAAAGATATTTAACAAAATTATAACTTTCATTTTATTTATGCTCTATTTTCTTATGTTAGTTCTATGAATGGTGTAGGAAAACATCAACGAAATGTATGGAGCGTTCCACTATACACAATAAATAACATACCTCAAACTGATTTATACTCATCCACAATCTTCGCAGACAAATGTCCACTAATGATGCCACCAATAGTCTCTCAAACAAACATATCCTCATGCACTGTATGATGACATGTCACTGTATGCTTAAACTGTCCCTCATGCTGATTTATTTATAATGCTCCAACCTTTGCATAAGTCCAATCTTTTCCTTCGACAAGTCCGCAACAGTTTTCACACACATCGAACTATCCTTATATTGATACATAATAAAATGTTAGCAAAAAACAGTAGGCTACAAATGGTAATGAAATAAGAAGAGCGTAAGATAGTAAGCAAAAAATTTTAGAGGTGAGTATTAGTAGCGCTGTTGCGTAATTATAAATTGCTTATTCAAAGATACCTGAAAATGGATATAACCCAAATAACGAAAACCATGCCTGAAAATCTGTTGAATCTATTGATCATGGTTTGATTTCTCACAACAGTATTCACAAGCTTTGATTTCATCAACCTCCACAGCAGGAAACATGGTGTTGAATCTATTGATCATGGTTTGGATCGCCTCAAATGCAGCAAACATGACTCTAGAATAGAAAGTGAGGGTACTCAAGCTTCGTACAGATTCTACCTTTTCCCTCAACTGTTTGCATTGATCTAATAAGATATCTACGGTTCCTGCCAAAATCTTGCCCTCTGGAGATGGACTTGAACTGGAGGCTTCGTTATCTTGATTCATAATTGGTAAAGAATAAGGGTGGAGATGGATTCTTTTTTTAAGTTTAGGATGAAAGAGTTTTTTGGTTAGAAGAAGAATGATGGATTTATAGTTGAGTCTGTTCTTTATAAAATAACCACTAAAACATAATTATACAATATATAGTTTGTATCAAGAGATAATACCAATGTAACCTTTCCTTTGGTTTATATAAAAATTCAACCAATACAATATTAATGTTACGTCACACCTTAAAAAACAAAGGTACCAAAATTCAGATGAATCCCAGAAGTAAACTTAATGCATGATATGGTAAAAGTCTGAAATCAAAAGCCTAATGAAAACCGGATTATCAAAAAAGTTGTTGGACACAAAAACAAATTTTCCACTTGTGGCAGGAAATAGCTTTATTAGGAAATAGCTTTATTACAAAGATCAGATTATAACATTTAGTAGTAGGGATAAACATGGTATTAAAAAAGCAAACATTGTATTCTTCTCAAAAAACACTTGGATTATTTGTACGAAAAATCCAAATAATGATCCTAGCATGATCAGAAACTGAATAATTTGTATGCAACCATAATACCATTATAACTTCAAGTTTCGTTGTATAGATGTTGGATTAACAGCTGACTTCAACTTATGCTATCCAATTCCAGTTAACTCCATCATTTAATAAACACTTTCAGCAAACAATGAACCAAATCCCTACAATGCAATTTTGATAAAGAATAATGGTGCGCCTAAATATTTGAAATTATTTGTAACCCAAATACAGTTATGTTGGGATTACAAAATAAAAGTGACATGTTGATTAATAATGTACAATTCTGTGGCAGCACCTAACATCATGTGATTTATGAAAACGGTTAAAAAACGAACAAACAAATAGGAAGTAAAATACCTCAAATTATACGATGGTCGATGGAGAATAGTGAAGGGGCTGGAAGCCATTGCTCCATCTTTGGAATTCAATCTGAGCACTTCTTCAGTAACTTTTGGAAATCTGGAGAACATTGTCAGAGTCCGTCATTTGACCGAGCAACTGGTGAGCATATTGGACAGGGATATTCTGTCGAACACTTGCATATAATTATTACTAAGCCATCACAACAACCCTCAAAGACCAAGTCATATAAGCAAAGGAACGTTTATGTTAGGGATTCATAAGATAAATTACCTGAAGATTAGCAGCTGGGGAAGATGAATTGGAAGAATCAATTGGGTGCATGTGTGCACTTATGAACATGTGCACACTTGTTAACGCATTACTGTTGGCAGTTTCAATTCTGCAGCTTTTGTTTCGAACTCTAGTAGTTGTTAATTTTGTTAATAATATTATTATATTTAATAACTTGTAATTAGTTATTCATATCCGTCTAGCATATGAACTCATTTGTAATTCATTCTGACTTTGAACGAAATGCAACAGATTCTTTTTCGTACCGGTTAATTCTCTCTTCAACCCCTTCACCTCTTCCTGAATTGTTTTCCGATGCAAACCCCACTGAAACTCGTTCTTCACCCCCTCTGAACTATCTCCTCTCCTCTTTTTCCTAATCCAAAACCTTCATTGCTCGCTGATACACATCAACTCAAGATGACTCATGCCAGAATTCAATTGTTAGATGATAAAATGGCATCAGAGCACTCAGAGCAAAACAGTGACCCTCTCCTACAATATCCTGATGAGGACTTGAGGATCACGATGAAGATATATTTTCGAGTTCTTAAATTAAAAAAAATTAAAAAAAAAACAATATTTTTCCAAACCTACTGTCCTACACACACCCTTTCTGTTTAGCATCATTCACGTTAATATCAGGTGTAAGTTTATATTTAAATATTTGTTATTTCTCTTTTCTGTCACACAAATCAAATATTTAAATATAAATTTGTAGCTGATATCGAGAGTTATAAATTGCGTAATTTATAAATTGCTTAACAATTGTTAGTTGATCATATAGCAAATTCCATCATGTAATAGACGATGAAGTTTATGCTAACTAATTATGTAATAAACAACCCATGACCTCACAACCTTAACCAGCTTTTAAAAACAGCATAACATCAACTAAAGGCGGGATCTTGGGGTGAATCCAAAAGCTTATCCAAGAGGCAGCATAACATAGACTAAAGAGGAAAACAAAGAAAGAAAGAAAAAAATAGCATACTACAAAATATGAGCTTGTTGCAATGGTATATGAATTTCACCAATAATTGTTTCCATAGCGATTTCTAGAACGGAATTGTTTCATGGTAGCTTCAGTACTTTAAGATTTAACATTAATTTTTCAGTTTCTTTAAGAAAAAGTTAATTAATTTTAGTGTTAATTTTATAAATCTAGCCAAACAATAAAATCAGTAAACAAGTTTCAATCAAATTCAAAAAATTAAACTAAACCGTTTTCTAATTTTTGAAGACAAATTACTGACTCATTAAAAACAGCAATAAATGAAAATATATAGTACTAAAATGCGATCCAAATTAAAGTGGGGTTACTGGCAATTTAATGTCTTCTTAGATATAAAAATAAATCAAATTCTATAACCTCTGTTGATGTGCATCTTTTTTCAAAGAGAAAAAAAACCAACATATAAATGAAAGAGCACATAAAATAGTAACAGAAATAAAATAGTCACAACTCATGAAGAATTAGCAAACAGATCAATGAAGTCAAACGTTGAAAATAGTAACTTCTAAGTGAAAAATTAAAATACATTAAATCAAGTATAGGGAAAAGATTACTTATAGATTGTCAAATTTGTTAACAAATAATTAGCATTGTCTTTTCTCAGTGTTTCCTTCTAAGTGTGCAAAGAAAATAAGCAAGTCATCAAAAATTTGCAATATGTGCCCTGCTTTCCTTGTAATTCAATCCTCTTTTATAGAACTTCAATCATTCTTGTAAATTTTCAAAATTTGAGGGCTGTCAGCAGAACCTGCTCCCCTCTTGTACCTAGTTTCACCACTAGCGAGATCATGCCAGCACCCATGTGATTTAGGGAAAAAAAATCTGGAAGTTGTTATGTGTCAAGAAGTTTGAGGGACTATAAAACTTAAGGTATCAACTTCATTTATGCCAAAACTTAAACACGCGTGAACTAGAAAAATTTGTAATCTTGGCCCATGATATCCTCAAATTGGGAGTTCAAAAAAAAAATATTGATCCATGCTGACGGTTTCAACATACATAAGTCCATAATCACTATTCAATATTGAATTTCATATTGTCATAAATTGAGTAGCTCATGAAGTTTTGTACTTAACGTGAATGAAATCAAAAGGCATGCATTCATATCCGAGTATTTAATTGCGGTCAACTTAAAATACAAAAACTGTTCATACAAAATCAAATGAGAAAAATAAGCATAATAGTCACTAGTTTAAACTATTTATTTCAATATATCAAGCAGATAAACTTGTACAGAACAAGATATAATGCATGTCTTTACTTTAAATATTTAAAAATCATGCTTTAATCAAAGCAGGCATGAGAAAACATGAGTGACATATCCAAGTAGTTTTATAACTATTAATCAGTAAAAATACAAGACTAATACCACTTGTGAAATGTGCCTAGCTAGAACTATTGTGCATCCACTGTATGTGTGTTGTCATATATACATCAGGATTCCTTTCCAAGAATAATTTTCAGGAAGATATGAATGCAGTATTGAATTTGTTCAAAATATAGTTTACCATACGTTTGGACGATGTCTATAATTTTGAAAACCATTACCATACATAAATGATAACCACTTATGCCCATGTTGTATCCAAAATTTCCGGAATTTCACATGACCTCGTTGAGGGTTGAGTTTGAATTAAGATGCTAACTTGCCAAATTATCCACATAATAAATAAAATAGATCCAAGAAATTCATCTGAAGACATTTATATTTGCTAGGCATGTATTTTAGATGATCATCTCATGTAAAAAGGATTAGATATCTGATTAAAGATCAAACTTTTAACATCTAAAAAACCATAAATAGAAAACCAAAAAAACACGAAGAATCAATCCACTGAATACATTAAAATCCTTACCTTACGTTTGAAAATCATGACAACTTCCACCTCAAAAGTCGTGCTCCTAAAAGAAAGCTCCATAAAATTACTTTTCAATCCCTATATACTTCTTCCATTTTCGATTTACATCTTCTTTCTGCCATTTCCGACTAAACTATAAATTAGGTTTTCTAATTTGTAGAAACAGAAGAGGAAATTCAATTTGGAGTTCGCAAAAAGAGATCCCGAATAGGGAATTCAATTTGGGGCAGAATCGTAAGGGTGAACTCTACTTTTTTTTATTCTGAGAGTCGGCAATTGAATTTCGCAAGTGGGTATGGTTTATGATCCTCAACAGGAAAATGGATTTCAATGGTTGGATTAGTGGATCAATGGTTTAGATTTGCTTTTATGATTGGGTGCGGATCACTAATTAGGAACTTTTGAATTATGGCGAAGTACTTTGGAAAAATATTTTTATTAAGATAAGAAAGGTGAATTTCAGTTGCAATAACTAATTTATAAAGTGCGCACGTGCGGCGCAGTGGAAATGAGGCTTGGGTTTTGGTAAAAAGACCCAGATTCGATTCCTACCATGCGCTTCCATGTCCGTCAGGTTCTCCTGAGTTTTCAAAAAAAAAACTAATTTAAAAAGTTACTCTATAATTTTATTTGAAAAATATTTTTTATTTTCTTCAGTAAAAAAGTAAAGTTGAGTACAGTTACTTTATGCTTTCAGGACACATTAGCATTTTTCTAAATTACTTGTCATTCTTTTGACTTGAAAAACAAATCTTCATTGTTTTCAAGTTATAAAATTATTGATTGTTATCCCGCCTTTTGGCAAGGCCGTAACACCAAGGAATTGACTAGTAACCAGCGACGGCCCGTCCCAGAGATCAGTTATACATGGGCTCACTACGGATATCGATGAATTTTGTTCGAGTCCAGATCGAGCCCAAATTGGTAGGACATGACAAGCTAAGCCATGAGAGCCAACGTTCCAAATCTCAAGTCAATCCGAGTCTGTATGCTCAAGTTATGAAGGATACAAAATTGGACGAAAAACAATTACCGTTCGACTCGCTCCTTCGACTCGCTCCATATCCCTCAGATGCCAACTTCGACTCGTTCATGTTCGACTCGCTTCACAGCCATCTGAAGTACCTGCTTCGACTCGCTTCGCTCAGAGGCCTTCTTCGACTCGCTCCCCTCGAACAACTGTTCGACTCCATCCACTTCGACTCCACTGCTCAAACCTCCCAGAACTGCTCTCTTCGACTCGCTCCAGTTTGGAACCATCGAAAGTGCACGCTTCGACTCGCTCCGCTCAAACAGCTATTCAACTCCATCGAATTCAACTCCAATTGACAAAGTCACCGTTCGAATCGATCGAACCACGCACTTCGACTCGATCAATCATGGCTCGCTTTGACTCGCCCAATCAATGCGCGCTTCGACTCGCTCAAAACAGCGTCAAAGGCAGAGCGATCCAGAAAGCGCCACGTCACCGAGTCGAAGCAGAAGCGAGTCGAAACGTAAGCGAGTCGAAGGAAACAGCCTACCGAAAACTCCATTTCGTATCGATCATATCTCCCAATCTACAAGTCCAAATGCTATGAAATTTTCACAGAAGACTACGTGCATGCTAAAGAATGTCCGCGCCAAATTTCGACTCCAATGGATGAAATCTTGATCGAGTCGAAATCTGTTCGTGTCGATCACGGATCGGACCGAAACTTCACGGGCTTGGGCGTGCGGGCCTGGTCACGTGCCAGAGAGGGTCTCCCAAGATCTGAGCGAAATACCAGCCTCCTACACCTATAAATAGACCCCCAAAGCCAACAGAAAAGGGGTTCTTCTTCCTCTTTGAGATCTCCAACGCCCGGACTCCGCTAGATCCAGATCTGAACTCAGTTGCTGCTGTTACAAACAAAATTCACTGCTGCAAATCACAATTGATTGCTGTAAACCATTGAATTCACTTGTAAACACAAAAGAAAGATCAATAAAGCAAATTACTTCATAGTGGACATAGGCTATACGCCGAACCACTCTAAATTCTTGTGTCTCCTTGCACTTTAATTATTCTCACTTCTGAAATTTTGAGTTTTTGTTAGATAATTCTTCTTTTTCCGTTTAATTTCTTCACTTCATCTCTTCAAAAACTTCCGAAGAGTGTTGTGCCCAATTTTGGTACAAACACTTTGGTGCTTTCATTGAGAAAAACCAATTTTTCTCCTGCTCTTTGGATCTCCTATCTATATTGGATTGCACAAATCTAAGAAGAAGATCCAGATCTAAAACTTTGAAGCCCTTCCATTCTACTCAGATTTGCAATCAGATCTAGGAAATGATTTCATCAATTCGTTATGGTGAGCACACGTACCACCTCTACAGCTGCTGATCAAGGAGCACGGGACCGACAAAATCCCGCACAATCACCTCCATCCAACCAAAATGCTGCAGGACCTTCAGATCCATCAGGTCCAATCACTAGACAACAATTCCAGACATTGCTTCAAGAGTTGACCCAAAGTCGACAGCAGCTAGCGGAACAACTGCGCGCCAACACGGAGTTGACTAACCAGCTAAATCGCCAAAGGCGAAGAAGATCCAGAAGAGACCAAGGTTCTCACTCTTCAACGGAAAGTTCTACCTCCTCCGATGGCCAAACTAGATCCACACGTCCACGGCTAGGTGTCAGCTACACCCAATCCACGGGACACCAACTTTCTTCGACCCTTGGGCAACCTAGAGCTGGACCATCCGCTAGTCTTCGCACAGAACCTTCAACTCGAGAAGGGGCTGCTCCTTATCATGTTACCGGCAACATTGCTACTACCACCACTGCCGGACGAGGAGGTGACGCTAGAAACCAAGCTGATCCTCAACATAGCCAACGAGAGCAGACTCCTGAGCCTTATGTCCCTGAGGATGTTGAACCAAGGAGGCGAGGCACGGACCGTCGACCACGTCCAGTCCAGACTCGCACTGTGGAACCTGACCACACCTTGGCACAACATGCTCCAAGTGTCCGAACACCAGATATACCAGCGATGATCCACCAAATGATCCGTGAAAGTCAGGGTCTCTCTAATGACGACTGGGGAATCTCCCGAAGTCATACCCCTTTCACCGATGATGTTTTATATGCTGAACCACCTCGGCACTTCAGGATGCCAACTTTGCCAGTTTATGAAGGAAGTTCTGATCCCAATCAACATGTCCTGAAATACGAATGGTTGATGAATGCTGCTAGAGCTGATGACGCAGTAAAATGCCGTAGTTTCCCCATTTCCCTAGGGGGCATCGCTACCATGTGGTTCACTCGTTTGCCACCGCGATCCATCTCTAACTTTGACCAGATGGCCACCAAGTTTGTCGAACAATTCTGTATGCACGTGGCGAGGCCCAAGGACGTTAACACCCTGTCTAGTGTTACGCAAGCTCCCGGAGAAACACTTAGGCGTTACTTGGAGCGATTCCATGCGGCGTGTGCAGAAATAAGAAATCCCAACGATAACTCTATCCTGATGGCACTGACTAAGGGGATTGATGCCGATTCCGAGTTCGGAAGTTGGTTAGATGGAAAACCACCTGCGTCATTGGACCGTTTCTATTCCAAGGCAGCCCAATTCCTAAGAAGGGAGGATGCGAAACAGTCTAGGAAGCAGGATGATGCGGGGCCCAACATCGAAGGAATACAAAGTAACATCGTTGTTAAGCAATCAGGAGATAGTTCTGGGAAAATTCAGTTGAACGTACAAAATAAACAGAGTCAGCAGAGAGACAATGGAAATCAGAACAAAAAACGCGATCAGAATCGTGGTCCACGGCGTAGAGCTTCCATGTACGATAATTACACTCCATTGAACACGTTGTTGGAAAATGTGTATTTGCAAACCAGTAATACCATGCAGTATAAGAAGCCTGCCCCGAAACCACCAACTGAAAGACAAATCCAAACAAGAAAGTTCTGTAGATTCCATGAGAGTTATGGCCACAACACCAATGAGTGTCGTCACTTACAAGACCTCATTGAAAAACTGACACGTGAGCGGAAGTTGGATCAGTATGTACGGGTGCCGCAATCCGGTGGTGCGGGCCCATCAAATCAGAATCGTGCACCTAACCAGGAAAGACAGGAAGAACCCGCTTGTGCGGATGGGAGGTTGGTCATCAATACAATAAGTGGTGGTCCTCACCAGCAGATTGCCAGTTCTATCAGGCATGCAGACTTCGAGTGTTGTAGTAGTTTTGATGAGGGAACTCCGGCCAAGCAACAGAAAACGATGACGGATGACATCGTGTTCAGGAGCAGAGACGCAGATAAAATCGAAGCTCCTACTATCGATCCACTGGTCATCTCAGCACAAGTAGGTCCCGCTTGGATGAAAAGGATCTTAGTTGACAGTGGGAGCTCTGTGAATATTTTGTTCAAGCGAGCTTATGATCAAATGAAGATGGAAGCCGCGGACTTGAAGCCTTGTCAATCTCGGGTCCATGGTTTCAACGGAAGTGCCACGATACCCACTGGAATGGTGGAACTGCCAGTAGAGTTGGGAGTTGGAGAACGTCGGAGAGTACGGATGTTGCAGTTTATTGTTATGGACATAGACTCCCCTTACAATGCTTTCTTAGGCCGACCGGCCCTCGCTGAATTCAGGGTAGCCATTGCCCCATGGTGTTTGACTTTAAAATTTCCCACTGATCATGGAATAGGAATCGTTCAGGGAGATCAGGCTACTGCTAGAGCCTGTTATGTTGTTGAGCTGCGGGAGGCGCAGCGAAAGGAGAAGGGAAAGGGCGTAGAGGAATCTCTATGCGTCTGTTTCGCCGATAATTGACAATTAGCGCCCGGGCCCAGGCCCGGGCACGCCAGCCAATTCCTCAAAGACCTTGATCCAAGAGAAACTGAAGACGAAGGAGAATCTAAAGAAAATCAAGCATCACCGGCCGAACTGACGATTGATGTCCCGATTGACAGTAAAGATGAGACGACTCGAAAATGATAAAGATTGGATCTCAGCTAAGCCAGCGCGCTCAGGAGGAATTGGTTGAATTTCTACGGGCAAATCTTGACGTATTTGCCTGGACACATTCTGATATGTGTGGGATCTCACCGGACATCGCGAGCCACATTCTGAACATTGACCCGCGGCATGTCCCGGTCAAACAAAAAAGGCGCGGTATGGATCCAGAGAGATCTGCCGCCCTTAAAGAGGAAGTAGACAAGCTTGAAGCGAACGGATTCATTCGAGATGCACTATATCCTGAATGGGTGTCGAATCCCGTGCTCGTCCGAAATTCGAATGGAAAGTGGAGAACGTGCATCGATTATTTCGATCTGAATAAAGCATGTCCTAAAGACAGTTTCTCACTTCCCAGAATTGATCAGCTAGTAGATTCGACAACTAGGCATGAACTCTTATCCTTCATGGACGCGTACTCCGGCTACAATCAGATACCGATGCATTTACCCGATCAGGAGCATACCAGCTTCGTGACCAACCTGGGACTTTAATGCTACAAGGTTATGCCATTCGGACTCAAGAACGCCAGAGCTACTTATCAACGATTGGTCAATCGGATGTTTGCCGATCAAATCGGGAAAACAATGGAAGTATATGTCGACGACATGCTTGTAAAGTCACGACTCTCCACCGACCATGTTAAAGACCTAGAAACCATGTTCAACATACTTCGAGAATACAAAATGAAGCTCAATCCCCTGAAATGTCACTTCGGAGTTGCATCCGGAAAGTTCCTTGGGTTCATCGTTAACGCCTGGGGAATCGAAGCTAATCCTGAAAAGATTTGGGCAATCAGAAGTCTTGAAACTCCCAAGACTATAAAACAAGTCCAGAGTCTTAATGGAAAGGTAGCAGCATTGAGCAGGTTCATTTCAAAGTCCACCGACAAATGCATTCCCTTCTTCAATCTGATTCGAAAAGGGAAACGAAACTTCGAATGGACCACAGAATGCGAGGGCGCTTTCCAAGCACTAGTCCAACATCTGTCCACACCGCCGATACTGTCAAAGCCTATTGATCATGAGAAGTTGTATGCGTACTTGGCGATATCAGAAAACGCTATCAGCACTGCCTTGGTTCGAGAAGAAGACGGGATACAGAAGCCAGTGTACTACGTCAGCAAACGATTGACTGGAGCTGAAAGGAACTATCCAAAGCTAGAAAAGTTGGCTTATTGCCTTGTAATCGCATCAAGAAAACTCCGACCGTATTTCCAAGCGCATCCCATTGTTGTTTACACCGACCAGCCGTTACGACAGGTCCTTTCGCGGCCTGAGACGTCTGGTAGGTTACTCAAGTGGAACATCGAACTGAGTCAGTTCGATATTACGTACACTTCAAGACGAGCAATCCAAGGACAAGTCCTCGCTGATTTCATAGCTAAGTTCACCATTCCAGAGGACTTGCCCGAAACTAGTAAATCCCCCGAATATGTCTGGAAGCTGTATACCGATGGTGCATCGAACGACCGGTGTTCGGGCGCTGGGGTTGTGCTCGAAACCCCCGAAGGTCGATCTATATGCTACGCGTTGAAGTTTGACTTTCATGCAACCAATAATGAAGCTGAATACGAAGCCCTCTTAGCTGGCTTGAAACTCGCTAGAGATCTGAAAATTATCGCTGTGGAAATTTATTGTGATTCACAATTGGTTGTGTGTCAAGTACGGGGAGAGTATCAGGCAAGAGATCGAAGGTTGGCTGTTTACTTAGCCCGAGTTCAAGAAATACTGAATCAGTTCGATTACTACGCCATCTATTGTATACCTCAAGAGTGCAACCAAAAGGCCGATTCATTGGCAAAGCTAGCCAGCACAGGTGAAGCTCAACAAATGGGACTCGTTCCCGTAGAAACGCTATCTTCTCCAAGTATCGACCGGAAAGGAATAAACCGGGTATGCGAAGTTATTCCCGAAAGGACTCATGGATGACCCCACTCAGAAATTACATTGAGCACGGAACCCTGCCAGAACGCAGGAGTGAAAAGAGACAAGTCCTTCGAAAGGCCTCAAGATTTACCATCCAGAATGGACTCATGTACAGAAAGGGGTACTCAGTTCCCCTACTCCGGTGTATCGCTCACGATGAAGTTAAACATGTGTTACGCGATGTACATGAGGGAGAATGTGGCGATCACACAGGGGGGCAAGCACTTGCCAAGAAAATACTTTGCTACAGATATTACCGGCCTACCGTGAATCGTGATGCGTTGGACTATGCAAAGAAACGTGATAGGTGCCAGAAATATGCCCGAATTCCTAGAGCTCCTCCTACTGAGATAACGCAAATGGTCAGCCCATGGCCATTCGCAATGTGGGGCATCGGCATCATCGGTGCTCTACCTCTGGCAAAAGGTGGTGCGAAGTACGCCATCGTCGCAGTTGATTACTTTACAAAGTGGGCTGAAGCCAAAGCTCTCGCTACCATTACAACGAAGAAAGTAATCAACTTTGTGGTTCGTAACATCATCTGTCGATTCGGTCTCCCACACACCATAATTACGGACAACGGAACCCAATATGACAGTGCTGAATTCAAAGATTTCTGCGAACGATTTCACATCCAAAAGAAATTCTCCGCAGTTGCACATCCTCAAGCAAACGGGCAGGTCGAAGCAGTTAATAAAGTTATAAAGTCCATCCTGAAGAAACGACTGGAAAAGGTCGGGGGCAAGTGGGTCGATGAACTTCCTATGGCTCTATGGGCTTACCGAACAACCCACAAGACCGTGACCGGCCACACTCTGTTCTCTCTTTCTTACGGTTCAGAGGCCGTTATTCCAGTCGAGCTAGAAGTACCTTCTCATCGTGTGACATACTATGATCCAAAGACAAATGCTATATTACTTGCTGAATCTCTTGATCTACTGGATGAGAAGCGTGAAGAGGCTGATTTGAGGGCAGCTGCGCATCAAAGTCGAGTCGCCCGATTGTACAACGCCAAGGTCCGTCCGCGAACCTTCGAACTAGGCGATCTCGTCTTAAAAAGAATCTATCTGGTTCCTTCACATATGAAGCCGACATGGGAAGGACCATATGTTATTGAACGAAGGCTCGGAGATGGCACGTTCAAGTTATCGACCGTCGACGGTCTTACCCTGCCAAGAGCTTGGAATAGCGAGAGCCTTCGCCGCTATTACACCTGACAGGCTATCTTTATCCATTTAGTTTACTTTCCTTTTCTGCAATTTGTTTATGCATTTCGGAATTAGAACTTGTAATAAGGCAACTGACTTTTCCATACTTTCTTATTTCAACAATAAAATGCAACCTCTTCGAGCCAGAGCTGTGATTTACTTGAAATACTTCATATGACCATCACTATGCACGGAGAGCTAAGTCTCATCATACGGTGGGATTTATTCAAATAGAGAGTGGCTGCGATGCAACCAATCACTCCCTAAGTGAAACCCGAGCTCGGGGGCAAGCCATCACATCAAAGTCAAAAAAGGGATTGATACACGACAATCCTTCATCAACTCCGAACTCCTAGAGCGCGAATCGGAGTATAAACATCCAACTCCGTATTCCCAGAGTGCGAAGCGGAGTATAAACATTCAACTCCGAACTCCCAGAGCGCGAGTCGGAGTATAAACATCCAACTCCGTATTCCCAAAGTGCGAAGCGGAGTATAAACATTCAACTCCGAACTCCCAAAGCGCGAGTCGGAGTATAAACATTCAACTCCGAACTCCCAGAGCGCGAGTCGGAGTATAAACATCCAACTCTGTATTCCCAGAGTGCGAAGCGGAGTATAAACATTCAACTCCGAACTCCCAGAGCGCGAGTCGGAGTATAAACATCCAACTCCGTATTCCCAGAGTGCGAAGCGGAGTATAAACATCGACTCCGAACTCCCGGAGCGTGAGCCGGAGTATAAACATCAACTCCGAACTCCCTGAGCGCAAGTCGGAGTATAAACATCCAACTTCGTATTCCCAGAGTGCGAAGCGGAGTATAAACATCGACTCCGAACTCCCGGAGCGCGAGCCGAAGTATAAACATCGACTCCGAACTCCCAGAGCGTGAGTCGGAGTATAAACATCCAACTCCGTATTCCCAGAGTGCGAAGCGGAGTATAAACATCGACTCCGAACTCCCAGAACGCGAGTCGGAGTATAAACATCGACTCCGGATTCCCAGAGTGCGAAGCGGAGCGTAAACACCAACTTCAAGTTCCCGAGGCATGAATCGAAGTATGATTATCAACTCCAAACTCCCGGAACGCGAGTCGGAGTACAAATGCCAATTCCAAGTCTCCAGATAGCGAACATATGATTAAAACTCAAGCCGGCGTGACCAACCGCCAGTAAACGAATGAGGATCCCCGGAGCGCGGATATGATCATCAACAATCAGACAAGCGTGAATAAACCACTCGATCCCCGTTTGTCTCGAGCATCCATTCAGCGGTACTAGACTATATACTATAAGAAAAGGGCAATTGCTGACTTATGTTTTACAACATACCGCCAAGACTGGGGGGCACGACTTAAGCATCGACCATCGACTGAAGCAATGCGACGTCAAAATTCGACTCGTTTCCTGGTCGCAAACCATGTCCACAATACCTGAACTTGGCGAACAGAAACAAACTTCATTCAGAAACTGAAACTTCACAAGTGCATTTCAAACACTGAAACACTTAGACAAATACACAATGACAAAAAAAAGTCAAAAAAGAAAAGTTTCATTTCTATTGATCATAGAAGAAGTTCATGTACAAGTTTCCAAAAAATTCCTACTAGCAGGGGCCGAACCCGCATCTATACACGGCTAACAAAATGCAAATCAAAATACACCGGAAGAGCATGCCTAATCTTTCTTTTTCCTTGGCTTCCTCCTCGATGTGGACCCGCTGGAGCCCTCGCCAATCTTCCTCTTCGAGCCTTTGCTTTTCGGCGGTTGGTCTTCAGGCGAAGGCGTTATTGTCGACTTCCTCCTCCGAACTCGTGTGAATAAGAATGCTCCCTGCGGGCAGAGTCGGAGGAATAGGGTCAAATGTGGAAGATGTCATGGCCACGCTAGTGTCTGAAAATGTACCGCCAGGCGATATCGTTCTAAGCGGAGCTGAACCAAGTGCCGTTGTCCCACCTCCAACACTGCCACCAAGCGCTGCAGCGTCCATTTCAGCGGCAATTTGTGCCAAGATTTCCTCTTCAGTACCCGAACGAGCCTCGCTGGGAGCGTCAGTGGTCGGCATCGAAGAGCTTGTGGCAGGAACTCCTCCGCCCATGACGAATGATAAGTTAGCTAAAGGATCGCCATGATGACGAAAGAGTTCCTCCATTAACTGCTCATCAAACACAATCGCACTCCCCTACATGTCGTCAAGCTGGGCGGTTGTAGTCATGGTGATTGCTTCAGTAACGATAGCCTCCTGTGTCTGATGTAATTCTTGGGTAGCAGGAGGCCCAACATGTGCAACGTCGATCACTGGACAAAGAATAAAAGAATTGTTAGAACTTAAACTCGATCGAAGACTTCAACTCATGAAAGACATGTGGAATGTTCGGAGTACCTTCCTCAGTTTGGCTTGTAAGCGACGGGGCGGCTTCAGTCGCTTGCGCTGTAGTCGAAGACATCTGCGGCTGATCCGGGTTATAGGCAGGAACAACTTGAGGATCAACCGCAGGCAAAGGTTCAGGCTGGGTTGACACCGGAAGATCAAGACTCGCATCATGATGTCCAACCCCGGAGCCTTCTCCTACTTCCAGGTGCTAGGTGCCAAGCCTCTCCTTCTCATAAGAGATCATTGAATCATGGAGAATCTTCTTTTCGTCATCAGTTAACAAACGATTCTCAAGCTCGAATTCATCCACAGGCTCACCCTGGCGCGCCTCTTTCTCTTCCTCAACCAGTCGGCCCCAAGCACTGTGGAGATGCGTCGAATAGTCATCGAGCCAAGCCAGACCCCTGTGCCTCAGCACGTTAGCGTTATAGACAACGAGGAGGTCTTCAATGTCGACCTCTAGCCTGGACTCGGCCAACTTCACCCTTTCCTCGACCTCAGTCTCCACCTTTTGGACTTTAGCCACCGCCGCATCCCGTTCACCCCTAAGTAGAACAGCCTGTTCGCACGCCTCCTGGGCTGCGTTGTTCGCGTCGTCTTTTTCCTTGGCCATATCGGCGAATTTGGCCTTAAGTTCGTTCAGTTCCTTGACTGCCGCATCCCGCTCGGCGGTAACCGTAGTGTTCCGGTGGCCCATCTCCTCCACCAAGGCGACATGCGTCTACCTCAACCTCTCCATGGCCACATTTGCTTCATCAGCCTTCTTAATGGCCTCGATCTCAGATTTCCGAGAAGACTCGGACTCAGCAGAGAGTACCTGAATAATCTGATCCCTTTTTGCGAGCTCGGTCTCAATCTTCTCGATCTCTTTGGCCCGCTCGAAGGCCACTTTGGAAGCTTTTTCAGCAGCTTTTGCCCACTCCCGGTATTGGGTGTAGATGTCGTGGACATAATCATGCATCGTGCCTTCTACCCCTGATGGAATTCTCTTCAAGTGGGGAGGGAAGACGTAACCGTCGAAGCAGATATTTGGAAAATCCTTCTTCATTTGAGCCAACTTAAGGGCCCCTTCTCCAGTGGGATCAGCGGGGACCTGCTCTGTAACCATGGAAGATGTAGTCTCGACTCTTTGAAGATGAGTCTCAGATATGGAAGTGTGAGAAGATGGCCTGTGACGAGGAGGGTCTGGTGGATTTGAAGTTTGAACAGGAGGAGGAGATGGAAGTCTAGGAGGAGGAAAGCGCGACCTAGACCGATGTCTATACTCCCTATCCCTATCACGCCCGTACCTATCCTGGTGGGAGTACTCGCGATCGCGATCTCTATCCGAGTCCCTCCTACGGGAGTCATAATAAGAAGAAGATTTTCGGGCCGAACGGAGACTGCCAAGCATCGATCCTCTTCCAGACATTGCACCTGAAAGTGATAAACGAAGAAAGAGTTAGTAAATTCCTAAGTTGGATGAAGTACAGTTGTGAATCATGTAGTGTAGTGAAGTGTATGCATGTGCAATCCCCCGACCAACCGAAAATGTCGGCCGCACTCGTAGCAAGCGACCAGCTCGGTTCAAAAGCACTATCGAGCCCCTCCGTCCCGGCGTCGTGTGGAGATGACACAAAATCCGGGATCGGAATATCAGCAAGCCCTGTAAAAGGACTCTCTACTTGCGGAGGAGGAGCCTTTGAAATTCTGATCCCTGGAAAGGTAGAGACACGACCATGGATTTAAATCTCTTAGATTTAGGGCGTTTATGAGCTGCGGCCTTGCCTTTTCTTCTTCCACCCGAGTCCAGGACATCGGTAGAAGGCCCAGCTGGGAGCTCGGTATCGGTGGGCGTTCTTTCTGGATCAACTTCTTCGGTGATCACGACTGTGGGCGCTTTGCGCTTCACGCGTTTCTTCGGGGCCACTCTATGTATCAGCCCGACAGCCCTCAAATACCTGTCGGTCAGGACTAAGTCTATATGCCTCTCTTCGCCCAGAAACGCTTGAAGAATCCGAACAAGCTCTTTGAAGTATGCGCCATCGGGGCGAGAGATTGCAGCTGCAAGAAAGGAAAAGTGTGTCAGTTTTGAAGTCAGTTACTAGTGCCTCCCAGATTCAAGAGAGAAATGGCAGCACTTACGTCTATCCAACCATCGACCAGCAAACCCAGGGGGGCACCGAACGTAAAACCATTCAGTTTTATAATAACTTAACCTTCCCCAAGAGCCCTGTACAATGTGGCAGCTCCTGACCGCTTTCAGGAAGGTGAAAGAGGGGTTGTCTCCACGGCTCTTGACGTTGAATAGATATCGGATCTCTATCGGCTTCGGCGGTCGAAAGAGGATCTCCATAAAGAGAACAAAGGTGCTGTTCAACAAGGCATACCCGTTGGGATGTAGCTGAGATGGAGCTATGCCAAGAAACGATAACATCTCCCTTGTATATTCATTGAAAGGAGGAAGTGTCCCCGCTGTACAAGCGTGACGATTGAAAGCAGTAAACCCCTCCGGGGGATCGTGTGGCCTGTCAGTTGGCCCAGGTTGTAGCACGTCGTCAAGCGACAATCCGTGCCTTAAGCAAATCCGTCCTAGCATGTCTTCGGAGATACCCGACGGCACAGAATCTGTTGGATTGAGAATAAACCGAGCACCCGGACGCTCGTCCGGAGCTGGCTCTATAACTTCGGCTTCAATAACCGGTATCTCTATGGTTGGAGGAATAGAACTTGGGAATTCCGGCTGCTGAGAACTTGAAGGATCCATAACTAGCCAGCTTATAAAAAAATCATTGTTAAACTGACAAATAACACTCGTTCATCCCCCAGTGTAAAGTGTGTGAGTGTGTTGTGCAGTGCAGTACTGTATATTATTTGGAAAGATTAACCGGATTGAGGAAAACGTGTAAACGATGAGGCTTCGGAATTCAGTCGGAAGGACCGTCATTGTTGACCGTCACAACCATGCCATCCAGTTATTAGCTATCAGACCAAGTTAAAATGTGTTATTATTTTAAGTTCCAGTTTCATCGACGAACTTCAATAGGCAATCAGGTGGGCGGTGAAACAATTAAGTCCAGTTAAGCAAATCTGAAGTTCGTCGGAGCTAAGTGGTCAAAGGCACTAGAATTTTCAGTATGGTCGAAATTAAACAAATGGTCAAACGTCAGAAGTTAGAGTTCAAGGCAATTATTCAAGTTCAAATTCGAACTGTTCACTAAGGCTCGAGTTCGAATCGATCGTTTGGGAGTGTGCAGTTCGACTCGATCCAAGACCATGTCCTTCGACTCGGTCCGAAGCCACGTGCTTTGACTCACTTCGAAGCCTCTACTTCGACTCGATCCCAAACCACGCGCTTCGACTCGATCCAAAGCCTCTGCTTCGACTCGATCAAGGACTACGCAGTTCGACTCGATCTCAGGCACTCCGCTTCGAACCGTTCCAAGGCTTCTATTTCGACTCGATCAAAAGACATACTTTTCGACTCAATTCGAGGCCATCATTTCGAGTCTATCAGGCGCAACCCCTTTGCATCGATCCATGAATTTAGAGCGCTCGATTCAAAGCGAAGCTCCACCATCGATTGATACGAAGACCTTCGCCTCATCATCTTGAAATACATACTCCATCGACACGAAGCGGAGGCCAGAGAGCGTTCGATCGACCATGACTTTGATTGATTTGATAAGAAAACCCGAGCTTCATCGTTTACGCGTGGATTCATTTATTAATTACCTAGATCTGAAAGTTAAGTTCAAATGGTTGAAGATAGGAATCGATTCGAAGGCAAAAGTTTTTCTCTTGAAATGCTCTGGAACGATACGAAGGCAAGGCAGATAAAGATGAAAGGTAAAAAGTGAAAAAATGGCTAAGTACGAAGTATTTATATGGACTCGAAAGCAAGGGGAACAAACGATTCGAATCCCAGTGGAGTCAAACACGTGCTTCGACTCCCTCTTCAGTGCATTGATGCGGAGCTCCCTTTTGTATCGTTTGTCCTCGACTCCCTCTCCGGTGCGGCAAAACAAGCAGTTCGAATCCATCAAAGAAGCGCATTTCGACTCGCTCCATTTCGACTCGCTCAGTTTACAGCCATCAGGAAAGCCCATTTCGACTCGCTCGATATGGGCACACTTCGACTCGCTCAGTTCACGTCCACCTTCGAGTCGAACAAGCGCTTCGTATCCATCGATTTCCAACTCCATCAACTCGACATACTTACTTCGCATCCATAAATCCAATGAAAATCATCTTCGATGTTTCAATCCTTCACATCGATTCAGGAGAGGATCGTTACGAAGGAACATTCAAAAACAACCGTCAAGCGTTGTTGCAATGAATTTCACATCGGTTCAGGAGAGGATCGATACGAAATTCAAAAACAATAAACTGACAATGACTCGAGAATGTACAAACGTCAACAGGAGTCAGATTAACATATATGCATGAATGTTGGACTAATATTCAATATTCTAGATTTTCAGGAATCAGAAATTCATCTAATAACGATCACAACAGCAAATGGGTAACCACTAGCAAACAACAATCAGTTGCAACAATACATGGTACAGTAGTCGATAGTCAACAGTTTACATTATCAAGAAGAACGGTCAAAGATTACAGCTTTCATCGACGAGACAATAACTATTCAGGGTAGAGATGGCAGTATTTCAAAGCACATCATGTTTCCACAAGACGTACTTTGGAGGGCAAATGTTATCCCGCCTTTTGGCAAGGCCGTAACACCAAGGAATTGACTAGTAACCAGCGACGGCCCGTCCCAGAGATCAGTTATACACGGGCTCACTACGGATATCGATGAATTTTGTCCGAGTTCGGATTGAGCCCAAATTGGTAGGACATGACAAGCTAAGCCATGAGAGCCAACCTTCCAAATCTCAAGTCAATCCGAGTCCGTATGCTCAAGTTATGAAGGATACAAAATTGGACGAAAAACAATTACCGTTCGACTCGCTCCTTCGACTCGCTCCCTTCGACTCGCTCCATATCCCTTAGATGCCAACTTCGACTCGTTCCTGTTCGACTCGCTTCACAGCCATCTGAAGTACCTGCTTCGACTCGCTTCGCTCAGAGGCCTTCTTCGACTCGCTCCCCTCGAACAACTGTTCGACTCCATCCACTTCGACTCCACTGCTCAAACCTCCCAGAACTGCTCTCTTCGACTCGCTCTAGTTTGGAACCATCGAAAGTGCACGCTTCGACTCGCTCCGCTCAAACAGCTATTCAACTCCATCGAATTCAACTCCGATTGACAAAGTCACCGTTCGAATCGATCGAACCACACACTTCGACTCGATCAATCATGGCTCGCTTCGACTCGCCCAATCAATGTGCGCTTCGACTCGCTCAAAACAGCGTCAAAGGCAGAGCGATCCAGAAAGCGCCACATCACCGAGTCGAAGCAGAAGCGAGTCGAAATAGAAGCGAGTCGAAGGAAACAGCCTACCGAAAACTCCATTTCGTATCGATCATATCTCTCAATCTACAAGTCCAAATGCTATGAAATTTTCATAGAAGACTACGTGCATGCTAAAGAATGTCCGCGCCAAATTTCGACTCCATTGGATGAAATCTTGATCGAGTCAAATCTGTTCGTGTCGATCACGGATCGGACCCAAACTTCACGGGCTTGGGCGTGCGGGCCTGGTCACGTGCCAGAGAGGGTCTCCCAAGATCTGAGCGAAATACCAGCCTCCTACACCTATAAATAGACCCCCAAAGCCAACAGAAAAGGGGTTCTTCTTCCTCTTTGAGATCTCCAACGCCCGGACTCCGCCAGATCCAGATCTGAACTCAGTTGCTGCTGTTACAAACAAAATTCACTGCTGCAAATCACAATTGACTGCTGTAAACCATTGAATTCACTTGTAAACACAAAAGAAAGATCAATAAAGCAAATTACTTCATAGTGGACGTAGGCTATACGCCGAACCTCTCTAAATTCTTGTGTCTCCTTGCACTTTAATTATTCTCACTTCTGAAATTTGGAGTTTTTGTTAGATAATTCTTCTTTTTCCGTTTAATTTCTTCACTTTATCTCTTCAAAAACTTCCGAAGAGTGTTGTGCCCAATTTTGGTACAAACATTGATGTTTGGAACTATTATGCAATGTTGTTGAATAAAATAAATTTTACAATATGAGAAAAAATAATGTTAAAGCACAAAAATTCAAAATATTTGATATTTTCATTGAAAATAATACTTTTCAATTACAAAAAGAAAAAAAATGTACTGTAATGTTTTATATTTGTTGTTAAAAGTTCTTTACGACTATCATGACAAACGTTGTAGAAAAAATCTTAACATATTCTACAAAAATGTTGGCTTCATGTGTCTCTTGCGATATTTTAGTAAAAAATGTTGTAAACGGTATACCTTTTCTACAACAGATTCAAGAACGGTTGCAAATTTCATGTTGTAAAAGGGTTATTTTCATTAAATATAAAAAATAATTATTGATTATAGATAATAATTAGTAATTATAAATTATTTATTAATAATTATTAGTTATAAATTATAAATAATTAACCCATCTAAGTTATTTGCAAATTATTAATTATAAATTACCATTTATTAAGTAAGTATTCAACATTTGTTATTAACTATAAATTATTAGTTATTATAATATTTTAAGCAATGCTAAACATATTTGAAAATTTTGACATAAACCTATGAGTAAAGTAAAACCGCTTTTAAGGAAAAAAAAAGTTGTAAATTAATCTCTAGTTTAAAAAAACCAATGTTTTTACAACATTTTAAAACAGTTGTTAAAAGGTGAATATACAACGTTTACAAATAAACGTTGTGAAAACTTTTTTTTAACAACATTTGTTAACAAACCGTTGTAACAGTCCTATTTTACAACGTTTTGTTAAAAAACGTTGTAAAATATAACGTTTTTGTCCAAAACGTTGTAAAAATATATTTTTTACAACATTTTGTTAACAAACGTTGTAATTTTTTTGTAAAAAGGTGATTTTGTTGTAGATAAATTGAATAATGCAATATCATTTTATAAATTTAAATAAAATAAATGATTTTATTTAAATAAAATTTAGAAATGTTCTAAATAAATTAAACTTCATATGCCCAATAAAAATCTAATAGGGTAAAAAAAATTGAAACTCACCTATAACTTTCACCGTAGGCTGGTCCAATTCCAACACAAACAAACGAATCCGCCAGAGCCTTCAAGTTGCCAATATGAGTTCGCTGGTGTGCCTTATTCCTCTGGGATGCCCCTAGCATTGGTCAATGCCTAGAGCCTCATCTTTGACCAAGAGATGCCATCACCTCCTCCGAGATAGCCTCCACGACCACCTTCAGACACATCTACTCCTCGCTACATCTCTGATGGTGGCCACCTTCCTAGGTTCTGTGATGATCACTCGAACAAAAACCCATAGCCATACTTGCTGTCTTCCACCACCCACCGGCAGCCATAGACCAACAGACGACCCTTCACCATCTCCAGTATTTACATCACAAAATCTTCATCTCCCCTTATGCTTCTTTTCTTGTTCGGTTATGGCCATATTATTGTTGGTTGTGGTATAAAGTGCATAATGATATTGTATATTTTGGTTTTCTTATACAGGGAAAATATTCGAAGTGAGTGGTTCAGTTACATATGTATGCACGCATATAGAGAGGAGCAGGTATTTTGCTTTGTAGAAGATGAATAGTTTTTATTAAGTCGTCACTTCTTCATTATAAGAGGATATGTGTGTAGAAAACAAGATCCCTAAAAAATGAAGAAGCTAGGATTATCTAGAGTAACGAACATTTCACACATTAGTCCCTTAACAATTTAATTTTTGCATAAAACACATTAATATTCATTTTGCCAAGTGTTTATAATCTTTTGCTAAATGTTGATGGCCTTACCATTTGCTATTTTCTTTGCCTTGATGATGAGCACGTTGATGTGTATGTGAAAGGAGGGAGAGAAATTTATATTTTCTTATTTATATTTATATAAAGGGTCCGTTTACGGATCCATTCAGTGCATGTGACGATCGTTTTCGAATGCCCGTTAATCAAAACAAAATTGCACGTTTGTTTAACTCAGTGTACTGAAAAATTTACGTCAAACGCATCGAAAACATCGTACGAAAAATCACCATATATTAATAAATAAAATATCGATAAAATCTTATAAAATATGGTGAAACGACGGGTTATTACATAGGTCAGTAAACTATGATCAACCTTATCAAAAAATGCCTACCCATTATCCCAACATTTAGTTCTTTAGGCAGAAAAGCATAAACCACACTCCAACTCTCTTATATATAAGAACTTATTGGTCAACATGAAATTTTCCCTTGGGTTTTTCGAATATGGAAAATAGGTGATGTAATGAAGAACAACTCACTAATTTGGAAGGTTATGGACAATGTCATTCAAACAAAAGATAAATTAGCCTCAAAAGTAATCATTCCAAGTGGTATGCATGCCACAGAATTCATGCACTGAAACCAACATGCATCTGTACTCTGACTGCGTATATTCGTGCACAATCTAGTTAGCTATTCTTGCAAATGGAAATTACCGCTTACCCTTTATCACTAGCATAGAGAAGAATTGTGCATTCTTAAACAAACCCGTTGGAAAACACCGAAATCGATTATGCTCCTTGCCATCCTCAAGAGATATTTTTTTTCACTATGGACTAAGAGAAATAATCATCTTTTCAAAAGAAAAAGTAATAGTTCAGTCGCTGCCATATTTATTATTCATGAATGACCGTTGAGAGATGTAAGGAAAATTAAAATGATATGTAGCCTATTTCACGCTTAGAAATAGGATGAAAATGATTTCTAATTTTTGTATGTGGGTCTTTCTTATTTAAACTTTTAAATTAATATTAATACATGAGTCAGGCTACCTTAAGCCCAAGCTTACCATACATAAAAAATGTGTATATATAAATTTAATAATAAAATAATTTTCTTACATAATGATTATATATGTATGTGTAATATTAACTTTGTAACATGTATTTCAATAGAGTATTTAATGAAAACAATATTTGTTGTTAATTGAATTACACACACACATATATATATAATTAGATAATTATTCTATAAACAGCTTAATATTCTAATGTCTTATTTGTATATAAGTGTATGATATATAGTTAAATGATATCAGTTTGTCCTAAATTTTAATACGAGTCAAATGATGTAAGTTGCACATAAATTGGAGCTCCTTTGTAGAAGTTATAAAGGTTACAAATTTTAAGATCTAAAATAGAATTATTATAAATATGAGGGGTTATATTGCAAAATTATCTCTCATGCTTCATCTAGTTCAACAAACCCATGCAACCATACTTGAAACTTCCACATCTCTCACTCACCGTTTGGACCATGATAGATCAAGCCGTCACTGCCGTAGGCCATGTCTCTCCGAGACGAGTAAGATGATGCCTTCGTTGTTAATTTTAGTCACCTCCTTTGCTAGCTACAGCTTCAGGTGAAATACCAATATTCAAATGTCGCCGCCATGATTTGTTTCATGAACCGACACCTCTAGTGAAGATGCGCTCATGACGAAGCTTTGATGATTATGGTGGTTTCTCCTCCGACAAAGTGTGGGTGAGATGACAACTCCAGTGATGATATCGACCACGACAAGGTGTGCTCACAACCATCGTGCATGCATAGTGAAAATTAATTCTTTTAATTACAAAATGCATTTTGGAATCTTAACAAAGTTTTTACATTAAAATATGAAATAAAATTTTAAGATAGAATTTTTTTTAATCAGAATATATTTTAGAGTTCGTCGATAATCCCACCAATCATTACACCATGAACCATAAGTTTCACCTTAGAGAGATCCTATCTCAAACTCAATGGTTGTAACATCTCTTTCGGAAAGTTAACAAAAAGATCTTTTAGCACAGTGGTTAGTGCATGGTGTGGCCTTCCAAGGCAATAGAGGTTCGAATACCATGGTCATCATATTTGGTATTATAGCCTATACCTAGCATGGAATCGAGTGTTGTAATGATGTAGATGCCAGTCAGTGTGTTATCGATGCGGCTTACAAGTACAACGCCTGGGTGGTGTGTGATGATGAGCCAACAAGGACGTTAAGCCAACAAGGGCATTGGCCTCTTTAAGGAGGTAGATTTTAATATCCCTTTTGGAAAGTTAACATAAATATCTTTTAGCACAATGGTTAGTGCATTTTGTTGCTTACCAAGGTTGCATGAGTTCATATCCCATAGTCATCACATTTGGTATCAGAGCCAGTACCCAGTCAGAATTGTGTGTTGTAAAGCTGCAGATGTCAATCAAACACAACACCTAGTTGGTGTATGGGAATGAGCCAACGGGGACGCTGGGCACTTTAAGGGTGTAGTCTGTAATATCCCTTTCAAAAAGTTAACAGAAAAGATCTTTTAGCATAACTGTTATTATGTGATGTTGCCTTCCAAGATGAATGGAGTTCGAATCCGTCGGTCGTCACAATGGTGGAGTTGCAAAATCCACCATTAGTATGTAATTTATTTTATGGAGAGAAAATGAAATTCTTTTTCTGTAGAATATGGCATCAAACTATATTTATAGTTTAACCAATAGCTATGTAAAATATCTTACCTAGATCCACTGTTCAAGATATGGTCCATTATAAATTAGATCTTATTCTGCTTAATTAACTAAACCCATTTAATTTATTCATACCCACATATATTTTGGGCTGACTGATTTTAGAACAATTTTAAAAATTTTGGCTACCAAAATAAGTTATATATATTATTTATTACATTTAATTTTTTATATTGGCCAAAAATTAATCACATAAGTATAAAATGATTATATATTTTACTAATTAA
This sequence comes from Allium fistulosum, assembly GCA_030737815.1. Taxonomy (NCBI): domain Eukaryota; kingdom Viridiplantae; phylum Streptophyta; class Magnoliopsida; order Asparagales; family Amaryllidaceae; genus Allium; species Allium fistulosum. The sequence continues at coordinate 1,037,994,720 of CM060906.1, read as the reverse complement.
TTTTAGGCCCATTAATAATAATTAAAAATAATAAATTAACTAATATAAAAATTATATTAATATCTTCATAATAATAATAATTTATAACTTAGTTTAACAAATTATTTTCGGTCGAAAACTGGGAGTTGCGGTTATTTGACTCAGCCCTCATTAATATTTAATCAATTTAAATATTAAAGCCTATATAGATTTTGCTGATCATAGTAGTGGACATGAATTTAGATTATCTAAATGAAATCCAATTGATTATCTTCTCAAACGATGCCCTTAATCAACGATATATTGTGTACGTTTTCTCTTCGTCGTCACTATATCACTCAGATATCCAAGCTCGGTTAATGGTTGAAACTTTAATATATCCGTAGTTAAATGCAAAGTCCAATATTAAAGTCCATGGTTCAATCTGATAATAGTTATCAATTTACTGATTTGCTTTGGTCAAAGACTTTAATTTTATAGTGATTACCAATTACGGTGATACTAACCTTCTATTCGAAGGAGAAGAATCGTCTCTTGAATAGTATTTCACTTCAAGCGGTTAAATTTATACCCAACTATAGCTTTAACACAACATCAATGTCATGTGATTAACCATAATCAAAGAGTTTAGGCACTTAAGATTCATAGTATTCTCAAGTCAAAAGACTATTGGACATTATCACATAAGATCTTCTATTTAACCTTTAACCATATAAGACTCTCGGTGTCTCGTTCGGCTAAACAACTACATGTATGTAACCCCATGGTACCCCTAATAGTCGTGAGTAATTCACTGTCCATGATATGAAGAGCATTATGTACACTAGTCTCAATAGATATATCCCGTTCTTGATATATCTTGACCGGGAACAATTAAGGATAAATATTTAATTTATTAATTCAATATTAATGGTTACGAACACATTCTTAACCAATCAATTAAATACTTTTTCTCGGGATTTTCTACTTGTACATATTTAAAGTATTTAAAACATCATTTATATCCAAATATAAAATTACATACAATAGAAAATAAAATTAAAAGCATACTTTATTTTGAACAGGATTCGCTATAGAAATTAAGTTATATAATCAACTTACATAATTGCAACTAGGGAACACCCTTAACTCTATCAATCTCCTACTTGCACTTGGGGTTAGTTATGGTGACCCATAATCAAACTATCGATTAGTTTACCTAGAAAATTAAGAGAGGGCCTTAATGAGTGGATTTGTAATATTATTATTCCATAACTACTTTTCGATTATACTTCCTCTTCATTGAAAAGTTCCTTTATCATGTGTTTATTACTGTTATCCCGCCTTTTGGCAAGACCGTGACACCAAGGAATTGACTAGTAACCAATGCCGGCCCATCCTAGAAATCAGTTATACACAAGCTCACTATGGATATCGACGAATTTTGTCCGAGTCCGGATCGAGCCAAAATTGGTAGGACATGACAAGCTAAGCCATGAGAGCCAACATTCCAAATCTCAAGTCAATCCGAGTTTGTATGCTCGAGTTGTGAACGATACAAAGTTGGTTAAGAACAGCCTCCTTCGACTCGCTTCGGTTCGAATCCATACGGAGTGCACGCTTCGACTCGCTCCGTTAGCAACCAGCAGAGGCCAACTTCGACTCACTTCACAACGCCCAGGAGTGACAACTTCGACTCGCTTCGCTCAGAGGCCAACTTCGAGTCAACCAGGTTCGACTCGCTCCACATCCCTCGGAGCTGCTCTCTTCGACTCGCTCCAGTTTGAAACCATCGAAAGTGCACACTTCGACTCGCTCCGCTCAAACAACTGTTTGACTCCATCAACTTCGACTCCACCGCTCAAACTTCCCAGGGTGCCCCATTTCGACTTGCTCGACCAGTGCTTGCTTCGACTCGCTCGACCAAGTGCTTACTTTGACTCGCTCGATCTGGGCACACTTCGACTCGCTCAATCAGTGAACAATTCGACTCGCTCGAAGCAACATCCAGGACAGAGTAAGAATCAAGCGCCACGTCACCGAGTCGAACAGAAGCGAGTCGAAACAGGAGCGAGTCGAAGGAAACAGCCTACCGAAAACTCCATTTCGTATCGATCATATCTCCCAATATACAAGTCCAAATGCTATGAAATTTTCATAGAAGACTACGTGCATGCTAAAGAATGTCCACGCCAAATTTCGACTCCATTGGATGAAATCTTGACCGAGTCGAAATCTGTTCGTGTCGATCACGGATCGGACCGAAACTTCACGGGCTTGGGCGTTCGGGCCTGGTCACGTGCCAGAGAGGGTCTCCTAAGATCTGAGCGAAATCCCAGCTTCCTACACCTATAAATAGACCCCCAAAGCCAACAGAAAAGGGGTTCTTCTTCCTCTTTGAGATCTCCAACGCCCGGACTCCGCCAGATCCATATCTGAACTCCATTGCTGCTGCTACCAACGAATTTCACTACTGCAAATCATTGTAATTCGCTGTAATTTGTTGAAATCAATTGTAAACATCAAAGGAAGATCAATAAAGCAAACTACTTCATAGTGGACATAGGCAATACGCCGAACCACTCTAAATTCTTGTGTCTCCCTGCATTTTAATTATTCTCATTTCTGAAATTTGGAGTTTTTGTTAGATAATTCCTCTTTTTCCATTTAATTTTCTTCACTTTATCTCTTCAAAAAACTTCCGAAGAGTGTTGTGCCCAATTTTGGTACAAACACTTTGGTGCTTTCACTGAGAAAAACCAATTTTTCTCCTGCTCTTTGGATCTCCTATCTATATTGGATTGCATAAATCTAAGAAGAAGATCCAGATCTAGAACTTTGAAGCCCTTCCATTCTATTCAGATTTGCATCAGATCTAGGAAAGGACTTTCATCTCCTCACCATGGTAAGCACACGAACCACTTCTACAGCTGCTGATCAAGGAGCATGGGACCGACAAAATCCCGTGCAATCACCTCCATCCAACCAAAATGCTGTAGGACCTCCAGATCCATCAGATCCAATCACTAGACAAGAATTCTAGACATTGCTTCAAGAGTTGACCCAAAGTCGACAACAGCTAGCGGAACAACTACGTGCCAACACGGAGTTGACTAACCAGCTAAATCGCCAAAGGCGAAGAAGATCCAGAAGAGACCAAGGTTCTCACTCTTCCACAGAAAGTTCAGCCTCCTCCGATGGCCAAACTAGATCCACACGTCCACGGCTAGGTGTAAGCTACACCCAAGCCACGTGACACCAATCTGCTTCGACCCTTGGGCAACCTAGAGCTGGACCATTCGCTAGTCTCCGCACAGAACCTTCAACTCGAGGAGGAGCTGCTCCTTATCATGTTACCGGCAACATTGCTACTACCACCACTGCCGGACGGGGAGTTGACGCTAGAAACCAAGCTGATCCTCAACGTAGCCAACGAGAGCAAACTCCTGAGCCTTATGTCCCTGAGGATGTTGAACCAAGGAGGCGAGGCACGGACCGTCGACCGCGTCCGGTCCAAACTCGCGCTGTGGAACCTGACCACGCCTTGGCACAACATGCTCCAAGTGTCCGAACGCCAGATATACCAGCGATGATCCGCCAAATGATCCGTGAAATTCAGGGTCTCTCTAATGACGACTGGGGAATCTCCCGAAGTCATACCCCTTTCACCGATGATGTTTTATATGCTGAACCACCTCGGCACTTCAGGATGCCAGCTTATGGAGGAAGTTCTGATCCCAATCAACACGTCCTGAAATACGAATGGCTGATGAATGCTGCTAGAGCTGATGATGCAGTGAAGTGCCGTAGTTTCCCCATTTCCCTCGGGGGCATCGCTACCATGTGGTTCACTCGTCTACCACCGCGATCCATCTCTAACTTTGACCAGATGGCCACCAAGTTTGTCAAACAATTCCGTATGCATGTGGCGAGGCCCAAGGACGTTAACACCCTGTCTAGTGTTACGCAAGCTCCCGGAGAAACACTTAGGCGTTACTTGGAGCGATTCCATGCGGCGTGTGCAGAAATAAGAAATCCCAACGATAACTCTATCCTGATGGCACTGACTAAGGGGATTGATGCCGATTCCGAGTTCGGAAGTTGGTTAGCTGGGAAACCACCTGCGTTATTGGACCGTTTCTATTCTAAGGCAGCCCAATTCCTGAGAAGGGAGGATGCGAAACAGTCTAGGAAGCAGGATGATGCAGGGCCCAACATCGAAGGTATCCAGAGTAACGTCGCAGTTAAACAATCCGGAGATAGTTCTGGAAAAATTCAGTTGAACGTCCAAAATAAACAGAATCAGCAGAGGGACAATAGAAATCAGAACAAAAAACGCGATCAGGATCGTGGACCACGGCGTAGAGCTTCCATGTACGAAAATTACACTCCATTGAACACGTCATTGGAAAATGTGTATTTGCAGACCTACAATACCATGCAGTATAAGAAACCTGCCTCGAAACCACCAACTGAAAGACAAATCCAAACAGGAAAATTCTGTAGATTCCATGAGAGTTATGGCCACAATAGCAATGAGTGTCGTCACCTACAAGACCTCATTGAAAAACTGATACGTGAGCGGAAGTTGGATCAGTATGTGCGGGCGCCGCAATCCGGTGGTGAGGGCCCATCAAATCAGAATCGTGCGCCGAATCAGGAGAGACAGGAGGAACCCGCTCGTGCATATGGGAGGTTGGTCATAAATACAATAAGTGGTGGTCCTCACCCAGCAGATCGAAGCTGGAAGGAAATGGAATCGTATGCCAGTTCTATTAGGCATGCGGACTTCGAGTGTTGCAGTAATTTTGATGAAGGAGCTCCGGCCAAGCAACAGAAGACGATGACGGATGACATCGTGTTCAGGAACAGAGACACTGATAAAGTCGAAGCCCCCACTATTGATCCACATGTCATCTCGGCACAAGTCGGTCCCGCTTGGATGAAGAGGATCTTAGTTGACAGTGGGAGCTCTGTGAATATTTTGTTCAAGCGAGCTTATGATCAAATGAAAATGGAAGCCACGGACTTGAAGCCTTGTCAATCGTCCATGGTTTCAACGGAAGTGCTACTATACCCACCGGAATGGTGGAACTGCCAGTAGAATTGGGAGTCGGAGAACGTCGGAGAGTACGGATGTTGCAGTTCATTGTTTTGGACATAGACTCCCCTTACAATGCTTTCTTGGGCCGACCGGCCTTCGCTGAATTCAGGGTAGCCATCGCCCCATGGTGTTTGACTTTAAAGTTTCCCACTGATCATGGAATAGGAATCATTCATGGAGATCAGGCTGCTGCCAGAGCCTGCTATGTTGCCGAGCTGCGGGAGGCGCAGCGAAAGGAAAAAGGAAAGGGCGTGGAGGAATCTCTCTGCGTCTGTTTTATCGATAATTGACAATTAACGCCCGGGCCCAGGCCCGGGCACCCCAGCCAATTCCTCAAGGATCTTGACCCAAGAGAAACTGAAGACGAAGGAGAATCTAAAGAAAATCAACCACCGCCCGGCAAATCCAGGGGGGCACCGAACGTAGAACCATTCAGTTTTATAGTAACTTAACCTTCCCCAGGAGCCCAGTACAATGTGGCAGCTTCTAACCGCCTCCATGAAGGTGAAAGAAGGGCTGTCTCCACGGCTCTTGACGTTGAATAAATATCTGATTTCGATCGGCTTCGGCAGTCGAAAGAGGATCTCCATAAACAAGACAAACGTGCTGTTCAACAAGGCATACCCGTTGGGATGTAGCTAAGATGGAGCTATGCCAAGAAAGGATAACATCTCCCTTATATATTCGTTGAAGGGAGGAAGTGTCCCCGCTGTGCAAGCGTGACGGTTGAAAGCAGTAAACCCCTCCGGGGGATTGTGTGGCCTGTCAGTTGGCCCAGGAAGTAGCACGTCGTCAAGCGACAAACCATGCCTTAAGCAAATCCGTCCAAGCATATCTTCGGAGATACCCGACGGCACTGAATCTGGCGGACTACAAATAAACCGAGAACCCAAACGCTCATCCGGAGCTGGCTCTATTACCTCGGCTTCGATAACCGGTATCTCTATGGTTGGAGGAATAGAACTTGGTAGTTCCGGCTGCTGATAACTTGAAGGATCCATGACTAGCTAGCTTATAAAAAATCATTGTTAAACTGAAAAATAACACTCGTGCATCCCCCAGTGTAAAGTGTGTGAGCGTGTTGTGTAGTACAGTACTGTATATTATTTGAGAAGATCAACCGGATTAAGGAAAACATGTAAACGACGAGACTTCGGGATTCAGTCGGAAGGACCGTCATCGCTGACCGTCACAACCGTGCCATCCAGTTATTAGCTATCAGTCCAAGTTAAAATGTGTTATTGTTTTAATAAGTTCCAGTTTCCTCGACGAACTTCAATAGGCAATCAGGTGTGTGGTGAAACAATTAAGTCCAGTTAAGCAAATCCGAAGCTCGTCGGAGTTAAGTGGTCAAAGGCACTAGAATTTTCGATATCGTCGAAACTAAATCAGTGGTCAATCATCAAAAGTTCAAGTTCAAGACAATCGCTCCGGTTCAAGTTCGAAACATTCACTAAGGCGCGAGTTCGAGTCGATTGTTCAGGGTGCGCAGTTCGACTCGGTTCAAAGCCCCACATTTCGACTCGCTTCGAAGCCTCCGCTTCGACTCGGTCCAAAGCCACGCGCTTCGACTCGCTTCAAAGTCCCTGCTTCGACTCGATAGAAAACTACGCAGTTCGACTCTATCCAAAGGCACTCCACTTCGAATCGTTTCAAGACGTACTTTTCGACTCAACTCGAGGCCATCATTTCGAGTCCATCAGGCGCGACCCCTTCGTATCGATCCATGAATTCAGAGCGCTCGATTCAAAGCGAAGCTCCACCATCGATCGATACGAAGACCTTCGCCTCATCATCTCGAAACCCATACTCCATCGACACGAAGCCGAGGCCAGAGAGCTTTCGATCGACCACGACTTTGATTGATTTGATAAGAAAACCCGAGCCTCATCGTTTATGCGTGGATTCGTTTATTGATTACCTTGATCTAACTGTTAGTTCAAATGGTTGAAGATAGGAATCGATTCGAAGGCAAAGGTTCTTCTCTTGAAAGGCTCTGGAACAATACGAAGGCAAGGCAGATAAAGATGAAAGGTAAAAAGTGAAAAAATGGCTAAGTACGAAGTATTTATATGGACTCGAAAGCAGGGGGAATAAACGATTCGAATCCCAGTGGAGTCGAACACGTGCTTCGACTCCCTCTTCAGTGCGTTGATGCGGAGCTCCCTTTCGTATCGTTTGTCCTCGACTGCCTCTCCGGTGCAGCAAAAAAAGCAGTTCGAATCCATCAGGGAAGCACATTTCGACTCGCTCCATTTCGACTCGCTCAGTTCACAGCCATTAGGGAAGCGCATTTCGACTCACTCCATTTCGACTCGCTCAGTTCACGTCCATCATTGAGTCGAACAAGCGCTTCGTATCCATCGAACCCTGCATATATCAATGCAAAATTCCTGTTCGTATCCATAGTTTCCAACTCCATCAACTCGACATGCTTACTTTGCATCCATAAATCCAATGAAAATTATCTTCGATGTTTCAATCCTTCACATCGATTCAGGAGAGGATCGTTACGAAGGAACATTCAAAAACAACCGTCAAACGTTGTTGCAAGGAATTTCACATCGGTTCAGGAGAGGATCGATACGAAATTCAAAAACAATAAACTGACAACGACTCGAGAACGTACAAACATCAACGGGAGTCATATTAACATATATGCATGAATGTCAGACTAACATTCAATATTCCAGATTTTCAGGAATCAGAAATTCATCTAATAACGATTACAATAGCAAACAGGTAACCACTAGCATACAACAATCAGTTGCAACAATACATGGTACAGTAGTCGATAGTCAACAGTTTACATTATCAAGAAGAACGGTCAAAGGTTACAGCTTTCACCGACAAGACAATAACTATTCAGAGTAAAGATGACAGTATTTCAAAGCACATCATGTTTCCATAAGACGTACTTTGGGGGGCAAATGTTATCCCGCCTTTTGGCAAGACCGTGACACCAAGGAATTGACTAGTAACCAATGTCGGCCCATCCTAGAAATCAGTTATACACAAGCTCACTATGGATATCGACGAATTTTGTCTGAGTCTGGATCGAGCCAAAATTGGTAGGACATGACAATCTAAGCCATGAGAGCCAACATTCCAAATCTCAAGTCAATCTGAGTTCGTATGCTCGAGTTGTGAACGATACAAAGTTGGTTAAGAACAGCCTCCTTCGACTCGCTCCAGTTCGAATCCATAGGGAGTGCATGCTTCGACTCGCTCCATTAGCAACTAGTAGAGGCCAACTTCGACTCGCTTCACAACGCCTAGGAGTGGCAACTTCGACTCGCTTCGCTCAGAGGCCAACTTCGAGTCAACCAGGTTCGACTCGCTCCACATCCCTCGAAGCTACTCTCTTCGACTCGCTCCAGTTTGAAACCATCGAAAGTGCACACTTCGACTCGCTCCGCTCAAACAACTGTTCGACTCCATCAACTTCGACTCCACTGCTCAAACCTCCCAGGGTGCCCCATTTCGTCTCGCTTGACCAGTGCTTGCTTCGACTCGCTCGACCAAGTGCTTACTTCGACTCGCTCGATCTGGGCACACTTCGACTCGCTCAATCAGTGAACAGTTCGACTCGCTCGAAGCAACATCCAGGACATAGTAAGAATCAAGCGCCACGTCACCGAGTCGAACGGAAGCGAGTCGAAACAGGAGCGAGTCGAAGGAAACAGCCTACCGAAAACTCCATTTCGTATCGATCATAACTCCCAATCTACAAGTCCAAATGCTACGAAATTTTCACAGAAGACTATGTGCATGCTAAAGAATGTCCATGCCAAATTTCGACTCCATTGGATGAAATCTTGACCGTGTCGAAATCTGTTCGTGTCGATTACGGATCGGACCGAAAATTCACGGGCTTGGGTGTGCAGGCCTGGTCACGTGCCATAGAGGGTCTTCCGAGATCTGAGCGAAATCCTAGCTTCCTACACCTATAAATAGACCCCCAAAGCCAACCGAAAAGGGGTTCTTCTTCCTCTTTGAGATCTCCAACGCCCGGACTCCGCCAGATCCAGATCTGAACTCCATTGCTGCTGCTACCAACGAATTTCACTACTGCAAATCATTGTAATTCACTGTAATTTGTTGAAATCAATTGTAAACATCAAAGTAAGATCAATAAAGCAAACTACTTCATAGTGAACGTAGGCAATACGTTGAACCACTCTAAATTCTTATGTCTCCCTGCATTTTAATTATTCTCATTTCTGAAATTTGGAGTTTTTGTTAGATAATTCCTCTTTTTCCATTTAATTTTCTTCACTTTATCTCTTCAAAAAACTTCCGAAGAGTGTTGTGCCCAATTTTGGTACAAACAATTACAGAGAACATATCTCGATCACCTATCAAGCCATCGATTCTTATTAAAATCTATACTACTTTATTTCTATCATAATATGTTACTGAATTCTAAATGGTGGGAACCATCTCTGGCTATCATAAAAATTTGTACACATAAAATGCTTTCATTTCAATACTATTCAAGGCCATGTACTTAGCCTTTATAGTTGAATATGCCACAACCTCTCTTTTGAAACATTTCCAAATTAAAACCCCTTTATCAAGGGTGAACATGAATTTCAGATTGACTTACTATATTCGATGTCACTTATGAGGTTGAGTTTGGATACTCCTTCATAAAAAGTTCATTGTTTCCACAATAATTCTCTAGTATTTTGTAAATACTTAAGAATGCTCCTAATTACCATTCAGTAATTTTAACTCGGATTTGATATTTGCTCACTACACCGAGTGCATAAGCAGATTTCGATCTAGTCATAACATATCATGTATTAAAAGATTTAGTGGTATACCCTAGTGCAATTATGTAATTTTTCATAAATATCTAACTCTGTAGTCAATCTCATTTATAGTAATGGTGTTCATTTTCCTTTATATACTTTGTTATATCGTGACATAATTAATTATGTAATTAATTTAAAGTATATAATAAGAAAACCCTTAAATGAACTGTTATGTGATTGTAGTTGCAATCGTGAAAAATTAATCATAAAATAAAATGACATTTTGTAATAAAATGACATTTTGTTTTAAATAATCCTAGTCAAGATGGTTTGAGAGAAGGATATCGATTCATCCATTGATACCAGAGTGCGTAACGCTTTCTAAATGTTGGATAGTAAATTAATCCTGGCTATTGAGGGCATTAAGGGGTTACGTACTTGTAGTTTTTTATAACTATGGAATGAATCATCCAAGAGTTTCATGTTGGTTGATAACAACTAGGTCAAACAAGAAATCTTAGTGTGACGATGTTACATAGTTCCCTCGACTTGAGAATTCCATGGAACCCTCAATGTGAATACTCCACTTTAATTATAGTTAAATAATGGCATGACAATCCATCGAGCGACTATAGTTGGGTTGGAGTTGAAGCATTGAAAGTGAAGTGCTATTCAATAGATTATTCATCTCCTTACTTGTATGACGTTAGTACCACGGTCAATTGAGTCAACCCAAAGTTAAAATCTTCGGCCAAAGTAGTTGGTTAATAATAAATGTTATTATTGAACCAAAGACTTTGTTTTGGATAAATCAAATTAAATTTGAATAATATTGGAATTTTGACCAGTACTAAATTCCATATATCCTAAAGTGATATAGTTTTAACGTGGAGAAGTATGCAAATTATCGTTATAGAAGGTACCGTTTAAGATAATATGAAATTAGATTTTACTGAAAAGATCTATAAGCGGTGAATTTAGCAAAACTATCGCACCACTAGCTAAAGTGACGTGTTAACGTTAATATTTGAATTGTTCAAAATTAGTCGCTGACTGAATTCACATCTTTGGGTCTCTTAGCCGTATTTGTGAATTCCCCAAAAAAACGCACGATTTAATTAATTTATTAAATATTATCAATTGATTAAATTAATAAGTATTTGAGAAATATTAATTATTGTTAATTTATGATGTTTTGGAAGTTTTACTAATTATTTGAATGTATATATAAAAGTTATATTTGCGCATATTGATATACAATATCGGTATACTTTTAAATATGAAAAATAATTGACGAGTTTCGAAAATTGCACTATATAGATGGCAACATAGGTCGATCAAACAAATGCAGAGAAATGAGTGGAGTAATTAAAAACTAAGGATGAATTAATTATGGAAGTTTTAATTAAAAGAACTGTAAAGGTTCCATTCTCCCAATTTAAACATATCTCATGATTTAGTTTCCGTTAGTTGTTTTCTTTCTCTTCTTCTCTTCCATCCATGGCCATAGTTTTCTTCTTCCTCTTTTAAATACAATCAACTCCATAACAAATCAAAACTTCAAATAAAATTAATAGCCACGTGGTTCATCCATCTCTTGCAAAGATTGGTCGTTGATTTTAGAGATCCGAGGAGAATTCACAGACCAAGATGTCACTAATGGCCAGATCCGTAAGGTAAAATTCCCATTTCATTTTTATATATTTTTAGTTATATCACTTTATAATGTTTATATATGTATATATATCATTGCCTCACTATGAATTACAATTGATATTATAATCTAAATAATTAACTAAATGATGTGAATTAATTTAATTCAATTGTATAAATATATATATATATATATATGTGTGTGTGTGTGTGTAAAATTATGATTTCAACAATAAACATGTTTTAATATACATTTAATGATTTTCTAAGGTAATATATATAATTTCATTAAGTTAAATAATTTTAATTTGAGTCAATTTTTGAACGTGAATTACATTAACATCTTGTTAATGCATATGTTTTGATTTTAAAATTCCTTTGATTGTTTTTTCTATAAATTGAATTAAATTTAGATGATAAAATTAAATATTATGTGTATATTTGTTATATATACATATTTTAAAATAATTGTAAAATATATGAATCTTATGTTTATATTAATTTTTTATATATTTAATATGTATGTGTGTGTATTTTGAATTAGTTGAATTATTTTCGGCTTCATAATTATTTATATACATATACACTTTTCATATTAGTACTTAATACATTAAAGATATTTTACATTAATCAAATGCAATCTAGATCCAAATGTTGAATAAACAAGCAAATCGGTTTTAGCTTTTTTCAACCTAAAATTTGGATTTTGAAATTTCAATCTATTAATTTATGTTAGATTTTATCAAATCAGTCTTTTTATTAATATTCAGATTTCATAATATTTTGTAACCATACATACATTTAACATTAATCAATTAAATTTAGGCAAAAACACACATATATATAGCAAATATATACAGGTTAGATATAATATAATATCTACAATCCATATGTTAAGTGTGTTGTTTTTTGTTGTTATATGTTATGATGAACATATTATTTTCGATGCCATCTTTTGTATAAATATTATGTGTAGCATTAGTTGAATGTTTGCAAATGAGGAAAGTGTAATCAATTATTTGTGACGACCGCCCTACACCTCCATCACACAAAATAACCCATTGAGTACGTTGCAACGGTTATCAGTCGACGTAGGAAGATTTTCAGGATGGTATAGTATTAAAGTCTCCCAATCAGAACCTGTCGTATATCTCAGAGCGCATCAAATTAAATATAATATCACATAAAAATATAAACATGTGAGATAGTAAATATAACTAGATGAATCAAAATCATATCAGATGCAGAGATGCATCAAACTTAAACAGAAAAATGGTAGAGTTATAAATCAAATAAAAACTCAAAGAAAACCATTTCTAGATAAAAGCACTGATAAGCTCCACAGTGCTGCACAACGGAATAATAAGTAATAAATAATAAGCTGGAATATAATGTATGGAAAACTTACCCTCTTGCTCATCTCCTACAAAGCTCCACGTGCTCACCAGAATTGCTATTACTAATCTACTCATTTAAGAGTACCCATAATAATAAGAAGCAAAGCACAAAATCCCTAATTAGATAACAGTTTAGTCTGAGTGGTCAAAACTTTCAAAATACTATAAAAGTTAATATAGTAGGACATAGGGTATGGAGAATCAAACCCAACTCGTCCTTGCGTCCAAAGAGTTAGCATATAATATCAAATATATATGCTGCTCTATATCATAATCATCATGGGTGTACTATGCATCAGAGTACATATCGGGTGTCTAGATATCTACATCAACAACACCTATATCACGTGACATCCCCGGCAAACAAAGAAAACATAGCATCCATCATCCATCCTCAAGTTAGTCACTCAGTGTGTTGGATATATGATAACTAGTACGACCACATCCTAGGTAAGAGACTACTCAACTTCTAGGTCTCTCGGTACTTGAATCCATGCTACTTAGTATGCCAGGAACTAAACTACTTGTCCCAGCAGTCCAAAGTAAGACATATCCTAACTTCAAGAGATCTAGGGCATGTCCCAAACCAGGTGAGCATCCTCACATACCCTTGTTCTACAAGTACCCTTGGAAACTCCGAGTATCAATGATCCCTTTGCATATGTCATATTCACAGTAGAGCGCGTCTTAGCTCCACTTTATAAATCCATGTCCTAGATGTCCTTAAGGATTTTCATACAGCTACCATCATTAGTTGCTTAGTCTAGAACAGATCTAGACATCCATCATAAGTGATAGAGTATCATCATTTTGTCCTGAAGCATCCTTGGAAAAATCCAAGGTCCGACCTAGAGAAAACTATGGAAATCCTAATCCTGACTCCAAGTAATCTCAAGGCACTTTCATACACCATCGATCTCCCATCCATTATTTCTCAAAATCTAATGTTGGATTGCCACCAAATTTCGCCTATATCCACTCACATCATCATGTATCATCCCTAAAAATTTGGAAATGATTAGAGCACATCACTATGGACTGCTAAGATTGCATGGGGGAACGATCAATACCAATCATTCCAGCCACCAAGCAAATCATTCCACCAAGTCATGCTCAGATTTCCCCAAGTCGTACTCGGATTTAGGAATGATTGATACTGATTGTTCTAGCTTCCAAGCAATTCCAAATTTCCATCAAGTTGCAAACGAGCAATCCAAAATTTCCACCAACTTTTCTTAGATTTTCCCAAGTTGTGCACTACCCATCCATCTACAATCGATCCATACATCAAACATCCGTAACTTAAGCAAATCAACTCTAATTGACTTGAAACTTGTAATATAGCTTCTAGGACCTTCCTTGTCATCCCATAACAGTCGCACATGATTTCAAGCACATTTAATGGGTTAGATCCAATCCTTATGTTCGATCATCCTCCTTCACTTTTCTTCCTCCAAACAAATCCTTTTCGACTCCAACTCTTTTCTAAGCATTTATTCCATTGATTTGAGTCATCATCATTTATGCAACATCAAATATGCACTAGATCCAACCAATTGGAACATCCTAACTCTAAGTCGCCCATCGATCAGCCTTTTTTTACCAAACAAGCAATATAACATACATGCAATCAAATGTAGGATACACATATCATATAAAACACATACAAGTCAACCAAACATGGATTTACATCAAATATGGTCTAGATCTTGAAATTCAGAAAATAGCCTACCTATGAGAATACATATATACTCTGATTTGAAATCACTTAAAAATACATTTAAATTTGTTTATAAATCAGGTGGGTGTTTAGATCTATCACTAATCAAGTTTTAGAGTTAAAAAATCATTTAAAATATAGCCTATTAACCATATTAACATGTATAGTAAAGCAAGATGAGTCAACCACTAACCTATGTCCAAAGCAATCCGAATTAGCATGAATCTCGAGTTGAACGGTAGCAACCCAATATCTAAAGCAGTCCATACAATAACCAAGTGATTCCAAATGTAACAGCCCATCCTTCGCAATACCCTGAAACGAACATCGAATGACAATGCCTGACTTTCGAATACCACAGAGGACAGTTTGCTGGGAAAAAAGTTAAAACAAAACACTATACTAAGGCATATCGATGAAATCCCACATTTACGTCCATATATAGTAACAGAGTGGTGCATATGAAGTGCTATGGGGAAAAGTCGATACTTTGGATACATATACTTGATATTGTAGTAGTACACGACAGACATATTATTTTATATATGAGACTTGTTGTATCAAATATTTTACTCAACGCTTTGTTTTGTAGGGAGTTAATGCATTCTGACTTTTTATATTGATATTCATTTACCCATTATTTCCGTTAATGCGGTCTCTATTATATATTGTATATACTATTATGTTCATGTATATTCAATACATAATATTTTATCATTTCGATGTGAGATTCCATCGATAAGTCTTGGTATAGTGTTTTGTTTTAATTTTTTCCTCGACAAATTGTCCATTGTGGTATCGGGATATCAGACATTGTCATTCGACGTGGTTTCAAGATATTACAAAGGATGGGTTACTACACCAAGATACCACTCGCTAATTACCCCTTAATTAGTTGATCAAGCTAAGAAAAATATAGATCTATGAAGCTTTTATGCTTGAGAAAGAGATTAATGGAGGTTAGACGGTTTTTGGGAATAGGGAAAAGTGATTAGGTGGCTGTCACATAAGGTAGTTATGCCCAAATCCAGGATTAGTGGGAATAAACTAGGCTTAAACTTAATTACCTACTAATCAACCTAAAACTTTCTAAATGTAACAATCCCTGCTTCGTAATACCCAAAATTGATCATTTCATATCAACGACTATCTTTCGAATACTATAAAAGACAGATTGTCGGGGTAAAATTAGAATGAAATACTAAACCAAGACATCGATTGGATCTCACAATGGAATGATAACATATAATATACTTAATATACATGAACATAATAGAATGACAATATATAAGAGACCGCACTAGCGGAAACAACCGATAAATAAATATCAATATAGAAAGTTATAATACATCAACTCCCAACAATATGTAGTTCTGTATAAATATCTGATACAACAGGTCTCATACATAAATCATAGGTCTATAGTGTACTACTAAAATATCAAGTATACATATCCAAAATATTGATGCCACACCTCCAAAATGCTCTAGCTGTGCATCATGATAGCGTATCCCTAGAAGTACTTGACTCTCAAAATACTCAATCGAGTACTCAAGAGTTGTCATGATATAAACAGACAAAGACAAGACGTGGGTCATACTTTAACTCTGGTATAGGGAAACTATCTCAAAATACTATATATCAAAACTATATACAAATAAATAAGAAAATACTAAGGCACAGCCGGTCCTTTCCATGAACATGGCTCAAGGGTAATCTAGATTGTCCTTAAAGAAGTAATGTAAACCTATTCCATAATGATACAAAATCGTACCATAATCTGCTCTTCTCTTGTCATCAATGAGCCAGCACAACTAATATAATGTAACTGCCACGTAACCATATACAAGTGTAGGGGTAATAAAAGTGTCATAACCTAAGTCAATACTATGTTACACATAGTGATAATATCAATCAAATAGTATAGCACAAGCACAACCTAACACTCTGCCAAATAGAGAATATCTACTGTCACCCCATACCGAATGAAATATAAATGGAGCAACTACACCTTATGTGATCTTTGGATTTACATATACATTCTTACCCTCGAGAGTGCATGAACAGAACTGAGCATCCCCATTTGACCTCTTTGTTGTACAGGTGCCCCAATACAGACCTAGCCTACTCTCATGGCAACAATAAAAACTCCTACCACTATAGTGCTTCCTAGCATCTGTATATATGCTACCGCTACTGGGTACAAGTACCCCTAAAGCATCACTCCAAACCCTCCCGATGGCTTGGTATGAAACCATAAAACAATGTCCATACCTGTGCAGTTAAAGCACTTAGCGGTTCTATAGTGGTAGAGGTGAAAAAGTTATTACAGGGATATAGCGGAAATTAGCGGAGGTGTAAAATTCTTCATTAGATATAAAGTCAAATATTTAAAGTTAATTTATTCTCGTTGTCATATCATTTGTGTAGGAACAAGAAATACTGTTTAATCTTATATAACAAAACCAAAGAATATCATGATTTATGCAGACTAGATTTGGTGACTACAATAGATTTCTGAATTATATTGAGCACTTATACCTTAAACTTAGGTCTTTATCCTAACTTGGTTGATTTGGTTTAAAAGTGAACTAGTCAAATCAACCTTTGTATATTAATGCCGCTTAAGCTTGTGCTAGAAAGCCTTTATTTAGCTGGTGTAGCGGAAAATAGTGGGGCATAAAGTGGATATACTGTTTAATAGTGCTAAATTGAAGTAGCGTAGCGATTGAAGAGTGCTATGCGCTATAGCGGGAATTTTATGGGGCTTTAGCGGGGCTTTAACTGCATAGGTCCATACAGATATGTAGCACTAGAACCACACTACGACCTGAATCTAGTCCCCTACTCTATGATTCCCTTGTCGTATACTTGCTTTAGACCCTAACGGATCACTCAAGCACAACAGCACTTTAAACCACAGAATCTATGCGAACCATTTATCTCCACATCTGGCCGATCTAGTACCGATTGCCGCTGTCACGTGCTTGCACATCTACTTGAGTCTAGAATCGACTCCTTACTGTTATATGCTCCCTCCAATCATATAGGTACATCGTGTAAGATCTTGAAATCGATCATGTCCCAATCTTGCCTCTAATTGGCTCTCGATCGCTATCTCGATCCCCTACCATTCCTATGTAGGAATAGTCCGTCCTGCATCCCTCTCCTCGATCACTTCCTCGACTGCTTTCTCAAATGCCTTATTAATCGTTACCGATCTCTTGTGCATCACTTTGCATCCACCTTTAAATCTCGTGCTTCTCCTTTCATCCCATTTTTCCAAGTAGCCCTAAGCCCCCTAAAAGTCATGCCAAATCCTCATGAAGAACCACACTCGAAATGGGAAATAAAGCCTCATTTTATTGGCACTTGACCTGGGCATACTGCCAAGGTCGAAGCACTACTGATGCATCGGTAGTCTATCACCAGTCCACCGGTGGGCGCCTATCCCAGACAATAAGCTTGGGACAAGTGCTAACCTCCCGAAATAGCCGCCAACTTGTATGTTGCTTCCTCCATCGCTCCGCTCCACGAGCTGCCTAATTACCTAAGCTTGCCTTCACCCCATCGGACCTCCTCCGAAGCTCATTAGAAGTGGTTTCTTATGTGTTCGAAAATCAATTTCAACACGAAATCAACTCTTTGCACGTGTAGAGTTCAACATTAGACTTTAGCGACCCAACTTCCTCTAACAACACCAAAACTTACCCAGCCGACTATCTAGCCTCATGTGATGCTTAGACATGCTAGCATGCTCATTCGTGCACATTACACATGCATACACAAGCACATTTCATAAAAAATCATGTTTCGGACTTCACCAAAACGACTAATCAGCCTGGTATACTCTCACGCAACGTAGCGCACATGATAGTCACTATGGCTAGATGAAATGTCGGCAACACATTCGTACACATTAATATATAAATTTATTCAAACAATTGCACACATATACATATAAACGAACAAACATGCACAATAATTCTAACTACAATACACAAATAATTTTGATTGTTGCATACCTTCAAATACGCATATACGTATATGTATATGTATGTCTACCCATATACATATACATACATACATATTTAAACAAATAATTCAATTATTACTTAATCAATTCTTACTTTTATTTACTAAATCTTTTCAATAAAAGTTTAATATGATTTAATACAATTTTATAAAATCCTACAACTATTTTATAAAATATATTATTAGCTTATTAATCATTTTAAGCCTTTAAATATATAATTACCTCATTAAAATTAAGTATACATCATATCACTATCTTATAAAATATCACTCCATTTTAAAAAATTGTGCTTCATTTATAAAATGATGTAACCATTTTATAAATGCTAATTAAGCTTCATTTATAACATTTTAAAAATCTCACATCATTTTATAAAATACCTCTTTAACTTATAAGATCATTTCTGTACTTAAATAATATTTATACGTACTGATTAAGCTTCATTAACCCTCTAATCACTATAATAATAACGGTGGAATTCAAAATTCACTTAATTAGCTTACTAACATTTTCTAAAATCAATTTAAATAGTTTAATTATCACTAATTAATGACATGCACATAATCATGTCATTTAATTAGCCTATAATCCATCACAACATCACAAGTCGTTTAATCAACCCAAAACCCATTTTTCTTAGCTTACAAACTATTTCAAAAATAGTAATTAAGGTCTTAAACAAATAATGAGTTAATATAATCATGTTTATAATATGAATGAACCTAAATCAACATACATATTCTCCAAATCACTTCATATAATTCCATAATCATCAATAAATGAAATAATGAAGATTAACAAGTAAATATAATTAATGAATCATCCCACTCACCATTTTTTTCACCAAGTCAAGCTTTAATCACTAAAATCCAATCTCAAGAACTCTTTAAAGTTGAGATTAAACTCCAAACTCTACTTAATGCTTATTCCTTGATTGGTTATGTGAGGAATGAGTAGAGAGGAATTATAGTGATTTTAGTTTGAATTTAGGAATTTTATTTAAGCTTGGATTAATGATTTAGGGTTTAGAGGATTAAGGAATAACTATAGAGGGATTGGGGAAGGATGAAAAGTAACGTGAAATGAGAATGAAATGAATGTAATAAAAGGATTAGCCAACTTATAGGCAAGCTAATGGGCCTTAGCTCATGTTTATTCCTTTCTCAAGAAATCACTATTCACTACAAAACTTATCGAGTTTATTCCTTTCTCAAGAAATCACTATTCACTACAAAAATTATCGACTCCAAACATAGCCAAGTTTATACTCAATTTTCTTATGATGGAATTGCGACCTCAATGGCGGGTGTCTCAAATCCCAATTCATTCATCTTTGAAAAATCGAGTATAATGGGTGTTCCATTAATTAACGATTAAATATTTAAAATAATCGTTTAAACATTCAGCCGTTAAAATTGTAGGGTGTTACATTCTCCCATCCTTAAAAGAATTTCATCCTTGAAATTCATACGAGTAGGAGAAAATAACATGACTAACCAAAATTCCCAAGTCTCAACTTCATAAAATTTCAGCAGTACTTCCCTTACGCTACGATTATTACAGAACTCATAAATTAGAATGCATCACACCACTAGGAAATATGCGATAACCTACATTATCCCACATTTCCCAAAAATACATACCACTTTATAAGAAATTTTCTCACCATTTAAATGCAAATCTAAATAAATAAACATTTAGATGGTTATACGTCAGCTCTCAAGTACCTAATTGTACTATACCAAGAGGGTTATGTACCAACACAATAGTAACACAAAATTCAAATATGTATAACCTTAGTTTAGTAACTGATACTACCATAATTGTACATGATAATCAATTGGAGAGCAAGATCAAGTGAGTCAGTATCAAACTATACCACAGACTCCGACTTACATTTAAAGGCAATAGAACTATATAGATTCCATCTCGAACCCACAGTGGGCATGGGTGATGTTATGACTAAATTTCTCACATTCTTGGAACAGACTCAAAAAGACAGATTGGACTAAGGAATGATGAAAGAATTGACCTAAAGACTTGGAAAGTTGTTAAGAATGAAGAAGTACAAGAAGTCCTACAGAGTTTGGAGTCTACAATTCAAATCGGTACCGACAAGAATTGACAACCCCCAAACTGAATTTGTGACTTGATTTGGAAAGAGTTCAGTGAGAGGAGCTAATGCATCGAGGAAAAATAGGCTTGAAATGTCCAAAATCAAGTCTCTACCGACATGAATTCCTTCTTGAAAATCATGTTAGATGACTCGGTTAGGTCGGTATCGACTTGAATTTCTTCTTGGAAATCATGTTGGATTACTAGGTCTGCATGCCTGAATGTTCGGATCTTGGAGTTATGTTGTGATCAAACATGGATGATGAGATTACTTTAGAGATTTGCCTATGAATATGAAGCTACTTGCAACTAAAGGAGGACTTTTCATACTTTGGTACTTTTCTATCTTCTTCTACCCCAAACACTCCCAAATCCATGATCTACTATATTATGATCATATTTGAGTTGTAACCATTGTATTCTAGAGAGAATTAATCAAATAATAAGATTGAAGTGGACGTAGATCGGAGTATTTGCCGAACCACTTTAAAAGTGCTTGTGTGTTCTTATTTCTTTTGATTATTCTAATAGATTTAAATATTTTTGGTGCTTTCATTTGATATCAAGATTTGTGTCATTTTTCGGTGCAACATTTTTGGTGTTTTTACTAAGAATGAGCTAGATTTAAAGACTTGAAGCTTGGATCTAAAGTTTGAAAGAGAAGAAGAGGCCTATAACCAGAGCAATCGCAGGGCCAAGTAGTCAACCAGAACATAAGGGTAGCTAGAAGGTGTCCTCAAGGTCATATCCATCCGTCTATGCGACTAGAAAAGAGATGGAGAGGATGATGAAAGAGATGTAAGACGGAATAATGGCTTGACAATAAGAAATGTTAAACGGATTTTTCTGAAGGATAGATCAACAAAGGATAGCCAAAGCAGCTGGAATTCAGAACCAAAGACCAAAAACCGGTGCAGGAGCATCTGGAGTTGGGGTAGAGGCGATTAGAAAAAATTCCCTATGATAAGAACATGTCAATACTGATCTGAATCAGGTTGGTAACGACATGAATTTACTAGGGGCATGATTGGTATGGGATTAGGGCGAGCTGGGATGCCGAGAGCAGACAATGTTGGAGTTAGAAACGCAAATCAGAATGTGAATGCACAACAATCAGATGAGTATGTGCCAGAGTTCCTCTGTAGAAACAAGAGGAAAAATGAAGGTAGAGGTGTCAATCATAACACAAATGTGAAGATATAGAAGTATGTGTTAGAGTTTTCCTGTAGGAATAAGGGGCAAAATGTAGTTGTGGACCGAATACCTACATTAAATGACAATGACCGAATAATTGAGATGAATAGGAGAAACATGAGAGGTGGACCACTAGACTAGAGGTTGGAGGACGTAAATAGGAATCCATTCACCCTTATCATCTGGTATGCTTGGAATCCACCCGAGTTTAAGCTACCAACACTGGAACTATATAACAGGATGATAGATCTGACCGTTCATCTTATGAGTTACATGAGAAATGGAGGTGTTGGGTGCTTTTAAGGAAGTAATAGGACATTGTTTCCTATTCTACTTGACAGAGTTTCCTGCTACGTGGTTTAGGAAGTTAGAGAATGGGTCCATAAGCACATGGACTGGATTGGTATATAGATCTTAAGAGAGTTTAGAGTTCGCATTTCTCTACCAAAGAGATGGCACTTTCAAGCATAAAGCAAAGGGCCGGCGAGACCTAAGAAGTAATTTGACTAGATTTAATGCACCAGCCACTGCAGTTGATCAACTGAACCCATCGATAGTCTTAATGGCGGCAATGTCCATAGTCATGAGCAAGGCTGACTTAAAAGTTGCATTGGAAAGGGATCCACCAATGGATCTTACAGAGTTTTGTCATTAAGCTGAGAGACATTTGTGTCAGTATGACGTTGAAGCTGATAATGGTGAGGTTAATGCTATGGATGACAGGGGACCGTTTAGAGAAGGTTATGGTAGAGATAAAGGAAAGTGTAAAGCTGATGACGGCTTAGAAGAACCAAAGCAACAAAGGAGGGAACATAAATTCTCTTCTTGTACTGATCTAACTAAAACCCCTGAGAGGAATTATCTCCCTACTAGAGGGCAGGTCTTCTATCGAAAGCCAGTTAAGAGGGAACCCGCAGATTGGGAAAAAAGGTCAAGAAGATTTTGCCTTTTCCATGAGATGGATCGGCATGAGACGAACGAATGCCAACACCTTCGTGCTTTGATAGAAGAGCTGATTAGGAGTAACCAGCAACAACAGTACGTAAGGAACCAAACTGCAGTGGTGCAGCAGAAGCAACCACCATCTGCAATAAACATATTTGGACACGAGTGGACCTAGGTTGAGATTGGTAATCCTATGATCAGGATGAAAGGGAGTCAGGTTCAATTTGCTTGTTTTGCATTTCGTTTTTAATAAATAAGACAATAATGACCTTGGGCCGCTTACACGTGTATGAGATCTCGATTGGTCTCTAGACATGCTCTGAGTTGGATGTTAGGGATGGAGGCTCATGATATTTGTTTGTTGCTTTGATTTGGATTTTACAAATGAATATTTTATTTTAAAAACCATTGGAACATGATGACTGATATTGATCGAACACGGTAGTCTTGTCCAGAGAGACGCGGCGATGACCAAAAGGTGCAAGTCCCATTGCAGGAGATTGAGTGATTGAATTTTGCAAATAGCTAGCCCTCTCGCCAGAGAGTGAGTGGATGGGTTTGCTAGGAAAGTAAGTCCTCTCATTGGAGAGTGAGCGGATGGACTTGCTTGGACATTGAGTCCCCTTGATTGGACTCAGCATGGATCCGGAGAGATCAGACCTTAGATTGGATGGGCTACCAGAGTGGGTGCCGATTTTATGATTCAAAGAGATTAAACCCTAGTTTGGATCAGACCCTAGAAAGGATGTTGACTTGACCTTAGGTTAGGAATGCTTTGCAATTAGACTAGAATAGATAAATCCCGGACGAACATGGGACGATTTTGATATACGGTATATTAACTTCGGATGAAAACATAATGATTATGATTTATTACTAACACTTGAGCAAGTACTAAGGTCCTTAGCTGTGATGGTCTAGAATGACCATTAATTTGCAGGTGAATCCGAAGGAACTAGATGATTCCCCATGATTTGGATTGATGAACAACCGAAGAGATCGATTATCAATGATCGATCACTCCTGGTATGCTCGAGCAAACCACATCTTATATTCATAAGGCGTACTTTAGGGGACAAGTGTTACAACCAAATTTCTCATGGTCTTAGAACAGACTCAAACATATAGATTAGACTATGGAATGATGAAGGAATTGACCCAAAGACTTGGAAAGTTATCTAGAATGAAGACGTACAAGAAGTTTGGTGGAGTTTGGAGTCTACAATTCAGGTCGGTACCAACCTGAATTGACAATCCCCGACCTGAATTTGTGACTTGATTTGGAAAGAGTTTGGTAAGGGAAACTAAGACATAGAGGAAAAATGAACTTGAAGTACCCAAATTTAGGTCAGTACCGACTTGATCTAAGTTTCTTCTTAGAAATCATGCTAAATGACTCCATCTTTGTGCTTAAGTGTTTGGATCTTAGAGTTGTGACA
This sequence comes from Allium fistulosum, assembly GCA_030737815.1. Taxonomy (NCBI): domain Eukaryota; kingdom Viridiplantae; phylum Streptophyta; class Magnoliopsida; order Asparagales; family Amaryllidaceae; genus Allium; species Allium fistulosum. Next base: position 1,037,970,399 of record CM060906.1, on the reverse strand, counting down.
TTTTGAAACCTGGATTATGAGATTGCTGCAGAGATTTGCCAATAAATATGAAGCGACTTGCAACTGGAGGAGGACTTTTGACACTTTTGTTTTTTCTGTCTTCTTCTTCCCCAAACCTCCTAAATCCGAGATCTACTAGATTATGGTAAGATTTAAGTTGTAATCATTATATTCCAGAGGGAATCAATCAAATAATAAGATTAAAGTGGATGTATGCCGAAATATTTGCTGAACCACTATAAAAAATGCTTGTGTGTTCTTGTTTCTTTTGATTATTCTAATAGATTTAAACATTTTTGGTGCTTTCTTTTGATATCATGGTGTTGTGAAATTTTCCGATGCGACACATGATATGCAATCTATTTGAGATAGCCATTACTATCCCTCTCCGAACATGCTTTAATCAGGAAATTAAAATTAGAATACAAGTAACCATCAAGCAATAACAAACTAAAAGCATTCGACAAGAAATAATAAGCAACAAACAACGATCAAACAATTGCAAACAACCATAAGAAATAATAACTAGCATATAAACTTTCAAATATGCAGACAAGCAACAACAATCAAAATCAACCAACGAAAAACAACGAAAAACACATCAAAAAATAATAAGCAACTATAAGCAATGACAAACAACAACAAGCAACAAACAGCAAGCAACAACAACAAGCAACAAACAGCAAGCAACAACAACCAACATCAAACATCAATAACCAACCAACAAGCAAAATCAACCACAAAAAAAAATGAGCCATTAAAAAAAGAGTTTATACTGACATGCACGGTAATCAACAATAGTCAAAACATGCATGACGAACTACAAACTCCAACGAGTCTGTTCAACATTCAAGATGAACAAATGCTTAAGTGGTGAAACTTCTTTCATGAATACAACACATGTAACCCTATTGCACCCTCCACTACAAAAAGGAGAACTTACATGATACGCTGGATCATTGAGTCTCAACTTGAATAAATTCAGCAATCCAAGCCTCAACTTTCCTTTTCTATCAAACAGAACTCATTCTCCAAAGGAGAAAACTTTACTAACTAAATCATCATTAAATGGCGATCTACTAATGCTTGGGTTTGCTCGGTTCTCACCTCAACTGCATAATGTTAATAAGGATAGTATACTAAGCGTTATATGATGCTCACTTAGGCAAGTATCATCTAGTCATTTAGAAGATTATATGAATTTTTAATTCCATAAAACCAATTGAGAAATCCTTCCTTGAACTATCCTAAGCAACCTTAATTATACTTATAATGTATAATGAATAAACATCATCCAAAATAATATACGATACCTGATCTAATCCTTTGTTTTCTCACATGATTTCTTTGTTAAATAAGGGCCGACCAGTGACTCCTCTCATGTGAATTCCAATTTGGTTCCTTGGTCTGACCACTAAAATTTCCTTGCACGACTAGAGTCGCGCTTCGAAAATCTCTCAGTCACCTCAAGAATCTTACTCAAGTGCTTACCTTTAAGAATCAAGTAGAAAACCATTTTTTAACTGGTGTAATTCACCTAGAAACCCTACACTTGAACTAGTTATTAGGAGCTAGTATGTGAATGAATCGATCCTTAGAAAATACCTTTTCATCACATGGGATTACACCTATCACCAAAGGTTTACTAAAATAAGGAAAACTAATTCTAATACGAACGACTCTAGGAAAACACCCGTAAGCCATTCACTTGGTCTTTGTTCATTAATGGGTATCCACCAAACCATACTTCGATGCAAATCCAAGTCACACTTCATTGACCAACCTCGCTCAACTTGAAAGCTCATGCATCAAGTTCGAATGCTAGTACTCTTGGTCGCTTCACCCTAGCTTAACAACGAAGGATACACATAAAAGGTTTATCTTTACAGAAGAACTTACCTACTATGAAAGGTGTCAAGTTTATCCCATCTACCAAGTAACTAGTAATAAATGAATATACAGCTCAAGTATCGATGAGAAAAGATGTGAGTACCCCAAACAAAAAGCAAAGCTCACTACATAAGCTCCTTCCAATTTTCTGAGCAGTAGGCCTGCTAGGACCCCGTAATGCTCATAAGGCATAAGTCATCATCACTTGCCTACCCCTCATAAACATAATAAAATTCTTTTTTAAGTGATCAAGCCAATCATAAATGAAGCACTTATGTTTTGCTTTAGCTAGATGACATTTCATAGTGAAACGACCTATATGCCACCAAAGTGATGTACTAGGTCAGCTTTCTTCTTTGCATAAGCTCGATCGTTCCTTGTATCTTGGTCTTTACACTTTTGGAGCTTCAATTTGCTTTCCACTTTCACTACCTCTAATGGTACCTCGTAAGCGCTCTCACAAAGGAGAACCATCCAACAAGACTTTCACACCTAACAGGGATAAGATTAAGTAATGAATCCCCGATTGATGCTTTAAGACCCAAGGCAAACTCCTTTTACCATACAAATGGGGTACCGACTATCTCAATTCCCAAATACAAAAATTGAATTGGTCAACATACTCCTTTATTGACAAGCTGCCCTATGTTGATGCCAAAAATGGATCAACATCTAAGAATAGATTATTAGGGAACCTGAGAGACCTCGATCTAGCTGATAGCAGTTGAAATAAAAGGAAAATAACAGAAATAAAGTAGAGAGACGCAAGATTTTATAGTGGTTTGGCAATCTATGGCTTACGTCCACTTTATAGTTTTGTTGCTTATAGATTTGAGGTAGTTTGTTTGAGATTACAAGAGATTTGAAAGAGAATAAGTCATAAGTACATGGGTTAAACATATTCTAAGTCTTAGAATTGCCTAAAGTAGCTGCCTTGGTGACTATTGTATGGAGATAGAAGATGTAGAAGAGGCAAAGCTTCCGCGTAGTGATGGAAGAAATCAGATCCTGTTTTGATTGCTCTATGTTTGTATTTATAGAGGAAACAATCGTGTTGGACCAGATGTCGAGTTGGAGCAGAGTCCAAATGTCGGCCCAAAGGAGTGTGAAAGATCGCGGGACCCACCGAGATGTACAAACATGTCGGTATCAACCTATTCATGTCGGTGCCGATATGTTATGTTGCTCCAATTTAATCAAACTCTTTTGCACTCTTCTTTTTTCTCTGTTTTGAGGTATCCCGTGTTGTTTTCATCCGTTATTGGTTAATTTTGGTGATCGTTCTCTCATTGCTTGGTTGCTCTGCTGTTTTAGCTGTTAACTCTTCAACTCTTGTAATAGGTTGTTCAAAATCATTGAAAATCACTTAGGCACACATGGAAGAGGTAAATAATAACTTGTATGAAATTGGAGAGGTTGGATATGAAGCATAATAAGTCGCCATCACATGAATAGGTCGGTACCGAGACTCCCCTTAGTGTATTTTTGAATGATTTTTCTCCGAGCTATTCCTTTGTTATATCCAAGTGTGCCTTCAAGATTTCAGGTCGTTTTGTCTTCGTTTCACCGTTCTAACTTCCATTGACTTCTACTTGGTTAAAAACCCAGTTAACATTTGCCCTCCAGAGTACGCATTTATTGAAAGCAAAGTGTGCTCCTGATTGAAACAAGGCTTGGATTGTTATTCTACGAATTCCATTTAATCGTTTGAATATCGTCTCAAGACGGTGCTTTTATTTGGTTTTGACTAATCAATTTCTGTTAACCGTCTGCTTTAATTTGAACTGAAATCCCTCTTCTCTGCATTGGTGAAGTAATTTGCATATCGGAATCCATGTGTTGCTTTAAGTTCTTGAATAAATTCACTATAATGAGTTTGAATTTAATTAGAGGAAATATAACATGTCGGTACCGACTTAAATATGTCGGTACTGACATGTTAACTTAAGAAAAAATTTCAATTTTCTTCTATAAGTTAACACTTGCTAACTTTTCTCTTATGCTTTCATTTCTTCCTTCTTCCTACTACCGAGTTTTCCAAGTGCCGATCTAACATCAACCATCAACCATCGTAGCCATCAACCTGCTTCCATACCGCTACTAACTGCCCCGGCTTTCCAAGCTACTCGCCGTCATCGAGAACTCCCACCACCTTCAAATCCGCTGTTTTAACTTTTAGGACCGATTAAACTTAAACCCTAGGCACCGAGTTGAATTTCAATTTGATTCTAGAGGTGGGCATGGGTGGATTTTTAGGTGATGATGTTGGTGGGGATGATTTCGGCCTGGTTGATTTCAACTTGATGGAAGACACTTGAATTCCGATGTGTTCAATTGGTGATGAAGCTAGGGTTTGCCCCAGTTGAACATGTATGATTCTGAAAAAGTTTGATTCTCCGGCTTCGAATGTCTTTTTCGTGAAATTGGATATCTCTTGATCATCGAATAGATTCCAATATAATGATTTGGCATATTGGACGATTCCGCCACACTGCCTTTCCATTTATAAACTTCTAGTTATCCTAAAAATAAAAACTCTCCACGTTGCTTCGGACAAAGGATCCATTATCGATTTTCATCGATAACGGGTAAGTCCCAAAAGAAAAAATTCTAAATAGCGATGCGACTTGTTTTCGAATGCGAGCGAGGTATATACACATGATGGTTCGTTCGTGGTGTTCAGGATACTGGACTCACTTCATATAGATAACATACTACGTCTGCTTGGTCAACACTCAAAATCTAATTGGTCTACACATGTCGACTTCTTTTGGATTTCAGGAGTTGGTCACACAGGTGCTCTTATTCTAAGCTAAACATACCTGATCATGTTAAACACCAAGTTTTGTTGTTTAGAATGACTTGCAGATCACCTGTAATGACCCTAATTTTTAGTAACATTATTTAGGAGATTTAAGTAGTTAAATAAAATAAAATAATGTAATGATTAGGGGATTGAGATTTGTGTAACTAAGGGGTAGCCGTGCCATGTATCCATGAACTAAGTAAATTGAAATGAAACACAATGTTAGAAAATAGACAATGGCAATATTGGAATTAGTATTATTCTTATACCCTAAACTCCTTAATCCATATTCTATACATTCATTTCATATTCACAAAATAAAATATAAACATGAGGCCAGCCACCATTAAGGGAAAGTAAGAGAATATAAAGCTAGGATCAGGAGGAAAGCTTAAGCAACAAAATAAAAGATCAAATCTCAACACCTTAATCTCAAAGCTAAGGTGAATAATGACTACATCTCATATTTTTCTTGTTTTCGGTTTTATGATGAAATCCGAATTATTTTGCAAAGTTATTTGCCATGTTTTTTATTGTAGAAATGGAGATATATGCTTGTTGATGATTTATGATAATTCATATAGGTTTTATGATATGTTTTAGGTTGGAAAACCAATTATATGACATCCAAATGCCTAGCGATTTTAGTATATGTAATGTGGATTCAATATTAATTTTCTAGTGAAGAAAATGATTATTGGGGTTTAAAATTATTTACGGCTAAATAATATATTTTTTGGGTCTAAAATTTATATATGTTGGAAAACATATTAAAAATGATTTATAGGAATTTTCTAGAATTTTCCTAATTGTTTTAATGAATATATAAAATTATTTAAGGTATAGGACTTAAATGTTTTATATGTTTATAAAAGGAGAAGGGGTATTTTGTAAATAAATTAAATTGTTTATTTCTGAAATATTGGCAGCACTTTTAGAAAGAAATTAGCAACCAATAATATTTTGAAAAATAAGGCAGGTTAGTTGAAAAGATTACTTTAAAAAGCTAAAAATCAGTTTAAACATGCTTTTTACACGTTTCACCACTTTAGGCACCCTCCTTCCGACGCCTTACTTCCACCTTCTTCTTAGTCGAAACCAATGCGCCTATTGTCAATACTTGGTACGTAGCGAATTGGACTAAGGCGGAAGGTATGAAGTCGAAGCATGGGGTTTCGACGGGGTCGAAGCGTGTCTTTATTTTTAAAAGAGAATGCTTTGCTTTGCTTTCAACTTAATTAGCTTTCGACTTGGTTAGTTTTCGTCCGGGTTAAATTGTTTTAAAGGAATGGTTGCGCCTTTCTATTTTAAGTAATGGCTTTCGACTAGGTCGAAACCCCCCTTGCTGCTGCCTTTTTCCTTTCGATGCAGTGCATTCGAAAGGTCCCTTTGTTTTAAAATCCAAGCCGCTTCTCCATTGCTTTCGAAGGGAATGGTTTCGACACCATCACTTCTTTTACTTAGGAAATAGCTTTCGAAAGTGTTGCTTTCGACCCTGTTCTTTTATGACCCTTTTGAGATTTTTAAAGGTAAACCCAAAGGTTTCGAATAACATAATTTTGAATGGTTTCGAAAGGTTGTTCGACATGTTTTACTTGAACCCAAATGCTTTCGAAAGGTTTGATGGATTTAATGCTTTTGAAAGGTTTTAAAAGAAAGGTTTCGAAGGGGTGGTTCCCCAATGATTTCGAAAGGTTTTAAATGGAAGGTTTCCAAAGGTTTTGAAAGGCATATTAAAAGCGTTTGAAAAAAAGGATGTTTAAGGTTTGTAAAGCTTTCAAAAGAGAAGGTTTTAATGTTTTCGAAAGGACTATGTGATTGGTTTTGAAGGTATGTTTTGGCCTTTCGGCCTAAGGTTTTACTTGGTCGGGGTACTTTCAAAGGTTCGAAAGTGGTACTTACTATGGTTTTAAATGATATTGTTTAAAGGTTTAAATAAAGGTTTAATGGTTTCATCAACATTATTTTTGGGAGAAGCATATATAACATGGCAAAGTGATTTTAGTAAAGCATAGTATATTTTCCTTGTTTATGTATGATTTAAAAGGATTAAATCATTTTGATAAGAAAAGGTTTTCAAGGAAATTTTTGGATAGATAACCCTAGGTAAAATGATTCAGATATAAGAATACCAAATGGGACTGGTATGGTATCACGCCTTATACATTAGCTATTAGCCCCTAGCTAATTTAGTCCAAAATTCTAGTGTGTAGGGCTTTGTCATAGGTAAGACTAAAATGATGTTACACACAGAAAGAAATATATAGAGAGAAAATAGGTTATGGTGAGCCCGCAAAACCATTAGGATCAGTTGACCCTGGAGAATTAAGTTAGGGACAGACCGTCCAAAAGAGGAGTACCTAACAGAAGTTAGATTATTTGTTTATTTTGTCCAGTAGGCCCGAGTCAGCCAGCGTTTAGTAGTTAGCCAACCAAAACTGCAGTGTTCGGACAGATAGTCCATTTGTTACCTGATTTATATGCTTTCATGATATTGATATTATTGTTTTAACCAGTTTTGGTTGCATGATTAAGATTTGCAAAAGATATGTTTTTAAAGGATATTAGTGAGGGAAAACCCGTTCCGCTAAGCGGCTTGGTCTCACTTAATATCAAATAACCGAGATGTATAACATTATTCACACCAGGCTTTATGTATGACTCGAAGTTTATGTTTTTCCCCTTAAACTCTCGGGTGCTCAAAATTGATTTGAGTAGGCTGAGGGTTGAGGATTTACAGGTTTTTAGTAGGTGGATGAATAAAGCTTCCAAAGATGAGCAAGAGGATGAAGTTAGCTGTTTAGGAGTTGTTTTGTTTGTTTTATTCCACTGTGTTGTATTAAGTCAGTTATGACTATTTAGTACTCTGGTCAACCAAGTGGGCATCTTCATATGTCACTCTTGGCGTATTTTGTAATAATTATATTTGATCTGAACCTGGGAAACGATTGGGATTATGTAATGGAATATGAAACATGTTTTGCGAATTGTAATAAGAAAATTTGTTTTTGAAATCTATGATTTTGTTTCATATTCATGTGCTTTTGATATTATAGATACCATTAACATTACCGTATTTGGTCACCGGAAGTTAATACTATGGATGACTGCAGCATCTATAACACTTAGCTTCGGGCCTCCAGATAGGGGATGTTACAACTTGGTACCAGAGCACTGGTTTATGGAAAACTTTAACTTGAAAATGATTTTTGAAAACATAATCCTAAGGAATTAGAGATAAGATCGGGGTATGGGATAACGCTTAGTAACGTAGTTGTATTTGATATATATAAGTATACGCTATATCTTTATTCTCCTATCTCTCTTAGGCTATTCTTCTGTATCTTATGAGACTTGAATACAGATATGGATGCTAGAAGTGGAAGAGTTAACCTTGGAGGGGGAAGCGCCACTATAAATGGAAATGCCAGACCAAATACGAGAAGGAACCAAGGTCAGGCACAAGCTAGAAATGTGGGTGTTGGAGTCCCGCAAGTTGACATGGGAGCTATGTATCAGTTCTTTATCAACATGATGCAGGCGGGTGTTACTGCTGGAGTAGTTGGAAGAGGAGTTTAGGAAGCTCCACTGGTTAACAACTACGCTATTCTGAGTAGGGTTTATGCTCGGTTGGAAGGAAAGCCATTTATTGGAACTGAAGACGCCATTGAAGTAAAGAACTGGTTACTGCACTGTGAGAGAGTCTTTGCAGATTTGAGGCTCAATGATGAGCAGAAGAGAAATATTGTATCGAGACAGCTTCAAGGAGCAGCTTTATACTGGTGGAATAGTGTGACGGTAGAAGTTAATGAGGAAACGATGACATGGGCTGAGTTTAAGAGGAGGTTCGAGGAGAGGTTCATGTCTGTGATGGCGAAGTCTATCTTGCTCAGAAAGTTTGTTGAGTTGGAGCAGGGAGAGATGACTGTATTGGAGTAGCAACAAGGTTTGAGGAATTGGCAAGGTATGGTTATGCCACTGTAGACATTGTGATTAAGAGGAACGAGAAGTTCATTAGGGGGTTGAAGCCTGAGTGGGTAAAGGCTACATTACCGCACATCAGAGACCCTTGTGATGTTGTAGTGGAAATGGCTCTGAGGAATGAGGAGATGCTTGCTTTTCTAGAGAAAAATAAGGCAAAGGAAGTCCAGGTGGGACAGAGTCAGAAAAGAAAGTTCTTCCATAAGAAAGGAGCTCAGAAGGGTGGAGCTGCTAAGAAGGGAAAGGCGGAAGTGGTCTGTTACAAGTGTGACAAGAAGGGACATAATGCCTATGAGTGTCGGACAAGCAAAGGAAAGAAAGCTGCGGAGAAGAAAGAGGAGAGGTATTTAAACTGTGATCAAATTGAACATTATAAGAACCAGTGCAAGGAGCCTGCTAAAGATGGAAGGGCAAGGTGTTTGCATTGGAGCCAGCTACCTCGAGGCCAACAACAGAGGAGAAAGGAAAAACTGTGTTGGGAGGTACGCTTCAGATCCATGGTATGTCAGTTAGCATTCTATTTGATACTGGTGCATCGCATTCTTTTATATCTCATTGTTTGGTAGATAAGCTTAACATAGAACCCTTATACTTAGTTACTTCCTTAAGGGTTACAAATCCGATAGGAGGGCACACGACACTTGGGATGAAGTGTGACCACCTAGAGTTTGATTTGTTAGGTCATACCTTTGGTTGCAGTTTGCATGTGTTTGATTTCGTAGAGTTCAGAATTATTTTGGGTATGGATTGGTTAAGTAAGTACGATGCTAGGATATTTTGCCATGATAGGAAAATATCATTTAGACACCCTGACTGTAGTGATCGGATTGTATATACCATAGAAAACCCTAATTGTGAGGTGAATGCTTTGTTGGGTGTTATGGAGGTAGAAGACGAGTTAAATCGAGTTTTCGTGGTTAGAGAATTCGTGGATTTTTTTGAACCTGTAGTAGGACTGCCACCGAAATGAGCCATTGAGTTTCGGATAGATTTGGTGCCTGGAGCAGAACTAGTGAGTAGACCGCCAAGCAGGATGACGCCTACTGAGATGAGGAAGCTGAAGGTACAACCGGTGGATTTGGAAGGCAAGAATTTTATTAGGCCAAGTAGTTCACCTTGGGGAGCAGCCACAGTGTTTGCTAAGAAGCCGGACGGATCGTTGAGGTTATGTATCGATTATTGTAAGTTGAATGAGAAGATAATAAATAATCGATATCTATTGCCTAGAATTGCCGATTTGTTTGATTAGTTGAGTGAAGCCAAGGTATTTTCCCAGTTGGATTTAGCAATAGGTTTCCATCAGCTTAGACTAGTAAAGGATAGTATTCCTTTGACGACATTTAGAACTAGATATTGATCGTACGAATGGTTAGTGATGACGTTCGGACTAACTAATGCTCCATCATTCTTTGTGGATTTGATGAACCGAATTTTCCGAGAGCACTTGGATAGGTTTGTGTTGGTTTTTATAGATGATATATTGGTATACTCTAAGGATGAAAGGGAGCATGAAGTTCATCTTTGAGTTGTGATTGAGATGCTGAGGCAGAAACAGCTGAAGGCGAAGTTTTCAAAGTGTCATTTCTGGAAGAAAGAAGTGAAGTTTCTTGGTCATGTAGTCTCAGAGAAAGGGTTGTCTATAGATCCGACTAAGATTGAAGCGGTGAATAATTAGAAGAAACCCGAGACAGTGACTGAGATAAAGAGTTTTCTTGGATTGGCTGGATATTATAGGAGGTTCATTAAGGATTTTTCGCGGATAGCAGCGCCGATGACCAAGCTAACGCGAAAGGATGTGAAGTTTGTTTGGACCGATAAGTGTGAGGAAGAATTCTAGAGCTTGAAACACTTATTAACTCATGCACGTGTACTAGTTGTTCCATAAGGGAATCAGGATTTGGTAGTATAACTGATGCGTGTGGAACTGGGTTAGGAGCTGTGTTAATGCAGAGAGGTAAAGTGATTGCCTACGCTTCTCGACAGCTTAGACCACATGAGGTGAGGTACCCAACTCACGATTTCGTAGCTGCGGTGATATTTGCATTGAAGGTGTGGAGACATTACCATTTAGGAGAGAGATTTGAGCTATATACGGATCATAAGTCATTGAAGTACCTGTTCTCTCAGAAGGAGCTGAACATGAGACAGTAGAGATGGTTAGAGTTTATTGCTGCTTATGACTTTGGAATTGAGTACACACCAAGGAAAGGCAATAAGGTTGCGGATGCGCTTAGCATAAAACATCAGAATGCAGTGTTGGCAATTATAGCTGAGTGGAAAGATTTGGAAGCATTGACGACATGTAAAGTATAGTGGAGATCTAAAGCTAGATCTAGTAAGGAAACTGCTATTCATGTGTAGAAGTTCAACTAATTAGATTGAAAAAATTGCTTCTAAACAGATGGTGGATCCATTATTAGTTAAATGGATCAAGAAGTTAAGAAATAGAACGGAGAGCGATGACTTGAAGGATTTTATTCTTGACCAAAATGGGTGGTTGAGAAAGAAAGGAAGATTGTGTGTTCCGAATGTAGGAGACATTAGGAAGGAAGTTTTGGAGGTATACCATCGTTCGAAGTTCACGATTCATCGAGGAGGAACTAAGATGTATCAGGACATGAAGAGAAGTTTCTTCTGGGAAGGTATGAAGAAGGATGTAGGCATATGGGTGAAGCAGTGTTTGAACTTCCAACGGGTAAAAGCCAAACATTAGAAGCCAAGTGGGTTGCTTCAGCCATTAGATGTTCCTGTATGGAAGTAGGATTCTATTTCTATGGATTTTATAGACGGGTTGCCAAGATCAAATAGAGGAAATGAAAGTATATGGGTCATAGTGGACAGATTGACCAAGAGTGCCCATTTCATTCCAGTTAAGTCAACAAGGATGACACCTGTTTTAGCTAAGTTATTTATGAAAAATATAGTTAGGCTTCATGGAATTCCTAGTAGCATAGTAAGTGATAGAGATTCTTTGTTCACTAGAGAGTTCTAGAAGAGTCTACAGGAGATTTTAGGAACCATGCTCAAGATGAGTACCGCTTACCATCCATAGACCGATGGTCAAACAGAAAGAGTTAACAAAGTCTTGGAGGATTTGTTATGAGCTTGTATGCTAGATTTTGGAGGATCATGGGAAGGTCATTTACACTTAGTCGAGTTTTCGTATAACAACAGTTATCAGGCTAGTATAGGGATGACACCGTTTGAAGCTTTGTATGGAAGGCCATGCAAATCTCTAGTTTGTTGGTTAGAGACCGGTGATAGGTTGGTTCTTGGTCCGGATTTAGTAAGAGAAGTTGCAGAGAAGATTGAGTTAATTCGGGATAGGATGAAGGAAGCTCAGTCTAGGGAGAAGAGTTATGCAGATAGAAGACGGAAAGACTTAGAGTTCTCTATTGGAGACCATGTGTTCGTCAAGGTATCACCGATGAAAGGTGTAATTCGATTCGGGAAAATAGGGAAGTTGGAACCGAGATTCGTAAAACCATTTCCTATTGTAGAGAGGATCGGGAAACTCGCATATAGAATAGAGTTACCGAACAGTTTGGCAGGAGTCCATGACATTTTTTAATATTTCTCATCTAAGAAAGTGTGTTAGAGATCCGGAGACTACTATAACACCGACTATGTTAGAGTACTTAGTAGTAGAGCCTAACTTGACTATAGTTAGAAAGCCAGTTCGTATAGCCGCAAGAGATGAGAAGAGACTAAGGAACAAGACAGTTAGATTAGTTAAGGTCCAGTGGAGTGATGATGAGAGAGATTGTACTTAGGAGACTGAGAGTAGGATTAGAGACGCTTATCCTAATTTGTTTCAAGGTATGTTTTACCATATTGATTGATTTGTATGAGTACCTTATCATAATTTTGAGGACGAAATTCCTTAAGGAGGGGAGTCTATAATGACCCTAATTTTTAGTAACATTATTTAGGAGATTTAATTAGTTAAATTAAATAGAATAATGTAATCATTATGGAATTGAGATTTGTGTAACTAAGGGGTAGCCGTGCCATGTATCCAAATAAACTAAGTAAATTGAAATGAAACACAATGTTAGGAAATAGACAATGGCAATATAGGAATTAGTATTATTTTTATACCCTAAACCCCTTAAGCCATATTCTATACGTTCGTTTCATATTCACAAAACAAAATATAAACTTGAGGTCGGCCACCATTAAGGTAAAATAAGAGAAGACAAAGCTAGGATCAAGAGGAAAGCTTAAGCAACAAAATCAAAGATCAAATCTCAACACCTTAATCTCAAAGCTAAGGTGAATAATGACTACATCTCATATTTTTCTTGTTTTCAGTTTTATGATAAAATCCGAATTATTTTGCAAAGTTATTTGCCATGTTTTTTTATTGTAGAAATGGAGATATATGCTTGTTGATGATTTATGATAATTCATATAGGTTTTATGATATATTTTAGGTTGGAAAACCAATTATATGACATCCAAATGCCTAGCAATTTTAGTATATGATCAGAAATGATATTTTAGAGATGGGTTTCAATTTTCATAATTTTCTGAATTAATGTTGATTCAATATTAATTTTCTAGTGAAGAAAATGATTATTGGGGTTTAAAATTATTTATAGCTAAATAATATATGTTTTGGGTCTGAAATTTATATATGTTGGAAAACATATTAAAAATGATTTATAGGATTTTTGTAGAATTTTCCTAAGTGTTTTAATGAATATATAAAATTATTTAAGGTATAGGACTTAAATGTTTTATATATTTATAAAAGGAGAAGGGGTATTTTGTAAATAAATTAAATTGTTTATTTCTTAAATTTTGGTAGCACTTTTAGAAAGAAATTAGCAACCAATAATATTTTGACAAACAAGGCAGGTTAGTTGAAAAGATTACTTTAAAAAGCTAAAAATCAGTTTAAACATGCTTTTTACACATTTCACCACTTTCGGCCACCACTTTCTGCCGCCTTCTTCCTTTCGATACAGTGCGTTTAAAAGGTCCCTTTGTTTTAAAATCCAAGTCGCTTCTCCATTGCTTTCGAAGGGAATAGTTTTGACACCATCACTTCTTTTACTTAGGAAATAGCTTTCGAAAGTGTTGCTTTCGACCCTGTTCTTTTATGACCCTTTTGAGATTTTTAAAGGTAAACCCAAAGGTTACAAATAACATAGTTTTGAATGGTTTCGAAAGGTTGTTCCACATGTTTTACTTGAACCCAAATGCTTTCGAAAGGTTTGATGGATTTAATGCCTTCGAAAGGTTTTAAAAGAAAGGTTTCGAAGGGGTGATTCCCCAATGATTTTGAAAGGTTTTAAATGGAAGGTTTCCAAAGGTTTTGAAAGGCATATTTAAAGTGTTTGAAAAAAGGATGTTTAAGGTTTGTAAAGCTTTCGAAAGAGAAGGTTTTAATGTTTTCAAAAGGACTATGTGATTGGTTTTGAAAGGTATGTTTTGGCCTTTCGGCTTAAGGTTTTACTTGATCGAAAGGGGTACTTTCAAGGGTTCGAAAGGGGTACTTACTATGGTTTTTAATGATATTGTTTAATGGTTTAAACAAAGGTTTAATGGTTTCATCAACATTATTTTTGGGAGAAGCATATATAACATGGCAAAGTGATTTGAGTAAAGCATAGTATATTTTCCTTGTTTAAGTATGATTTAAAAGGATTAAATCATTTTGATAAGAAAAAGTTTTCAAGGAAAATTTTGGGTAGATAACCCAAAGTAAAATGACTCAGATATTAGAATACCAAATGGGACTGGTATGGGGTCGCGCCCTATACATTAGCTATTAGCCCCTAGCTAATTTTGTCCAAAATTCCAGTGTGTAGGGCTTTATCACAGGTAAGACTAGAATTATGTTACACACAGAAAGGAATATACAGAGAGAAAATAGGTTATGGTGAGCCTGCAAAACCATTAGGATTAGTTGACCTTGGAGAATTAAGTTAGGAACAGACCGTCCATAAGAGGAGTATCTAACAGAAGTTAGATTATTTTAAACTCGCTTGGTCGTCTATTATTATTCAGAATAGAGGTGCGTAGCGGGATGAGAGTTGACCAGGCAGTTTAAACCGATTATTGTACGGTTGACCTCAGACCTATTCCCGATTGCACCTCAGCGGAGGGTATATTAATTGGGTGAATCTATCATGAAGAATCCGGGATGAAGACATAGACCCACAGAGGTAAGAGAGTGCCATCTGCAATGTTAACAGAATTTTAAGGAGAAAGAGATTGTTTATTTTTTCCGGTAGGCTCGAGTCAGCCAAAGGTTAGTAGTTAGCCAAACAAAACTACAGTGTTCAGACATGTAGTCTATTTGTTACCTGATTTATATGCTTTCATGATATGATATTATTGTTTTAACCAGTTTTGGTTGCGGGATTAAGATTTGCAAAAGATATGTTTTAAAAGGAAATTAGTGAGGGGAAATCTATTCCGCTAAGCGACGTGGTCTCACGTAATATCAAATAACCAAGATGTATCGCATTATTCACACCAGGCTTTATGTCTAACTCGAAGTTTATGTTTTCCCCCTTCAACTCTCGGATGCTCAAAATTGATTTGAGTAGGCTGAGGGTTGAGGATTTACAGGTTTTTAGTAGGTGGACGAATAAAGCTTCCGAAGACGAGCAGGAGGCTGAAGTTAGCTTTTTATGAGGATTTTTGTTTGTTTTATTCCGCTGTGTTGTATTAAGTCAGTTATGACTATTTAGTACTCTGGTCATCCAAGGGGGCATCTTCATATGTCGCTCTTGGAGTATTTTGTAATAATTATATTTGATTTGAACCTGGGAAACGATTGGGATTATGTAATGGAATATGAAACATGTTTTGTGAAATGTAATCAGGAAAGATGTTTTTTTGAAAAATGTGATTCTGTTTCATATTCATGTGCTTCTGATATTATGGATACCATTAACATTACCGTATTTGGTCAACGGAAGTTAATACTATGGATGAATGCAGCATCTGTACCGCTTAGCTTCGGACCTCCTGATAGGGGATGTTACATCACCCCACCTGAAGCCCGTCGAAGGGCTGTCTACTTATTCTGAAGCTACAACCTCTACCGCTCTGTTTTCACCATCTGTTCCAGTCGGAATTGACCAGTCTTCAACTTTTGAGTCCCAAAGCCAACTAGTGCCAATGATCTAGTACCATGTCTATTACCTTCAGGATTGGGGATTTTGACAGATTTGCCAGAACGGGTGGCCACCGCCCTTATAGTGCAATCGCTTCATAATATCTGTTTACAACATGGCACCCTGGAGGAAGACTTTCGTCTGCCAGTCAGAAATTAATTCGCACATAATCCCCCGCATGGCTATGTGGCCTATAATAGATACATGTGCCTTAGTGGTTCCATCCCACCTTTCAATTCTTTCCTGATGAAATTTCTACATGAGATTGGGATTGCTTCGTTTCAAGTTCATCCAAATGGGCATGCTTTATTGAATTCGTTATATGTCCTTTTCTTATGAAAATTCGATCAGCCTCCACGATTCAACGAACACACTTACCTTTTAAAGTTTAAGAGGAGGAAGGAATGTCCGTACTTCGTCATAATAGGGCTATGGAAAGATGTAAAGTTATCGAGAAGATTCACAGTAAACGTTCTTATTTTAAAAATGAATACTTTTTCGTATGCTGCCCAGAGAGATTCAACCACCTCTGGTTAAGAGGAAGTAAGCTTTTTTTGACCGATCTCACTTATCCTGGAATCTATGAAAACTTAATGTATGCTTCCCATAGGGCTTCCAAGATGTGATGATAAAAGGGAGCACGAGAGAATGCTTAGTGACTTGAAGGCGGTTAGAGAAAATCAGCGTACCGTCAAGTTCTTTCTGACAAATGACAACTTACAAGAGTAAGGACTGCCTCATCCTGGAAGGGTTGTTGATACTGAGTCCTCAGCACGAAGTAGTTCTAGATCACGTACTCGTTCTAGTACCCTTACTCATAGCTTCGACGAGAATTCTCAAGCGGAAGAAGAGATGCATTGGGTGAAGAACAGATGAAGGAAGATGTTGGTAGAGAGATCGATGAGCCTTTGGGACGTGATGCCCCTGGTGATGAGGGTGAAGATGCTAGAATGTCTACGACCATGGAGGAAGACGTAGGATTCGTGAGAAGAGAATGAAAGGAGCCGACTGTTGGTGAAGAGAGTGGCAGTGCTAGTAATGAATATAGCAACTATCATGCTATCAAAGAAGAGGATGAATCATTGTTGAATCACATGAAATGAGTTCTTCTCTCCAACACTCACCTCCTTCAGAACACATAATTACGGAAAGTCCCGGTGAAGCTGGTGACCAAGTTGCTACAAATACTAAAGAGAATGCAGCTGATTCTCATCCCTTTAGAAATGTTTTCATCAATTTGAGCGACTTAAACAATATTAATTTTACATTTAGCGACGTCATGGGTGAAGCGGGTTCCGACTTCAATTTTTCTCTAAGAATAAGTATCAGCAAAGGTGGAGAAACTCCATGCTTACCCATGCGAACACGGTTCGTAGAGTTATTAGGGGATCATTGGTGCCATACACTTCACTTATGACCACAAACGCTCATTCCTGCATACACTTAACTTCTGTAACTTTAACACTTATACATTTTTCCTTCCCATTTTAGGTTCCATGGTTCATGATAGGTATAGAGATCTCTGTTGCAGTGGAAGCGGGTACAAGAGGTATACCATCGAGCCGCATCCACCTTTGTTGTTACGAGACGGATGAAGAAAGACAAAAGAGGAAAGATTGCAAGCACGATGAGGCTCGTAGGACTAAAATAGAACGTCTTAAGACTATGAAGAAAGACTAAAGAGGAAGAGAAAGTCTGGTGGAGACTCTTCTCGCGATGTGTATAAATGACATAAGGATTCCTTCGAGCATTATGGGCCTACTTCTTCCTTCGTTCCTCCACACACCAAAGTTTCTACCATTCCTATACTTACTAATGCTCAAGCTATTGTTCAACAGGAAACCCCATCGTCCCAAGCCTTAATTAACACTCCTCCCATTTAGTCTACAAGTATTACTAAGTCTAATCTTCATGATGTCCCTCTATGCCTATCAACTGCCTATCCGTATCTCTTTCTTCATGGTGTGAAGTTTGATCAAGAAATTACGGATGTGAAGAGAGACATTACTCATAAGAAGCTGCAAGAAATTCAGGAAGATGTGGATGCGGGGCTTGAGTGGAAGCATATATGTAAAGCTCTTTCTGATGTAAATCAAATCAACTGCACACAAATTGAGTCACTTGAAAAGGAAAGAATCGGGCATGAAAGGATGATTAAGGAGTGAGAAGATGATCTGCTCAAAGTCATTAGAGAAAGACATCTTTCCATTAAACAAAAAGCAAGTGTGGACAAGTTAATGGAGGAATTGAAATAAGCCCAGGACCGGACCATAATTGTGATAAGAAACTCGCTGAAAGTCAAGCTTACTAAAGGTGCATATTTCAAGTCGATGAGAAGGCCGAAGCACTCATTCAAAAAGTTGAAGTCATACGGTCTAAAACCAGGACCTCTCTGAATAGGCATCCAAGTTCGAACGTCTCCATGAGGAGAATCGAAAGCTTCAAGAAGAGAATAAAAGACCAGCTATGAAGATGGATACTTTATCGATCGAGAAGCTTGTGAATGATATGAAACTCGCAGTTTGCCGAAGTGAGCTTAAAGATGTTGAAGTGGCAATGGTCATGGAGGATGAAGCAGAAGCAAGAGAAAGGGAAGAACTCAACAACAACCTCCAACACTTCTATGCGAGCGTTATCATGCATAGAAATCCGAAGTGGTTAGGAAATGATTACCCTACTACTCTTGTCGATGCTTAGGAAGAGGTGTTGCACGCTGATGGTGCAGTACCTTGGAGCTAAAGAGATTGAGACACTTGTTATATGGAAAGCAATTCTTGTTGAAGTGGATGGCAAGGCTACTGTTGATGCTGCTAGTGCTCTCGTGGGCCCAAGCTCTTCGGGTCTGCATGAAGTGCCTCTTTCTAAGTCCAGAGAGCCGGTGATGATTATTTCTTCTTCGGCAGTTGTTGCAATAACTAAACCTTATATCCCCACCCCAACAGTAGGTAAGTTTGAAGTTGAATTTCGAGAGTGGTGTCTTACTTTAGGTATTTCCCGCATTTCCCTACTTCAGTAACTCAATTCCACTCCTGTGTCCTTTACTAAATTGTACAACTCTCTTCGTGAACTTATAGGTCAGCCGGATATCTCTTCTTTTCCCCCGTCTCTTAGAGTTCAGGAAACAAAGTGATTTTCACTACTTTGACTGCTGTTTCCACAGGCATGACTGCTTCGATCCAACCTTCCAGCTCTGGGCCTGACTTCGATGCTCAACGAATTACAGCCTTGGAAGGATTAGAAGATATCTCTATGTCGCTAGAGGAGGACATCCAAATTATTAGTGCTCATTATCTGACTGATGAAGAGACGATGGCAGTGTGGCTGTAGAAAGAGACTCAAGAGAAGAAGGAGTTGAAGACGGAACTAGGTGACACCTAACTTATAGTTCTACCATTTAAAATCAAGACCAACAAGCCAAAACTGAAGATGTATCCGTAGGCGGGTCTGAAGAGCTTGATTCCTATGTCGGAGGAGGGCTTGGTCATTTTGGAGGCCATACTCTTTCTGAAAAGGAGATGGGCAAGAAGAAGAACAAGATTGTCCCCTACTGAGGCGATAAGAAGTGATGATTTAAATACGTGCTGCGGGAGTGGAGCATTTTGGTTTTCGTGTGTTTTTGTGTTGATAGAGTCTATACTTTTTCTTTTCTTTTGAGTTTTAAACTAGTCGATATTGCATGGGGACGGCCCTCGCTGTTTGTCAATGTACATAAAAAGATGTTAGTAATGAAAGATTCGCTTTTCTATTGTAATCTCTCTTGTGTACTTTTCCTATATTCTATGTAGTATGCCTGTTTGTATACCACTGCATGTATATATAATACGATTGCCAGTTCTGCAACTTCCATATTATATATTGTTGTTTTGTGTGATGTGATGTATGTAGTTACCGCAAACCTGTGTATGTAAATAGTGTAAATTGTTTATATATCATAGATCTATGCTTATAAATAATATTCCTACAGGTATTTAGCATAGTATATTACTTAGCTCTGTTGTGACTGCCAAAAATACTTTGTTCGATGTAATAAAACTATGGTGTGTCTCGGCTTAGACAACTCCACGGCTGTTTTCTATTCGGGCTCAATAGAGCTTATCTTGACCAAGTGTTAGTGTGTGCCCCCACTCTACAGGGTTGGTTACTTCAAACACTGGATTTAAACACTTGATCAAGAGACCAAATATTCCAAGCAATCCATTTCATTGCCCCCAGTCTGTGTTGTGCAGTGACTCACTTCTCCGGGAACCATCGGTTTTGTCGCTCGATTTGAAGCGTTTGGTTCCTTGATTGCGGTCGATTTCTTTCGACCCCAGTGCCGTATCATGTTCATGCATTAATTTTTATCTCTGGAAACTCGTGCATGGGAAGCTCAATTCTTTGGATTCTCCTTCATAGTCACCTATCTCTAGGCTCCAGTCCATTCCTTTCATCATCACCTATCTCTGGGTGATGTCAACTTTTGACAATTATGAGTTGATTTCTCAATCAATTTTTAGTAATTTGTTGTTTCCAAGCATTTTCGGGGCAACACTAGTATGTAGAATATAGGGATCGATTTTCACCGTTGATTCGGCAATTTGAGTCGATTTTCACCATCGACTTGGCGGTTTTGAATCTTTTCGACATTGCCGGAGCAACGCTGATCCTTTGAAAATAGAGATTGATCTTCCATCGACTCTGCAATTGAAAACTTTTCTAGTGTTGTCGGTTAACAATGGTACATAGAAATTTTGACAGTCTCTCGGTGTTACCGGGGTAACATCGATAACTAGAAAATCAAAGAGTTTTCTAGCGTTTCTGAAGGCAACATTGGTATTTAGAAAGTTGGGATCGATTTTCCCCATCGATCTGGCAGTTTGAATCGATTTTCCCCATCAATTCGATGGTTTTTGGAGTCCATACTTCTTATCCGGAGATTGAGAAGTATTTTCTCAGTCATCTGGCTTATTTGGTGGCACATAGGGGTATTGCCTACAAGAACGTGGTTGCAATGGTTCTAGAAGTGTCTTGCAGCTTATTGTGCGGTGCATAGGGAGACTGCTTACAAGAACGTGATTCCATTGGTTCAAGAAGCGATGTGCGGCTTATCGTGTGGCGCAGACGGAGATGGGCCTTCCCAATGTTGTCGGAGCAACGTTGGTTCTTAGAAGGCATGGATCGATTTTCCCCGTTGATTCGGCAGTTTAAGTCGACTTTCCCCGTCGACTCGGTGATTTTGAACCTTTCGGACATTACTGTAGTAAATGCCATTTCTCAGAAGGTTTGGATCAATTTTCCCATCGATCTGGCTGTTTGAGTCGATTTTCCCCATCGACTCAGCAGTTTGCTTACAAGAACGCGATTCCATTGGTTCAAGAAGCTAGCTTTATTAAAGAAGTAGAAGGAAAAAGGCAAGTCATGCCTCTTTCCAATGTCCCCAGTGTCCCTGGATGTCTTATTTGGGAAAATAGGAAAGACATAGATAGATATCAAATGTAGTAGTGCCGCAGCGAGTTGTCGTTCCAAGCACGTAGAATCGGGGTTCTATCGATTGTTGCTAGCTTGAATGTTCCATCTCTAAGCCTTTAGTCAATAACATAGGGTCCTTCCCAGTTTGGGCCAGGTGCTCCTATACCCGGGAAGATCCATTTCAGGATGAGATCTCCCACTATAAAGGTACGGTTGCGAACCTTAGTGTTGAAATGTCATGCCACTCTCTTTTTGTGAGTAACGGTCCTCAGTTCAGCTTCCTCCTGCTTCTCATCAATTTAGTCGAGTGATTCGAGTAGGAGCTGCTCATTCTCTCTTTGATTGAAGTGTCTTCTATGATGAGAGGGGACTTCCAGTTCCACTGGTATCATAGCTTTTGAACCTTATGCCAAAGCGAACGGTGAGCGTCCGGTCGTAGATTTTTGTGTCGTTCTGTAAACCCATAGTGCAAGCGGAAGCTCATCAACACAATTTCCTTTAGCTTTCGTCAACCTCTTTTTTATGGTGGATTTGATGATTTTGTTCACTGCTTCTACTTTCCCGTTTGCCTGCAGATCCACTACCACGGAAAAGCTCTTCTCCATCGGGTAATGTCTTCAAAAGTCCTTGAACTCAATGCTCTCAAATTGAGTTCCGTTGTCTGTGATGATTTTCTTCGGTACTCCAAACCTACAAATAATTTTTTTGTTACAAAGTTAATCACTTAGTAGTAATTGTGGCAAGCAGTTCTGCTTTAGCCCATTTTGTATAGTAATCAACTACAATGATAATGTATTTGGTTCCTCTCTTTGCTATTGGTAGTACATTGATTAAATCGATTCCCTAAACCGTAAATGACATGGATTGACCATTTGCATATGTTCCGAAGTTGGAGCTCGTGGGATCTTCGTAAATCTCTAGCATCGACCACACCGTCTAGTGTAGTCTGCTGCATCTTTTTTTACTATCGGCTAGAAATATCCATAGCGGAGAGCCTTTGTTGCCAGCATTTTCCCCTCGGTGTGATCACCGCAGCTGCCTTTATGGATTTCCATGAGGACCTTTCTAGCTACATCTTTCTAGCCTTAGAGCATAACATATCGACTGTCTTTTGGGAGTTTCAAGCATAACTCTCGCTCCTGAGCAGAATTCGTTTAATGCTCCATCGACAAACAACTTCCACTATGACACTACAACCGTAGCATCCTCCTCCTCATCATTCGAATTGTGAAGTCGGTGATGAAGTCAGCCAATGCCTGTCCATTATTTGCTCTCTGGGGATGATAGGTTACGTCGTATTGGCTCGGCTCAATATTCCGTTTTAGAAGTTGTTCCGACGTCTTGGGTCGGTAGAGTATCTACTTTAATGGTTGATCTGTCAACACTACGATGGGGTGAGCTTGGAAATACGACCGTAGTTTCCTTGAAGCTATCAGTAAGCAGTATGCCAACTTCTCCAACTTTGGGTAAATTCTCTCCGATGGGCCGTTTGATGATGTGGTAAAATGGTCGTTGATTCGTAGCTTCCTGATGCACAAGTGCTGCACTTCGCATATGGTGAGACACTACCAAATAAATTATAGATTTTCTCCATCCGTCGGTTTGGACAGAACTGACGGTGTCTCCATGTGTCGTAGTAACTCTTCAAAAGCGGTCTAGAAATCCTGATTTCGTTCAAAGTTTTTCTTACCCTTGTTCAGTGCATCGAAGAACGGTACGCACTTATTTGTCACTCTGGATATGAAACAGCTCAATGATGCGATCTTTCCATTCAAACTTTGAAACTCCTTTTTTTTCATTGGGGCTCTAACATTCCATAATGCTGCAATCTGTTCTGGATTGGCCTCAATTCCCCTTGCATTCACTATAAATCCATGAAGTTTCCCTAAAGCAATACCGAATGAACACTATAGTGGGTTCAGTTTCATTCTATATTTTCGAAGGATCTTAAACATCTCCGAGGGATCATCTAGATGATTTCCAGCTCGTGATTCACTAGCATGTAATACACATACACTTCCATTGTTTGTCCGATCTGGTTTTTGAACATTGTGTTTACAAATCTCTAGTAAGTAGCTTCAGCGTTTTTCAAGCTGAATGGCATTACACGGTAATAGTGCAGCCCTAGGTCTGTGATGAAGACAATATTCTCCTTATTAGGCTCATGCATCATAATCTAATTGTATCCTGAGTAGGCATCCATAAGTGAAAGTAGTTCGTGCCCTGCAGTTCATCAACAAGTTAGTCGATTCTAGGCAATGAAAAGTTGTCCTTTGGGCAAGCGTTATTTAAATTTGAGTAGTCGACACAAGTTTGCCACATTTTATTTGATTTTCGGATCAACACAGGATTTGACACCTACTTAGGATATGTTGTGTCACGAATGAAGCCAATGGCCAATAGATTATCCACTTCCTCCTTCAATGCAGCAGATCGCTTCGGACCCAAACCGCGCCTCTTCTGCCTCACCAGTGCGAACTTGGGATTGATATTAAGTGCTTGGCACTTTATCTCCGACAATATCCCACACATATCGGAATGCGTCCAAACGAACACATCCAGATTGGCAGGAAGAAATTTTATCAATTCATTTTGCATCTTGATTCCCAACCGCGAACCTATTTTTAAGACCCAAGTTGGGTCGTCCATGTCGACAGGGATAGCCACCGTAAACTCTGCCAGTGCTATCCATACCTCCCTTGCACTCTTCTTCCTAGGGCCCATAGCCTTATCGAAGCGACTATGGTCCCTGAGCCAGGGGTGGTTCTATAGTTTCTATGCTTGCGGTTCACCAATCTGGAGAGCCGTCCCCGCATTCTTATCTTTTTCACGGCGCTTCGATTCACGTAATTCTGCAATATAGCATTCTCTTGAAGCGTTTTGATCTCCTCTAACTACTCCTATCCCATTATCCATTGGGAATTTGATCGCGATTCTGAAGTCAGTGAGGGCTGGTCGGCCCAAGAAAGCATTGTAAGCAAAATACTCATCAACGATCACAAATGTCTGGATAAGGACCACTCTATGTTCTCCTTCTCTAAGTTCTAAGGTAGACCAATCGTCCCAACCGGTTGCTTAGGTTCACCTATAAATTCTTGAATCTTCATTCGGTAGGCGGTTACATTCTTCATGCTGACTTTCATTTGGTCAAACGTATTTTGGAACATAATGTTGACCGAACTCTCACTGTTGAACAAAGCTGGATGCACAACTGTTGGTCTGAGCCCAACAGTTATCACCATTGGGTCAAGAGTAGGCGCTTCAATGCCTTCAGTGTCCCGATTCCGGAATACGATGCCATCGGTAATCATTTTTTGTTGCTTAGTTAGAGCTTTGTCTTCAACGACGTTGCAATCCTCCTAAGGGGCATGCTTTAGTGAACTGACATATCGTTCTATTTCACCCCAACTCTTTTGTGCTAGATAAGGTCCTCTAGTGATGGTGTTTATAACTAACCTTTAATCCATTCATCTAGGCCCTTCTCCACTGGGTTCGGACTGATTTTCTTGAGCATTCGGTGCTTGTAGTCCAGTAGGTTGATCAAGGTTTTATGGTTTATTCACGTACTGCTGGAGCCTATTGTTCCTTATGAATTCCATAACCAAGTCTTATAGATGCCGACACTCATTTGTGTTATGCCAATGAGTCTCGTGGAAGCGACAAAACTTCCCCGTTCTCTTTTAGGCGGTTTGTTATATCGCTCAGTTCCCCGAGTGGCAAGGTAGATGTTTTTCAAACTATCATTCAATGGTGTATAGTCTTCGGGCCTTATATTCCTTAAATGTTTTCTATTCTTGTCACTCCTATTGGAATTCTTGTTTCTCTTTTTCTAACTTGCATTATTTCCTGCACTTCCTATAGCTGCTACAGAACTGTTTCCATCCTGTTTAACTATAACATTACTCTGGATCACTTCCTTCGGTTGCTCATCGACGGTTCTGCCTTCAATCATACTTGCTTCTTTCAGCCTTAGAAACTATTTTTCCTTTCGATGAAATTCTTTCATGGTAGTTGATTGTTTCATTTTAATCCATTTACCAAAATCTATATCAGGATGAATAGCATGGACCAAAGCCATAAATACCATGTCTTCCTTTGGATTGTTCACCTCAGCAACCACGACATTAAACCGGTTTAAGAAAGCTTTCAGTGACTCATTGGGCCCTTGGGAAAAGCCAAATAAAGACATCACATCCTTTGGTCATGCAGTGTGAAGCCTAATCTCTTCCAAACAATTTCTTGCCAACTCATCAAAAGTGGAAATAGAGTTTGGTGCGAGTCTTGTCAACCGCATGGAAGCGACTCCTTCCAAGAAGATAGGAAAACGCCTACAAAGGCTAGCATTTGTTGCTCTAGCTCTATCCATATGCCATTCGTATTTGAACAAGTGTTGTTTAGGGTCCATCGTTTCATTATATGATGGCATAGTTGGCACGGTGAATCTTCGGGATATTCTTCACTCAATACATTTGGGGTAAAGGGGGTTCGGCTTAGCGTAGAACCCCAGTCTTTATTTTTCCTACTCCTGCTTTCCTCCATCAATCGTTTGACCATGTCAGCATGTATTCTTCGCTGTCATGGTGATCTACAGGTCGGCTATCAGGGGTTACCCTGAGTGTTTGACTCCGCAAATGATCTTAGTTTGCCAACTGAAGCCTAGGTTCTCCATTCTTTGAGAGAACCACTCCTGCAGCGTTCTATTGGTGTGCGGTTGGTTTTACCATGGCAGTTTAAGCTCTAGCTCCATCGTTTTGTCCGTTAACACCAGTATTCAATCCCAAGTCTTCACCATCAAGCTACATATCATTTTCGGAGTCCAACATGAGCACGACATTGACTTCCTAAGGAGTGTTCACCCTAAAGTTTGGGTTGGCCCCAAGTTGTTTTGGCTCGGTACCATCCCGTCTCCTTACAGGGAGAACTCCCTTACTTTCTCCTACAGTGTCCCCTGCAACTCCAGCAATTTCTTCCTTCTGTCTTTACTTTCCATCCCTCCTATTCAGGCTAGAAACGGAGGAATTTTCTTGTTTTATTGCAGGAGAAGTTTCTCTTCTAATTCTCTTTGTAGTTGGCAGCTACAAGGTTAGCAACACATCCATCTTATCCATGAGAGCTTTCTGACTATCAGTAAATTTCTAGTTAAGATCGTTGATAATTTGATTAAGCTCTCCTATAATAACAACTTCCTGTTGAGCAGAAGATCCAGGTAGCGATTTCATTGTTTACTTTTGTTTGGTGGGTGTCTGCTTCATTACCCCCAACTGTTGCTCCTACATATCTCCTAGATGCAAATTTTCCATTCCTTGGAGCCATTAAGATAGCAAATCTGCAATTTCTCCAAGCGAACTTTCCAGATCTAACTTCTGTATCTTTTGCAATCTAAAGTGTTGACGCCAAAATGAATCAACACCTAATAATAGATTGTAGGGAACTTGAGAGACCTAGATCTAATAGATAACAATTGAAATCAAAGGAAAATAACCAAAATAAAGTAGAGAAACCAAAGATTTTATAGTGGTTCGGCAATCTATGGTGTACGTCCACTTTATAGCTTTGTTACTTATAGATTTGATGTAGTTTGTTTGAGATTACAAGAGATTTGAAAGAGAATAAATCACAAGTACAGGGGTTAGACAGATTCTAGGTCCTAGAATTGCCCAAAGTAGCTGCCTTGGTGACTATTGTGTAGAGATAGAAGATGTAGAAGTGGCAAAGCTTTCGCGTAGTGATGACAGAAGTCAGATCCTTTTTTGATTGCTCTATGGTTGTATTTATAGAGGAAAAAGTCGTGTTGGGCCAGAAGTCGAGTTGGAGCAGAGTCCAAATGTCGACCCAAAGGAGTGTGAAAAATTGCGGGACCCACCGAGATATACAAACAAGTCGGTACCAACTTGTTCATGTCAGTGCCAACATGTTTGCGTTGCTCCAATTTGGTCAAACACTTTTTCACTCTTCATCTTTCTCTATTTTGAGGTATTATAAGTTGTTTTCATCGATCGTTGGTTGATTTTGGCAATTGTTCTTTCATTGCTTGGTTTGCTCTACTATTTTAGCTGTTAACCTTCAACTCTTGTAGTAGGTTGTTAAAAATCCTTGGAAATTACTTGGGCACACATGGAAGAGGTAAACAATCACTTGTGTGAAATTGGAGAGATTGGATATGAAGCATGATAAGTCAGCACCGACATGAATAGGTCAGGACCGAGCTCACCCCTTAGTGTATTTTTGAGTGATTTTTCTCCGAGCTATTCCTTTGTTCTATCCAAGCGTGCCTTTAAAATTTCAAGTTGTTTCATCTTTGTTTCGACGTTCTAACTTCCATTGACTTTTATTAGCTAAAAACCCAGTTAACACCCAGCATAAGATGGATGGAATACTCAAGCTACATGCCCTTCTCAATCTCAAAAATGAACTGAGAACCAAAGCGATGCCTAAACTCATTCCAAGTCATGGGCGTGCTCATCAGCCTCTTTTACCATTCTGTCTTACCCAGCCAAAGCCTCCCCTCTATAGATGCCGAAAAACAATTTTCCTTATGAGAACATTCTTCAAATCTAAGGAAATCCCGGCACAGCTTTGTAGAGTCTAAAGCTGGTGAAGAAAGAATTATTGGCGCCCTAAGGGCTACACCACCTTAGACGCCAACCGCATCTGCAAAAAATGTTTGTGAGTGGCGGAAAATCCCTTGTGGTGGCTAAATAGTCTCCGAACTAATCAATCATCTCAGACTGCCTATCAACACTCGCTCTTATACTCCGTCTGCTAATAATGATAGTGTGACGAAGATAACTTAGTAACTAGCAATAGGAAAAACAATCAAATTCCAAAAGACAAGTGGTGTATGCAGTATTATATAGTAGAAAAATACAAGTATGCTCTCTCAATATATCTCCTTTTACCAGATTTTTTAACTCAAACTAGTTTAGCTGGTCCTAGTGTTGAGCCTAAGCTTTGATACCAAATGTAACTACTAGTCCTTCGTAATACACAAATTATCGTCTCACATCAACGGTCGACTTCTGAATACCATAAAAGACAGATTGTC
The DNA here is from genome assembly GCA_030737815.1 of Allium fistulosum. Classification (NCBI taxonomy): domain Eukaryota; kingdom Viridiplantae; phylum Streptophyta; class Magnoliopsida; order Asparagales; family Amaryllidaceae; genus Allium; species Allium fistulosum. The sequence continues at coordinate 1,037,942,093 of CM060906.1, read as the reverse complement.
GAGGAAAACTAGAATGAAACCCTAAACCAAGACATTAATAGGATCTCACAAAAGAATGATAGCATATAATATATTGAATACATGAATAGAACATGATGAAAATATATAAGATACCACATTAGCAGAAGCAACTAATAAATAAATATCAATACAGAAATTCAAAATACATCAACTCCCAACAATACAGAGTTCTGAATAAATATCTGATACAACAGTTCACATAAACAAATAACAGGTCTATCATGTACTTCTAAAATATCAAGTGTACATATCCAAAATATCGATGCCAAACCTCCAAAATGCTCCAGCTGCACATCCTGAGAGCATATCCCCAAAAGAAACTGACTCCCAAACTACTCAATCGAGTATTGGAAAGTTGTCATGACATAAACGGACAAAGACAAAACGTGGTTCAGGCTTAATATCTGGTGTAAGGGGAACTATCCAAAAATATTGTATGTCAAAACTATATACAAATAAATGGGAAATTACCAAGGCACAACTGGTCCTCTCCACGAGTGTGGTTCAGGGGTAATCCGAATGTGTAAACAAGTAAAGTAAACCTATCTCAAAATGATAGATATTCATACCATAACCTGCTCTTCTCCTATCATCCACGAGTCATCACAACTAATATAATGTGACTACCATGTAACCACATAAAAGTGTAGGAGTTATAAAAGCATCATAATATAAGTCTACACTATGTTACACACAATGATAACATTAATCAATTAGTATAGCACAAGCACAACATAATGATGTGCCAAATAGTGAATGTCCATCGTCGACCCATATCGAGCGAAATATATCTCTACAGACCTCTTAGCTCTACATGTGCCCCCACACAGACCTAGGTCGCTCTCCTGGCAATAATGAAAATCCTTACTCCCAAGCATCTGTATCTATGCCACCGCTACCGGGTACAAGTACCCCTTAAGCACCGCTCTGAACCCTCCCGAAGGATTAATCGAAAACTATAAAACAACATCTACACAGATATGTAGAACCGAAACCGCACTACACCTAAATCTAGTCCCCTACTCCATGATTCGCTCGTCGTATACTTGCTTTGACCCCAATGGATCATAAATCATAATAGCACTTTGAACCACGAAATCTATGCTAACCATCTGTCTCCATGCCTACCCGATCTGGAATCATTCGTTGCCGTTACTTATTTGCACACCTACCTAAGTTTGGAATTGACTCCTTACCATCATGTGCACCCTCCGATCATATAAGTTCATCGTGCATGATCATGAAAACAATCATGCCCCAATTTCATATCCAGTTGGCTCTCAATATCTATCTTGATTCTTTATAATTCTTATATAGGTATAGTTTGTCCTGCGTGCCTCGCCTTGATCACATCCTCGACCGCTAGCCCGAATGACTTATTAATCGTTACTAATCATTTATGCATTACCTTGCATCCGTCTTTGAATCTCTTGCTTTTCCTTGCATCCTACTTTCCCAAGTAGTCCAAAGCCTCCTTGAAGTCGTGCTAAAGCATCACGAAGAATCGCACTCAAAATGGGAAAGAAATCCATCTTTTATTGGCACCTGACCTGAGCTTATTGCCCAGGTCTAAGCACCACCGGTGCATCGGTGGTCTACCGTCAATCCACCAGGCCTGGGATAGGTGCCAACCACTCGGAACGACCACCTATTTGCATTCCGTTTCCTCCATCGCTCCGCCCGACGAGCCGTCTTGCTAGCCAAGCCTGCCTTTGCCCTATCGAACCTCCTCCGAAGCTCATTGGTTGATGTTTTGGAAGTGGTTTCTTCTGTGTTCAAAAACCAATTTAAATACGAAATCCTCTCTTTGCATGCGTAGAGTTCAATGGATGATTTTAGTGACCCGACTTCCTCTAACTATGCCAAAACGTACCCAACCGAATATCTAGCCTAAAGTGATGCCTACACGTGCTAGCACACTCATTCGTGCACAGTTACACACGCGTATGCAAGCACACTTCATAACACAAATCACATTATGGACTTCATTAGAATGACTACTCGGCCTGGTGTACTCTCACGCAACTTAGCACACATGACAATTGCTATAGCTATGTGAAATATCCGCAATGCACTTGTACAGGTCAATATATAAATATATTCAAACTATTGCACACATATATATAAATAAACAAACATACACAATAATTCTAAGTACAATATACAAATCGTTTTGATTGTTATATATCTTCAAATACACATATACATACACTTATCCATATACATGTACACCCATACCTATTAAATGCAATAGCTTGCTCCTCAGTGGGCCGAAATTTCGCTAAATCAAAACCCTTGTCCACCGAAGTATGGATCGTTGGTGTTTGGTATCCTGTAAATAACAAAAGTACATCAAAGCACTATCAAAATGATCTCACAGTGGAATAGTAAAGTATAATAAAACATATGATTACCGACCAAGGCTGACACCTTTAATCTTTAGTGTCCTTGTCAGTGTCGAAAATGCATAAGGAAATCTTTCCTTCCACCTTTCCTACCTTGTACTGGTACCTCTCCCTCTAAGCTATCCTGTGGATTGTAATGTGGAGGGGGTCAGAACAATGTTCTGGTGATTAGTAAATCACACACTTTATACATAACACTAGTTTATGTCAATTGCCTTCCAGTTCATGCCAGGTCTGTTATTTTACATTGTCGTCTTGACTTCACGTACGTGTATGATACACCCTATCTACTTGAGGTAAACAATAACTACACACATATATATAAGTTCCATGGCCCCCTTTTGGACCAAGATACTTTCCCCACTAGTACCCGTAACCCAGCACATTGTCAGGATCCATCGTTAACCAAGTATCACATCCTCGTCGTCGTGCATATCAAGGAACTCCTGTAGTGCCTAATAACGTCGTTATAATTGTTTAGCCATATTCTATTCGTTTTTGAAAGACCTCCACAGGAGGGTTATCTAGCCTTGCCTCCTAACAACAAACAGACTAGCAAACAATAATAAAGCGGTGCATGTCCTAAACGTGATCTACACTACTAGGAGGTGTAGTCCATTTAAGCGTAACCCTTATGTTTCTACTGACCGCTTAGGACCGATGATGATCTCGACCTATGTAAACAGCTCCCACTCCTTATATTTGGTACCAATCTCAATATCATGACGCCAAGCCTAGCTCACTATCCCATTTAGATTGCCCAATGCAACCTAGGAAATATCCGTTCGGTTACTTAAAACGTACCTCCTAAAAGTTTGAAGCAGACTCTACTTGTCCTTTGACACTTCGACTAGGGCGAACCATCTTAACTTAGGTATTCCCTTCACCTACACGCGAACATATAACTCCACGGGTCCAATAGTTGGACATGTCCCATATTAGTATAATGTATACACAACTGCTGGTAGCCCTTTGTGGTGGGCAGACTTCTGTTGTGTAATAAAACCGACCTCGCATTCCAACCCATTTTAATGATTAAGTCATTCTCATTTAATCTAAGCTATTGGCTACATTCAATAGTTCACACCCGTCATAAATGCATATTTTAGGTTATGTATATATTCATACTTATTTATTTACTATATGTTACAAAACTCAGGACACTTAATTATGGAATAAGTAGGTGCCCTGATTTTCGTAGACAGGATGTTACAAAAATTAGGACAACTATTTATGGAGGACATTACAAAAATCAAGACACCTATTTATTCCATAATTAGGTATCCTGATTTTTGTAACATCTTCAATGTTCAACTGTTAATATTTATTTATTTTTACATAACTGACTCCTTGTTTCATTAATGTTAATTTTCCGCTTACTTTTAACTTAAAAGATTTAAATATCCTTTTCTGCTTACCTTTGCTTTAATAGATTTACCATTTTTTTATTACTTAATTCTACTTGATATTATTAAGTATATCCTACTATTCCTTTTTAAACTATTACCACCTTCCTTTGATTACTATAATCCTCTTACTTGCTTATTTCGTTATTTTACCTATATCTTCATCGCTTATTGTTTATTTCCTAATTTATCACATATATTAGGTTTTATAATTTGATCATTGTTATTATCTCTAATTACAATACTTTGTTTATACATAGGGATTACTGCAATTTAATGTATTAGAATTACATCCTCCAAAAGGAAATGTTTACACTGTAAATTTCCATAACTTACCTAAAAGGGGATTTGTGTTACGTTTGAAATTTCGAGGAATTATCTTTTCTGTTATAATTGAAATAGACAGTACAAAATACGGTAAACATCCATATTTTATATATCATTTTCTTTTAGGCATATTACTTGTTATTTCAAACATTACACTTTTATTCATATTTCTAAAACTAGTTAATTTATAGAAATTTACATTACAACACCCTTTATTCCAATGAATAAAATATTACTTAAATCCCAATTCATCTTATAATAAGCTATAATTCATATTTACTAACATATGTCCTTTATCTAACAAATCTAGAATTATTATACAATTCATTAACTTAGGACTACTTTCACTCTTACTTTCCAATTCAAGCACATGTGATATTTAATTCAAGTTAGCAATTCATAGAATATGTAGAATAGTTTTCAAATTCTTAACATATATGTTTAAGCTTACAACTCCAAAATAATTATATTCAGGTATACAAGGAACAGATTTACAACAATATAAATCTAATACTATATAAAAATATATAATTTCCCACTCACATTTAAGCTTTCCAAATCTCCAGATCTAAATCCATCCTTCTTATTTGACACCATTTTCTTTTACAAAAAAATGTATTAAAACATATACATATTTATTAGAACTGTAAATCTGACAAGAGATTTGAATTTAATTTAGATTTGGATTTAGATTTACCATTTCTTCACCGAATTGATTCACCACTTATTCTTCTTCTCTTTTATTTTCTGCCATTCTCCAAACACACACACACATGTATAATATACTAATCTATAATTTCTATATTTTCTAGAATTTGTGACGAAAAGAAAATGGCAGAGCTTCACTCTTTGATTCAGAAAATATGAGAAGAAAGGGGGGGTCAGCCTGTATTTATAGGTGTACAAATCAATTCCATATGTTAGATTTTAATTTATTAAATCTGGACCGTTGACGCCAAGATTCATTCTTGCCTAAACCTAGCTGACTAGTAGACCGTCCAATCTCCAACAGTCGACCACTAGGTGTTCACCGGTAGGCTCTAGGGTGTCAAAGGGTTTGCTTTATAATTTATTGTCCAATTTCTTCCATTTATTACTACTTTTAATATATTAATATTAACATTATTTTTTAACGTTTGTTAGGGTTTCATTTATTTATTGTAACGTTAATGTTAATTTTTAATGTTACTTAGGGACAAAGTATTAGTTTACCATTAATTACAATATTTATTTCCTTTTGAGTTCAATTTACTATTTTCTTCCATGCTTGCTTAATTAGATTTATTTGATTGAACACTATTAATTTACATTTGTAATTAACGATTTCTTAGACAATAAGCCAATAGTATTTATTGCCTCCTTTATTTTTAAATGCTAACATTCATTACCTCCACCCCCCTAAATTCTTATTTAATTCCTCAATGTTGATTTAATTGGATTTACAATATTCATTTCCATTAAAGTTGGCATTTATATTTAATGCCCATTTTAATGTTAAGTCATTAACATTTAATTCCTTAATTGGTTTTGAATTGTTTCCGATCCGAAAACTTTAAAAGGTAATAACTTTTTGTTCGAACTCTGATCATAAAACTTTATATATGAAAATCGATTAGAAAATTACCACGAACCCAAAGGCATAAGTTTCGTAGCCAAATTATGATGTTTACAAAAATTCTATTTTTAGGCTTTAATAAATACTTATTAATTAATTTTCTTTTTTATTTCACGAGGTGTTACATTCTCCTCCCTTAAAAGAATTTCGTCCCTATTAGCCCGCTTTTGAGCCGAAACAGATTTCAATTGGACTTAGAAGATCAAAGCAAGGACAAAACGACTGCGAAACATGGAAACACACTTAGAAGGAGTAGATAAACAACTCGGGGAAGTTTTAGAGGGATTGGAGCTAGTGACATAGCTCGGTACCGAGCTACATAAGTCGGTACCAAACTATAATTCCTCCCTGAATCGCATTCCAAACTCCTTGCTTCTCATATACTACTCCAAAGCTCATGATCAAGTTTTTTTCCTAGAGTATGGATGAACAATTCCTTGGTTGATGAGAAGAAAGCCAAGAAATCAGGGTAACTCAAATGATAGAGGAAAGATTACTAGAATCAACCAAAAGTCAATAAAAAGAGCGTCGAATCTATCAACTAGAAGATAGAAGAGCAAAGCAAGAATTGAAGTTGGATTTGTACCAACACTTATAGCTCGATACCGAGATTTATAGGTCGATACTGATCTATCCTATTGGGTCGTGGTGTTCTGATTTCTCTTGTATAGCATCAGCCTTCATCTAGAATCTGGTGCAAACAGGCTTCTAATCTATTAACTTTGTTTCCCCATAAATACAACCCTAGCTATAACCAACATGGGAGCTGACCACTCTGCTATTGGAGACTTCTTCCTCTTCTTCACATCTAACCTCTCCTCTATTAGAGTTACCTAGGAAGCTACTTTTTGTTGTTCTAGGACTTAAATCAACAAACCTTTAGTACTAGCGACTCTCAAACTCTCTAGAAACATCATTGTAAATCTGAGATCCACTAGATTATGGTCAATCTGAGATAATTAGTTGTAACCCAGAAAGTGAACAACTATAAAAAAGATTAAAGTGGACATAAGCCGGAGATTACGTTGAACCATTGTAAAAATTCCTGTGTCTCCTTTTACTTTTTTTGCCTTTTCCTTTAATTTTAATATAACTGGTGCTTTCGTTTGATTTATGCGTGTTTTGGGTGTTGATCCATTTTTTGGGTTAACATTTTGGTACTTTTACTAAGAAAGAAGCTAGATTTCACAACATAAAACTTAGATCTGAAATTTTAAGATGATGAAAAGACCTAACACTAGATCAAAGGCTAGAGGAAGCCAACCAAAGCATGGGAGTGGCCATGAAGTGTCCTCAAATTCTCATTAATCCATCTATGTGACTAGAGAAGCGATGGAGAAAATAATGAAGGAGATGCAGGATGGAATGATAGCTAGATAACAGGAAACACTTGAAGGATATCTCCAAAAGATGGACAACAAGGAATAACTGGAGCTGCTAGAATCCAAAACCAAGGACAGGGAGCTATTGTAGGAACATCTGGAGTTCAAGCAGAGAAAATTGGAACGATGCCCCCACAAACTGGACAACTCTGTATTGACCCAAACCTACTCGGTACTAAGAGAAGTATACTCAGGGGCAATGTTGGTGTGACTATTAAGATGTGGGGGAAGGGACAGTGCTGGAGCTAAAAATACAAATCAGAACGTGAATGAGCAACAACAAGTGGAATATGTGTCAGAGCTTCCCCGTAGGAACGGAGGACAGAATGAAACCAGAGGTGTAGATCAAAATGAAAATGTGTAGCAAAATGAGTATGTGCCAGAATATGTGCCGGAGTTCCCCTACGGGAGTAGGGGCAGAATATCGCTTTTGGTCAAAGACTTTCATTGGATGGCGAAAACCGAATTACTGACTTGGTAAGGAGAATAGTTAGAGGTGGACCCTCAGAATAATGTTTAGAGGATGTAAATTGGAATCCATTCACTTTTATATCTGGAATGCAGGAATCCTTCCGATTTTAAGCTTCCGACGTTGGAAATGTACGATGGAAAGTCAGATCCGATGGTTCATCTGATGAGATACATCCGACATATGAAGGTGTTGAGAGCTTTTGAGTAGGTATTAAGGTGGTGCTTCCTATTATACTTGACGACCTTGGAGGCAATTTAGTTAAGACACTTGGAGAAGGGGTCCATAAGCATGTGGACCGATTTGGTGAAAAGTTCTTAAGACAGTTTAGAGTTCATGTCTCACGGTCGAAGAATGTATTGACGGTATCAAGCATGAAAGAAAGACTCGGAGAGACCTTGAGAAACTACTTGACAAGATTCAATGCTGCAGCTGTTGATAAACCGGATTCGTTTATAATCTTAATGGCGGTAGTATATGGAGTCGCAAACAAGATTGATTTCAAGATTGCTTTAGAAAGTGATCCACCGACGGATCTCGTAGAATTCTAACATGAAGCTAAGAGATTTTTGCGTCGGGAAGACTACGAAGTCGAGGACGCTGAAATTAACATTGTGGATGATAGAGAACTATCTGAAGCAGGAAACAGAAGAGACAAAGGGGAAGGAAGAGCCGATGATGACTTCGAGGAACCGAAATGACAAAGGAGGAGCCGAAATTCTCCTCCTACATTGATTTAACAAAGACCCTGGAAAGGATATATATGGACACTAGGGGGCAGATGCCTTATCGGAAGCCAGTTAGAAGGGAACCAATTAATCGAGAGAGAAGGTCTACAAAGTTTTTCATCTTCCATAAGCTAGAGGGACATGAAACGAATGAGTGCCGACACCTTCGTGATATGATATAGGAGAAGGTTGAGTAACCAGTCGCGGTAGTACTTGAGGAACCAAACTGTGATGGTGTAGCCGAAGAAACCACCATCTATAGCCAATGCATCTAGGAATAACCAGGGATCTGGTCTGAGACTCGAAAGCCCATGATCGGGATGGTTGGGAGTTAGGTTTGACTCCCTCGCTTTGCTTTTCTTGCTTTGAACAATTAGGATAATAATAACCTCTGACCGCTTACACATGTATGAGGCCTAGATTGGTTTCTAGACACGCTCTAAGTCGGATGTCTGGGATTGCTATTTAGGACAATAATAACCTCAAACTGCTTACACGTGTATGGAACCTAGATTGGTTCCTAGGCACTCTTTAAGTCGGATGTCTAGGATGGATAATTTGGACTTCTACTTATTTGCTTTGATTTGAATATTTGACTTTTGAAAAATCCACATGAATGTGATGATTGATGATCACTTTAAGTCCCGTACGAAGAGGCAAGACTAGAGTGCAGGGTGCAATTCCCTTACAGGAGAGCGAGTGGATGGAGTTGTATGATATTGATCGCTTTAAGTCCCATCCAAAGAGATGTGACCGGAGTGCAGAGTGCAAGCTTTCTTGTTGGAGAGTGAGTGGATGGGCTTGCATGAAAAGTAAGTCTCCTAGTCGAAGAGCGAGTGGATGGGGTTGCTTGGTCATTGGGTCCCCTTATCGAAGAGCGAGTGGATTGGGCTCAACAAGAATCCCGAGAGGTTGAAATGTTAGATTAGGCGATAAATGATCCTGAGAGATCAAACCTTAGATTTGGAGATAGATGATCCAGATAGATTAGACCCTAGATTAGGCGATAAACGATCCGGAGGGATCGAACCCTAGATTGGATTATGAACGATCTGGAGAGATCAAAACCTTCGATTGAATGTGAAAATGATTTGGAAAGATTGCACGTTAAATTGAATGTAAAACGATAAGGAGAGATCGAATCTTAGAACAGATAAAGATTTGACATAAGGATTTGAACGCCTTGTAATTAGAGGAAAAAAATAAATCATGGATGAACACTAAACGACTTTGATATGTGATGTAATACCTCCGAGTGAAATCGAAATGAGTAAGATGTATGAATAACACTTAAGCAAGAGTTGGAGTTCTTAGTTGCAATAGGTTTGGAATGACCTACGATTTGCAAGAGAATCCGAAGGAATCGGACGAATCAATAAGGTTGGCATCAATGAATAGCCGGAGAGCTCAACTATCAAAAACCGATATTGGAATTTTTCTTGAGCAAAGCACACCTTACATCTGAAAGGCATGCTTTGGTAGGTAAGTATTAATCCACTTTTGAGCCGAAGAAGATTTCGATTGGACTTCGAAGACCAAAGCGAGGACGAAACAACATGGAAACATAGAAGCACACTTAGAAGGAGTAGAGAAACAACTTGGGGGAAGTTTTAGATGGATTGGAGCAAGCGACATAGCTCGGTACCGATCTACATAGGTGTAACATCCCCTATCTTGAGGCCCAATGCTAAGCGCTATAGATGCTGCAGTCATCTATAATATTAACTTCCGACGACAAAATACGGTATTGTTAATGGTATTCATAATATCAAAAGCACATGAATATGAAACAAAATCACAAATTTCAAAAACAACTTTTCTGATTACGTTTCACAAAACATGTTTCATATTCCATTACATAATCCCAAACGTTTCCCAGGAATTGATCAAATATACTATTATTAAGAAATACGCCAAGAGTGACATATGAAGATGCCCTTATGGATAACCAGAGTACTATATAGACAAAAACTATTTTAATACATCATAGCGGAAATAAAATATAATAACTCTTAAATAGCTAACTTCAGCCTCTTGCTCGTCTCCGGAAGCTTTATTCGTCCACCTACTAAACCTAAAAATCTTGACTCTCAATCTACTCAAATCAATTTTGAGCACCCGAGAGTTTAAGGGGAAAACATAAACTTCAAATCAAACATAAAGCCTGGTGCGAATAATACTATACATCTCGGTTATCTGATATTAAGTAAGACCACGCCGCTTAGTGGAATGGGTTTTGCCTCATTAATATCCTCTTAAAAACATTTCTTTTGCACATCTAAATCCTACAACCAAACTGGTTAAAACAATAATATCAATATCATGTACGCATACAAATCAGGTACTAAATAGACTATCTGTCCGAACACTATAGTTTTGTTTGGCTAACTACTAACCATTGGCTGACTCAGGCCTACCAGACAAAATAATCAAATAATCAAACACCTATTAGACAAACTTCTGGACGGTCTGTCCTTAACTTCTCCATGGGTCACCTGATCCTAATGGTTTTCAGACTCATCAATAACCTATTCTCCTTCCTTAAATATATATTTCTTTCTGTGTGTAACCATCATTTAAGTCTTACCTGTGACTAAGCCTTACACACTGGAATTTTGGACTAAATTAGTTAGGGGCAACAGCTAATGTATAAGGCACGACCCTATACTAGTTCCATCTAGTATACAGAGATCTGAGTCATTTTACTTAGGGTTAACTACCCTTTAAATTTTCCTTGAAAACCTTTCAAATTGATTTAATCCCTTTAAATCATACTTAAACAAGGAAACATATTATTTGCTTTACTTAAATCTATTTGCCATGATATATGCTTTACTCAAAACATTGTTGATGAAAACATTCAAAACCTTTGTTTAAACCTTTAAACAATTCTCTTTCGAAACCATTGAAAGTACCCCTTTCGAAACCATTGAAAGTACCCCTTTCGATACAAGTAAACTACTTTACTTTATAACTTTAGGCCGAAAGGCCAAAACATACCTTTCGAAACCATTTACCATAGTCCTTTCAAAAACATTGAAAACATCTCTTTCAAAAGCTTTATAAACCTTAGACATCCTCTTTTAAAACACTTTAAACTTGCCTTTCGAAAACATTGGAAACCTTCCATTTAAACACTAAGGTAAACCTTTCGAAAACATTAGGGAATAACCTCTTCGAAACCTTTATCATATACCTTTCGAAGATACTGGGGAACCTCCCCTTCAAAACCTTTATTAGTTACCTTTCAAAACTTTGAAGTACACTACTTAAAACAAACCTTTCGAAAGCATTGGGTTCAAGTTAAATATGTGGAAGCAGCCTTTCGAAACCATCTGAAACCATTCCTTTTGAAACCTTCGGGTTTAACTTTCAAAACATAAAAAGGGTCTTAAAACAACTAAGTTGAAAGCAACTCTTTCGAAAGCAATATCCTCAGTGAAAGAAATGGATGATGTCGAAACCAATCCCTTCGAAAGCATTGGAGAAGCGGCTCTAATTTGAAACAAAGAACCCTTTCGAAGGGACTGCTTCGAAAGGTAAATGGCTGCAGTTTGAGGTTTCGACCCCTTCTAAAGCAATCTCTTAAAACAAAGGCGCTACCTCTTTTGAAACCTCTTTCCTTTAAAACCATTTGACCAAGTCGAAAGCTATCTAAGTCGAAAGCATTCTTTTCAAAAGCAAAGCAGATGCATTTCCTTTTAAAACCAAAACAAGGCTTCGACCCTTTCGGAACCCCTGTTTCGAGTCTATACCTTTCGCCTATCTCCAATCCACCACGTACCAAGTATTTGATACCATGTGTATTGGTTTCGAATTGGTTGGAGGTGGAAGCACCTAGTCGAAAGGTAGGTGCCGAAAGTGGCGAAACAACAAAAGTATTGTTAAAACTGAATTTTAACTTTAAAAAGTAGTTCATTTCAACTAACCTGCTTTATTTGTCAACATATGATTAGTTGCTAATTTCTTTTCCAAATTCTAGAAGTGCTGTCGAATTTTCAGAAGTAAATAATTTAAAATATTTACAAAATGTCCCTTCTCCTTTTATAAATATATAAAACATTTAAGTCCCATACCTTAAATAATTTTATATACTTATTAAAACACTATGGAAAATTCTACAAAACTTCCCATAAATCACTTTTAATATGTTTTCTAACATATATAAATTTCTGACACAAAGCTAATATAAAATAGCCGTAATTAATTTTAAACCCAATTAACCATTTTCTTCACTAGAAAAATAATAATAAATCCACATTAATGCAGAAAATTTTGAAATTTGAAACCCATCTCTAAAATATCATTTCTGACCATAGATTAAAATCGCAAGGCATTTGGGTATCATTTGATAGGTTTTAAAATCAAAACTTGTCATAAAAGTCAATATGAATAAGCATAATTCATCAACAAGCATATGTATCTATCTAACATTCAAAACATGGCAATATACATGCAAAAACATTCAGATCTGATTCTAGAAACTGAAAACATCAAAAACATGAGATGTAACCTATTATTCACCGTAGCTTTGTTGTTAAGGAGTTGAGATTCGATCTTGGATTAAGTTGATTAGGCTTCTTCCTCTTGATTTAGCTTATCTTCCCCTTACTTCTTCTTAATGGTGGCCGGCCTCTCTACTATTTGGTTTTGACTGTGAACGTGTCAAATGAATATGGTATGAAGGTTTAGGATATTAGAATATATCTTATTCCTATCTTGCCTGTTTCCATTTCCTTTATCTAATTCATTTTATTTTCCCTTAGTTCATTAGTTCAACTATGCATGGCTACCCCTTTATTATACAAATCTCAATCCCTTAACCATTTACATTATTTCATTTAATTTAACTAATTAAATGTACTAAATAATCAAAATTAGGATCGTTACAGACTCCCCTCCTTGAAGAATTTCGTCCTCGAAATTACGATAAGGCACTCATTAAAATAATTCATAAAGGTAAAACATACCATGAAACAAGTCAGGATTAGTATCTCGAATTCTGCTCTCGGTTTCTTAATTACAGTCTCTCTCGTCATCACTCCACTGGACTCTCACTAATCCGACTGTCTGGTTCCTTAGCCTCTTCTCATCTCTCACCACTATACGAACCGGCTTTCTAACTATAGTCAAATTCGGTTCCACTACTAAGTCCTCTAACATAGTTGGTGCTATAGTAGTCTCCGGATCTCGAATACACTTCCTTAGATGGGAAACATGGAAAACATCGTGAACTCCTGCCAAACTGTATGGTAACTCTACTCTATAAGCGAGTTTCCCGATTCTCTACAATAAGAAATGGTTCAACAAATCTCGGTGCCAATTTCCCTGATTTCCCGAATCGAATTACACCTTTCATCGGTGATACCTTGATGAAAACATGATCTCATACTAAGAACTCTAAGTCCTTCAGTCTTCTATCAGCATAACTTTTCTGCTTAGACCGAGCTTCCTTCATTCTAGCTTGAATTAACTCAATCTTTTCTGCAGCTTCTCTAACCAAATCTTGTCCAAGAACTAGTCTATCCCCAGTCTCTAACCAACAAATTGGATATTTTCATGGCCTTTCATACAAAGCTTCAAATGGTGCCATCCCTATACTAGCCTGATAACAGTTGTTATACGAAAACTCGACTAAGTGTAGATGGTCTTCCCATGATCCTCCAAAATCTAGCACACAAGCTCGTAACAAATCTTCTAAGACTTTGTTAACTCTTTCCGTTTACCCATCGGTCTATGGATGGTAAGCAGTACTCATCTTGAGCTTGATACCTAAAGTCTCCTGTAGACTCTTCCAAAACTCGCTAGTGAATAAGCAATCTCTATCGCTTACTATACTACTAGGAATTCCATGCAGTCTAACTATATTCTTCATAAATAACTTAGCTAAAAAAGGTGCCGTCCTGGTTGACTTAACTGGAATGAAATGGGCACTCTTGGTCAATCTGTCCACTATGACCCATATTGTAACAACCTGCATATTTCACGATTGTATATTTAAATGTTTTATTTAAATATAGCATCGTTAATCGGATTAAAGTCCGAAATGTTACTTTTTGTAAACAGTCGAATTGGGACTCGAGACCACTTCCATTGAGTCCAAAATGGCGTTTACAACTTTTTTGAGTATAAACATCGATATGTTTGGAGTTGAGTTGAATTTTGCTATTTTTCTATTTTGGGCTTTGGGTTTGGGTTTCAGCCCACTAAGAGAACCCAACTCCTCTACATAACAACTCCCACTCCACCCCTCTACTCTTCATTCATTTCATTTCCAATTTCCTAACACTCTCAAGCCCTAGAAAGAATGGTGGGAAGAGGAAATTAAAATTCCTAAGCCCTAGTTTCTCTTAGGAATTCAAATTCAAGTTATAAATCAAGGAGAAGCTTAGGTAAGCATCCTCTTCATCTTCTCCATCTCAATCTCCCTCCAATTTTAGAAATTTCCTATAACCTAACTTTGGAAATATTTGCTTATGATCTTAGATTGGAACTTCTTGAGTTGAAATTGAAGAGGAATTGATCTTGCCTTGCTTTAAAGCTTCTCATTCGTTGTTTTTGGGTTTAAAGGTGAGTTCTTTAACTCACATCTATGTCTATAACTTTCATTGTTGTTAGGTATGAAATCCTAACATCTATTCATGTTCATTTGCTTTTGATTTGAATTGTTTGGTGAAATTTCCAAATTTTGGTGTTTTGAAGTCAAAATCTTTAAAGATCCTATCTGACACAACCTTTCAGACGTCTGGAAGGTTTATGAAAATTTCCAGAACCTAAATCCAGACGTCTGGATTCTAAACCAGACGTCTGGAACTGTTCATTTTGCCTATTTTGGTTGTTTTTTTAGTGGATTTCCAATTTTAATCGATTTTTGTCGATCTGGTTAGTAATTATCACTTATTATCGACTTTGATGACTTCTTTCTCTGGATTTTTGAGAATATCCATTTGCTAGATTTGATATCGATTTTTATGGGTTTAATTCACATCGTCGTGTGTGAATTTTTGGTGATTGATTGTTTTTACAATCATTTTTGTGATTTGTCACTTTAAAATACAAAGGTTTCGATACTAGTAGTAAATACTAAAACTCTTTCATTAAAACGATTTCGACACTATTTTAAATATAAAGCTCGCTTTTAAAACCATTTTCCAGTCTGTTAGTATATACAAACCTTTACCTCATTTGTATGAGAAATCTAATTAAACGGCTTAGCAAAACAAGTGGTATGAAATGCTTGCGTTTACTTCGTCGGTTAATTCTTGGACTTGTTCGATTGAACTCTCGTGACAATTTTCGAGTAGAAATCTACAATTTGTTCGTAAATATTTAAGTTAAGCTAGTGGTTATGGGACATGAAGCTAAACTCATTTATTTACTAGCTTAGTGTAATTTACACTTGTCGATCATTGATGATCATTTTTGTGATTTAGACTAGCGATGTGCGATGTCTCTTTGTTTGTGTGGGGGACTAAAAACCCCGTTTGTGGAGCTTCAGTTCAAATTGGTGGGGTAGCGACCCATGGTCTTCGGGCCATTTGTGGAGCTTCGGCTCAAACTTGATGGTTAGTGACCATGGAATAGCATTCCGTTTGTGACACACGTGTTGGTGAGTTTTCATGCTCCCGTTTGTGATAGGTCTCCCCCTTTGTGTTTTCTGGATTTCTGGTTGTTGATTTCTAGAATTTGTGTTTCACCAATTTTGATGATATGCATTGATAAGCTCTATCAATATTTGTGTTTTGGTGAATAATTTAAAGAATATGCTATTCTTTTTAGTGTTTGAGAATATTTGAGATATTGTATGATTTTTGTTGTTATCTAATGTATACTTGTCACAGTATGGCATTAACGTTTTTGTCATATCTCTTATCCTATCTTATTTTATATGATATTTATAGCTAGACTGATCTGTTTATTATTTTTCTTCTTAAATAATACTCGGGTCAGACCGAGGTATTTTAGGTGCTTCTACTTGACTTCTTATCAGGGACCATCATCTGATTTTCGGCCAACTACTTTAGATTAGTAGATTTTGCTTTTATACATTCGAGATAGAGACTCCTTGATGTATACTTATTCTTTTGTCTTGCACTTGTATCTATTCTTTTGTGATGTAGTGGATCTTATATGACTACTACTTTGATGTACACTTCTATGTGTTATATTCATATCTGTTTTTGCCTTAGTGATATGAATATCTGTGACTGATTTGTGTTATGCTTATTTCTATATTTGTTTCCGAAGGCCACATAGCCACTGTGTGGTAGATTTGAGTCTGTATTTGATATGTCGGATTTCCTCTTGAATTGAAATGCAAGTCATATTATCTGACACATCAGTACTCGCACAAAGCAATTACACAGATGGTCGCTCCTCAACAGCCTTATTCTTTGTGCTAGCCGACGGCATTACCCCGTAGTGTCCTTGGCTAGTGAGAGTATAGAGGTGGTGCGTCACACATATACTTTCATTTCCTCTGTTTGACCTTGGAAACCCATCTATAAAATCCATCGAGATAGAATCCCACTTCCAAACTGGAATATCTAAAGGCTGAAGTAACCCACTTGGTTTTTGATGTTTGGCTTTTACCTGTTGACAGTTCAGGCACTGCTTTACCGATAAGCCTATATCCCTCTTCATACCTTCCTAGAAGAAACTCCTCTTCATATCCTGATACATCTTAGTTCCTTCCAGATGAATAGTGAACTTCGAACGATGGCATTCTTCAAGAACTTCCTTCCTAATGCTTCCTACATTCGGAACACATAACCTTCCTTTCTTCCTCAACCACCCATTTTGGTCAATACTAAAATCTTTCAAATCATCACTCTCTATTCCATCCCTTAACTTCTTGATCCATTTTACTAATAATGGATCCTCCCTCTGCTTAGAAGTAATCTTTTCGATTATTACCGGTCGAACTTCTAAACATGACAACACAACAGTTTCCTTACTAAACCTAGCTTCAGATCTCCACTGTACTCTGCATGTCGTCAACGCTTACAAATCATTCCACTCAGCTATCATTGCCAACACTGCATTCTGATGTTTTTTGCTAAGTGCATCTGCAATCTTGTTGCCTTTTCCTGGTGTGTACTCAATACCAAAATCATAAGCGGCTATAAACACGAACCATCTCTGCTGTCTCATATTCAGCTTCTTCTAAGAGAATAAATACTTTAGGGACTTATGATCCGTATATAATTCAAATCTTTCTCTCAAAAGGTAATGTCTCCACACCTTTAATGCAAAAATTACTGCAGCCAATTCCAAATTATGTGTTGGATATCTAACCTCATGCGGTCTAAGCTGTCGAGATGCATAGGCAATCACTTTACCTCTTTGCATTAACACAGCACATAACCCTATTCCACATGCATCTGTATACACCAGTAAATCCTGATTACCTTCTGGAACAACTAACATAGGTGCATTAGTCAATAAGTGTTTCAGCTTCTGGAATGCCTCCTCACACTTATCGGTCCAAACGAACTTCACATCCTTTCGCGTTAGCTTGGTCATTGGTGCTATCCGCAAAAAATCCTTTGTGAACTTCCGGTAATACCCCGCTAATCCAAGAAAACTCTTTATCTTAGTCACTGTCTCGGGTCTCTTCCAATTATTCACCGCCTCAATCTTAGCCGGATCTACAAACAACCCTTTCTCTGAGACTACATGACCAAGAAACTTCACTTCCTTCTTCCAGAAATGACACTTGGAAAATTTCGCTTTCAGCTAATGCTGCCTTAACGTCTTAAGTACTATTTTAATATAAACTTCATGCTCTCTTTCATCCTTAGAGTATACCAAAATATCAACTATGAATACCAACACGAACCTATCCAAGTGCTCTTGGAAAACTCGGTTCATCAAATCTACAAAGAATGCTGGTGCATTAGTTAGTCTGAACGGCATACTAACCATTCGTACGATCCGTATCTAGTCCTAAACACCGTCAAAGGAATAATATCTTCTGCCACTCTACACTGATGGAACCCTGTTTCTAAATCCAACTGGGAAAATTCCTTGGCTCCACTCAACTGGTCGAACAAATCGTCAATTCTAGGTAACAGATATCGATTCTTAATCGTCTTCTCATTCAACTTACGATAATCGATACACAGCCTTAACGATCTGTGCTGCTTCTTAACAAACACTGCGGCTGTTCCCCAGGGCGAACTACTTGGTCGGATAAAACTCTTTCCTTCCAAATCCACCAACTGCACCTTTAACTCCTTCATCTCGGTCGATGTCATTCTGCTTGGCGGTCTACTCACTTGTTCTGCTCCAGGTACTAAATCTATCTGAAACTCAATGGCTCGTTTCGGCGGCAATCCAACTACAGGTTCAAAGACATCTGCGAATTATCTAACAATAAAAACTCGATTTAACTCATCTTCTGCCTCCACCACACCCAACAAAGCATTAACCTCAAAACTAGGGTTTTCTACGGAGTATATAATCCGATCACTACAATCAGGGTGTGTTTGTACCAAAATTGGGCACAACACTCTTCGAAAGTCTTTGAAGAGATAAAGTGAAGAAATTAAATGGAAAAAGAGTGTTTATCTAACAAAAACTCCAAATTTCAGAAATGAGAATAATTAAAGTACAAGGAGACACAAGAATTTAGAGTGGTTCAGCGTATTGCCTACGTCCACTATGAAGTAGTTTGCTTTATTGATCTTTCTTTTGTGTTTACAAGTGAATTCAATGATTTACAACGGGCAATTATGATTTGCAGCAATGAATTTTGTTGGTAGCAGCAGCAATTGAGTTCAGATCTGGATCTGGCGGAGTCCGGGCGTTGGAGATCTCAAAGAGGAAGAAGAACCCCTTTTCTGTTGGCTTTGGGGGTCTATTTATAGGTGTAGGAGGCTGATATTTCGCTCAGATCTCGGGAGACCCTCTCTGGCACGTGACCAGGCCCGCACGCCCAAGCCCGTGAAGTTTCGGTCCGATCCGTGATAGACACGAACAGATTTCGACTCGGTCAAGATTTCATCCAATGGAGTCGAAATTTGGCGTGGACATTCTTTAGCATGCACGTAGTCTTCTATGAAAATTTCATAGCATTTGGACTTGTAGATTAGGAGATATGATCGATACGAAATGAGGATTTCGGTAGGCTGTTTCCTTCGACTCGCTTCTGTTTCCTTCGACTCGCTTCTGTTTCGACTTGGTGATGTGGCGCCTGCATCTCACTCTGCCCTTGATGTTGCTTTGAGCGAGTCGAAGCGCACGCTGATTGAGCGAGTCGAAGTGTGCAATGATTGATCGAGTCAAAGTGCATGGTTCGATCAATTCGAATAGTGACTTTGCCAATCGGAGTCGAATTCGATGGAGTCGAACAGTTGTTTGAGCGGAGCGAGTCGAAGAGTGTACTTTCGATGGTTTCAAACTGGAGCGAGTCGAAGAGGGCAGTTCTGAGGGATGTGAAGCGAGTCGAACATGGACGACTCGAAGTTGGCCTCTGAGCGAAGCGAGTCGAAGTTGTCGCTTCTGAGTGATGTGGAGCGAGTCGAAGGGAGCGAGTCGACCGGTGATTGATTTTCGTCCAATTTTGTATCGTTCATAATTTGAGCATACGAACTCGGATTGACTTGAGATTTGGAACGTTGGCTCTCATGGCTTAGCTTGTCATGTCCTACCAATTTTGGTCGATTCGAACTTAGACAAAATTCGTCGATATCCATAGTGAGCCTGTGTATAACTGATCTCTTGGACGGGCCGTCATTGATTACTAGTCAATTCCTTGGTGTCACGGTCTTGCCAAAAGGCGGGATAACATTTGCCCCCCAAAGTACGTCTTGTGGAAACATTATGTGCTTTGAAATGTTGCAATCTTTAGTCTGGATAACTATCGTTTTTTTCGATGAAAACTGTAATCTTTGACTGATTTTTCTCGATAATGTAAACTGTTGACTGTCGACTGTTGTACCATGTACTATTGAAACTGATTGCCGTAAGCTAGTGGTTAGCCATTTGCTGTTGTAATCGTTATTGGATGAGTTTCTGATTCCTGAAAATCTGGAATATTGAATATTAGTCCGACATTCATGCATATATGTTAACCTGACTCTCGTTGACGTTTGTACGTTCACGAGTCGTTGTCAGTTTATTTTACTTTTGAATTACGTATCGATCCTCTCCCGAACCGATGTGAAATTCGCTGCAACAACGCTCGATGGTTGCTTTTGAATGTTCCTTCGTAACGATCCTCTCCTGAATCGATGTGAAGGGTTGAAACATCGAAGATGATTTTCATTGGATTTATGGATACGAAGTAAGTATGTTGAGTTGATGGAGTTGGAAATTATGGACACGAACAAGAATTATGCATCGATAGACGCAGGGTTCGATGGATACGAAGTGCTTGTTCGACTCTATGATGGATGCGAACTGAGCGAGTCGAGGTGGAGCGAGTCGATGTAGATTCCCTGATGGATTCGAACTGCTCGTTCAACTCGGCCTGGGGTTCGAGCTTCACAGGAGTTGGAGTCAAAACGGGTTATCGATACAAAAGGGTGGTTTCGTATTGATGGAGTCGAACTGGACATGGGGATGGAGTCGAAGGCGAGCGATATGAAGGAGAGCTTCGTACTGACACACTGGAGAGGGAGTCAAAACGTGCATTCGTATCCATCGGGATACGAAGCGTTTATTCCCTTTGTTTCCAAGTCCATATAAATGCCTTATACTTAGCCGTTTTTCACTTTTTTTTACCTTTCGTTTTCCTTCATCTTCTTCGCATCGCTCAGAAACTCGAGAAGAACGAACGAAACAATCCTGCCTTCGAACCGATTCCTATCTTCAGTCATCTGAACTAACTGACAGATCTAGTTAATCCAATAAGCGAATCCACGCGTAAACGATGAGGCTCGGGTTTTCTTAACATCAAATAAGTCATAGTCGTGGTTGATCGAAAGCTCTCCGGCCTCATCTTCGTGTCGCTCTGGAATATGGGTTTCGAGATGATAAGGCGAAGTTCTTCGTATCGATCGATGGTGGAGCTTCGCATCGACTCGAGTGCTTTGAATTCATGGATCGATATGAAGGGGTCGCACCTGATGGACTCGAAATGTTGGCCTTGGATTGAGTCGAAAAGGGTGGTTTTCGATCGAGTCGAAGGGTGCAGTCTTAGGAGCGAGTCAAACTATGTGGTCAGAGAGCGAGTCGAAATGCATGGTCTTGGGACCGAGTCGAACTTGATGGTCTTGGGGAGCGAGTCGAACTGTATGGTCCTGGGAGCGAGTCGAAATGCGTGGTCTTGGGACCGAGTCGAACCCGATGGCCTTGGGGAGCAAGTCGAACTGGGGATTTCGAATCGAGCCCTCTAGTTCGAATCGAACTTTCATGCCAACCTTCTGACCAAGTCAGACTCATGTGCACATGACCATAGCTCATTGATGGGCTCTCGCGAGCGATACAAATTTGATTACCAAAAAGTTTGAAACTTCTAACACACTTGAACAATTGCCTCCGACGAGCTTCAAATTTGTATAACTGGACTTAACCGTTTCACTGCATATCTGATTTCCTATCGAAGCTCGTCGATGAAACTGCAACTTATAAAAATGACAACAAACTTTGACTTGAAATGGTGGTCAATAGTTGAATGGTATGGTTGTGATGGTCAGCGATGACGGTCCTTCCGACCGAATTCCGAAGTCTCGTTGCTTATACGCTTCCTCTAATCCTGTTGATCTTCTCAAATAATATACAGTACTGCACTGCACAACACACTCACACACTTTACACTGGAGGATACACGAGTGTTATTTGTCGGTTTAACAATGATTTTTTATAAGCTAGCTAGTCATGGACCCTTCAAGTTCTCAGCAGCCGGAAATCCCAAGTTATATTCCTCCAACCATAGAGATACCGGTTATTGAAGCCGAAGTTATAGAGCCAGCTCCGGATGAGCGTCTGGGTGCTCGGTTTATTCTCAATCCAACAGATTCCATGCCATCGGGTATCTCCGAAGACATGCTGGGACAGATTTGCTTAAGGCATGGTCTGTCGCTTGACGACGTGCTACTTCCTGGGCCAACTAACAGGCCACACGATCCCCCGGAGCGGTTTACTGCTTTCAACCGTCACGCTTGCACAGCGGGGACACTTCCTCCCTTCAATGAATATATAAGGGAGATGTTATCGTTTCTTGGCATAGCCCCATCTCAGCTACATCCCAATGGGTATGCCTTGTTGAACAGCACCTTTGTCCTGTTTATGGAGATCCTCTTTCGACCGTCGAAGCCGATCGAAATCAGATATTTATTCAATGTTAAGAGCCGTGGAGACATCCCTTCTTTCACCTTCCTGGAGGCGGTCAGAAGCTGCCACATTGTACTGGGCTCCTGGGGAAGGCTAAGTTACTATAAAACTGAATGGTTCTACGTTCGGTGCCCCCCTGGATTCGCTGGGCGGTGGTTGGACATACGTAAGTGTTGCCATTTCTTCTCTTGAATCGTTGAGATACTAGTAACTGACTTCAAAACTGACCTACTTTTCCTTTCTTATAGCTGCAATCTCTCGTCCCGATGGCGCATACTTCAGAGAGCTTGTTCGGATTCTTCAAGCGTTTCCGGGCGAAGAGAGGCACATAGACTTAGTCCTGACCGACAGGAATATGAGGGCTGTCGGGCTGATAGAATGGAGACAGAGCATACATCTGGAAGGGATACATAGAGTGGTCCCGAAGAAACGGGTGAAGCACAAAGCGCCCGCAGTCGTGATCGCCGAAGAAATTGATCCGAAAAGAACGCCTACTGATACCGATCTCCCAGCTGGGCCTTCTGCCGATGTCCTGGATTCGGGAGGAAGAAGAAAAGGCAAGGCCGCTGCTCACAAACACCCTAAATCCAAGAGATTGAAATCCGTGGTCGTGTCTTTACCTTTTCAGGGGATTAGAATTTCGGAGGCTCCTCCCGCGCAAGTGGAGAGTCCTTTTGCAGGGCTTGCTGATATTCCGATCCTGGATTTTGTGTCGTCTCCACACGACGCCGGGACGAAGGGGTTTGATAGTGCTTTTGAACCGAGCGGGTCGCTTGCTACGAGTGTGGCCGACATTTCCGGTTGGTCGGAGGATTGCACATGCATATACTTCACTACACTACATGATTCACAACTGTACTTCGTCCAACTTAGGAAGTTACTAACTCTTTCTTCGTCTACCATTTTCAGGTACAATGTCTGGAAGGGGATCGATGCTTGGGAGTCTCCGTTCAGCCCGAAAAGCTTCTGGTTACTATGATTCCCGCAGGAGGGATTCAGATAGAGATCGCGATCGTGAATACTCTAACCAGGATAGGTACGGACGTGACAGGGGGTATAGACATCGATCCAGATCACGCTCTCCTCCTCCTAGACTTCTGTCTCCTCCTCCTGTTCAAACTTCAAATCCACCAGAGCCTCCTCGTCACAGGCCGTCTTCTCACGCTTCTAGGTCCAAAACTCATCTTCAGAGAGTCGAGATCACGGCCTCCATGGTTACAGAGCAGGTCCCAGCTGGCCCCACAGGAGAAGGGGACCTCAAATTGGCTCAGATGAGGAAGGACTTTCCGAACATCTGTTTCGACGGTTATGTCTTCCCACCACATTTAAAGAGAGTCCCATCAGGGGTGGAAAACACGGTGCACGACTTTGTTCACGACATATACACCCAGTACCGGGAGTGGGCAAAGGCTGCCGAGAAAGCTTCCAAAGTGGCCTTTGAGCGAGCCAAAGCGCTCGAGAAGATGGAGACCGAGCTCGCAAAAAGGGATCGGATTATTCAGGTATCTCCGCTGAGTCCGAGTCTTCTCGGAAATCTGAGATTGAGGCCATTAAAAGGGCTGACGAAGCGAAGGCGGAGAGGTTGAGACAGACTCACGTTGCCCTGGTGGAGGAGATGGGCCACCGGAACACCAAAGTCATTGCCGAGCGGGACGCGGCGGTCAAGGAGCTTAATGAACTCAAGGCCAAATTTGCTGATATGGCCAAGGAGAAAGATGACGCGAACAACGCAGCCCAGGAGGCGTGCGAACAAGCTGTCCTGCTCAAGGACGAACGGGATGCGGCCATGGCTAAAGTCCACAAGGTGGAGGCTGAGGTGGAGGAAAAAGTGAAGTTGGCCGAGTCCAGGCTAGAGGCTGACATCGAAGACCTTCTTGTTGTCTACAATGCTAATGTGCTGAGGCACAAGGGTCTAGCCTGGCTTGATGATTTTCCGATGCATCTCTATAATGCTTGGGGCCGACTGGTCGAGGAGGAGAAGGAGGCGCATCAGGGCGAGTCTATGGATGAATTCAAACTCGAGAATCGCATTCTGACTGAGGATGAAATGAAGATTCTCCACGAGTCGATGATTCTGCGTGAGAAGGAAAGACTTGGCGCCCAGCACTTTGAAGTGGGAGAGGGTTCTAGAGTTGACCACCATGAAGCAAGTCTTGAAGTTCCCACGTCAACCCAGCCCGACTCCTCATCTGCGGCTGATCCCCAGGCCGTCCCTGCTTATAATCCAGATCAACCGCAGATGTCTTCGGCTGCAGTGCAAGTCACTGATGCCGCTCTGCCGCCTGCGAGTCAAACTGAGGAAGGTACTCTGAACATTCCACATATCTTTCTTAAGTCGACATCTTCGATCGAGTTAAGTTCTAACAGTTTTCTCATTCTTTGTCCAGTGATCGATGCCGCACCGGCCATGCCTCCTGCTACTCAAGAGCCATATCAAACGCAGGAGGCTATTGCGACCGAAGCAATCACCATGAGTACGGCTGCTCCGCTTAACGATCTGCAGGGAGGTACAATTGTGTTTGACGAGCAGCTAATGAATGAACTCTTTCGTCGTCACGGCGATCCTCTAGCTGACTTATCATTCGTCATGGGCGGAGGAGTTCCTCCCGTAAGCTCTTCGATGCCGACTACTGATGCTCCCAGCGAGGCTCGTTCGGGTACTGAAGAGGAAATCTTGGCACAAATTGCCGTTGAAATGGACGCTGCAGCGTATGGTGGTAGTTTTGGAGGTGGGACAGCGGCACTTGGTCCAGCTCCGCTTAGAATGATATCGCCTGGCGGTACATTTTCAGACACTAGCATGGCCATGACATCTTCCACATTTGATCCTGTTCCTCCGACTCCGCCCGCAGGGAGAATTCTTATTCACACGAGTTCGGAGGAGGACGTTGACATAATGCTCTCGCCTGAAGACCAACCGCCAAAAAGCAAAGGCTCGAAGAGGAAGACTAGCGGTGGCTCCAGCGGGTCTACACCGAGGAGGAAGCCAAGATAGAAGAAAGATTAATCATGCTTCTCCGGTGCATTTTGACTTTCATTTTGTTGGTCGTGTATAGATGCGGGTTCGGCCCCTGCTAGTAGGAATTTTTTGGAAACTTGTATACGAACTTCTTTTATAAACAATAGAAATGAAACTTCTCTTTTTTGGCTTCTTTTCTATCATTGTGTATTTGTCCAAGTGTTTCAGTATCTGAAGTGTACTTGTGAAGTTTTAGTTTCCGAATGAAGTTTGTTTCTGTTCGCCAAGTTCGGGTATTGTGGACATGGTTTGCGACCGGGAAACGAGTCAAATTTTGACGTCGCATTGCTTCAGTCGATGGTCGATGCTTAAGTCTTGCCCCTTAGTCTTGGTGGTATGTTGTAAAACATAAGTCAGCGATTGCCCCTTTTCTTATGGCATGCCGAGTCTAGTGCCGCTGGATGGGCGTTTGAGACAAACGGGGATTGAGTGGTTTATTCATGCTTGTCCGACCGTCGATGATCATATCTGCACTCCAGGGATCCTCATTTGTTTATTGGCGGTTGGTCACGCTGGCTTGAGTTTCAATCATATGTCCACTACCTGGGGACTTGGAATTGGCACTTGTACTCCGACTCGCGCTCCGGGAGTTTGGAGTTGATAATTATACTTCGGCTCGCGCTCTGGGAACTCGGAGTTGATGTTTATACTCCGGTTCGCGCTCTGGGAATACGGAGTTGATGTTTATACTCCGCTTCGCACTCTGGGAATATGGAGTTGATGTTTATACTCCGGTTCGCGCTCTAGGAATATGGAGTTGATGTTTATACTCCGGTTCGCGCTCTGGGAACTCGGAGTTGATGTTTATACTCCGGTTCACGCTCTGGGAACTCGGAGTTGGATGTTTATACTCCGCTTCACGCTTTGGGAATACGGAGTTGATGTTTATACTCTGGTTCGCGCTCTAGGAATACGGAGTTGATGTTTATACTCCGCTTCGCGCTCTGGGAATACGGAGTTGATGTTTATACTCCGGTTCGCGCTCTGGGAACTTGGAGTTGATGTTTATACTCCGGTTCGCGCTTTGGGAACTCGGAGTTGGTGTTTATACTCCGGTTTGCGCTCTGGGAACTCGGAGTTGGTGTTTATACTCTGGTTCGCGCTTTGGGAACTCGGAGTTGGATGTTTATACTCCGCTTCGCGCTCTGGGAATACGGAGTTGATGTTTATACTCCGGTTCGCGCTCTGGGAACTCGGAGTTGATGTTTATACTCCGGTTCGCGCTCTGGGAACTCGGAGTTGGATGTTTATACTCTGCTTCGCGCTCTGGGAATACGGAGTTGATGTTTATACTCCGGTTTGCGCTCTGGGAATACGGAGTTGATGTTTATACTCCGGTTCGTGCTCTGGGAACTCGGAGTTGATGTTTATACTCCGATTCGCGCTCTGGGAACTCGGAGTAGAATGTTTATACTCCGGTTCGTGCTCTGGGAACTCGGAGTTGAATGTTTATACTACGGTTCGCGCTCTAGGAACTCGGAGTTGATGTTTATACTCCTGTTCGTGCTCTGGGAACTCGGAGTTGGATGTTTATACTCTGCTTTGCGCTCTGGGAATACGGAGTTGATGTTTATACTCCGGTCCGCGCTCTGGGAACTCGGAGTTGAATGTTTATACTCCGCTTCGCACTCTGGGAGTACTGAGTTGATGTTTATACTCCGGTTCGCGCTCTGGGAACTCGGAGTTGAATGTTTATACTCCGCTTCGCACTCTGGGGGTACGGAGTTGATGTTTATACTCCGGTTCGCGCTCTGGGAACTCGGAGTAGAATGTTTATACTCCGGTTCGTGCTCTGGGAACTCGGAGTTGAATGTTTATACTCCGATTCGCGCTCTGGGAACTCGGAGTTGATGTTTATACTCCGGTTCACGCTCTGGGAACTCGGAGTTGGATGTTTATACTCCGCTTCGCACTCTGGGAATACGGTGTTGATGTTTATGCTCCGGTTCATGCTCTGGGAACTCGGAGTTGAATGTTTATACTCCGCTTCGCACTATGGGAGTACGGAGTTGATGTTTATACTCCGGTTCGCGCTCTGGGAACTCGAAGTTGAATGTTTATACTCCGCTTCGCACTCTGGGGGTACGGAGTTGATGTTTATACTCCGGTTCGCACTCTGGGAATACAGAGTTGATGTTTATACTCCGCTTCGCACTCTGAGAACTCGGAATTGAATGTTTATACTCCGCTTTGCACTCTGGGAATACGGAGTTGATGAAGGATTGTCGTGTATCAATCCTTTTTTGACTTTGATGTGATGGCTTGCCCCCGAGCTCGGGTTTCACTTAGTGAGTGATTAGTTGCACCGCAGTCACTCTCTATTTGAATAAATCCCACCGTACGATGAGACTTAGCTCTCTGTGCATAGTGATGGTCATATGAAGTATTTCAAGTAAATCATAGCTCTGGCTCGAAGAGGTTGCATTTTATTGCTGAAATAAGAAAGTATGGAAAAGTCAGTTGCCTTATTACAAGTTCTAATTTCGAAATGCATAAACAAATTGCAGAAAAGGAAAGTAAACTAAATGGATAAAGATAGCATGTCAGGTGTAATAGCGGCGAAGGCTCTCGCTATTCCAGGCTCTTGGCAGGGTAAGACCATCGACGGTCGATAACTTGAATGTGCTATCTCCCAGCCTTCATTCAATAACATACGGTCCTTCCCATGCCGGCTTCATATGCGAAGGAACCAGATAGATTCTCTTTAAGACGAGATCGCCTAGTTCGAAGGTTCGCAGACGGACCTTGGCGTTGTACAATCGGGCGACTCAACTTCGATGCGCAGCTGCCCTCAGAT
Source organism: Allium fistulosum (assembly GCA_030737815.1). NCBI lineage: Eukaryota > Viridiplantae > Streptophyta > Magnoliopsida > Asparagales > Amaryllidaceae > Allium > Allium fistulosum. Next base: position 1,037,913,644 of record CM060906.1, on the reverse strand, counting down.
CGGCTTCTTCACGCTTCTCATCTAGTAGATCGAGAGATTAAGCAAGTAATATAGCATTTGTCTTTGGATCATAGTATGTCACACGATGAGAAGGTACTTTTAGCTCGATCGGAATAACGGCCTCTGAACCATAAGAAAGAGAGAATGGAGTGTGGCCGGTCGCGGTCTTGTGGGTTGTTCGGTAAGCCCATAGAGCCATAGGAAGTTCATCGACCCACTTGCCCCCGACCTTTTCCAATCGTTTCTTCAGGATGGACTTTATAACTTTATTAACTGCTTCGACTTGTCCGTTTGCCTGAGGGTGTGCAACTGTAGAGAATTTCTTTTGGATGTGAAATCGTTTGCAGAAATCTTTGAATTCAGTACTATCAAATTGGGTCCCGTTGTCCGTGATAATGGTGTGTGGGAGACCGAATCGACAGATGATGTTACGAACCACAAAGTTGATTACTTTCTTCGTTGTAATGGTAGCGAGAGCTTCGGCTTCAACCCACTTTGTAAAGTAATCAACTGCGACGATGGCGTACTTTGCACCACCTTTTGCCAGAGGTAGAGCACCGATGATGTCGATGCCCCACATTGCGAACGGCCATGGGCTGACCATCTGCGTTATCTCAGTACGAGGAGCTCTAGGAATTCGGGCATATTTCTGGCACCTATCACATTTCTTTGCATAGTCCAATGCATCACGATTCATGGTAGGCCAGTAATATCCGTAGCAAAGTATTTTCTTGGCAAGTGATTGCCCCCCGGTGTGATCGCCACATTCTCCCTCATGCACATCGTGCAACACTTGTTTGATTTCATCGTGAGCGATACACCAGAGTAGGGGAACTGAGTACCCCCTTCTGTACATGAGCCCATCCTGGATGGTAAACCTTGAGGCCTTTCGAGGGACTTGTCTCTTCTCACTCCTGCGTTCCGGCAAGGTCCCGTGCTCAATGTAATTTCTGAGTGGGGTCATCCATGAATCCTTTTCGAGAACGATTTCGCATACCCGGTTTATTTCTGTCCGGTCGATACTTGAGGAAGATAGCGTTTCTACGGGAACGAGTCCCATTTGTTGAGCTTCACCCGTACTGGCTAGCTTTGCCAATGAATCGGCCTTCTGGTTGCGCTCCCGAGGTATGCAATAGATGGCGTAGTAATCGAACTGATTCAGTACTTCTTGAACTCGAGCTAAGTAAGCAACCAACCTCCGATCTCTTGCCTGATACTCTCCTCGTACTTGACACACAACCAATTGTGAATCACAGTAAACTTCCACAGCGATGGTTTTCAGATCTCTGGCGAGTTTCAAGCCGGCTAAGAGGGCTTCGTATTCGGCTTCATTATTGGTTGCATGAAAGTCAAACTTCAAAGCATAACATATAAATCGACCTTCGGGGGTTTCGAGTACAACACCAGCGCCCGAAGACCGGTCGTTTGATGCCCCATCAGTATACAGCTTCCAGACATATTCGGGGGATTCACTGGTGTCGGGCAAATCCTCTGGAACGTTGAATTCAGCTATGAAATCAGCGAGGACATGTCCTTGTATTGCTCGTCTTGGAGTGTAAGTAATATCAAACTGACTCAGTTCGATGTTCCACTTGAGTAGCCTACCAGACGTCTCAGACCGCGAAAGGACCTGTCGTAACGGCTGGTCGGTGTAAACAACAATGGGATGTGCTTGGAAATACGGTCGAAGTTTTCTTGATGCGATTACAAGGCAATAAGCCAACTTTTCTAGCTTTGGATAGTTCCTTTCAGCCCCAGTCAATCGTTTGCTGACGTAGTATACTGGCTTCTGTATCCAGTTTTCTTCTCGAACCAAGGCAGCGCTGATGGCGTTTTCTGATATCGCCAAGTATGCATACAACTTCTCATGATCAATAGGCTTTGACAGTATTGGTGGTGTGGTGTTGAACTAGTGCTTGGAAAGCGCCTTCACATTCCGTGGTCCATACAAAGTTTCGTTTCCCTTTTCGGATCAGATCGAAGAAGGGAATGCATTTGTCAGTGGACTTTGAAATGAACCTGCTCAATGCCGCTACCTTCCCATTGAGACTCTGGACTTGCTTTATAGTTTTGGGAGTTTCAAGATTTCTGATTGCCCAAATCTTTTCGGGATTGGCTTCGATTCCCCGGGCGTTAACGATGAACCCAAGGAACTTTCCGGATGCAACTCCAAAGTGACATTTCAGTGGGTTGAGCTTCATCTTGTATTCCCGGAGTATGTTGAACATAGTTTCCAGGTCCTTTACATGGTCGGTGGACAGTCGTGACTTCACAAGCATGTCGTCTACATATACTTCCATTGTTTTCCCGATTTGATTAGCAAACATCCGATTGACCAATCGTTGGTAAGTAGCCCCGGCGTTCTTGAGTCCGAACGACATAACCTTGTAACAGTAAAGTCCCAGATTGGTTACGAAGCTGGTATGTTCTTGATCGGGTAAATGCATTGGTATCTGATTGTAGCCAGAATACGCATCCATGAAGGATAAGAGTTCATGTCCAGCTGTCGAATCCACTAGCTGATCAATTCTAGGAAGCGGGAAACTGTCTTTGGGGCATGCTTTATTCAGATCGGAATAATCGACACACGTTCTCCATTTCCCGTTTGGCTTTCGGACGAGCACGGGATTTGACACCCATTCTGGATATAGCGCATTTCGAATGAATCCGCTTGCTTCAAGCTTTTCTACTTCTTCTTTAAGGGCGGCAGATCTCTCTGGATCCATACCGCGCCTTTTTTGTTTGACCGGGACATGTCGTGGGTCAATGTTCAGAGTGTGGCTCGCGATGTCCGGCGAGATCCCACACATATCAGAATGTGTCCAGGCAAATACGTCAAGATTTTCCCGTAGAAATTCAACCAATTCCTCCTGAGTTTGCTGGTTTAGCTGAGATCCAATCTTTATCATTTTCGAATCATCGTGATTGTCAATTGGGACATCAATCGTCAGTTCGGCCGAGGATGCTTGACTTTCTTTAGATTCTCCTTCGTCTTCAGTTTCTCTCGGGTCAAGATCCTTGAGGAATTGGCTGGTGTGCCCGGGCCCGGGCGTTAATTGTCAATTATCGACGAAACGGACGCATAGAGATTCCTCTATGCCTTTTCCTTTCTCCTTTCGCTGCGCGTCTCGCAGCTCAACAACATAACAGGCTCTGGCAGCAGCCTGATCTCCGTGAATGATTTCCTATTCCATGATTAGTGGGAAACTTTAAAGTCAAACACCACGAGGCGATGGCTATCCTGAATTCAGCGAGGGTCGGTCGGCCCAAGAAAGCATTGTAAGGGGAGTCTACGTCCAAAATAATGAACTGCAACATCCGTACTCTCCGACGTTCTCCGACTCCCAACTCTACTGGCACTTCCACCATTCCGGTGGGTATAGTAGCACTTCCGTTGAAGCCATGGACTCGAGATTGACAAGGCTTCAAGTCCGTGGCTTCCATTTTCATTTGATCATAAGCTCGCTTGAACAAAATATCCACAGAGCTCCCACTGTCAACTAAGATCCTCTTCATCCAAGCGGGACCTACTTGTGCCGAGATGACCAGTGGATCAATAGTGGGGGCTTCGACTTTATCAGCGTCTCTGTTTCTGAACATGATGTCATCTGTCATCGTCTTCTGTTGCTTGGCCGAAGCTCCTTCATCAAAGTTACTGCAACACTCGAAGTCCGCATGCCTGATAGAACTGGCATACGACTCCATTTCCTTCCAGCTTCGATCTGCTGGGTGAGGACCACCACTTATTGTATTTATGACCAACCTCCCATATGCACGAGCGGGTTCCTCCTGTCTCTCCTGATTCGGCACACGATTCTGATTTGATGGGCCCGCACCACCAGACTGCGGCGCCCGCACATACTGATCCAGCTTCCGCTCACGTATCAGTTTTTCAATGAGGTCTTGTAGGTGACGACACTCATTGGTGTTGTGGCCATAACTCTCATGGAATCTACAGAACTTTCCTGTCTGGATTTGTCTCTCAGTTGGCGGTTTTGGGGCAGGTTTCTTGTACTGCATGGTATTGCAGGTCTGCAAATACACATTTTCCAACGACGTGTTCAAGGGAGTGTAATTATCGTACATGGAAGCTCTACGCCGTGGACCGCGATTCTGATCGCGTTTTTTGTTCTGATTTCCATTGTCTCTCTGCTGACTCTGTTTATTTTGTACGTTCAACTGAATTTTCCCAGAACTATCTCCGGATTGCTTAACAGTGATGTTACTTTGTATTCCTTCGTTGTTGGGCCCTACGTCATCCTGCTTCCTAGACTGTTTCGCATCCTCCCTTCTTAGGAATTGGGCTGCCTTGGAATAGAAACGGTCCAATGACGCAGGTGGTTTTCCAGCTAACCAACTTCCGAACTCGAAATCGGCATCAATCCCCTTAGTCAGTGCCATCAGGATAGAGTTATCGTTGGGATTGCTTATTTCTGCACATGCAGCATGGAATCACTCCAAGTAACGTCTAAGTGTTTCTCCGGGAGCTTGCGTAACACTAGACAGAGTGTTAACGTCCTTAGGCCTAGCCACGTGCATACGGAATTGTTCGACAAACTTGGTGGCCATCTGGTCAAAGCTAGAGATGGATCGCGGTGGCAAACGAGTGAACCACATGGTAGCGATGCCCCTTGGGGAAATGGGGAAACTACGGCACTTTACTACGTCATCAGCTCTAGCAGCATTCATCAGCCATTCGTATTTCAGGACGTGTTGATTGGGATCAAAACTTCCTTCATAAACCGGCAAAGCTGGCATCCTGAAGTGCCGAGGTGGTTCAGTATATAATACGTCATCGGTGAAAGGGGTATGACTCCGGGAGATTCCCCAGTCGTCATTACTGAGACCCTGACTTTCATGGATCATTTGACGAATCATCGTTGGTATATCCGGCGTTCGGATGCTGGGAGCATGCTGTGCCAAGGTGTGCTCGGGTTCCACAGCGCGAGTCTGGACCGGACGCGGTCGACGGTCCGTGCCTCGCCTCCTTGGTTCAACATCCTCATGGACATAAGGCTCAGGAGTCTGCTCTCATTAGTTACATTGAGGATCAACTTAGTTTCTAGCATCACCTCCTCGTCCGGCAGTGGTGGTAGTAGCAATGTTGCCGGTAACATGGTAAGGAGCAGCACCTCCCCGAGACGAAGGTTCTGTACGGAGACTAGCGGATGGTCCAGTTCTAGGTTGCCCAAGGTTTGAAGCAGGTTGGTGTCCCGTGGCTTGGGTGTAGCTCACGCCTAGCCGTGGGCGTGTGGATCTGGTTTGGCCATCAGAGAAGGCTGAACTCTTCGTGGAAGAATAAGAACCTTGGTCTCTTCTGGATCTTCTTCGCCTTTGGCGATTTAGTTGGTTAGTCAACTCTGTGTTGGCGCGCAGTTGTTCAGTGAGCTGCTGTCGACTTTGGGTCAACTCTTGAAGCAATGTCTGAAATTCTTGTCTAGTGATTGGACCTGATGTATCTGAAGGTCCTGTAGCATTTTGGTTGGATGGAGGTGATTGCACGGGATTTTGTCGGTCCCGTGCTCCTTATTCAGCAGCTGCAGAAGTGGTACGTGTGCTTACCATAATGAATTGATGAAGTCCTTTCCTAGATCTGATTGCAAATCCGAATAGAATGGAAGGGCTTCGAAGTTCTAGATCTGGATCTTCTTCTTAGATTTATGCAATCCAATATAGATAGGAGTTCCAAAGAGCAGGAGAAAATTTGGGTTTTTTCTCAGTGAAAGCACCAAAATGTTTGCGCCAAAAATGGTCACAAACACCCAATTGTCGATGAAAGCACCAGTTCACAATCACATATCACAAAAATAAGCAGATAAAAAGAAGAAAAGGTAAAAGAGACACGAAATTTTTATAGTGGTTTGGCGAAATCTATGGCCTACATCCACTTTATCATTTATTTATCACTTGTAGTTTCATATTACAAGAGATTTTGAGGAGGAGAGGAGAAGTCACATTTTCTGTTTCAGTCCCTTTTTCTTTTGCAATGTTAGGTGTATTTATAGCTGTAAGCCTTGACCCAGTGTTGGTGTTGAATTGTAGTGACTCTGACTAGGATGATATTAATTGCACCATAATCTTCTTATTTAAGGTAAGGATAAAGGGAATTAAGAAATATTTGATATGGAAATGGTTGGCATTAATTAGTAATAAATAAGTAGGTTATCATGGCATTTATTGGGCATTAAATCCGGCTTTGATGGGTAATGAATTGGTATTTATGGTGGAGATATGGCTGGTTTTTATTAATTATTTGATGTAATAAATGCTAGGAAATCAGGAAGTAAATCTTTAATTTTTCTTAAGGATGGTGACTAATTTGCTGGATAACAGGGTGTTTAAGCGATATTTCCCTATCATGGCAAAATATCCTAGCATCGTATTTACTTAATCAATCCATACCCAACATAATTACGAACCCTACGAAATCAAACACCACTATAACAAATTGGACCTTTAACAGCGTTTAAAAAACGCTATAAAATCTTTTAACAGCGTTTTTGACTACGCTGTGTAACGACATGCCATTATAGGTCAGAAACATACCACAACAATTGTTGAAACGCCGTAAAAATATGTTTTAATAGCGTTTGACAGATGTTATTGAAATAATTTATAGCATTTGTGTTGGTGAGCTAAATCACTTTTCTTAGCGTTCGACTTCTCCTATCAATTATATTTGATAGCGGTTATCCCCCGCTAAAATAACTTTTTAACAGCGTTTCTGTCGTTGCCATGATATTTTTTATAGCGTTTTTTGTGTTGCTATGGGTGTTATATATAGCGGTTTTATGTGTTGTTGTGAACCCTTTTTATAGCTTTTTAATATGCTGTTGAAATTTTTCACAGCGTTTTTTCAATGCTGTTGATCATTTTCATAACGTTTTGAAAACGCTATTACCTGGGATATGTGCATTTCCCCATATGTAGGTTTCGGTTCTATATAGTCACAATTTATATACAACGCAGTAATAAAAACACATACATTTCATAATCTAGTGTATTATATTAATCACACATTTCATAATCAACATATTATATTAATCACACATCTCATAATCAACATGTAATGTTATATAACAAACATATGCGATATCCTTTCATCAAAACATGTATTATACGTCTATAATATTTTACAATATAGAATAAGTAGCAGCCAGTGACCAAAAATAATAATACATACAAGCATACAAATCAAAATGTAGTTCTCCATCAAAAGTAACTTCGAATCCACAACTTGTTGCGGTATGTTAGTACTTTTTTGAATCAAAGATATCAATCCACCTGTAAAGAAAAATTCTTTAGTTGTACATACTTTAAGTCACTATAAATAAAACTATGAAGTATGAATTATGTTTCATTTAAGACAATTTATTAACATTACATAAGACCTACTGTTTTCAAGAGATGAAACATTATTCGCTGACTTGATCATTTAATTACGGAGAGATATATTTTAAAATGCTATATTTCTCCCGTTCCTTATTATCCAGGAAGTTCCTTCAGTTGACATGTATAATATGCATTATTCATAATTACCAGCATTTTATCACTAAAGTTCAAAAAATTTCATTACATAGGTGTTCCAAAAGCAAACCATCAAATTTTATATCAACTTACGATATTTCAGGGGCTAGTGTCAATCCATCAAATTTTATAAAAATATACCAAAATAAATAAATATAACAGTAGGGTTATAACAAAACCTGCCAGTTGCAATAAAGCGTTGATTATCTTTGATACCATCAAAATACTGAACTAGTGATGGCTGAAGAGAAGACATCAGCTGCATAACTTTAAAAATCATTAGAACTAGAAGTAACCAATTTGTGATTCAAATGTATTCATACAAATACATTATGTATCTAAAGTTTATGCATAAATCAAATTCCAAAGTAACGCCAATGTGCACTGATTGCAATAATATACATTAACATGCTCGCAAGAGTATATAATAAGTCAGTAACCAACACTGAATTCAGACAAGTAACCTAATAGACGATAGTTGATGCAATATCCAATCAACTAAAACATCACTTAGGTAAATTTGGTTTACTAGATAAAAATAAAATAGGTCAATTCATTATATAGTGTCAGATTTGATTTTTTTTGCACTAAAACCATAAATTGTTACTGCAATATTCTATTTAAAACTTTCAATTCTCCTTCTACAACCCCACCAAAGTTTCTTAGCCTCTTCTTCCTTGTTCACTTTACAAATTGAATCCACTGTTTTCATTTAAATGTGACTTTTAACGAAAAGATAAATATTTTCAGTTTACTAAAATTGTTCAGTAAATTTATTGCTAAACGTTTCAAATTCAAACTTTAATTTCTATTTAGGTAGCGGTGGACAAAAAGCAGTTATCTACAAATATGAGTTACTAAAACTATTCAAATCCTATAATAATCTCTTAAGTCATTCATATTTCAATATAACACCGTAAAATTTCAAACTTTAGTTACAACAATTACTTGAAACCAAATTGTATTCATCACAGCTGCTCATATCAATATTTTCATGTAATTTTAATAATTCAAATGAAGGAAAGAGAAGTTGAAGGTTAGATATGTCAAAAATGAGGTTTGCAAGGAGATTTATTGAGTTTAAATTATATGTTTTATAAAAAGGAGCGTGTAAGGAGGTTAATGGATTTCCAATATGATTTCCTTTACTTATCGTGTTTACATCTTATGTTTTTCTGGCAATATTTTTTACATATGTTCATATACATTCTCAAACTTATAACATATTATGCAAAACATTATTTTCTCAAAAGCTGAGAACTCATAGGTACTCCCCCACAGTTAGAGGTCAGATCGTACAAACAAGATGTTAGGACTTAGGATTATAGTTTCCTATTAGAGTATCATAGAATTTTAGTACTTGGTCCACATAATCAAAATGGAGAAAAGAGATTAATTAGATAGTAAGCTTACTTTATCGGCAAAAGTATCATATGCTTGCTCCGAAAAATATGCTAATGTCATCCCAGAATCTATGATAGCTTCATGTGTGGGTGAAGTTGTAAATATTGAGGAATCCATATTCACTTACTGACCATTTATAGCAATACTTTGAAGATTCAAATTATAATGTGGTCTGAAAATATACGAGAATAATAAAATCAACAGTGAAAAAATAATATTCATTTCATGCCTCAATATATTTATGTAATGAGTTACAAATCACAATAAACTAAAAGTTGCATGATAGCAATTATTTTATCACCCAAAGGAAAAAAATGGAAGTTCTCTAAGTTTAGAAGGAAGCTTTTATCACTCAACACAGATCAAGTGAACTGGTACTGAATATACTCATGTATATAATTTTACGGCGTATCTTTCTAATAATTATAACTTCTAGATGACCTAAAGCTTGTATCAGTATTATTGTGAAATGAAGCTGGTAATCGGTTGCTAATAAAGTCCCTATAATTTCACTTACTTCAGACATCTATGTCTGTGCCTGCTCATCTAAACACTCCCTGACAGTAAAATGCTTTGTGAATGACATCACTAATAATGATATTGATTGATATACAACATTTAAGAAACACCAAATGTTCACAAAGAATATGATTTATGTATTAAATTAAAATACTTAGGTGAATGGCACAAGTGGGGTGTAAACAATCCCAGGTTCCACGATTACTCCTAAAACTAATATCCCTTCACCATTACTAGATCATTTTTAGCTAGGTGAAAACACTTTTTGAGCAACTCCGGCGGATGAGAGTTGCAAAATAACTGATAGTTCATGTTGTCCAAATCCAAATATGCTACCAATTGCTCTATCCAGTTTCATAAGATCACTAGATTGTAAATTGTTGCATATGTTTCAACGAAAACCCAATTGACACTTGCTAGATTTTGACAATGAAAATTGCTAGCCTTAGAAATTGTCAAAATCAAAATTAATAATAGAGACTTCAATATAAGTAAATTATAGAGAAATATAAATATAGACAACTAAATGTAAAATAAATTACGAAAGATAAGGAGAAGCTTGGAAATATTAAGAATTAAGGAAAGACATCGAAATTCTTATGTTTTACAATTATTTAATTAGTAACTTAGTAAATGATTATATAAGATTAAAATTTTATTAATATTTCAATTTATGACTATAAAAAATTTAAGGACCCAAATATTGTAGACTATTTAATAAATTAGTAGATTATTTAATAGTAGATAATATAGATTATTGATTTTTGTTAACATTTTAATATGTAAAAGGTAAAATTAAAAATTGAGCCTTGAATGTAAACTATTATAGAAAGTTATAAGATATAAATACTTAAATGTACAATTAGTTGAGAGAATAACCAAAAGCCTGAAAATTTCTAAAATTATGGGGAGGTATAGAAATTCTTCTATTTTAATATATAAAACATATTACATTATAATATTTACCTTTCCCAATATAACAATTTATCAGCATAAGCTTACACTAAACAAATTTTTTTTTATAAAACCAATTGTAACAATGAAAATATAAAATGATAACATCTCGTATAAAAAGTTCAGTTCTCAAATTAAGAAGCTTTACATTTTAGTAATTTGTTAAATACATAAAACACAATCATTATGGTTAGATTTTGGATCCAAACTACTACTATTAATAGCTTAGGAAACAACTATTTAGGAAAAAAGTGGCATTTGAAAAAAAAAACGAAGTATTAGTTTTTGCAAACTTAGTTATTATACTATGGATTTTAAGTTTCTATTCTCACATTTGAATTGACTTTGAATATGAAGCTTGTTTGAAAAGCATTTTTGAAAATTTGAAAGAAAAATATACGACTATGCTTTTTGTACATATAATAGATAAGTGATTGTATTCATGTTGCACTCCATGGAGTAGATAAGTCGGTGTCAAGGTCTTCAAAGAGAAGTCAAAGCATGTATGATTTGAAATTAGTTAGCTACAAACTGAAGAAAGTACCTGGGTTTTGACAGGTAAAGAGAGTAAAAAGTAAAATAATAAGGCAAAAGAGTGTAATTGCTCAAAGATAAGTACAAAAAACCTTGGTTTCAAAATTCACAATGGATAAGGTTTTGATGCATAAAGTGATTAGGTGTGATAATGAAGAAAGAAGAAAATAAATTGATCTATACCAAAAGAGTGATTTTGTTACTCAATTTGCATAATTTATATATGTGAAGTTATGATAACATTACAAATCCATGGTAATGCTAACCAAAAGCTAAGTAGTTTACGCAAAAAAGAGCAAGGACCGTACCATACACTTTCCTATGTGTCTTGAGCATCGCTTATTTGTGTTTTCAGTATATATTTCAACATTTTACAAATATTATTAAAATTGGATTTTGAACAATCAAATACTACAAATTCATGAAATAGTAACAACAAATCATCACATTATTGTTCTAATACTATTTTTATAACTTAATTTCAGAAAGAAACTAAAATTAATTATAAGGATGTAGCCAAAATTTCTCAACATTAATTCAGTTTAATCCCAATGAACAATTTCCTTTTTTTTTAAATGGTAAGTTTACAAAATTGAGAAAATAAAGTCTAGTCCTCTTTTTTTCTATGATTCACATTAAAAAATTAAAAAACATATATGGCACTAGAAGAAAATCAGCATTTTTTGCTGTCAAATTACTTAAAATTTTCCTTTTTATGATTTTAATTTTCTATTGGTATAAATACTAAAATAGATCCGTTGCTTTGATGAAGGGTTTCATTTTTTTTAATTTTCTAATTGTTCCAAACTCTCAGAAGTCGCATTAATCAAATTTACTAAAAAGAATTAGAAAGGTAGAAAAAAACCTTTATTTTCATTTTTGATTTCGGGGACAACTCTAATCTATCAATTTACCATTATTAGATTCAAAGTCCCCATTTACTAGGAAGAAAGGTACTAAAGTTAATTTTGGTAATCAAAAGCAAAAAAGCAATTATTTACCACTTACCAACCACCCTTCAACAGGATCTACTTCTTCTAAACCATATTACAATCAAACATGCATTTAGTTCGTATTAGGGTTTTTTTAGCCCTTTAAAATCTTTCAGTATAAAAATAGGGAATCCCCACAGAAGCTAGAAATATTTTTCTCTTACACTTTTGCATAATTTACATTAACTTTGTATTCATTTTCTTTTACAAAAATAATCAAATTCCAACCATTAATTATTCTTAGGAATTTACAGAGTAGGCATTGATCTTAGGTATTTTTGAAATAAAGACAAAAGGGTAACATAATTATGTAAGGTCAATAAAAGTATTCATTGACATGAAATAAGCACTGTTTCCATAAATCAGTTTTTGGCTATTCATGCTTATCTCCAATGCCAGAAAGAATATAAAAAGGGTAAGCAGGTCAAACCAATTTCTAACAGTTGTATTAAACATTAATTCAGATACGAGAAAATAAGAATGATCGGCTAAGCGAGCAACGGAATTTTGCGGCCTTGCATGGAAATAGAAAAATTAAAGTGGGTTAACAGTAAATTCATGACTATTGAGTGAAATGATGAAATCAAAATAGGATCTGGTAAAATGGGCCACAGACGATGCCACTATACTATAGATCTGAATATTCATAATCCAAAAAAACAAACAGAGATTCATTACTCTTGCAAAAATAAAAGCCAAATGGGGTATAGATCAGTTCATCTCATGAATTAGTTGATCTTAGCTTTTGAAATAGTTAGTTTATGAGAATATGGGTTTGGATCATTATGTTTATTTTCAATTGTTTGGTTGCTAAATTAACATACAAACAATGGAAAAGATGAATAACTAATGCATCAAACATGTCAGCTTATACAGCCACCAGGCCTTTTAATGGACAATGGTCAAGGCTCTGTAAAAACCATATCGCCAAACATTATTATCACTAACTAACTAACATTAAGAAAAATTCTTATAAGTGAAAACATGGTTACTGTAGTCAATGGAAGAATGAAAAAAAATACTGTTAACACTTAACATCATCTATGTTAATGATAATGCACTAATCTTCATCGCACAAATATCTGTTTGGGTGAGAACTCGTTTTCATTATGAATACTAAAGGCAGTCCTGTCGACTATAGACTTATGAGTGTTGGTAATAAGGTATATACTACCAGATCATAGCTTAACTTAGCAACTGGAAAAAATTTGAAATCAAAATATTGGTTAAAATAGAAGCATGCACAATGTATAGAGAAAAACACAAAAGGTTAAAAAAAACACTAGCTTTAGGTTAGTGTACCCAAATATAAGAGAAAAAGCATTTACCCAAAGTGGCAAGTGAAGCTTGTCTACGACTTCATTATCTCTACAATTATAATGGTTAACTTAGCTCTAAATAGTACAAAAGAGACTTTGCAGTAATAAAGTCACAAAAAGTTATAGGAGAAAATAAATCGATATTCATTTAGAAAAAAAGCTTTAGTAGACATCAGAAACTATGTAAATATTCAGGAAGGACTATAGGTTAATTCTACTTCAAGAAAAAAATGTTACATGATAGACTCTACTCCATGCACTTACAGAGCTATTTTGGTTAATGAGGAAGGTTAAGCGAGAACTTTTTTTTTGCAATTTCTATTCAACGAAAGAAATAATACCCTTTAGGGAATCCAAACCTTTTGCATAGTTGATGCATCTACCAAAATGAATCAATCATCCATAGTACAGAGAAGGCCTAACTCATCTTGAAATCTCAAAAAATACTATAGCAAAATAATTCAGACTTGAATTACCAAATCAAGATCAAATTTGTTGAGAAATACAATTAATATAAAGATTAAAATGTAATATACATAGAGGTTAAGACATAACTTACCAACCAAATCAATAGAGGAGAGGGAATGAGTGAGCGAATTAGCAGTTTGGTTGCAAGACGCGACTGATTTCTTCTATAGGAGAGTAAGAAGATAGTCAAATAGAGATAATAAGGCATAATAAAAAGTTAAAATTAGAATTGCACATACCTGGAACCATAAAACAAAAGTTGAGATAGCCTAAGTAGAAAATGGAAATTGAAGAAATGAAATTATTGGGTTTTAGGGTTTTGCAAGTAGAACGAGGAGTGGTCTGGATTCCATCAAACTAAAAGTAGAAATGAGATCTAGGGGAGAAGATAATGTGCAGTGACAAATTGATTTCACGAGATCTCAAGAAAGGAAAAAAAAATAGGATCTATCTGTTTTGGGAGGAAGATATTTATTTTAGGGTAAGAATGAAAATAGAAAACGAATATGCAAAAAGAAGCGCCAATATAAAAATTAAGACCGCCTAAGTGTTTATTTATCTAAATGTTATATCTTTGTCAACTATACATATATATTTTTTATATCACAACACGTATGGATGAAATGCTGTGTTGGACCGCTGTATAATGATAATTTTCTTGTAGTGCACATGCAAACTGCAAACAAAGGTATGACCTAACAACTCAAACTCTAATTGGTCACATTTCATCCCAAGTGTCGCATACCCTCCTATCGGATTTGCAACCCTTAAGGAAGTAACTAGATATGAGGGTTCTAGGTTAAGCTTATCTACCAAACAATGAGATATAAAAGAATGCGATGCAGCAGTATCAAACAGAACTCTAACCGACATACCATGAATCAAAAGCGTACCTCCCAACACCGCTTTTCCTTTCTCATGTGCCGTCGGTCTCGAGGTAGTTGGTTCCAATGCAAACACTTTGCCTTTCCCATCCTTGGCTGGCTCCTTTCACTGGTTCATATAGTGCCCAATCTGATCACAGTTGAAACACTTTATTCCTTTCTTCTCAGCAGCTTCCTTTCCCTTGCCTGTTCGGCGCTCATGGGCATAGTGTCCTTTCTTGTCACACTTGTAACATACCACTTTTGGCTTTCCCTTCTTAGTAGCTTCAACCTTCTGAGCTCTTTTCTTATGGAAAAACTTCCTCTTCTGACTCTGCCCTCCTTGAGCTTCCTCGGCCTTATTTCTTTCAAGAAAAGCTTGCATCTCTTCATTCCTCAAGGCCATCTCAACAACAACATCACATGGATCCCTAATATGCGGTAACATGGCCTTAGCGAGCTCAGGCTTCAACCCACTGATGAACTTCTCATTCCTCTTAATCACAGTATCAACCGTAGCATAGCCATATCTCGCTAGCTCCTCAAACCTCATCGCGTACTCGAGCACAGTCATATCCCCCTGCTTCAAATCAGCAAACTTCTTGAGCAGAGTGGACTTAGCAATCTCTGACATAAACCTTTCCTCGAACCTCCTACTGAACTCAGCCCAAGTCATATTCTCCTCATTGATTCCAACTGTCACACTGTTCTACCAATACAGTGCTGCCCCTTGTAGCTATCTAGAGGCAAGTCTCCTTTTCTGCTTATCTTGAGCCCTAAGTCAGTGAAAATCCTCTCGCAATGAAGTAGCCAATTCTCTACTTCGATTGTGTCTTCAGTACCAATAAACGGCTTTCCTCCCAGCCGAGCATAATCTCTACTCAGAATAGCATAGTTATTCACCACTGGACTTATTGGTTCCCTCCTCCAGCATTTCCTCCAACTACTCCAGCATCCATTCCTTCCTGCATCATGTTGACAAAGAACTAATACATTGCTCCCATGTCTAATTGCTTGACTCCAGCACCCACATTTGCTGCTTGTGCCTGACCTTGGCTCCTCATCGTATTTGGTCTAGCATTTCCATTTGTTGTGGTGCTTCCCCCACCAAGGTTAACTCTTCCACTTCTAGCATCCATATCTGCATTCGAGCCTTCGTAAGATAAAGAAGAATAGCCTAAGAGAGATGGGAGAATAGAGATAAAGCGTATACTTATATATATAGAAAATACAAGTACGTTACTATAGCGTTATTCCATACCCCGATCTTAGTCCAATTCCTTAGGATTATGTTTTCAAAAATCATTTTAGTTTAAAGTTTTTCATAAACCTATGCTTTGATACCAAGTTGTAACATCTCCTATCTTGAGGCCCAAAGCTAAGCGCTACAGATGCTGCAGTCATCTATAGTATTAACTTCCGGCGACGAAATATGGTATTGTTAATGGTATCCATAATATCAGAAGCACATGAATATGAAACAAAATTACAAATTTCAAAAACAACTTTTCTGATTACATTTCACAAAACATGTTTCATATTCCATTACATAATCCCAAACATTTCCCAGGCATTGATCAAATATACTATTATTACAAAATATGCCAAGAGCGACATATGAAGATGCCCCCTTGGATGACCAGAGTACTATATAGACAAAAACTGTCTTAATACATCACAACGAAAATAAAATATAATAACTCCTAAATAGCTAACTTCAGACTCTTGCTCGTCTCCGAAAGCTTTATTCGTCCACCTACTAAACCTGAAAAACCCTAACTCTCAATCTACTCAAATCAATTTTGAGCACCCGAGAGTTTAAGGGGAAAACATAAACTTTGAGTCAAACATAAAGCCTAGTATGAATAATATTATACATCTCAGATTTGATATTAAGTGAGACCACGGCGCTTAGCGGAATGAGTTTCCCCTCACTAATATCCTTTTAAAAATTTCTTTTGCAGATCTAAATCTTGCAACCAAATTGGTTAAAACAATAATATCAATATCATGTATGCATACAAATCAGGTAATAAATGGACTATCTGTCCTAACACTATAGTTTTGTTTGCCTAACTACTAACCTTTGGCTGACTCGGGCCTACCAGACAAAATAAACAAATAATCTAACACCTGTTAGACAAACTTCTGGATGGTTTGTCCTTAACTTACTTCTCTAAGGGTCACCTGATCCTAATGGTTTTTCGGACTCACTGATAAACTATTCTCCTTCCTTGTACATATATTTCTTTCTGTATGTAACCATCATTTAAGTCTTACCTGTGACTAAGCCTTACACACTGGAATTTTGGACTAAATTAGCTAGGGGCTACAGCTAATGTATAGGGCACGACCCTATACTAGTTCCATCTAGTATACAAAGATCTGAGTCATTTTACTTAGGGTTAACTAGCCTTTAAATTTTCCTTGGAAACCTTTCAAATTGATTTAATCCCTTTAAATCATACTTAAACAAGGAATCATATTATTTGCTTTACTTAAATCTATTTGCCATGATATATGCTTTACTCAAAACATTGTTGATGAAAACATTCAAAACCTTTATTTAAGCCTTTAAACAATTCTCTTTCGAAACCATTGAAAGTACCCCTTTCGAAACCATTGAAAGTACCCCTTTCGATACAAGTAAACTACTTTACTTTATAACCTTAAACCGAAAGGCCAAAACATATCTTTCGAAACCATTTACCATAGTCCTTTCGAAAACATTGAAAACAACTCTTTCAAAAGCTTTATAAACCTTAGACATCCTCTTTTAAAACACTTTAAACTTGCCTTTCGAAAACATTGGAAACCTTCTATTTAAACACTAAGGTAAACCTTTCGAAAACATTAGGGAATAACCTCTTCGAAACCTTTATCATATACCTTTGGAAAATACTAGGGAACCTCCCATTCGAAACCTTTATTAGTTACCTTTCAAAAACATTGAAGTACACTACTTAAAACAAACCTTTAGAAAGCATTGGGTTCAAGTTAAAATATGTGGAAGCAACCTTTTGAAACCATCTGAAACAATTCCTTTCGAAAACTTTGGGTTTAACTTTCAAAACATCAAAAGGGTCTTAAAACAACTAAGTCGAAAGCAATTTCCTAAGTAAAAGAAGTGGATGGTGTCGAAATCAATCCCTTCGAAAGCATTGGAGAAGCAGCTCTAATTTAAAACAAAGGAACCCTTTCGAAGGCACTGCTTCGAAAGGTAAAGGGCGACAATTTGGGGTTTCGACCCCCTCGAAAGCAATCTCTTAAAACAAAGGCGCAACCTCTTTTGAAACCTCTTTCCTTTGAAACCATTTGACCAACTCGAAAGCTATCTAAGTCGAAAGCATTCTTTTTGAAAGCAAAGCAGGCACATTTCCTTTTAAAAGCAAAACAAGGCTTCGACCCCTTTGGAACCACTGTTTCGAGTCTATACCTTTCGCCTATCTCTAATCCACCACGTACCAAGTATTTGATACCATGTGTATTGGTTTCGAATTGGTTGGAGGCTGAAGCACCTAGTCGAAAGGTAGGTGCCGAAAGTTGGGAAACAACAAAAGTATGGTTAAAACTGAATTTTAACTTTAAAAAGCAATTCTTTTCAACTAACCTGCTTTGTTTGTCAACATATGAATGGTTGCTAATTTCTTTTCCAAATTCTTTTCTAAAAGAGCTGCCAAAGTTTCAGATGTAAATAATTTAAAATATTTACAAAATGCCCCTTCTCCTTTTATAAATATATAAAACATTTAAGTCTCATTCCTTAAATAATTTTATATACTTATTAAAACACTTAGGAAAATTCTACAAAAATTCCTATAAATCACTTTTAATATGTTTTCTAACATATATAAAATTTTGACCCAAAGCTAATATAAAATAGCTATAATTAATTTTAAACCCAATTAACCATTTTCTTCACTAGAATAATAATAATAAATCCACATTAATTAAAAAAATTGTGAAATTTGAAACCCATCTCTAAAATATCATTTCTGACCATATATTAAAATCGCAAGGCATTTTGACGCAACGGATTAATAAAAAACAATGTAGATCGATGAAAGTAGCGATCGATGGATTGGAAGATACTGAAATGCCCGAATTCGTTGATCCGAAGATACCGAATTCTAGCTATCCCGAACTCGTTGATCGCGCACGATACCGGGTTCAAAGATCTGCGATTCTTCACACGTTGATCTAGCGCACTAGATTCCGTGAATCGGCTTCTGTAGTCGTTGAATCGAGCGCACTCGATTATCCGAAAGAGAAGATAGGAGATTACACTCGACTACCAATTTGGTGAAAGCACAAAGCTAACAAAACAAGAGTTTTATTTCAAATCAACTAAACTATTACAAATGACCAAACATGCCTATTTATAGGCTACAACTCAACACGCCAAAAACAAAACAAAATATCAAACACTTAGGTCGTGAACGACCTACGACCTAAAAATGGTGCGACCTAAAAACCCAGCGACTTAGTATAGGTCGTTGACGACCTAACATATCACATTACAACCCAACCACATCTTACAAACCAACATACAATACAACATAACGACTTTACAACACTTAGGTCGTACACGACTTATAACCTGCGACCTAAAACATCAGTTACAACAGATAAACGACTTAGCAAATGAACGGCATCCAGAGCTTCGCGACCTAAGAATGAACGGCATCCCCCATCAGCGACCTAAAATAAAGCGGCTTCAGAAACTGCGCGACCTAAGTCTTTGCGACCTAAGGCTTCACGACCTAAGTCTTCACGACCTAAGTCCTCGCGATTTAATGCCTTGCGACCTATAACGAACGACCTATCTCTCTTCATCTTCTCGCGACCTAACTTAGGTCATAACATATCTCTGCGACCTAAAGGGTGTCTTAACTCGATAGCTCGCGATTCTCCACTAGGTCGCTGGAGCGACTTAAAAGCCTTGTTAGGTCGTGCGCGACCTAACACTTCCGTTGCTTCCGTTTTTTCACTGTGTAGCTTTGTTATCTCGCTAGGTCGCGGCTTCGTTAGGTTGTAACTCGTTAGCGACTTATGGCATAATCCAAGCGCTACATCCTGTTTCACTTTAGGTCGTACCTTCTCCACGCGACCTATCTGCTCGTTAGGTCGTAGTAACCAGTTAGGTCGTACAGGATCTATCAATTCCTTAGGTCGTACACAACCTAAGACTTCAACCTGGGCTGCATCATCCTCCCCTGGTTGAGAGAAATTCGTCCTCGAATTTGCATCTTCCTCCTCCGTAGCACACTCATTCCCATGGTACGAAACTAAGTGTTTGACGTTAAACACATCAAAAGTATGGACATTATCCGGCAATTCCAATTGATATGCGTTCTCATTGATTTTCTTCAAAATTTTTACTGGTCCAATTTTCCGTGCTTTCAATTTATTGTATGTTCCCACCGAAAAACGATCCTTTGTTAACACTGCATAAACCCAATCACCTTTATTAAATTCAACACTCCTTCGCTTCAGATCTGCAGAACGTTTGTACTTCTCATTCGCCTTTTCCAATCGTTCTTGAACGATTCTATGACACTCTGTCAATCCTTCAACAAAATCTACAGCTCGTTTGACTGTCTTCTTTGGTTGTGGTATGACTGTTAACTCCAACGGCCCCTTTGGCAAACTAGAATATACAATCTGGAATGGACTGAAACCCGTACTACGGTTCACTGCATGATTATGAGCAAACTCCGCTTGACATAACTTCACATCCCAACTCTTCAGATTGTCTTGCACAAGACATCTCAACTAATTTCCCAATGATCTGTTCACAACCTCGGTCTGTCCATCCGTTTGCGGATGATAAGTGCTGCTAAAGTTCAACTTCGTTCCCACCATCTTCCATAAACTTAACCAAAAATAACTCAGGAAACGAGTATCCCTATCCGACACAATAGATTCTGGCAATCCATGAAGTCGATATATCTCCTTGAAAAATAATTGAGCAACATGAACAGCATCCGCCGTCTTCTTACAAGCAATAAAATGTGCCATTTTCGAAAATCGGTCCACCACCACATAAATGGAATCATTACCACGCTGCGTTCTCGGCAACCCCAACACAAAGTCCATACTCACATCAACCCATGGTTTAGTTGGTACAGGTAACGACATATACAATCCAGCATTAGTCGCAGTTCCTTTCGAAACCTGACAGATATGACATCGTTCCACAAACCTTTCCACTTCTTTCCTCATTGATGGCCAAAAGTAAGACTGTGAAATCAACTGCAATGTACGATCTCTCCCAACATGTCCTTCTTCATGTAGCACTTTTACAATCTTCATTCTCAAACTACAATCAGGTATGCATAATCGATTTCCTTTGAACAGAAAACCATCTACCATCACGAACTCATCCGTCTCCCCATTCTTGACTTTATCAACAAACTTTGCAAAGTAAGGATCTTCGTCAAATAATTCTGGTAACACATCGAACCCCATCACTTCAGCCTTCATTGTTGTTAGCAAATGATTCCTTCTACTCAAAGCATCAGCCACACGATTCGTCACCCCTGACTTGTGTTTAACAACAAAAGTAAACTGTTGCAGATATGCAATCCACGATGCATGTCTCGCTGAAATCTTGTCTTGCCCTTGTAAATACTTCAATGCCTCATGATCAATGTAAAGAACAAACTCTTTCTGAAATAGATAGTCTCTCCAATGTTTAATAGCTTGCACAATAGCATAAAATTCCACGTCATATGTACTATATCTCATCTTTGCTCCCGATAGCTTCTTGCTAAAATATGCAATAGGACATCCCCTCTGGCTCAACACTCCTCCAATCCCAACCTTGGATGCATCAGTATGTAGTTCAAACACTAACTGAAAATTTGGTAGCACTAGAATTGGTGCAAACATCAGCAACTCCTTGATCTTCCCAAAAGCATCCCCTGCTTCCTTTGACCATGCAAACTGTTTACCCTTCATACAATCTGTAACAGGCGCCATCACACTACTAAAGTGTGGAATAAACCTTCGATAAAATGAAGCCAACCCGTGAAAACTACGAACTTCCGTTATCGTCTTGGGTTGCGGCCAATCTCTGATAGCTTCAACTTTACATTGGTCAACCTGTATTCCTTCTTCCGACACAACATACCCCAGAAATAAAACACTCCTCGCCATAAAAACACACTTCTTTGTAGCAGCATAGAATTGTTCTTCACGAAGAATAATTAACACTTTCTTCAAATGCCAAACATGCTCTTCTGTACTAGCACTGTAGATCAGAATATCATCAAAGTAAACCACCACAAATTTCTCAATGTATGGCCTGAAAATTTGGTTCATCAGCCTCATGAATGTACTTGGTGCATTCGATAGACCAAACGGCATTACCAGCCATTCATACAATCCTTCCCTCGTCTTGAACGCTGTCTTCCATTCGTCCCCTGGTCTAATGCGAATCTGATGATAATCGCTCTTCAAGTCAATCTTAGAAAAGATTACAGACCCACTAATTTGATCTAACAGATCATCAAGCCTCGGCATCGGAAATCTGTATCTGACTGTGATCTTATTCAATGCTCTACTATCTGTGCACATCCTCCACGTTCCATCCTTTTTGGGTACCAATAACGCTGGTACAACACAAGGACTTAAACTCTCCTGCACACGCCCCTGTTCAAGCAATTCTTCCACTTTCCTTCGCAACTCTTCATGTTCCTTCGGACTCATTCGATAGTGTGGTCTGTGAGGTAACATAGCTCTTGGAACAAGATCAATTTGATGTTGAATGTCCCTCAACGGTGGTAACTCTGTTGGCAACTCTTCTGGAAATACATCGTCAAACTCTTCCAGTACTGGTTTTACTTCTTCTGGTATTTCCACCACTTCCTGACTCTCCTGTCCGATCAATAAAAATACTTCAGGCTCCTCCTCTACTTCCTTCACAAACTCCTTCAAAGATAACAACGTTTTAAGCTCTTCAATCTCCTCCAGCTTGTTTTCTTCTTGTGGTCGCTTCTTTGGAACTAGAGTAATCTTCGTGCCTTCAAACATGAAACTGTAAATGTTGGTACGCCCATCATGTTGCACCGCTCTATCATACTGCCACGGTCTCCCCAGCAACAAATGACAGACATCCATATCTACCACATCGCACTAGATTTCGTCTTTATATTTCTTCCCAATTGAAAACTTCACACAAGCCCTTCGTCCAACCTTCACCTCCCCGCCTTTCCTCAACCAAGCTAGCTTGTACGGTTTCGGATGTTTCTCAGTCTTTAATGCCAACTTCCTCACAGCCTCTGAAGAAATTATATTATCACAGCTTCCAGCATCAATAACAAATTTGCAAACTTTCCCCAGAATGGTACATGTTGACTGAAAAATATTGCTCCTTAACCAACTACGATCCTCCTCTTGCTTTGGTGTTAAACAGGACCTCTTCATCATTAGATTATAACCTTCGTCTCCCGACACTTCTTCTTCCTCCTCATCAGGTGGTGAATTGGAACATTCAGCTTCTTCATCCTCATCCTCGACCTCCGCTATCATAGCTCTCTTCTTCGGCTTTGGACATTCGCTACTTTTGTGGCCCATTTCTTGGCAATTATAACACTTGAAACCATTATTGACTTTCATCTTCCCAACCTCATTCACAATTGGTTTGGCAACAGCTTTTGAAACATTAGAACTTCCACTAACACCCTTCACTAGATTGTTGGAATTTGTAAACATACCACCTCCTCGTCTTCCCTGTTTCTCCCAAGCTAACGCTTTCTGGTGTGCTTCCGCTACAGATCTGGGATCAAACATGTTAACCATATCCTGAATCTGCATTCGCAACCCTCCAACAAATCTAGCTGTCAGTTGTTCCTCTGTTTCCATGATATCGTTCCTTGTAATCAGTTGATAGAATTCCTCGGCATAGTCATTAACAGACTTCATTCCTTGTCTCAGGTTTTGCAACCTCTGATACATAAGCGACTGATAATTATAAGGTAAGAATGTGGCTTTCATCATTTTCCTCATCTTTTCCCATGATTCAACCTTTGACTTCCCCATCCGTTCACGTGTAAGTTTGGTTTGCTGCCACCACGCCAAAGCTCTACCCCTCAACCTCGTAGCAACCAACTTCACTCTATGATGTTCTGGAACTTCCTTGAAGTCAAAAATCTCCTCCACATTAGACAACCAATCCAAAAACTCCTCAGCTTGCATCCCTCCTTTGAATTCTGGTATTTCAGTCTTCATCCCAGATTCCCACTTATGATCATATTCCGATTGATTCCTTCCTTGTCCACATCCTTGTCCATGAACACTTCCACCATCATACTCTTCTTCAAAATCAGATGTATATCGATGTCGATCCTGACCACCAACATCTCTACTCCCTTCACGTCTACCACCAACATCCCTTCTATCTACATTCCTCCGTTCTCGATCATTCACATTCCTATCACGCCTTCGATCATCATCAACACTTCTTTATCGATTGGATTGTGGTGAGACTCTACTTCCTCCATGGTTAGATTCAGGTGATACCCTTCTTCGATTCTGATTCATCTCTAACATCATCTTCTCTAATCGTCCAATCCCTTCGTTAAGCTTTTCACTAAAGTTTTCATTGATTCTTTGCTCCATCTCATCAGCTTCTTCTCTTCGATACAAAGCTTCTACGTTTTGGTGATGATTAGCTCTTCTCGGCGGCATACTTGAAAATTTCACAACACTTCAAATTTCAAAAACCTTTCGAACTTAGATCCAAAATGAAATAGATCGAAAACTCCCACTTTGTTGCAAAGATATGATGAACACGATGAACACAACTTCAACACTTCAAACAAAATTTGCACGGCTCAACCCTTCAAGCTCGGCTAACACTTCAAATAAATCGGCTCCAAGACTCGATTTAGCTATGATTGGCTAAAGCAAGCTCTAATACCAAACTGACGCAGCGGATTAATCAAAAACAATGTAGATCGATGAAAGTAGCGATCGATGGATTGGAAGATACTGAAATGCCCGAATTCGTTGATCCAAAGATACCGAATTCTAGCTATCCCGAACTCGTTGATCGCACACGATACCGGGTTCAAAGATCTGCGATTCTTCACACGTTGATCTAGCGCACTAGATTCCGTGAATCGGCTTCTGCAGTCGTTGAATCGAGCGCACTCGATTATCCGAAAGAGGAGATAGGAGATTACACTCGACTACCAATTTGGTGAAAGCACAAAGCTAACAAAACAAGAGTTTTATTTCAAATCAACTAAACTATTACAAATGACCAAACATGCCTATTTATAGGCTACAACTCAACACGCCAAAAACAAAACAAAATATCAAACACTTAGGTCGTGAACGACCTACGACCTAAAAATTGTGCGACCTAAAAACCCAGCGACTTAGTATAGGTCGTTGACGACCTAACAGATCACATTACAACCCAACCACATCTTACAAACCAACATACAATACAACATAACGACTTTACAACACTTAGGTCGTACACGACTTATAACCTGCGACCTAAAACATCAGTTACAACAGATAAACGACTTAGCAAATGAACGGCATCCGGAACTTCGCGACCTAAGAATGAACGGCATCCCCCATCAGCGACCTAAAATAAAGCGGCTTCAGAAACTGCGCGACCTAAGTCTTTGCGACCTAAGGCTTCACGACCTAAGTCTTCACGACCTAAGTCCTCGCGACTTAATGCCTTGCGACCTATAACGAACGACCTATCTCTCCTCATCTTCTCGCGACCTAACTTAGGTCGTAACATATCTCTGCGACCTAAAGTTGGTCTTAACTCGATAGCTCGCGATTCTCCACTAGGTCGCTGGAGCGACTTAAAAGCCTTGTTAGGTCGTGCGTGACCTAACACTTCCGTTGCTTCCGTTTTTTCACTGTGTAGCTTTGTTATCTCGCTAGGTCGCGGCTTCGTTAGGTCGTAACTCGTTAGCGACTTATGGCATAATCCAAGCGCTACATCCTGTTTCACTTTAGGTCGTACCTTCTCCACGCGACCTATCTGCTCGTTAGGTCGTAGTAACCAGTTAGGTCGTACATGATCTATCAATTCCTTAGGTCGTACACAACCTAAGACTTCAACCTGGGCTGCATCACATTTGGATGTCATTTGATAGGTTTTTCAAATCAAAACTTGTCATCAAAGTCAATATGAATAAGCATAATTCATCAACAAGCATATGTATCCATCTAACATTCAAAACATGGCAATATACATGCAAAAACATACGGATCTGATTCTAGAAACTGAAAACATCAAAAACATGAGATGTAACCTATTATTCACCTTAGCTTTTGTTGTTAAAGAGTTGAGATTTGACCTTGGATTAAGTTGATTAGGCTTCCCCCTCTTGATTAGCTTGTCTTCCCCTTACTTCTTCTTAATGGTGGCCAGCCTCTCTACTTCTTCTTAATGGTAGTCGAAATTTAGTCAATGAGTTAACATCCATGATTGTCTCTTTTCTACTATACGGCAAAATTTTAAATTTCTAAAGTGTTTTCTTTTAAATTAGAACAACAATCAGCACACATGTTCACTTATAAATTTTAGCTTTTAAGTTATAGGGATAATGACTCATGGTTTTGTAATAACCTTCCTCATCCTTCGCTCGTTAAAATTTATCTTCCTAAAATTTTAGTACTTTTTGGGACTTAACTTACTTTTCTTTCAGTAGCTAATTTAATAAATTTTTTAATTTATTTTATAAACTTCCAGTCCTTTATTTATTTATTTTTCATTAGTTAAGTGTCCTTTATGAGATTTCATTATTTATACTCCTTCCCAATAAATATAATGGTCAATCCAGAAACAAATAAAAATGAACATTTCTCATAACAACATATGCGTTTTATACAAACAGAAACAACTAATGCTTACAACCCAGACCTAAAAGAAACAATTGTTGGAAGCTTCTCTTCAATATTAACTGACATTTATGATGTTGTTTCCTTATCATTACTTATTTAAATTAAATTGACCTTTATAACATGTCATTCTATTGTAACCCACATATCTTAACTTTCCTTTTTCCCTATTCATTACTTCCATTATCATAACCAATTATATTACTATCCTCTTTTTATTTTAAATCTCTTGATAGTATTCTTAAAACTTAGTATATGCTTTCTTTATTTTTTAGTCTTTCATGCGGGTATACTCTAAAACTCACATAAATGTACTTTGATACCATTTCTCATTTCCTTATAGGTTCTACTTTATGGTCTTCACGCATGTTTAATGAAACATTCTTAGGCACATACCAATATTTCTTATATTCTTCATGGGTCCACTATTGCTACTTTACAAGCATTTATCATTATTTTATTCATAGCCTCAACTTTTACCCCGTCTTACATAGGCAATCATCCCTATCTACTCCTTATTAAAATTTTGGTTCAATTTTTGCCACTTTTTCTACAAGTAAGACTTTACAATTATAAAGTAATTAATCGTAAAATTTTTATCTTTAAAAATATAAACTTGGAAACTTTTTATTCAAATCCTTCAATAGCTTCATTTCAAAAAGGAACCATGAAAATCTTCTTATTTTAACCAATGTTAATTGTAAGTGTCTTAACTTTTAAAACTATAATTTAGAATTTATCTATTAAGTTTATTTATTAAGTTTAAAAGGAAATGTTAGCAATTAACCTTTTAGAAGATCTTTTCTTTCTTTTCAAATAAGAGTCAAATTTTATTACATGAATGGTCATTTAAATCAACTTTTCCTTTAAAATTTTAACAACAAAGATTTTCTTCTTAAAAGTGGGATTTTTAAATCAAACTATTTATTAATTTTTTTATACCAAGCCATTTTCTTCAAAAATGCACTTTACACCGTTTATAAAACATCTTTTATAATTTTACTAAAAACTGGAGTAGACAAGGAAAACTTCCATCCTGTTATTTTCCTAATTCTCATGTTACTTCCACTTTCAACCTTAGCAGAGATTCTAATAGCATGTAAGAGGGACTTCTTAAAAGGTATGTGCAACTACTGTACATATTTGTGGAAACTATCCATGTTTTTAATTTCCTATATCATTTCTAATTACCAACACTATTTTATATAAATTTCTAGCATTGTTTCTATTCATATTACATAATATTAATACTATTCAATTTTCTTCTGTCTAAATTGCTCTTAATTAAACATATCTCTTTATATAATTTTTCCCTCAATTGACTGTTTACCTTATTGAACCATCACAGTGCGTTCTCCTACTGCTTTATTTTTAAGTTCTCGTCTCCTTTCCATTCCTTTTACCTTATTTAAAATCTTTACCACTTTCTATTGTCCACCCCTAAAAATAATTTTATCACTTAAAATTCTCGCATCAGATTAATCAACGAGTTATATACGCTATACTATCTTCTTTTTCAAAACAAATAACTTTTTATAAAAACCCATTGTTGACGCCAAAAGTGCCACAACACCACAAAACCTGTAGAAAAGTTGTGATCTAACAAAGCTATAAGAAAATTAAAGAGGACACAAGAATTTTTGTAATGGTTCGGTAATTTCTAGCCCGTGTCCACTATAATTTATTGATTGTTTGATTGAGAATCAGTAGTACAAGGGATTGGCAAGTTCCTAAAGCCTAGAACACTCAATAATGTCTGCCATAGTGACTATGGAGAGAAGTGATAAGTGATGAAAAAGATGAAGTGCCAAAAGTCCTTAACCAGTAGATATAGGGTTTGTATTTATAAGGAAATGAGCTAGTTGAACTGGAGGCCCACTAAACACCAAGATCAGATCTACTTCCAAGCTCTTAAGAGAGTAAAGTAGGCCCAAATTGGTAATAAAAACCACTCGGTACCGATTGGTTTTCTTGGGCAGAAAGCTCCCAACTCCTCCTATTTGATCTTCTGTCTTCAACCCCTTGCGCTCTAAGCACTTTTCCTTTGTGATTGAGCTATTCCTAAGAGGTTAATACTGCTTTGTTCATCTCTGCTTTCTTTGCTTTCTTCTCGATAATCCTTGGAGTTGTCCATTTATTCTTCAAGAAGAGCACACCATCGAAACCACTTGCGCCATAGATTCATGTACAAGTTGTTTTGGGAGTCCAAAGTGGAGTAAAAAAAACTCGATACCAAGTGATAAGGCTCGATACCAAGTGGTTCACTTTGGTCCTTTGCCTTTGCAACTTTTTAAGTATGATCCTATTGCTTTTCTAAGCATGTTCCTAAGTTCTTGAATCGTTTCATCTTCGTCTTGACGTTCTAATTCCAATTAAAATCTGCTTAGTCAAAAAACTGAATAATACTTGTTCTTTGAGTATTCTTTTGTTGGAAACAAAACATGCTCTGGAATAAGATGAGTATTGTCTACTATCTCGCGGTTTCGGTTGGTTGTTCAGGAATTGCTTCGAAGCATTTCCTTCATTCTGTAGGTATTGTTGTAATTGCTTTACAAAGCTGAAACTCTACTCCTTGTGCTAAGGACAAGATTTATGCTCTAGTGATCGTTCTATGCCTTAGCAAGGTATGTCCTTTCTTTTCACTGCTTTTGCTGATTTTTAGCTGCAAAATTCAATTTGGTACCCAATGGTTTCTTTTAGTACCAAACAGTTTTGCTTTGCGCTCGAGTACTTATAAATACTTGCGACTTAAGAAATTTCATTACTTTTCATACTTCCTCTCGCTGACTTCTTTTTGTGCCAGATTGCTTTCCCGACGAGTCCTCCAAATTTCGATATCCTTTGGCCAAAACTTTTCACCTCCGATCAACAGAAGCTATCACCATCCATTCGTGCTCGTCACTACTCCAAAACGCTGCTGATTGCTGCCAACTTTGATCGTCGATATTGTCTAGAGGTGGTTCAACCCTGAGCCCTTTTTCAACTTTAAGATTCGATCTCACATAGTATTCAGGTGGGCTTCAACTGGAAATTTGACCGCCATTAGCGATGTTCAGAGGAAAAATCAAGCTAGATTAGGGCAACTTTGGGTTTCTTCAAGCTAGTGCTCAGGTCTAACTTGATTTGTGCTTTGGAAACCAATCACGTTTCTTCGTTCAAGCTCTTGGATTATAAAGTTTATTGAATTTCTTTGATCTATGCTTGGTCGATTGTCTCTCGCCATTCAACTGCTAATATGATAGTACCCTTCCAAAGAATGGTCCTATTATTGCATTCCAACACTCAAATAATTTCGTTGTTAAGCATGTCCCTTCACTGCACTTCTTGTGTTCCTGCAAATGAGAAACTTTCATGCGACAACAGTTCTGTTATCGATTATCCAATGATAACGGGTAAGATCCGATGCATAGTTCCATCATATGACGTGGCTCGTCTTTCTAGTAAGGGCGACCTATCTATATAGGATAGTCTGTTAGTCATGTAAGGGACACGAGACTTACACTGCATAGATTAACACTTTCAGTTGCCTCGGTCGGTGCTCATAATCTGATTTGTCAACACACATCGACATTCGTTGGATTCTGAGCATCAATCATATGAGTTTAATATTTGTGATAAAGAATATATGACTGTGTTGAGAGCCAAGTTTTTCTATATAGAATGATGCATCTATCTCCTCGCTTCTAGCTCAGAGCCGGCTCATCTACTCCTCTAAAAGCTGTGTCCTCTACAGCTCAGGCTTCACCTTCCGTATCTGTCTGGCCCAGTTGTTCAATCATTGCTGAATTACAAGGTGTGGTTGTTCCAATGGAACCAATGCAAAATCAACCTCCCCCATTAAACGAATATATCCATCTAAGGATCCTAGATGACCTGCCAGAAAAAATGCCAACAAGTCTTACTCCGAAGATGCTCTAGAACATATGTCGCCCAAAATAAGATTCCTTAAAGCGATGTACTTCTTCGAGCACCATCCTCCGCTAGGAGAAACGGCATGTAATCAATTTAGGTATCTAGGCAGTGCTGTCCCACCCTTCAATCCTTTTCTGCGCATGATTATTCAAGAGCTTGGACTGGCTTCGTCCCAAGTCCGTCCTAACGGGTATGCTCTCCTAAGCTCGTTGTTCGTGCTCTTCATGAATTGGTTTCAACGGCCTTCGAACTTGGTCGAGCTTACCTATTGCCTCACCTTCAAACAAAGGTGTAACTAGTCATCATACATGATTATCAAGGCCTGGTGCAAGTGTAAGAGCATCAAAAAGCTCCACAATAAGCATTGTTACTTAATGGATACTTCTTCGTTTGGTGCCCGTATGGCTTCAACGAGTGTTGGAATTTTGGAAGTAAGATCCCTTCCTTCTTACTCTTGCCATCCTTGGATTCCTTTTGTTCAAATGTTTAACTTACTTCTTCCTTCTTCATAGACATTCTCGCTTGAGATGATCACGACAAGCATGCTGATATTCTAAAAGATTTGAAGGAAATTAGCTTCCAACATCGCACCACCGCTTATCTCCTGACCACGAGAACCTCCGACAGCGTGGTCTTCTGCTCTCTAATAGATATGTTATTCCTGCATCGCCTCCGCCAAGTAGCTCCAAAGCACCTGCCTAATCTTCCGCCCGCACTCGCAGCTCTGGTGAGAACCTCTAGGTGAAGTTGAAGGTCCGTCGGGCACGACAGCCCGTTCAAAGGGGAGCTGAAGAACCAGTCATAGGCGAGGCCTCAAGAAGAGGGAATGAAGGAGCTAGATAGCCATCGATTTCGGAGGAGAGTGAAAATGCAAGGAGAAGAGACAGGAAGGAAGAGATGGCGGATAAAGAAGGAGAGAAGGAAAAAGAAAGTGCTAATTGCGGTGATAGTGAATATGGTGCCAGTTTAGGGGGAGATGAGTCATTTGGTGAGACGTATCCTGAAGGCTCTGAACTTCCTGCTTTGCCCGATCGTAAGCACATCGTTGTTGAATCTCCTAAGAAAACAGGGGAACCGAGCACACTACCACTTGTCAAAATGACTCTTCCAGCTCTCTCCTTTGGAGATGTTTTCGTTGGCTTGAGCGATTTCCATATCTCCATTGGCGATCTCCATGCTGAAGGTTCTCCAAACTTCAGGCGCTTCTCATTTGAGGGAGTCCCGAAAGAAGGTGCCGAGACTTCGTATTTAATTCCATGCGAACACACTCTGTAGAGTACTTAGGGGGTCGTTGGCACTCTACACTTTACTAAGATCATGGATGCACATCACTGCATTCCCTTTTATTCCATAATTCTAATGCTTATATAATCATTCTTCTTTTTTTTGGTTTCATGGCTAAAGATTGATACCAAAAGCTTCAATACAGCTATGAGGAGTCTAGAGGACAAACCTCAATCTATATCCATCCTGCTCCAGTTACTGAGGTCGTTACGAGATAGACAAAGAAAGGTTTTGAAGGAAGGAGCGAGAAGTGGATTAGAACCGTAGGGCTGAAGGGGAAAGAAAGAAGAGGAAGGTCAAAGAAAAGTTGTTCTCCGATTAATCCAAATGACATGAAGAGTCACAAGATCGCCATATCTCCTCTTCTAGAACTCCTCTGCCCCACCTTGAATCTCAACCTCCTCACCAACAAGTCCCTGCTTCGAGGTCCTTAACCATCATTGTGCCTCCACTTTCCAAGGTTATTTCTTCTCCTTCGATTCTAACTCTTGGTGCACCACCCCAGCTGCAAGCTACATTTCCTGATCTTTTCTTGTAGAGTGTCTTGTTTGGTCAGGACATCGAAGATATTCTGACAGAAGAGGTAGAACGTGATGTTTAGAGGATTCAAAAGCATGTTGACCAGGGCAATAAATGGAAGAAACTCTACTTCACTCTCTCTAAGGTCAACAAAATTAATTATACAAACTTCTAATCCTTTGAGTCCAAAAAGAGAACTTACGATAGCCTTATCGAAGGGTATAAGGGGGAGTTAGAGAAAACGAAGGCTAAGAGGGATGTCAGATAAAGTCCAAAGAAATGATTGATAGCCTGATGGTGCAGTTGAAGCTTGCACACTCCAATGCTAATTTTGTGGTAAATGATTGCCCCAAGACCACTCACAAGGACAACGTTGTGCTGAAGATGCAGATTGCTAAATAGGATATGGCCGCTTACCGCAAAAGATGAAATTATCCTGGCCAGGGACAAAACTATTGAAGAGCAAGCGGCTGAGATCTAGAGGCTTCGAAAACCGAATGAGAAGCTTGCTAATGACCTACTACTGGTTATGGTCAAAAATCTAGATGGCGAGGTTGAACTTGAGAATGTCGCAAAAGAGCTGAAAGAGCTCAGAGGAAAGACCAAGGAGAAGGAGGAGCTGAAAAATACTTTCCAGCAATTCTTCACAAGTGTGATCCAATATAAGAACTTGAAGTGGTTTGGGAGTACTTACGTTGAAACCCTAACCGACGCTTCGAAGGAAGTGCTTCGTCGCTCCGAAGCTATCGGTGAAGGCCTTACCGAGGAAGAGCTAATGTCTAAGTAACTCGATGCTAAAGACATAGAAAAACTAGAGGAGGGAAAGGCTATATTGTTGCTAAAGATGCGGTTGCTGCTATTGCCACTATCGAGGCTTCTTTTGGCCTAAGTTCATCGGGTCCAACTAAACCATCAATTCCTAAGTCCGAAGAGTCACCAATAGGTATTCCTAAGACGGGGGGGGGGGGGGGGGGGGGCTAGCTCCGCGGCCACCTAACACCTACAGCAAATGCTTTCATTGAGCCATACGTTCCTCTATTCATTGACCAACCAATTCAATGTTCTCCAGAAGAGGGTGAATTTTCAAAGTCCCCTAGTTCACAATTGAGCCCGTGCGAAGGTATATCTCTGATTTCATAAATTTTTGAGAAATTTCAGTTCTCACATGAATCAATCACTAATCTTTACCATTTTGTTTGCCAACTTGTAGGTCAGCCTCCCTCCCATCTCCTTCTTCAGCTACTCAATGATCGGGCATTGCGATCATCTTCACCTCATCGACCTCCATCTCCAAAGAACATGCTGCTCCATCCCTGCTCCCCAATTCTAAACTTGGCCCTGATTCTCAAAATATTAGTGCCCTAGAAGGGCTGGATGATGTTTCTTTATCCCTAGAGGAAGAGTTTCCATCGCCAGCGTTGTAGGCCCAACCAATCCTCACACAATGGCGGAGCGGTTGAAGATCGATCTTCCTAAGGTCAAAATCAAGAAGGAGCCTAGCATTGAAAGTCTATCAACTCCATGACTACAAGCCCTACCACCAAGCTTTCCTCAATTAAGCTAAGGTCTCTCAAAATCAAATCTTCTAAGACTTCAATGGGAAAGACTGCCGATGTGCTCCATGCCACAACTGAGGGAGAGACTACCCATTCCGAGGGTGATACTTATGATGAGGGGAAGGTCAAGGGCGAGTAAAAGCACAAGAGACGAACTGGAGGCTTTGGGCAGAAGGGTAGTAAGAGAGGGAAGAATAAATAGATGATTCCTGGAGCTTGTGGGCGCGTTGTGTTTTATTGAATCATTTTGTTGTAAATAGGTTGTGTTTGTAGAGGAACCACCCCCGCTACCTTTGTACATAAAATTTGATGTAATGAAAGATCACTATTTGCTTTGTAACCCCCTTTTCGTTTAATTTTCCACATTTTATATACTATACTGTTCAAGTATGACTACCCGCATATATAATATAACTGCCTGTACTACAATTTACCTATATCATATATGCATGTTCCCATATAATGCATTTATTTACTGTAACTCCACGCATATCTTTAAAATTTCTACAATTACTTTAGTTATATTCCAATATTTAACACCGTTTTAATTTCCAAAGTGTTCCGCTTGGTGAAAAAGAACCATGATCGAACCAACTTCGCGATTACTCCTATTTATATCAAGTCGAGTTTCCTTTGATCGATTATTACTGTAAATAGTCCAACTCCATATTGCTTCCTATCGCCGGGGAGCATCGATTGCAATTTTCACTTCATGTTTATATATTTCTGCTACAAACCAAATCCTATTCATGGAACTTGTTTTCAAAATGCCAGAATACGAGCATTAATAGGATAAACATTGCGAGGCAAATTATTCGACTATCTCTAACCCGATCGCGTTCTCTCCCTCCTAATCCTGGACTGAAAGAGTCCGATAATTCCTATCTTGGATTTTTTATGACTATCCTCGCTTACCCTCGGCTAAGCATGTCCTATTAGGTCGTAAGTGATGTCATGGAAATTCAATTCATATACCAGTCCATGTCTTTGCGAACTGGCGGTTTAATCGCTTGATTCAAGCATTCGTCCTTATTGTTGCCTGTCTTTGGGCAACGACAAGTTCTTAAAGGTCAGGGTTGAATTATCTGATCGACCCCTAGTATGAATTCTCCTTCTTGATGTTGCCAATCTTTGGGCAATGCCAGATTCCCAAAGGTCAGGGTCGAATTATCCGATTGACCTTTATATGAGTTCTCCTTCCTGATATTGCTAATCTTCGAGCAACACCAAAATTCTGAAGGTCGGGGTCAAATTATCCAATCCACTCCTATGTGAGTTCTCCTTCCTAACATTACCAATCCTAGGGCAATGCCAGATTTCTTGAAGGTCGGGATCTATTATTCGATCGACCCCTATACGAGTTCCCCTTCTCGACGTTTCCAATCTCCGAGCAACGCTAGATTCCTAAATGTTGGGGTTGAATTATCCGATTGACCCCTAAGAACATATTCCTCGACCAATATCCCATGCCCAAGGAGCATGTTCTCGATCACATTGCTAGCAATGCAAAAAAAATTGGGCTTGCATGAACACGGTTCCGTTGGTTCATGAAGCAAATTGTATTTATAAACGAAAAGGCATAGCAAGTCCTGCTGTTATCCAGCCTTTTGGCCTGGCTATATTCAGATAGACTAGATAAGTTAGACCCGATGATTATCAATGCAAGCAGCCCAGAGAGATGATCATAGGGTCCAAGAACCAAGTACAGACCAGACCATGAGACGATGGTCGAACAAGCTTAGAAGTGCAATACCCTGGAATACACTAAGTATGGATCGGTGTTCCACCCTACATAGAGGATCAGTACTGATCCTTAAGGGTACAACCAAAGTGGCGCCCACTCCTTTGGCACTCTTCTCTATCTACATAGAGCCTAATTCAAGTGTTGTTCTAGAATTTATATGCGCCATATTGGCAATCTTCGTATACAGTCTAAAGTAGCAATTCACCTTTTGTAGATCCATCGCTTGGACCAAAAAACACCCAGGCAACTATGGAAAACAACATTGAAAACTCAAAGCCAACATCAAGACAAGCCAACACAAGAAGTCACAGATCTCATATAATTTTTTATAGGGATCGGTACCGATCCACATATAGGGATTGGTACCAATCCCTATCCGTAGGGATTTGGGGTCGAGATTTTTTAGAGGACTTCATCTATATGAGGAGATTTTATGGGAGAAATATTAGCGAGATATTTGGTCG
The DNA here is from genome assembly GCA_030737815.1 of Allium fistulosum. Lineage (NCBI taxonomy): Eukaryota > Viridiplantae > Streptophyta > Magnoliopsida > Asparagales > Amaryllidaceae > Allium > Allium fistulosum. The sequence continues at coordinate 1,037,877,702 of CM060906.1, read as the reverse complement.
TCTACCCCTATAAATGCAGAAGGCATGGTTCATTCTAAGGATCTTTACGCTGCCATTACACTTTACTATCTTGTATTCTATGATCTGTTCCGATTCACTCTCTTGTAATCACAAAAACTAGTACAAAAGCAGTAAAATCATTCAAGTGGACGTTGGCCAAGATTGTCAAACCACTATAAATTTATGTGTGCTTGTTTTCTATCAGATTTCCTCTATTTTTCATTTACTTTTTTCATTTAATCTCTACTACTTACTTTTTTGGGTGTTTGTACTAATTTTGGTTCAAACATTTTGGTGCTTTCACTAAGAAGAATATTCTTAGGCCATTTGGATCCATCATCAATTATTGGATTTACTATATCCAAGAGATAGATCAAATTTCTCTACCTTTTGATACTATAACTCAAGCCTCCAAAGATCTACTAGAAGCTTTCTTCCATGTCCTCGCTGATGAAAGAAACACGTACTATAACAACCAAAGCTACACCCAGTGATGTTGAGAATCAAAATCCCCAATATGGGAATGAAGCTAATTAGCCAAGCAAATGAAGATCCAGACTCCAACTGAAGTTGTAACCAGAGTGGAGATTGATAGGATGACGAAGTATATGGAAGACTGATTCTAGGCTAGCCAATAAGAGATGAATCAAATAATGCATCAGAGCTTGAAGCTGTTGAATAAACCAACTCAAAATAGCCGTAGATGGAGTAGAATGGATTCCAGCTTAGTGTCAGAGAGTTCTTCTTCATCCAAGCAAAGGTGTAGGGATAGAAGGCAGAAGTGGACCCAAAATACTACTAGGACATTAAACAAGGGTAGAGCGCCGACCCAGGGCATAAGTCTAGGGATTGGTACCGACTTTTGAGGAGGGATCAGTACCGAACTCTATTACGGTGGGCTCGACGCTCAACAGTTGGGAGGCGGCATGGATGTGGCCTCTAGACGTGCTGCTGATGTTCATAATATGGTTTTTCAGACTACTGCTGATAATTAAACTAACGGGAATCGAACAGGGGGCCACTGGACTAGTGGATCCCCTGGAGTTTGGGGAGCCTAGGTACCGAGCACCTTCCCAAGAGCTTTCGTCGGGCTGAACGGTCGGGACAGGACCCGATTACCGTCGTCCAGTCAAACCTGTTGACTCAGACTACCTGGAAGATATGGTTAGGATATTTGTGAGTGAAAACAAATTTTGAACCAATGATGAATGGGGTACCAATGCAAGTCGGAACCCATTCATAGAGGACATTCTTAGGGCAAGATATCCCCGAAGATTTAATATGCCAATGATGCCATTGTATGGAGGAACGACAAATCCTAGGCAATACTTATTGAGATATGAATGTCACATGGATTCACTAGAGCTTCAGATGTTGTGAAGTGCCGTTGTTTCCTAATTTTCCTAGAGGGGGTGGCTACGATGTGGTTCACTTTGCTTCTGCCGATGTCCATATTGTCTTTCTCTGAGCTATCACAGAAGATCATGGAGAAATTCTTCTTACATGCTTCAAATTCGTAGCACGTGATGTCACTATCCAATATTTATCAAGCTGAAGGATAATGGCTTTATCCATGATTCTTTATACCAGGATAGTGTATCAAACCCTATCTTGGTGATAAAAGCAAACGGGAAGTTGAGGACATGCATCGACTATTCGAACTTGAATAAGGCATGTCCGAAGGATAGCTTCCTACTTTTGAGGATAGATAAGCTGGTGGACTCGACCGCTGGATATAAGCTACTTTCATTTATGGATGCGTACTTCGAATAAAATCAAATCCCGATGCACGTCCCAGATCAGGAACATACTAATTTCATTACCGACCTCGGACTTTATTGTTATTTGGTCATGTCCTTTGGATTAAAGAACACCAAAGCGACTTACTAGAGGCTCGTGAATCAGATGTTTAAAGACTAGATTGGACGATCGATGGAAGTTTATGTGGACGACATGCTCTGAAGTCGTGGTGATCGAGAGAGCATATTGATGGTCTACCAGAGATGTTTGGTGTCCTCCGATTACATGGTATGATGCTTAATCCCTTGAAATGCTCTTCCGACATTGCATCAATGAAGTTCTTGGGCTTCATTGTCAATTCCTATGAAACTGAAGCCAATCAAGAAAAAATTTCAAGGCTTTGAGGGAGATTGAAGCCTTAAAGACGATCAATGAGGTCTAAAGCTTAAATGGGAAGAAGCCACTGACAAATGCATCCCCTTCTTTGAAGTGATTGAGAAAAGGAAGATAAACTTCGAGTGGAATCAAGACTGCAAAGACACATTCTAGGCTCTGGTGAATCACTTGAAGAGACCTTTCATTCCCTTGAAACCTATGGATGATGAAGATTTGTTCTTATACCTGGTAGTGTCGGTGCATGCCCTGAGCGCCGCACTTGTACATGAGGAATCCCGCATCTAGTGACTGGTCTAATATATCAGCAAGCGTTTGACATAAGCAGAAAAAAACTATCCGAGACTGAAAAAGCTCGCTTACTGCCTGTTGATTGCTTCCAGAAAACTCTGCCTGTATTTCCAGGTTCATCCAATCAATGTCCTTACTGAGTAGCCTTTTGCAACAAGTCTTACAACGACATAAGACTTTTGGAAGACTACTGAAATGAAACATCGAGTTTAGTCAGTATGATATCATCTATCACTCTTGGAGAGCAATCTAGGGTCAGGCCTTGGCGGATTTCATTGTTGTGTTCACTACGCGAGATGATCCTCTAAAGAGCAGTGGAGAAAAATAAGTTGGATGGAGATGTACACGGATGCTGCATCTAATGATCGGTGTTTCAGTGCTGGAGTTGTGCTTGTCACTCTTGAAGAACACCTGATCAATTACGCCCTGAAACTTGACTTTCCAGCGACGAACAACAATGCTGAATACGAGGCCTTGATTGCAGGACTCAAAATCACCAAAGAGCTAGGAGTAAAGACCTTACACATTTTCTGCGACTCCCAGCTAGTGGTATGCCAAGTTCGAAAAGAGTATCAGGCGAAAGGAGCAAGGCTAGCTCCTTATCTAAACAGGGTTCTTGAGCTGCTTAACGACTTTGAATACTATACGATAGCACATATCCCCAAAGACCAGAATGAAAAGGCAGATTCATTGGCTAAGTTAGCTAATCATGGAGATGAACAGCTCATGGGCCTGGTTCCGGTGGAAGTACTTTTAGCTCCAAGCATCGACCAGATGGATGTCGATTGGATCTTGGAGACTGAAATTGAAAGGGAGTCATGGATGACTCCGATTTAGAATTATTTGCAAAGAGGGATCCTTTTGGAGAGAAGGAATGAACAACAAAAAATTCTTCGCCAAACTTCGAGATACATCATGCAAGAAGCATTACTGTACAGGAAAGGTTTCCCTATCCCCATGCTTCAGTGTGTCCCTCATGACGAGGTCGAACAAGTCCTAAGAGAAGTTCACGAAGAGGCTTGTGGCGACCAAACTGGGGGACAAACCTTAGCAAAGAAGATTCTACAATACATATATTTTTGGCTAACTATCAATCGAGATGCAACCGATTATACCTGAAGATGCGACAAGTGCAAGAGATTTTCTAAAATTCCGAGAGCCCCGTTGAAGAAAATTACTCTAATGGTCAGTTCGTGGCCATTTGCAATTTGGGGGATTAATATCATCGGTATTCTACCAATATCTAAAGGTGGAGCGAAGTATGCCATTTTGGCGGTTGATTACTTTACCAAATGGGCTGGGGCAGAACCATTGGCCACAATTACCACAAAGAAAGTAATCAATTTTATAGTTCGGAATATTATCTATCACTTTGGAGTACCACAGGCAATTGATACTGATAATGGGACGTAATTCGACGGCACGGAATTCAAGTATTTCTACCGTCGACATTGCATAGAGAAGAGATTTACAGCAGTAGCACAACCATGCTGGATGTGGCATGACCATCCATGAACCAGCTCTTGCCTTTGGATTGAGGGCAGGAGTATAAACTAAACCGAACACGATATTACCATCCATACGCTAACTCTTACCTTCGGAATGGGGACATGAGTATAAAACGAAATGGATGTGATAAGACTATCTAACTCTTAACCTCTTGCCTAGAGTAGGCAAAACGGAAGATCCATACCTGGAGTAAGGTGGGACTTAACTTACAAGCCTTCAATTGACGTCAAAAGTTAGGTGCAATTGGGTGTAAACATCCTGGATAAGGATGTGCAGACTACAACCCTAAGTGGTTGACTTAAACCAGCACCCAGAGTTTGGTGCGACCGAAAAATATTATCCCGTAAAAGGATACTTGAGTCACTAATCCTAAGTGCCTAACCCTAACTAATGTCCAGCATTTGGCATTTCAGTGGTTACCTTACATTCATTAGGATGGTGAAAGGCCGGTGAACCATGAAACGGGCTATGTACTTAGTCTAAAAACAACCGTTGAAAGAAATAGACCGCAAATACATTGAATGGAAAGTGTATTTCTTAAGTACTTAGGAAAATCCAAACTAAGTGTTGACGAAGCCAAAAACTTTTGTTATGCACATGAAATTTAAAAGCTAAATACAAGTGTTATCAGCACTAGAAAAAAAAAGTGGGGGGCCGAATCTGCACAAATCCTACCAGCAAACTAAAATAGACTACTATTATTTCAAACCAAAAGAGAGCCTGCCACTACTTCTTCGCCGTTTTTCTCCTTTTGCTTCTTCTTCCCAGAGCTGGGGGAAACATCACCTAAGCTCTCTCCATGCCTTTTCCTCCTCTTCCTATGCCTCCTTGGCCTTTGACTGGAGTACTCTGCGATGATCCAGCAGGTACACTTTGGGCACTTTCAGGTAGGGGAACGAATACTGGAGTACTATGTGAGGATCTAAAAGGCATGCTCTAAGCACTTTCAGGGGGAGGAATATATACTAGAGTATAAATGGTCTGGCCTGGCAAGGCCATAGATAGAGGAACGGGAAAAATCTCCTCCTTCTCCAACATGATTTCTATGTCCAAAAGACGTTGGCGCTCAATGCCACCAAGGTGTGACCCGATAGGGGTTCAATAACTCCAGTGATTATAACATCCCCATCAATCTGAGCACCTTAGGTCGCACTGGTTTCTTCATCCAGTAGAGCATCAATCATCCGCTCGTCAAGGCCGAGAGTCCCTTTAGCCGTAGTGGTGGGGATCATTGTCAAATCTGTAACGGTTACTACCTCTATTATAGGCACTCATTGCCCCGACCGAGAATCTTTAGGAGGAGGTGGGGCAATTGCAGGCTGACCTGAAGCTAGAGAAACACAAAAGGAGAGATTAGCGACGTTGGTCGGCGCCATGTCGAATCTCTGAAATATAGGAAAAGTCAAGGAGATACATTCTTCGGTCTGAAGCTCTACATGAGCCGGAGTGCCACCGGAGGCCCCTTTCAGAACAGGAGAGAGTAGTAGATTTTCGCATTTGAGGCCTCTCTGGATCATACCTGTAATCAATGGTGGAGTCAGGAGCAACTTGAGTCCCAAGAGTTTGACTAGCTGAACCATCGTGCTACGCTGTCCAGAACCTTCGGTCAATTCCTCTTATGTGGTTGTGGCAAGTTCTAGATGGATAAGAAGTAAGCCATTGTGTAAAATCCAAGGCTTATCTTTCACAAGGATCTCCTTCTCCAACTGTTCTAGATCCACATCAACGCCCTGGAGAAACTCCTTCTCTTCCTCAACGACCCGCTCCAAGGTGCGCGCAAGGAGTTTGGGATAATCATCTTTAAGCCACTCCAGATTTTTGAACTTAAGCACATTGGCATTGCATTGAGTAAGCAATGGCTGTAACATCTCCATATACCGCTCCTCTGCCTATTTCTCCATGGTTTTAAGTTCTCTCTTCACAATAGCATTAACATCCCTGGCTCGTTCGAGCGCCTTGACCCTCTCTTCCCTCATGGTGACTAGCTCATCACATAAGTCCTGGGCTATTTGCCGTGCTTCATCCTTTTCTTTTGTCTCACGATCGAGCTGGGTTTTCAGCTTAGCCGCATTTCTTTTGGCGGCATCTCTTTCCAGAACTAGCTCATGATTTCAGTGATGCACCTCTTTGATTCTATTAAGGTGCTTAGCCTTTTCGGCTTTGATAGCCTCCTTGGCTTTCTTCTCCGCTTCAAACTGGACTTTTTTTAGATTCTTGACCTTAATATCAAGTGTGGTTATGATTCTTTTATTTTCGGCCATGATAAGCTTTTAATTCTCGATCTCCTGCAACCTATCTCCTGAAACTTTAGAATTCTTCTCAGCAACTTGCGCCCACTCGTTGTACTGGTGGTGAATGTCGGTCACGCAGGCCATAGTCCTTTCTTGGACTTCCATTGGAACTCTCTTTAGGTTGGGAATGGATATAAGCCCATCAAAATAGATGTTTGGGAATTGATCCTTAAGTTTGGCCATACAAATGTCGGTCGCAGGCTATTTTGCTATATTGACCGAAGTAAAAACAGTCTCTTTGCTAGGCCTTTGATGAGGAGTCTCGGAACCACCTTTATGTTGTCTATGCTTGGAAGGCCGACTAGAATATGATATTGTTATGGACTGTATAGGAATAGAGGTAGGAGGTGGAGCTAGAGAAGTGTCAACTGGTGGAATCTCATCACAGCGATCAGGTTGGCTATCCGGACCTTTAGGAGGATGATCTGGATCTAGGCTGGCGATTGGAAGTAGAGTCATGAGATAAGCGATCTCTATCATAACTGCCTCTATCCCAATCATCTCTATCTCGGCTAGAGCGATAGCCGGACTTATAGTCGCGACCACTCCCCTGGTGGTGCAAGCTCGACCAAGGCCTATGAGCTTTATACACCTTTTCCTCTAAGGATCGGTATGTATATTTTTTCCTCTCCATGGAACCTGCATATAAAGAGAGAGAGTAAATCAAGATCAAAGAATAAGGACATACGCAATATGGGATATAGTGTTGTGAAGTGCACGTGCGAGTGAGTGTCCTAGTATCCCATGATGGACCGTGTACTAGAGCTTTACTGATGGGAGTAATCTCTCCCACTTTGGTAGGAATGGCATCCTTCTCGAAACAAATTGGGGAACTAATGCCCTCAAGACTAATGTTATCAAGACCGAAATATGGAATATCCATTAGAATTGATCCCAAGCCGATGAATTTGTCCGTTGATGGAATGGATGGAGCCTTCCCAGTAGTTGTAAATGGTGGAGGCTGCTTAGAAATTTGCCTTTTATGAAGCTTAACTACGAGCTTCCTCTAGCAGCAAGTGGTTGCTCATCTGAAGACTGCTCAGCTATTGGTTTGTGACTTGAATGTATGTCATCATTGCCAGCCTCATTACCACCACTTATTATTTCACCTTCCTCGACATTGCCTTGAGCCCGTCAACTTCCTGGCTAGGGACCGGGGGCACATTATGGCCGACATGACCTGCTTTTGGCTTAATTCGACCACTTACCGTTCCTTCATCGTTGTCCCCGGCTTGGCCGGTGCTACGACCCTCTTCTAGCAAGTTGAAGACCAAGTGAGGCTCATCAGTAATAAGGGACCTGATCTCCCTATCTTCCTTTGGAACTTTCCGGACTATTGTAATGACATGTTGATAAACATCACCACCGGGTCTCGAAGAACATCTGCATAATTCAGAAAATTGTGTTAATCATAATGCAACTTAACTAAAGCTTTCACGATATAATTTGGAAAAGTACTTACGTCATACTAACCACCGTTGTGCAATACCGGGTGGACAATGCACATAAAACCGTTCGCTTTTGAAATAGCTAAGCTTATTCCAAGCACCGATCATAACTCGACAACTACTGACTGGCTCTAGGTAAATGAACGAAAGACTTCCCTTCCATCGCTTAAAGCTATAAATAAATAGAATATCTTCTTCAGTCAGCTCATGGTTTTAGAATTCAAGGAAAACCATGTATGTGCCCTGGAGAAATGCGTAGCTATTCAGATGTAGTTGAGCTGGAGCAAGTCTCATAAAATGGAGCATTTGACGGATGAACGGATTAAATGGTGGTACACCCCTAGCTAGGCACATATACTTATTACATGCAGTATACCCTTCTGTCGGAAGATAAGCCCTTTGGTCATAAGATAGGACCAATACATCATCATATCGGATTTTGTGCTTAATGCAAATTCAGCGAAAAGATGCCTCATCAACTTTCGAAGTAGTCGAGTCCGTTGGATCTTCTAGGAATACAGCATCCTCAAGTGTGTTAGGAGCTGGCTCATTGATATCATTTGCTGCTAGATCTGGAAAATTCCCTGGTGCACAGTGTGAGCTTTTGGGCTATTCTGATTGTTCATCTAGAGTGTGTCGAGCAGAAAGTGTTGTTGAGCTCGACTCCGCATCTGGTTCACCATATGCAAAGGCTTGATCGCCAGACATTGCAGCTAAATGCTCAGAGCATCTGGAACCCATAGCTATTAAACTTAGCAGATAATCATTGTTAGATGTATTAGCCTATCCCTTCATGCTAAGTGTTATCTAGTGTGGTGATGTGTAGTACGGTGCTATATAGTTCAGAATTATGCGACAGTGATGATGTATCTTGGGAGTTCGACCGGAGTGACCGTCATTGCTGATCATCCCAACCGGCTTTAAAGACGATGGTTGTACATAAGAATTCCATCCAATTCTAGGAATTGGCAATTGGTATGTAGAAGCATGATGTTCGCATTCAGGGCATATGCATGCATCTAAATGGTCCATACAAGCACGTAAGTGCATCCAAGTTCAAGTTCAAGTCCATGCTAGCATGCATGTCCAAAAGTTCGAGTCCGTATGTTAGTGTCATATAAGCAAAAGCCCTCAAGTTCAAAGTCAAGCATGCGGGTCCAATAGGCATGCAACTAAACAAGGCAAAGAATTAAAAAAAATCGCCTAAGGATGGGATCTTTACCGATCCCATACTTATGGGATTCTCCCCTTATGTAAATTTTCAGCTCTATCTTCCCATGACCGATCCCAAATCAACCATCGATGTGAAGCCACCTCCAAATCAGTGCCTGTACTGCCTTCTCCAACATTCTATTGCCTAGCACCTACCTTTATGGGCAATTGTGACCGGTCCAAGGCGAAGTCAAAGGTGAAAGGCTGGAGTGGATTGGGTTTCGAAACCCAAAGGAATTCGACCTTTTATGTTAAGTGACGAGATGGAGGAGAGATGTATTCAAGGTATAAATAAGTAACGGCGGAGTAGGAGACAGATTTCAAATCGATTGGTGCAGTGATTGGAGGTGCTGAAAGTTTGGGGGCTCGAACTTTAATGTCTAACGAGTGAAGATAGGGTTCGGTGAAAAAGTAAATGAAAGCAAGTGGGGAGAAACAATGGAGACTATGGTTATATACCTCTTCACGGCCTAATATTCTCGGATCCAAAAATGAAAATATGTGAAGTGCGGGATCGGTACTGGATCCCTTCCTATAGGGATAAGTATCAAATCCCATATATACTAAAAAAATGATGAATGAAAAAATGATGGACTTGCGACTATTGCTCAAGGGAAGTTGGCAACAACCTATAGGCATATGAACATGCTTGGAAGCCGATGGCAATAGTGTATACATGAACATGTGAGCACACATGGACCTTTAAAATTTGATTTCCCAAAGAAATGGAATTGGATTTTTATTTGGGATTTTCAAAAAAGAAATCAGTTCGGATGATCGAAATCTACCAACTCAATCAGGTAGCTCAGTAGAACCGAGCATGAGCAATTATCAAGAGACTGCACTCTGATATTTGCAGTGTCAGGTGCCAACAGAGCGTCATGACAAATCACTATAGACATGACCTTTCACAGGAGCGATTCAGAGGAAGGATAGCGACCATTCAGAACACAAAGTGGAATCCTCCACAGCGATTTTGACTTGTCTCGATTCAAAGCACATCACTTTCAAAATGAGATGTACTTTAGGGGGCAAGTTTTATCTAGCCTTTTGGCCTGACCATATTCAGGCAGAATGGATAAGTTAGACATGACAATCAAGGTAAGCAGCCAAGAGAGATGATCCTAGGGTCCAGGAACCAAGTACAGACAAGACCACGAGATGACGGTCGAACAAGCTTAGAAGTGTAATGCCCTGTAATACACTAAGTATGGATCGGTGTTCCACCCTAGATAGGGGATTGGTACTGATCCTGTAATAAACCCATCGTTATACCCATATTATTAAAGAATATTATAAATAATTTTGTCTAATAATACGGAAAATACGGTTGGATAAGGGTGATCAAATGTGAATATATCTTTGAACTAACACTGACACGTCATACTTACCATTTTAAATGAATATCTGGAATAAATATTTGACGTATACAGTCTTAGTCTAAAGTAATAAACACACCGGTTTCTCAAAATCAGAACAATATATCATTTGAAACAAAAATCACAGATCACGGCAAAATAATATGCATCATATACAATACATACCATGAGTCTATAAAATATTGTACTAAACTCACATAATATACATCCAAAATAAGTCATTATCTCAATAATACAACATATAAATATCCTACAGAAGATAAAACTAAAATGTCAAAATGATCTATCTTCTGCTAGCATACATGCCCAAAAGTTTGCAAGTCCTGAAACCTGAAAAGCCTCGGCCTGACCCGAGTATTATGAAATAAACGGGTCAGACTATTTTCTAAATATCAAAAAGGTGAGAACAAGATATATAACACAAGATTATATGACATTATAATAAATGCAAATGCCATAAATATAAACAAGGCACTGGAATAGTTTAACTTAGAATCAATCTCAAGACACAGAAATATTTCAATCGCAAAACATAGAATAAATCATGAAAACCCAGAAATTCCATAATAAACCACAATATTTAAAAATCCAAGAAACCAAAGTCATATTGATCTCAATGATCGTACCCACATAGTGGAAAACAAAAGATGGCATCACTCATACCGATCCAATATCATTTATCGTCCATACCCTGAAAACAAAATCTCAAAATCCAAGGAACGTAACTTAAAGATCGGAGAAAGATATAACTTATACCGATCACAATGATCGTATAAAAATCCAGGAGTACACTTTTTAAGGATCTATCGGCCCCCGACTGAGCACCAAAAGGACATATACTCTAAAGTACTGAATACTATCACTCTTAATAATCACAAGAACTTAACCAAAACGTCCCATACCACCTGGTGAAATTCAAGTATTTGCTAGAAGCTAGTAAATCTCACTTATCGCAGATACCACTGGAAAAACCTAAACTATATTCTCTTAAGGATCTATCGGCCCATGCCGAACACCAAAAGAGAATACAACCCTAAAGTGTTAAATACTTTCCCAAATGCAATCACAAGAATTTAAACAATGCATCACATACTACTTGTTGAAATTCAAGCATTCGCTAATGATTTAGTAAATTTCACTCAAACATTCTATTCAATGAGTTGTACCATATTCGACGAAGCATTAATTGAGAGCATTTAAACAAATTAATAACACCAACTCAATTATTAGCATTCCCCATATTATAGAATCAAGGTTCTCAAAACATTTTTATCTCCAGATGCAAAAGTTACACAAAAATGCCAAATAGTATATACGAAGCCTAGGGTTAAGGTTAAAAAAAATCCGATAAGATTTTATGGTCTTGAAAGTAAATAATATAATTTATCATAAAAATGATTTCTAAAACCTTTTATTTGTATACTTAATTTCAAACTATTCATTTTAAAAATCCATAAACTTAACTGTTATTTAACTCCATTTAGATATTCCCCATTTGATAAAATACTCAATAAATCAAAATTGTCCTAAAATACACTTATATATATATATTCAAAATCCCATAAAATATTTTTTAGTTTATAACCCATATTTCAATGAACACACACACACATAAGTCCATTTACATTATAAACCACAAATACTCATATTTTGATTTGAAATAACCTAGTTTATATTTCAAAATCAATATTATTTTATAATTAATAAATATATATTTATATATATACACACACTTTCAATTATTATTTTTATATAAGAAATAATTTTACACATAGAAAGATTTAGAAAAAACAATTTGATTTGAATATCCGCCATTTGGAAACTATAGTTAAAAACGTGCGATGAAAATTGTGTGTTGTGCCATGAACCCATAGAATAGCTCTATTTTATTAACACTCCAAAATGAATTCATAAATTCCTAAATCGAAATTCAGAAATAGCATTGAAATTTGCATTAGGCAATAAAATAATGCACATAACATTTAAGAAAACACCTGGGGAAACGAACGGTTGAATGGGAAATCGCGGCATCAACCTGGAGCTGAAATAGCTCTAGGAATACACGCCATCGGTGCACCAGTGGTAGCAAAACTTGGAGCTATTTCAGCTCCAGGTAGCCCCCTGGCGGCCCATTGATCGCTGGTTTTCGAGCTACAGATGATTTGGTCTCTAGGGTAACTAATTATGAAGCATGCATGGACACAAACATCATTGAATTGATACTATAAGAGATTACTAGTTTAGGGTTTCAGCTACCAGGGATCAAAGCTACAAAACATGAGAATAACACAATCAAATTGAGATAAATACATCATCAATTCATCCAACAATACAACGACAACTTGTATCTAACTTTGGAAATAGTTGTATGAGTGTTAACTCGCCTATATAACTTGAATTGATGAGATAATCCCGGATTCTCCTATGCTGACACCTCTCAGCCACAAAACCTAATTTGATTTCAGAAAGTGCAACCAAAAAAAGGATCTTAGAACAAGAAATCCTAATCTAAATTCATAGAAAGATACAACAATAGAGGGAGGAGATTACCTTCTTTTAATTTCTACAAGCGTTAAACAAAAGCCTTTGATTTATAACTTGAATTTGGGGATTATTATAGCTAGGGTTTTGAGAATATATGAGAGTTTACTTTCAGATTTTTGTTAAAACTGAAATGAGAAAGTGGTAAGAAGAAATGTATGTTTATTTTTCTCTTTATCAACACTACTACATAGGCCTAAGTGGATACCCTATAACCTAATAAGGTAATGTATCATTATTTCCTTCTAAATTCTCATTATAAAACACTAATTTAACCTTAAACAATGTTTTAATTAACATAACTCGATTTCTCAAAGTTTACTAAGACCAATCACAAGTTAAAAAATCCTCATTTCTATTAATATTGAGATATCTTATCAAATTAAATATAGCCTTTAAAAATAAAAGTTGTTCTCATTATTTTCTTAATAAAAAAAACTATTAATTGTAAAAATCTCATTTTAAACAATAAATCTCAATATTAACATTTCACTAAATTTACAACACTTGTCGTAATAATTTGAGACAAAATGTTTTATCGCAAATCTCCATTTATAATAAATAAGTGAATAAAACATTATAATTCACGTTTTTATATTACAATTTGCTTTCATATATTTGATTATCACATTTTCCCAAAATTATTCTTATATTATCAAATATAAGAATCAAGTTTCACAAAAGAATATTCATTTGATTTACAATTTATTTAATCCCAAATCTATTTCAATTTTGGAAATTAACAATTATAATTTCTCCAACTTTAAATCTTAAAATTAATTAAGATGTCAATATATATATTAAATAGTATATTTTAGATTTAATTCCAGGTAATCTTGACTAGGTTGTTACAGATCCATCCATTCGACATCCATTCGATTGATGCTTGGAGCCGTTAAAACCTCGATGTGAACCAGACCCATCATCTATGCTTCTCCAGAGCTAGACAATTTAGCCAATGAATCAGCTTTTGTGTTCTCCTCCCTGGGATATGTGCAATAGTATAGTGCTCTTCATCATTCAACAGTTCCAGTACTTTTGTTAAGTTAGGGGCAAGTCTTGCACCTTAGCCCGATATTCCTTTCTAACTTGACAAACTACTAGTTGGGAATCATTGAATATGTGAAGTGTCCTTATCCCCAGCTTATTTGCTATCCTCAATCTCACTATCAGCGCTTCATACTCAGCCTCGTTGTTTGTTGTGGGAAACTCCAGCCTTAGCGCGTAACATATGGACCGTCCTTCTGGAGTTTCAAGCACTACTCCCACGCCTAAACTACGGTCTTTTGAAGCGCCATCCATAAACAACTTCCAATAGGAAACTTCGTCTACATCGTCCTCTTCTTCACCATCTCGCACGGTAAACTCAGTGATGAAATCTGCCAACGCCTGTCTAATTATTGCTTTCCTCGAATGTTAAGTAATGTCATATTGGCTCAGCTCTATGTTCCACTTCAATAAGCTCCCTGAAGTCTTAGGTCAGTATAACACCTAATTCAATGGCTGATCTGTTAGCACTTTGATCGGATAGCCTGGAAATACGGTCGCAACTTTCTCGATGCACTCAACAAGCAATATGCCAGCTTTTCCAGCTTTGGGTAGTTATTTTCAGCTCTTGTAAACCACTTGCTAATGTTGTAGACTAGACTTTGAATCCTTGTCTCTTCATGCACCAGTGCTGCACTTAATGCATGAGCAGATACTCCGAATAGACGAATAAGTCCTCCTTATCTAGTGGTTTGGATAAGACTGGTGGCGTCTCCATATGCCTCAATAACTCCTCAAAGTAATTTTGACAATCCTGATTCCAGTCAAAATTCTTCTTACCCTTCTTGAGAGCATCGAAGAACGGTATGCATTTGTCTATTGCCTTGGAGATGAACCGACTCAAGGTAGCAATCTTCCCATTCAAGCTTTGTAGTTGTTTCTTCATAGTTGCGGCAGTTACGTTCCTCAAGGTATTAATCTACTCCAGATTGGCCTCGATGGCCCTTACATTAACAATGAATCCCAGAAATTTTTCAGATGCCACGTCGAAAGAACATTTTAATGGATTTAGCTTCATTCCATACTTTCGTAAAACTTCGAACATCTCCAAAAGATCATCCAAATGGTTTCGTGATACTCATGACTTCACAAGCATGTCATCCACGTACACCTCCATTGTCCATCCGATTTAATTCTTAAACATAGAATTTACCAATCTTCGATAAATGGCTATGGCGTTCTTCAAACCGAACGATATTACTCGATAGCATTATAGTCCTAAATCTGTTATAAAGCTAGTGCTCTTCTGATTCAGAATATGCATCGAAATATGCTTATAACTTGAATAAGCTTCCATGAATGATAGTAACTCATGCCCTGTAGTCCCATCTACCAGTTGGTCAATCCTAGGCAGAGGAAAACTCTCCTTCAGGCATGCCTTGTTCATATCCGAATAGGGAATGCATATTTGCCATTTCTCGTTTTATATCTTGACCAAAACAGGGTTGGATACCCATGTAGGGTGCAGAGCATCGTAGATACAGCAGTTTGCCATCAGTTTATCCACTTCTTCCTTCAGTATAGCGGATTGCTCCGAACCCATCCTGCGCCTTTTCTGTTTAACTGGTGTTAACTTTGGATCGATATTTAGTGCATGACACACTATTTCCGACGATATCCCGCACATAGACGTATGCGTACAAGCAGACAAGTCCAGGTTCCCTCAGAGGAAATCAACCAATTCCTTCCTTAATTTAATGTCGAGCTCAGATCCAATATTTAGAACACTTATAGGATCGTCCATGTCGATAAGAACATTCACCGTCAGCTCCACCGGCGCTACTCGCCTTTCCCTTGACTTCTTCCTAGGATCCATAGCGTTATCAAACCTGCTATGGTCCCGAGCCAGAGTTTGGGCTTTAATTGCTATGATTGCGAATCTCGAATGCGGAGGTTTCCCTCCACATTCTTGCCTTTATCCCATCGCTTGGCTTCCTTCAACTACGCGACATAGCATTCCCTTACCGTGCTTTGGTTTCCTTTTATCGATCTGACTCCATTCTCCGTATGGAACTTTATTATTAGACATCAAGAAGCCAATGCTATTCTAAAATCAGCAAGGGTCGATCGGCCCTTAAAGGCATTGTACGCCAAGTATTCATCCACAATAACAAATTTATGAATCTAGACTATCCTACGATCTTCTTCTCCCAACTCCACAGGTAGATCGATCTTCCTAAATGGTTATTTCGCTTTGCTTGTAAACCCTTGGATACCACTTTCATTTTAATCTTCATTTGATCGATTATCCTTCTAAATAGTATGTTCATGGAACTTCCAGTATCTACCAAGGCCTGACATACTGTTGCCGGTCCTATACCAATCGTTACTACTATGGGATCGAAAGTTAATGTGTGACAACCTAACCGGAATAGGCCTAAATTTCGATCCAGAAAAGGCCCATCGAAACTTAGATCCATTTAAAGGCTAGCCGTTGGTACTAAAAAGAAATAACATTGCAGTGCACTAACTAAGCTTTTAGAACTCACAATGGATGGAAAAAATATAATAGTAAAGTTTATCCATTTATTTCAAAACCATAAAAATGTCAAAACACAAAATCCCATAAAAACCGTAATATAATATCCATTACAACAATTGTTTAAATCCATGGGTACACATGAAGGTAAAAATAATAAATACCGTCACTAGCCAAGCTTCTCTATCTTTAAGCATTGTCACCACCATTACTCCATCCTTAACCTGTGTTTCAATGAGGAGGGAGTCAGGATAACAAGTGTCTGGTGAATAAAAATCTCGTGTCTTACTTTTTCAGTACTTGGGCAGTATATTTCAAAATAAGAATATGTCTACGAACACAAAACCATTAAAATCATTTAATACTTCTTTATAAGGAAAGAAGGCGGGTCTAACCACTTAATACCTTCCATTCTAGAAGTAGGTTTCTAGAATCCCATATCTCAATCATACATCATAAATAGCTAATAATGTGATCGACGATACCCAAGCCACTTAATACTTCATAGTGGAAAATAAGCAGACCCCGTCATTTAAGACCTATTTCTAGAAGCGTGCTCCTCAATGGTACTATCTAGCTGACATCATATGGAATCTCATAGGCTACTTAATACTTCCAATTGGAAAATAGGCAGACCCCATCATTTAAGACCTATTTCCAGAAGCGGACCCCCGTAGAGATACCACCTAACGTAACTCCTTGGCCATTTAATACTTCATATGGGGGAAAAAGGAGGGTCCAACCACTTAATACCTCAAAACTCGAAGCAGGCTCTTTGTTTTATGGCCCATACCCATAATGATGTCTCACATTAGTCCTCTATTCGTAGGAACTGGAAGCCAGATTAGCTGGGTAGATTTCCCCTACAGAATTTGAAACTAACCTCGCGTCATTACAAATATTTATCATAAAGATATCTCATATCAATAAAAGTGTACATAACTGCTGATAGCCTCAAAGTGAGGGGCAGACTTCCATCATGTAACTCTACTAGCCTTGTATCCTTATGACTTAGCCATGTATTAATTACTATAGACACACACACAGACTCTCATCTCACCGTTTCATAAATAAGGCCATATAAGGAATCCTCCTTATTACGCCTTAAAATGGTAATTAGGCTATATAAGAGTTTCCTCTTATTTCTCCTCAAAATCAATTACCTTCCTAATGCTGGAAATAAATGTAAATAAATGCCTAATTAACTACACCATATATGCAATAGTTATACGTTAATTACGTAAATAGAAATAAATATTCGAGCCTAATAAGTTCTAAACACACAGATTTTACGCTCTAAACTAGCATTAAATGTCTATTCCCTAACCAATTATTATTATAAGTCCTTTTTCTTTAATTTCCCAAGATTTCATGGAATTCTAATGTCCAAAACAAAGAATAAATATTCATAATCAAAACTGCAATAACAGACTTGTAAATATAATAGAAACTCAATTTATTACACCAATTTAATGGAATATCTTAAACAATAAGAATTGCAATCTAAACCCCATATTCTGTCAACTCCTGTTTTTACAAAGAAATAGATAATAATAAGTGGTGTAAACTATGAATAGAATTCATAATCTAAACCTCTTATTTTAGTAGGGATCACAATTTAACCCAAAGAAGAAGGAGAAGTAGAATAGACTATGAAATTATCAAGGATTGCATAAACAAAACAAATCCCATCAAATTAATGTAAATAATTGGAAATCTCAGCATAGAATTGACATATCGAAATAAAAAAGAATTTTGTGGGATCTTATCTATCATATTTTCAAAATCCCTAAGGCATATTCAAATCCAAAAGAAATACACTAAACAATTGCTGAAAAGAAATACTAAGGTTTCCACTCACAGATTATCCTTAGCTTCACTCAAATGAATTTGTAGCTTTTCGATATGTTCCAAACTCACCCTCTTTTGATATATACACACACACACACACAATAGGGAAGAGGTATATATATTCATTATATTTAGAATAATTGGAGAAGAATAGGATAAGAATAAATTTAAGTAAGAAGAAACAGAGAGGAAATAAGTTGAATCCTTACCTGAATTCTCTGCGGAATTTCTGAATCTTATTAGAGAGATAGCAATGGCAGAGTTTCATCATATTCCCCAAAATAATATGAATAAAAGTGGAGAGGGTAGGGTTCTATTTATAGGAGTTGAAATGCACTAGAACCGTAGAAAGGAAGTAGGTAGGAAACGGGTAAGTCTGGAGTGCACAATCGAATAAAACATAACTTAAAACCCTAGACGCCACTGGCAACTGCCATTGCTAAGCGGTCGATCGCCCTTAGGCAACCGGTCCTCCGTTACGGTCGACTGGTTGACCTATCCAGGTCGACCGCTCCTTTTATTCAGGGATGTTAATTTATTTCTATTGCCGCATTATTTTATTCCCTGATTAACTTTTTTAACATTAATATGTTTCACACACCTAACTTCAAACCAAATAAAATCAATCCACACAAAGTATCAATTCAAACCAAATTAAATCAAACAAATCAATTCAAACAAATCTAACAAAGAAAGAAAATTAAACGTTACGAGGAACATCTACCCATCCATATTCTCCAAATATAGGGTCTGCTTTAATTGCATCCCAATTTTCATTGTCATTGGTGAGAGAGACAGGAGGATGTGCTTCATTATCATCCTTGTGTAGAGAGGAGATCATCCATCGTATTGCATCGAAATGCCTTTCTTGCTCCTTGATCATCTGCATTTGACTCAACTCTAAGTGACGCTGGTTTCGTAGAATAAAAGAGAGAATATTCTTGAATGAATTGAGTGTTTCTTCAAGATTTTCAGATAGATTGTGAATAGGATTGGCCATAATTGAATTAGAGAAAGAAATGAAGGATATAGATAATGAGAAATAAATTTCAGTGAAGATTTCTGAAAGAAAAGGGTATATATATAGGTGTAGAAATTCGTTTGAAATGAATAGACATTTGGTAGTTATTCAAATTTCAAATTCAAAATCAATAATCACTTCTGACCAGTACATGTCAACATGGTCTTCTAGGGGATGTCGACATGGGTTAGTGAAAATTTATGACAACTTTGATTTTGTGAATAATTGTGTATATGTATATATTTATATAATATACTAACATTTATTCTAGAGATAAGATAAGATAGATAACAGAAAGGAAATTTCATTTCATTACGATAATACAAAGATTAAGCATAATGAACTACACGAACATTCAAAAAAAAACAAACTAAGGCAAATACAATAAGATACTAAAATATAAAACAAGATAAAGATAATGAAGATAGTCCAAGTTTCTTGCTGACTTTTGAAAAGAACTTGTTCATCTTCGAAGAAATGTTATCCAACTTCTTACTAACGGATCGTTTTAAAATCCATTGATTCTCCACAATTATCTTTTGGTTTTTGAGAAGGGTTTTGTTGGATGGATTGGAAGGATATTCGATGGTTTCCAAAGAGGTTTCACCTTCTTCTTCTTCAATTTCCATTTCATCCCCTTCTTCTCTTTCTTCCTCTTCCTCTTCTTCCATTTCCTCATGAGCCAAACGCTCTTCCTTTTCGGTAAGGGTTTCATAAGGTTGAAAAACATATGGGATTTTCATGAGAGAAATGTTTGAGATATTAAAAACTTTTCTTGAAATAAATTCTTCTCCTCTGAAATTTACTCCAAAATAGTTGAAAATCCGAGTAAGGTAAATTCCATGATATAAAATCGTTTCTCCCATTTCCAAGTTTTTAGGACGAAGTTCATCCAAAATAACTTGTGCCCAATTGATATCATAATTTCCGAAAATAGCAAAAAGTGCTTTGCACACTTTTGAAGTAGGATTGTTAAAATTTCCCGATCTTGGGGTCAAAGTATGTTGTAAGAGAAGATTGACAATTCTTGCTTTAGAACGAAAGTTTCGATTCTTAAATTCAAAGTTTTCATCTCCTTCAAAAATTATGATGAAATGTCTCACGATCATGTTCATCGATTTGAAAACTAGAAAGATCCATTCCCGTGCTTTTGCAATTGAGAATGGTACCCAAAAGATCACAATTCAAAACAATTTGAGTGCCTTTGACACTACTCCAAATTTCATTCTCATTTCCAATATAAAAACCATGGTTTAAATTAGCATAGAAGATTTTGACAAGATTAGGATAGCAAACAAAATCATTTTGAGAAGAGTCAATAAGACTTAAAACACCATTGTTAGCAAAAAGAGATTCAATTTCATAAGAAGAAAAATCTTGAAAAATAGCAAATTTTCCGGAATGGACTTTGTCATAATTAGCATAATTGATGTATGCTTTAATTGCCTTCGGATCATTGAATAATTGCTCTTTGATTTTTTTGGAAATTCTCATGGTTGAGGGATTGCTTGAAGAAGCCATTAGAGTAGAGAGTAGAGAACTTGAAGATATGAAGAGAGAGTTTGAATTTTAAAATGAAAGTGAAAAGATATGATAAAAGATAGTGAATAAATAGACTTTCAAAGGACATATTCTCTGGTCAAAAGGTATATTTTCAGAGAAATAAATGAAGTGAAAAGGTGGAGGAAAATTCAAACATTTGAATTCAAAATTTGAGATTCAAATTCAGGTAGGCATGTCGACATCATGGTAGGGGCCATGTCGACATGTGGCTTTGAATTTTCATGACATGATTTTTCCTAAGTTATCTAATATACATATATATAAATATTATTATTAATGTCTATATTTCAGAAATATTATTGTATTTATAATATATTTCAGAATGTGTCAAAAATAATAAAAATAATAGTAAAAAAATAGAAAATAAATTTTAAAATTCAAACAACATATCAATTCAAAATCAATCAATCAATCAATTAAAAAACAACCAATCAATCAATCAATTCAAGCATGCAATTTCAGCCAATGTATTGTAAACGTGTACCTTTTTCAGATTCCGTGTCTTTGGTATTGACTAAATCGAGAATTGCTGTGAAACACAGATTTGAATTATCTTTCTTCTGTTCATCGTCGCTGGAGGATGAGTCAGAGTCATCTAGAGTAGAAGTGAATGCACGTTTCCGTTTCTTTGCAGAATCATTGTTTGTAGGAGAGTTTTGCTTATCTGGATGCAGATAGTCTCTTTTGATATGACCTGGTTCGTCACAATTGAAGCATTTGATATAGTTTGGTACTGTAGTCTGATTACCAGAATTCTTAAAGTTGTTTCTCTTGGAACTATTCAATTTTCTGTACTTTAGGAATTTCCGAAAATTCCTGGTCATAAATGCTATCTCTTCATCATTATCACTGTTTGAGTCTGATCCGTCGATTAATGCATTGAATGCCATTGATTTCTTTTCAGATGCTTTGCTTTCTCTTCTCCCGATCATTTGAACTTCAAACGACATTAGATTTCCAATCAATTCTTCTATCTTTAAAGTACTGATGTCATTTGTCTCTTCAATTGCAAGTGTCTTTTGATCCCATTCTGGAGTGAGAGAATTTAATATTTTTCTGACTTGATCTTCTTCCGAAAATTCTTTTCCCAAAGATATTAAAGAATGCACAATATCTTGAAATCGACTATACATATCTGAAATAGACTCATTAGTATTCATTTTAAATAACTGAAACTGATTTGTGAGCATGGAAATTTTGGTCTGTTTAACTTTGCTTGTTCCTTCGTGAGTTACTTGCAAAGTTTTCCAGATTTCATATGCAGACTTACAAACTGACACTCTATTAAATTCTTTTCTTTCAAGTGAACAAAACAGAATATTCATTGCTTTAGAATTATTTTGTGCAACAGTCTTTTGCTCAGTGGTCCACTGTGCAAAATTAGTTGTGGGTTCAGAATATTCAATTTGTGTGATATTCCAAGTATCTAATCCTACAGATTGTAAATATATTTTCATCCTACATGCCCAATATGCATAGTTACTGCCATTAAAAAGTGGTGGTCTGGCAGTAGACTGACCTTCTACAAATGAACTAGTGTTGGTGGTAATAGCAGTACTAGTGTTAGTAGCCATTTTGAAAATTTTCAAAATTCAGATAATGAAACTTTTGAAAACAAGGCTCTGATACCAAATGTGAGAAATGCAGATTAAGGATCTTAAGGCTAGAATTAACACTAGAGGGGGGGGGGGTGAATAGTGTTTTAAGAAATTTGTTAATCTTTTTGAGTTTATCTTACTTTGTTAACAATGTATATACTAATCAGACACAGATATGAACATAGAATCAAACACAGATGCAAATATAAAGTAAAAGCAGTAAAGGAAAGAACACACCGGATTTTATACTGGTTCGGAGTTACCCTACATCCAGTCCCGCAACACAAGTACGGATTTCCTTTCAAACTCAATTCAATAATTACAACCCTCGGTTTCAAGGCTACGAGGTACACCCTCCAGAATCACAATCCTCTGGGAAGAGATACTTGATTTCCGGGGCAACAAGTTCACCCAATTGATTTCCAGGGCTACAATCACACCTTCTCTCGCTCGATTGATTTCAAAAAGTCTATAACTCAGATTAGCACTTGGATCTTGTAGAGATAGTGGAGAGAATCAAAACCAGAAATTATCTAGTTAGATTCGATATTGATTTCGGCAGAGTAATGGTGTAATTTGTAAATAAGAAAGTGGAGAAGAAGAAGAGAAGTTAAATCAGAGAAAAGTGATTAAAAATTCGTTGAAACTGACCCATATTTATAGAAGAACAACAGTCATGTCCATTCGTGAAGAGTTATGGCGAATAGACACTTCTTTTGAAATTTAAATTTTGAACTCAACTGTCACCATGTCGACATGGTGCCTATGGGCATGTCGACATCCCACAGCCTTTTTTTGATGTTTTGAATTTCTTTGAAAATAACATTTATCTTATATAAAAACTATTTTAAACATTATAAATATACTTGACTTTAGTTGAAATTCATAAGTAAATATAAAGAACAATATATACATATTATTTAACTATAATTTAAATCAAAGTATAATAATTTAAAAGTTAAATATATTATTTGAAAAGATAGTTTAAAATCAGGAGTAATTTGACTTTGAAATTAAAGATGTTTTTGAGACTAAAATTATTTAAAATCAGGATAGAGAGTTTTGAATCTTTTAAAAGGAAAGTTTTGAAATCATTTTGAAAACAAGATAATTTTGTAAAATCATTTTGAAATAAAAGTAAGTGGATACAAAAAGATGTTCCACTAGATTTTTCGTAGGTTCCATCCTACTTAGGGTTCCATCCCTTTAACGAGCACGAAGTGGATTCCATTCCACGAATAAAATAGATTTTAAGATGTCAGTGCCTTTATATGAGTTTTAACAATATTCCTAACTATATAACTTATCTTGGAAACTTGAACTCTTGAAATTCTTGATACTCAAGAGTCTTCTATCTCTATGTCTTGAATCTCTATACTGTACAGTCTTCATTCTTGATACCTGCATGGTTAGATCCTGCATATACATATATATCTAAACTTGTAATGTTAGTATTTATATTTTATAATCTATTCTAAGGTTGTTGTCATCAAAACCATCATCTCATGGACTAACAATAATTAGATATTTGCTGATATGAGTTCTAATTATCTTTGTTGATAATTAGATATTTGCTAATTTGAGTTCTAATTATAATTAGATATTTGATGTTTTCTTATTATCGTTTTTGATAATTAGATATTTGTTGTTTCTGATTATCGTTTTTGATAATTAGATATTTGTGATTTCTGATTATCGTTTTTGATAATTAGATATTTGTTGTTTCTGATTATCATTTTTGATAATTAGATATTTGTGATTTCTGATTATCATTTTTGATAATTAGATATTTGATGTTTTCTGATTATCATTTTTGATAATTAGATATTTGTTGTTTCTGATTATCGTTTTTGATAATTAGATATTTGATGTTTTCTGATTATCGTTTTTGATAATTAGATATTTGTTGTTTCTGATTATTGTTTTTGATAATTAGATATTTGTGATTTCTGATTATCGTTTTTGATAATTAGATATTTGATGTTTTCTGATTATCGTTTTTGATAATTAGATATTTGTTGTTTCTAATTATCGTTTTTGATAATTAGATATTTGTGTTTTCTGATTATCGTTTTTGATAATTAGATATTTGTGATGTCTAATTATCGTTTTTGATAATTAGATATTTGTGATTTCTGATTATCGTTTTTGATAATTAGATATTTGTTGTTTCTGATTATCATTTTTGATAATTAGATATTTGTGATTTCTGATTATTGTTTTTGATAATTAGATATTTGATGTTTTCTGATTATCGTTTTTGATAATTAGATATTTGTGATTTCGGATTATCGTTTTTGATAATTAGATATTTGATGTTTTCTGATTATCGTTTTTGATAATTAGATATTTGTTGTTTCTGATTATCGTTTTTGATAATTAGATATTTGTGTTTTCTGATTATCGTTTTTGATAATTAGATATTTGTGATGTCTGATTATCGTTTTTGATAATTAGATATTTGTGATTTCTGATTATCGTTTTTGATAATTAGATATTTGATGTTTTCTGATTATCATTTTTGATAATTAGATATTTGTTGTTTCTGATTATCGTTTTTGATAATTAGATATTTGATGTTTTCTGATTATCGTTTTTGATAATTAGATATTTGTGATTTCTGATTATCGTTTTTGATAATTAGATATTTGTTGTTTCTGATTATCATTTTTGATAATTAGATATTTGTGATTTCTGATTATCGTTTTTGATAATTAGATATTTGATGTTTTCTGATTATCGTTTTTGATAATTAGATATTTGTGATTTCTGATTATTGTTTTTGATAATTAGATATTTGATGTTTTCTGATTATCGTTTTTGATAATTAGATATTTGTTGTTTCTGATTATCGTTTTTGATAATTAGATATTTGATGTTTTCTGGTTATCGTTTTTGATAATTAGATATTTGTGATTTCTGATTATCGTTTTTGATAATTAGATATTTGTTGTTTCTGATTATCGTTTTTGATAATTAGATATTTGTGTTTTCTGATTATCGTTTTGATAATTAGATATTTGTGTTTTCTGATTATCGTTTTTGATAATTGGATATTTGCTAATTTTGCTGATTATGAGATTTTCTAGTCTCTAATTAATTCTAGATTATGTTGATTATATTGGATTGCTATTTTTTATCTATCTCTGTTGATAGTTAAAGTTTGTTGATTATGAAGTTCGTGTTTTCTAGTTATTTGTTGGATAACTAGATATTTGCGGTTTTGCGATTTGCGATTTGTATTTTCTAATTGTCCTTGTTGGTAATTAGATTTTGCTGTTTTCTAATTATTGTGTCGATAATTAGATATTGCTGTTTTGTGATTTCTGTATTCTAATTATCAAATTGATAATTAAATATTGCTGATAATTGTATTTATTCAGTTTTGTTATTTTCTGGTTATCTATTTGATAATTAGATTTTGTTGAGAATTTGTGAATTTCTTTTATGAAATTAAATGATTTCTTTGACGTTTGTGTTTTTGACCTTTATTTTTCTAGCTTAACCAGTTTATGTTAGAAAAATAATTGTTATTGACGACTTTAATTATGAAAATTGCGGGGACGCAATTTTTATAAGGAGAGGAGTCTGTAACAACCCGGGATTTCGCATCAATTAATTATCATCATTAGACGATTAAATTCTGCTGGCTAATTGCTGTTGGGATTTTATCGGGTTGTAATTCTTTTAAATTGTTAAGAGTTATGCGGGCTTTAAAATTAATTTTGGCCCACGTTTTAGTATTGGTGTTGGGTTGTATTAAGCAGAGACCCGTTCCTCCACTCCATTATTTCATTCGCAAGCCCAAAAACAAACGAGAGCAAAAGGAAATCGATAATGGCCGCTGCTAGGGTTTCGATTTTAGACTTCGATCGGCTTTGTGATGCCACGGCGTCGACTTTGGTTTGTTCGATCTTCGATTTCGGCTGCAAATTGGGTTTGGATTCTTCGAACAAAGAGAAAAATGGGGATTTCGGTTGATGAATTCGTGCTCTTCGAACAAAAGTGAGTGACCCTCACATCTAATTCAATACCATGCTTCGACAGTTGATTTTGTTTTGATGTTGATTTTGAACTGTTCGTTCTTCTTTGTTATCACTGTTTCGATTTTGATTTTGACGATATTGATTTCGTTTGACTTTGGCTATTTCTTTGGTATTGAACTATCGACTTCGGTCTTAATTTTTGTGTATGTGATATTCCATAACTTTGGCCATAGCCTCCGGTAGCCCTTTCGACCTTGTTCGATTTCACTTGCGGTTTCATGACTCCGGCCATTTTGTCTTTGGATGTTGTATCACTTTGTTGATGATGCTCGACTGTGATCTTCGACCGTGTTTGATCCTTCCTAACTTTTGCTTTTGTTGACATTTCCTTTGATATTTCTTTCAAGTTAATTGTCTTATACAGTTGCTCATTGGAGTTGTTGTGTAATTCAATGATATGCTTGAAAATGATCTTTGTTGCCTTCAATGTCGCTGTTGCATTCATGTGTTCATTAGTCTGAAGCTTGTTTTCAAATGTATGCTGTGCATTTGTAATTGACTAGCTGTCTCTGGCTTTATATGCTGGTGACATTGGCTTCTACACTTTGTCTTGTTCTTTGTTGTAAAGTGAATCATTGTCACTTGTTGATTTTGGTCGCTTAATTTGGTTGTTTCATCAGGTATACACTTGATAATCATGCTGTATTATTGACATGAGCCTGGCCTTATCATTTGTAGTAGGTGTTCCAATTTAACTTGTATTCTTCATACAGCTTGCATACAGTGTATTGTTGGTCTTATATCACTTGCTGCATTGTCAAACTATTGCAGTATATATGAGCTTGATTCATATTATGCTGTGCAGTATATATGAGATTGATTCATATTATGCTGTGCATTGAGCATTGCTTGGTATTTTAGATTACCTGACCACTTTGATTGCCTTTGTGGTCTGGTTCTTTCAGGTTTTTATTCTTGGAATTATTCCTGCAGTTTCATTTTGTTGCAGTTGTGTTGAGTCATGATAGCCGTGACTTGACCTCTGCAGTTTCGATTTGCTGTTAGCATTTGGTGTTGTGATGATTTCATATGCGATAGTGGCGAGGCAGTGCACGCGTGCGTGTACTGCAGCCGCACAGAATTGACGTTTTAATTGATATTTCAATTGTTTGAATTGTTTCGTGTGTCCAATTCAATAATTTGAAATTGTATTTTGATTTGGTTTGACTGGATCATTTTGTTGTTGTCTAATTATCTATTTGATAATTAGATTATGAGTTTCTAATTATTTATTGAATAATTGGATTTGTTGTTAATTGCCGTTTAGGCAATTCTGTTGTTTTCTAAATTATCATCATTGATAACTCTTTCATTTATCTTTGTTGATGATTTGAATTTGCTGATTCGCTGTTTATTGCTATTTCGTGTTATATCTACCGTTATCCGATTCTCTTATTGAAGGGTTGGATATACGAGATTTATTATGACTGTCGTCTATTGATTATTTAATTATTATTGCTTCCGTGCATTAATAACTGAGTTTGAATTAGACTGACCCGTGTATTATTTTCTTTTGAATTTAATACTCGGGTCAGACCGAGTTATTTCAGGTTGTTGATATCTTGCTTTGGGTTGCTGCTTGAGCTATGAAGTCTCTTCATATCTTTTGGAGTAGTCGTTGTCATAGTATAGGATGATATGTATTCATGTATTTTATTTACAATAATGTACTTGTATATGTAACTTCCAGTGTCGACAGTTGTAGTTGTATCATATGTACTGTATCACATGTATTGTAACTGTTAGCACCAAAATTGGTCACTAACCTCGTTCAGAAAGATTGTGTAGAGATATAAGTGATGAAAGTAAATTAAACAGAGAAGACAATGCTAATTTAAATGCAGAAAGTAAGAACACCAAATTTATAGTGGTTCAGCGTAATTGCCTACGTCCACTTTGTTCAACTTTATTGATTTCCTTTATGGTTGATTACAAATACAATTCGTGAATCAAATGCTTGAGTGAAGTTGTTAAGTAGAGAAGATGAGTCTTGAAAATGGCAGAGTCTCCCTGGTGTTTTCTCTCCAAAAAAGGATCCATTTCACTGTGACCCTGCCCCTCTATTTATAGGCAAATATGGGATGGACTTCCCAAATGGGCTGAATGGCCGAACACTCTAGCCCCAGTACAGTGGTCGCTGCATGCCGATCCTGATATGCCAAACGCTCTGATGCCGAACAGTACGCTGGATGTGTGGGAAGTGCAGGATGATTGTCAGTTGAGGCCGAACGTGTCTCTATTTGAAGCCCTTGAACGAACAATGTATGCAGGCCGAACGACATTGTTGCCTTGAGTAGTTGTGCATGCTGAATGACTTCTGGATGCCGAGTACTCCCGTTGCCGAGTACTACGCCGAGTACCATGGGACGCCGAGTACTCTTGTTGCCGAGTACTACGCCGAGTACCATGGGATGCCGAGTACCCTTGTTGCCAAGTTCAACTTGATGCCGAGCGCCCTCGTTGCCGAGTTCTCCTTGATGTCGAGCGCTCTTGTATGCCGAGCAGTCTTGTATGCCGAGCGCTCTGGATGCTGTGTACTTCGCCGAGTACTCCTAGACGCCGAGCACTACGAATGCCGAGCGCTGTGAATGCCAAGTGCTTCGCCGAACACTCCTGGATGCCAAGTGCTTTGCCGAACACTCCTGGATGCCAAGTGCTTCGCCGAACACTCCTGGATGCCGGTCACTCTCTGATGCCGAGTGCTACCTAATGCCGAGCACTAGTTGCCTGGTCAAATCTCCAGGAAACACTTGCCCCCCAAAGTGTATCGCGTGGCCGAACGTGATGCGCTTTGAATCTGGTTCAATTTTCCTTGATGATGCTTTCTCGAGCATGCCTGTGACGGAGGTGCGTGACGAACGTGGTTTTGACGCCGAACGGTACGTTCGAAGCCGGACAGCCCTCATGTGCCGAACGGTACTTCGTTTTGATGCCGATCACTCTGGTATTGACCGGTTCTACCGGGTATAGCCTTTTCAACTTCTACCTCCCTCTATATAACCAGGTCCTTCTCGTCCCTTCTCCTTTACCTTTTCATTTCTACCACTCTTCCAAGATTTCTAACCTTCTCTAGTCGGACAGATTTACAACTTGAACATTCCTTCCTAAGCTCCTAACTGCAATCTAGGTACTGCTCCTCGTATAACTTGAATAAGTTTCAAATGAGATGGTCAAGTTTGTCGTGTAGAAAGCTTTCGAGCAGGTTGCCCTCATTGCCGAACGATAATGCGAGGCGTGGAGGAAGGATTTGAGGTGTTTGCACATGTGGCTATTGTACTTAGCTCCATCGCGCCGAACCAAAGTCAAAAAAGAAGGAGAAGGAAAACGTTGGAGGTGGTAAGGGTGTTGGATGGCATAGCTCTGGTTCGGCGTATGTTATCATGCGCCGAATGGTGGAGGCTGCCGAACAGTATTACATTTGAGTAAACTAAGGAATGCCGAACGATAACTTAACCAAACAAACCAAAGCCAAACACAAATGCCAAACAGTAATTTAGCCGAATCGAACTCTGGTTGCCGAACACACTTAGACGCCGAACTGCATCAATGCCGAACGTCACAAATATTAAGCAACTGAAATGCCGAACCATGTTTAGGCCGAACACTCCAAATGCCGAACAGCATTTAGACCGAACAATACAATTGCCGAACAGGACTTAGACCGAGCCAAACAAAGCCGAACACTATACCTAGGCCGAACAGTCTGAATGCCGAACAGGACCTAACCGAACACTTGACAATGACTTAACCGAACAAAGCCCTTTAGCCGAACACTTGGCAATGACTTAACCGAACAAACATACATGCCGATCTATTCTTAGGACGAACAACGCAATTTCCGAACAACATTTGAATGCCGAACAGTATAAATGCCAAACTATGCTTAGGCCGGTTACTATATAAATCGCATGTTTTCTGAATCTGGAACTGTAATCACCACCAGGCGGGCTCTTTGAGACGGTCAGCGATGACCGTCTTCGAAGGCGACGATTCGAAGTTCTTTCTTATGTCTCTGTAATCTTTAGTTTCTTATTGCTTGTACACGAATGCTCGCACTAGTTCACACACCACGTGGGGGGGAACTCGTGTTACTAATTCTAACGTTCAACGTTTTTTAAGTACAGTTCTCTCGAGCACTTAGCCAGGTTTGTTATTTATCTGGAATGTCGAGAAAGTCTAGCTCCGCTACTATATCCGACAGGCCTGGGCCGTCATCAAGGTGAGAAGCCGCTGATACTTCTAATCCGTCGACTTCTCCTGCTCATAATTTAGCACCTGATGCCCTGGAGGCAGCAATTCTTCTAGACAATCTGATCGATTCACAAGCTTCAAAGATTAACGAAGCCGCTCTCCGACGGATATGCTCCATTCATGGGATCCCTTTCGCCGATGTGTTGGTCCCTTCGCGACACGATCGCCCTCATCTGCCACCAGTCGGGTATACCGCCTGTAACAAGTTCATGTGTTGGATGGGCAGCGTGCCTCCGTTCAATTTGTTTCTCCGGGATGTATTGCAGTATGTTGACATAGCTCCGTCGCAGCTGCACCCGAACGGCCACGCGTTTCTATACGGGACCTACTTACTTTTCATGGCCGTCTTCTCCATACCTCCAACCGCCGGTGATATCAGATACATCTATATGATCAAGAGGCGGAAAGACAGTCCTTCCTTTATGTTCCTCGAGCCATACCACAAATGCCAAATCTTGACAGGGGCATGTAGTAAATTCGCCCTGTACAAACAGGAATGGTTCTATGTGCGCTGCCCTTCCGGTTTCGCTAGGAGATGGGTTGAAGGCAGTAAGTCTCTCTGCTGAGTCACTATTCGTATTTGGTCGGAGTCATGCTTTTCTTAACTCTTCATTTCATCTTTTCAGGTATCAACCCGCGCCCGGAAGGCCGAGGATATTCTGAGGCTGTTGAAGCCATTAGAGCTCTTCCTGCTGAGGATCGAGACATCCGGACTATCATTTCAAATGAATCACTGTCGGGGTTTGGCTTGCTAGCCCCTGGTCATCGGATCAGCCTTCCAAAAGGTGTCACCATTCCCAAACCTCCGTCCGGTAAAGGGAAAAAACAGGCCGGATCGTCGTCGCGCCGCACTCCCGATACGCACGAAGAAGGTGAGCGCAAAGAAGACGAAGCTCCTAAGACTCAGGACGAGAACGTGGGTCCCACTTGGAATCCGGCAATCGAAGTTCAGGATATTGAGACATCATCCTCCCCTTCGAAGGGAAAGAAGAAGCTAAAATATACAGTTCAAAAGGAGAAAGTTGGTGGCACTTCAAAAGCTATGCCTATCCCGCCTGAGAAAGAGGCTTCTTCGCAGCATCTGGAAAGCTCCTTGAGGGGTCTATCGAACCTTTCTATTCCCGAAGACATACTTAATTACGAGTTTGATGATCCTGAAGCCCACAAATTTTCTTCGCCCATTAGAGGCAATGCGGGAGTTCAACTCCCGGTCCAAGGAGACAACACCCCGATTAGTAAAGATAAACGAACTGGTCCGTCGGGGGGAACACTAGGACACACACGCACATATGCATTCCATCATACACTTCAAGTTTTTCCTCATCTCACGGACTTTTCTTAACTCGTTGTTATCTCCATTCTTTGTAGGTGATATGGGGCGTTCTCACGGACTCGATCGTCTTCAGGGCTCTTCTGTATTTCATCACTCTGGACGGGATTCTGGTTCAGGCAGACGCAGGGACAGAGGCGATTATGAAGATAGGGACAATCGTCCCCGCGAGTCGTCTCACCGCAAGAAGGCACACTCTCAATCTTCCCAGTCCCGTGATCTTCCTCCTCCAACTGAAACGGATAGGGAGAAGTCTTTACAGAAGGGTTATCAATCTGATGCTCCTCGAGAACAACATTCCAGTTCATCGAGTACAAGGCAAGTTCGAGAGCAACGGAAAAGAACGGAATTCTCAAAGCCTCCTCCTCCTACTCCTACGGTGGACCCAACTGTCGCGGAAAAGATGGTCGACCTTAAGGCCAAGTTTTCGAAAATCTGCTTTGACGGCTTGAAGTTCCTCCCAGTTATCCATCATATTCCCGGGCACGTGAAGCAAAGTGCCATTGACTGCAATAACGACGTCTATGTTCAACATGACGCGTTCGTGCACTTGGTGGAGAAGATCTCGGAAGTGTCCGTTGAGCGTCAACACGAGATTGATCGCCTGAACCTAGAGGCTGGAAGCGATAAGAAAATCATCAGACTCCAAGACGAAGAGCTTGCTTCGTATAAGTCGAAGCTAGAAGCCGCTGAACAAAGCGCAAAAGATACTGCTGAGGTAGTTACTCGTTTAGAGGCGGCTCACAAAAAAGAGCTTGACGAAGCAGTCCAGCGCAGTGGCGCCCTCGCCCTAGAAAAAGACTGTCCAAAAGGAAAGGGACGCGCTCGCCACCCAAGTCAAAGAGCTGAAAGAATTACTCTCCAAGGAGAAGGAGGATAAGGTAGCTGCTCAAGAAGAATCGCAACGATACTGTGATGAGATCGTTGCTACCCGACTCCTGAAAACAAAGCTCGATGACGAACTCGCTGGGGTTGAGAAGATGAAGGACGAGGCCCGTGAGGAGGGCAAAAGAGAGGCTGCGGAGGAGATTGATTCTCACCTCGAGGCGGCCGCGGAGGCCGGCAGGGAAGTGGTCAAAAACATGTTTGACCCGCTGATTGCTGAATATGGAGCCCGCGTCCTTATGCATCGTGACTTAACATTCTTGGGCGACGGCTACCTTGAGTCCCTAGCTGAGGCCTGGGAAACCTTGATAAGGATCCGGAAGATCGAGTCAGGCTCCGAAGAGGTCGATGAGGAGGCCTTGGTGAAGGAGTTCCTTAGGGGGAACGAGCCATCGGATTTATCCGCAGCATTAGCACTTTACAGCAAAGGCTCACCCCTTCCAAAGGAGAAAGATGATGAAGCTGGCCCGTCCGGGACCAATGTTACTGTTCTTCACACTGCTGCTCAATCCATCGCTCAATCGGCCGGTCGACTGACACTTGATCCATTCGAGCAGCATGTTGGTTATGACCCCGAAGACCCCGGGCTTGGTGCTCATGTGCTATCACCTATCCTAAAGGGTGAAACCCCACGTGCCACCAATAGCCAACCGGAACTTGGTAGGAAATTCTTCTTTCACTAGAAGTTGAAAGATCCCGTCTTTTTTCGGCAGTGGCTACTCGTTCTAACACTCATTCTTTATGTTTTCGTGCAGGTTGTTCTGACGCCGAGCAAACTCCGAGGAGCGATGACGCCAAGGAGGAGGCAAGGAAAACAAGTGATGCCGTCCACGCGGGAGTACTCCCTGGTCCCGATGCTCAGGTGATCGGGGCGCTGGATGATGATAACCTCGACGCTTCATCTCCTGCCGAAGGGGACGATGAAATTGAAATCACCGGCACCACTGAGCATACCTCGCATATGAGCATGAAGGACCGTCTTGCCGAAGAGGAGAAGAAAAAGGTCGAGGTCAAAATTGAACCTGAAATTCTGGAACTCACCGATCCTCGGAACAGACCTTTGAAAATCATTCTCCCGGGCAGGTCCAAACCACTAGATGTTCCGTCTCCTACTCCTGACTCCATTTCTCTAGCAAGCAAAAAGTCCAAGAAAAAGCTTGAGGGAGAGGAGTCGTCGGAAACAACGAAGGAAGACAAGAAGAAGAAGTCGAAGAAATAATCGATACACTCGTTCCACGAGTTTCTTGCTTAAGTCTTGTAATTGCTTTTATCTTCCACAACTTGTAGTTTGTATAGAGAGGTCTGAATTTTGTAGGAGTGATCATGTAACCCCATTTTGGACTTATCGAATAAAGTTTTTTTTTCTTTTTGTTTGAATGATTCTCTTGTCTTTATTTGGTTTGCTGACTCTGTGCTCCGGGGACTTGGAGACTTGAAATTGTTTATACTCTAGTCCGTGCTCTGGGGACTTGGAGTATTCCGCTCCGCACTATGGGGATTCGGAGATTTGAAATCGTTTATACTCTAGTCCGCGCTCTGGGGACTTAGAGTACTCCGCTCCGCACTCTGGGGATTCGGAGATTTGAAATCGTTTATACTCTAGTCCGCGCTCTGGGGACTTAGAGTACTCCGCTCCGCACTCTGGGGATTCGGAGATTTGAAATCGTTTATACTCTAGTCCGCGCTTTGGGGACTTAGAGTACTCCGCTTCGCACTCTGGGGATTCGAAGATTTGAAATCGTTTATACTCTAGTCCGCGCTCTGGGGACTTAGAGTACTCCGCTCCGCACTCTGGGGATTCAGAGATTTGAAATCGTTTATACTCTAGTCCGCGCTCTAGGGACTTAGAGTACTCCGCTCCGCACTCTGGGGATTCGGAGATTTGAAATCGTTTATACTCTAGTCCGCGCTCTGGGGACTTAGAGTACTCCGCTCCGCACTCTGGGGATTCGGAGATTTGAAATCGTTTATACTCTAGTCCATGCTCTTGGGACTTAGAGTACTCCGCTCCGCACTCTGGGGATTCGGAGATTTGAAATCGTTTATACTCTAGTCCGCGCTCTGGGGACTTAGAGTACTCCGCTCCGCACTCTGGGGATTCGGAGATTTGAAATCGTTTATACTCTAGTCCGCGCTTTGGGTACTTAGAGTACTCCGCTCCGCACTCTGGGGATTCGGAGATTTGAAATCGTTTATACTCTAGTCCGCGCTCTGGGGACTTAGAGTACTCTGCTCCGCACTCTGGGGATTCGGAGATTTGAAATTGTTTATACTCTAGTCCGCGCTTTGGGGACTTAGAGTACTCCGCTCCGCACTCTGGGGATTCGAAGATTTGAAATCGTTTATACTCTAGTCCGCGCTCTGGGGACTTAGAGTACTCCGCTCCGCACTCTGGGGATTCGGAGATTTGAAATCGTTTATACTCTAGTCCGCGCTCTGGGGACTTAGAGTACTCCGCTCCGCACTCTGGGGATTCGGAGATTTGAAATCGTTTATACTCTAGTCCGCGCTCTGGGGACTTAGAGTACTCCGCTCCGCACTTTGGGGATTCGGAGATTTGAAATCGTTTATACTCTAGTCCGCGCTCTGGGGACTTAGAGTACTCCGCTCCGCACTCTGGGGATTCGGAGATTTGAAATCGTTTATACTCTAGTCCGCGCTCTGGGGACTTAGAGTACTCCGCTCCGCACTCTGGGGATTCGGAGATTTGAAATCGTTTATACTCTAGTCCGCGCTCTGGGGACTTAGAGTACTCCGCTCCGCACTCTGGGGATTCGAAGATTTGAAATTTGTTTGCACGGGTCTGTGCGTCGTACAAAATTACGTAATTTGTCATCCAACTATAAGATATAGAAACTTCATAGAGAATACGGCTTTAAGCCTTTATTAATGAAAATCAACTAAACTGCCCGATTACAACTTTTGAAAAGAAACTAAGTTATGACTGAATGGAAATAACAGTGCCTAAAACAAGAAGGAAAACATGCTAAATGTAATAGTGCCGCAAATGTTCACTGTTCCATGCTCGGGGGAGTGTCGCACCATCAATGGTCACTAGCTTGAATGTTCCTTCTCCAAGCTTTCGTTCAATGGCGTACGGACCTTCCCAGCTGGGATTCATGCATGATGGTACCGGGAAGACTCGTTTCAGAACGAGATCACCCACATCAAAGGTTCTTGGGCAGACTCTGCCGTCGTAGTAACGCTTGACTCGATGTTTGTGCGCTGCCGCCCTTAATTCAGCTTCTTCACGCTTTTCGTCGACGCAGTCCAGTGATTCCAGCAAGCGGTTTTGGTTCATCTTGGGATCATAGTATGTCACTCGGTGCGATGGAACTTCAAGCTCCACGGGTATAACGGCTTCAGAGCCGTATGCCAAGGCGAACGGAGTGTGGCCGGTCGCGGACTTGTGGGTAGTTCTATACGCCCATAATGCTGTCGGGAGTTCATTTACCCACTTACCTCCAACCTTCTCCAGACGCTTCTTTAATATGGACTTGATTATTTTGTTAACGGCCTCGACTTGTCCGTTAGCTTTTGGGTGTGCAACGGCGGCGAACTTTTTCTCGATGCCGTACTTTAAACAGAACTCTTTGAACTCTCTACTTTCAAATTGCGTCCCGTTATCCGTGATGATGGTGCGTGGAAGGCCAAAGCGGCATATAATGTTTCGTACAACGAAGTTAATGACCTTCTTTGAGGTGATCGTGGCCAAAGGCTCTACCTCAGCCCATTTCGTGAAATAGTCGACTGCAACTATCGCGTATTTCGCACCACCTTTGGATATAGGCAAAGAGCCGATTATGTCGATCCCCCAGATTGCAAATGGCTAGGGACTAACCATTTGTGTGAGTTTCGTTGATGGAGCTCTCGGGATTTTCGCATATCTTTGACACTTGTCACACTTTCTCGCGTAGTCTGCGGCGTCCCGGTTTATGGTTGGCCAGTAATACCCATAGCGGAGGATCTTCTTTGCCAGCGTTTGCCCCCCAGTATGGTCGCCACATTCCCCTTCATGAACTTCTCTTAAGACCCGCTTTGTCTCATCATGAGCGATACATCGTAACAACGGGACTGAGAATCCCTTTCGATACATTAACCCATCCTGCATCACGTATCGCACGGCCTTTCGAAGAACCTGGCACCTTTCGCTTCTTTCTTCTGGTAAAGCCCCGGTCGTTAGGTACAGTTTGAATGGGGTTATCCACGAGTCCTTCTCGATTTCTGTTTCCAACACACGATCGACTTTCATCTCATCTATGCTCGGGGCATGCAAGACTTCGACGGGATACAATCCCATTTGTTGCGCATCGTCGGTACTCGCGAACTTAGCCAATAAGTCAGCTTCTTTGTTTTGTTCGCGCGGGATATGTGAGATGTCATAACGCTCAAGATTTGATAGTAGTTCTT
Source organism: Allium fistulosum (assembly GCA_030737815.1). Lineage (NCBI taxonomy): Eukaryota > Viridiplantae > Streptophyta > Magnoliopsida > Asparagales > Amaryllidaceae > Allium > Allium fistulosum. Next base: position 1,037,840,417 of record CM060906.1, on the reverse strand, counting down.
GGACCTGAATGAGGTACGGAGCAAGCTTTCGTCCCTTTGCTTGGTAGTCTCCCCGTACTTGGTAAACCACCAACTGCGAGTCACAAAAGATTTCGACTGATTCGATCCCGAGTTCCCTGATGAGCTTCAAGCCAGCGATCAGTGCTTCATATTCGGCTTCGTTATTTGTAGCCGGGAAATCGAGCTTCAGGGCATAACAGATCGATCGGTTTTCCGGAGTTACAAGAACTACGCCCGCGCCGGAGCAACGGTCGTTTGATGCACCGTCAGTGTATAATTTCCATCGAACGGGGGGAATGATGTCGTGATCGTCCGGTTTGATGGGTATGGTAAACTCAGCGATGAAGTCTGCTAACGCTTGCCCTCGAATGGCTCTCCGTGGTAAGTACGCGATATCGAATTGGCTCAACTCGATGTTCCATCTTAGCAATCTTCCAGAAGTTTCCGGCTGTTGGAGTACCTGCCTCAGGGGTTGATCGGAATAAACACCGATTGAATGTGCTTGAAAGTACGGGCGAAGCTTTCGTGATGCAATCACCAAGCAATAAGCCAATTTCTCTATTTTAGGGTAATTCCTCTCGGCCCCTGTTAAACGTTTGCTAACATAATACACCGGCTTTTGGACTCGATCCTCCTCTCGTACCAAAGCCGCACTTATCGCATGTGGGGATACAGCCAAGTATACGTACAACATCTCATGGACAACTGGTTTTGATAGCATTGGTGGGCTCTCCAGATGCCTCACCAGATTCCGGAATGCTTCCTCACAACTAGACGTCCATTCAAAATTTCTCTTTCCTTTCTTTATTATGTCAAAGAACGGGATGCACTTGTCAGTTGCCTTGGATATAAATCGACTCAGCGCAGCTACTTTTCCGTTCAAGCTCTGTACCTGCTTTATAGTCCTGGGCGCTTGTACATCTCGAATAGCTTGGATCTTTTCTGGGTTGGCTTCGATTCCCCTAGCGTTGACGATGAATCCCAAAAACTTCCCTGATGCAACGCCGAAAGAACACTTCAACGGGTTGATCTTCATGCCATAAAACCTGAGTATGTCGAACATTTCAGCCAAGTCTTGAATGTGGTCATTTGACCGTCGTGACTTCACGAGCATGTCATCCACATAGACTTCCATGGTTTTACCCAGCTGGTCCTTGAACATTCGATTCACCAGACGTTGGTAAGTTGCTCCAGCATTCTTCAATCCAAAGGGCATCACTACATAGCAATACAGTCCGACATTTGTAACAAAGCTGGTGTGTTCTTGGTCCGGAATATGCATTGGGATTTGGTTGTATCCTGAGTACGCATCCATGAATGACAGTAACTCGTGTCCTACGGTGGAATCGACCAACTGATCGATCCTAGGCAACGGGAAACTGTCCTTAGGGCATGCTTTGTTCAAGTCGGAATAATCTACGCAAGTCCTCCATTTCCCATTCGCCTTCTTTACTAGCACGGGGTTGGATACCCATTCAGGGTAGAGGGCGTCGCGGACGAACCCATTTGCTTTGAGTTTGTCCACCTCCTCTCCAAGAGCGGCGGATCTCTCCGGATCCATTCCTCTCCTTTTTTGCTTGACTGGGACGTATTTCGGGTCTATGTTCAACATATGACTCGTGATGGCGGGAGAAATCCCACACATATCAGAATGCGTCCAGGCGAAAACATCAAGGTTCGCCCGGAGGAAGTCGCTAAGGTCTTCTGTCATTGCGGGGCCTAGCTGTGATCCGATCTTCAGTATTCGCGAAGGGTCGTCACGGCTAACTGAAATGTCAATTGTTAATTCAGCCGGTGCCGCCTTCTCTTCCCTGGGTTTCTCATCGTCGTCTCTCGGATCTATATCTCCGTAGATCCGAGAACTATGCCCGAGCCAGGGCTCGGGCACTACTTGTCAATTATCCGCATTGAGGATGCGGACGGGATTGTCCGCAACCTTTCCCTTCTCCCTCCGGTGGGCCTCTCGGAGCTCGGCCACATAACAGGAACGACCAGCTACTTGGTCGCCGTGAACAATGCCTACTCCTTTGTCAGTCGGGAACTTCAAAGTTAAACACCACGGGGCTAACGTTGCCCTAAACTCTGCCAGGGCCGGCCGACCCAAGAAAACGTTATACGGAGAGTCCACATCCAAAACTACAAAGGGTAGAATTCGCACTCTCCGACGCTCGCCTTGTCCCAGTTCAACTGGTAACTCGACATATCCCACTGCATCAGTTGCAGTGCCGTTAAAGCCGTGAATATGAGCTTTGGATGGTTTCAAGTCTTTTGTTTCTAGCTTCATTTGATCGTAGGCCTTCTTGAAGATGATGTTGACTGAACTTCCAGAATCAATCAGAATTCTTTTTACATATGCTGGTCCGATCGTTGCAGATATGACCATGGGGTCGATGGTCGGAGCCTCTACCTGATCAACGTCTCTGCTTCTGAACACAATATCGTCTGTCATTACGCGCTGCTGCTTAGCAGGGGCCCCGTCCTCCACGTTCGAACAACACTCAAAATCTGCATGCTTCAAGGAACTTGTATATCACTCCATCTCCTGCCAATTCTTATCCGCGGGGTGAGGCCCGCCGATAATTGTATTTATGACCAGTCTACCAACGGTCCGGGCAGGCTCCTCAGGATGACGCGGAGCTGGTGCACGACCTGGGTTGGACGTTCCCTGTCCTCCTTCCTGTGGATCCTTTACAAATTCTTGCAACTTCTTCTGTCTGATCAACTTCTCGATAGCGTCATGCAGGTGTCTGCACTCTTCCGTGTTGTGCCCATAAGTTTCATGGAAGCGGCAATATTTCCCGGTCCGCTTCTGTTCCTCGGTTGATTCTTTCGGACGTGGCTTTCGGTATTGAAAAGTATTGCAGGTGGATAGGTAAATGTTTTCAAGTGGGGCGTTTAGCGGAGTGTACTCGCTGTAGCTTGGAATTCTCGACTTCCACTTTCCTGCTTCTTTTCTTTTCCCTTGACTCCTTCCTTCGGACTCCTTGGGTTGCCCAGGCTTGTTCTGGACATTGACTTGGACCTTTCCCGAGCTGTCTCCAGATTGCTTCACAGCAATGTTGCTCTTTATTGACTCTTGGACAGGTCCTGGCGCCTTATCTCGTCGTACCCACCTAGCTTCCTCTCTTCTTATGAACTGGTGTGCCTTAGAGTAGAAACGCTCTAGCGTAGCTGGAGGTTTTCTTGCCAGCCAGTCTCCAAACTCAGAGTCTGGATCCACACCTCTCATTACAGCCATCAGAATTGCATGGTCATTGGGATTACTGACTTCAGTTGCTGCTACGTGGAATATTTGCAAATATTCCTTCAACGACTCCCCAGGATTTTGGATTACACTTGAAAGAGACATCAAGTCCTTTGGGCGCGTAGTGTGTATCCTGAACTACTCAATAAACTTCTTTGCCAACTCCTCGAAATTTGATACGGATCGCGGAGGAAGTCGGGTGAACCACATAGTAGCGATCCAAGATAGAGTAATCGGAAAGCACCTACACTTGGTGGCATCATTCGCTCTGGCTAAATCCATCATCCATTCGTACCTCATGACATGTTGTCTAGGGTCAGTCTTTCCTTCATATGCGGGAATAGTAGGCATACTAAACTTCCTGGGGTACGCCGCCTGCAACACAACATCCGTGAACGGAGTATGACTTCTTGACACTCCCCAATCATCATTCGATAACCCCTGATTTTCCTTCATCAACTGCCTGATCATGGCTGTCAGATCTGGTGTCTGTATGGAAGGCGGAAGGTTGGAGTCTGTTCTACGCGCCTGTCCATGCTGATGCCTCCTCTCCTGGCGATCTGCCAATCGTGCGTCTTGAGGTTCGACATCGTTAGCATTTTGATGATCTGGGCCTCTATCTTCCATCTGTATCCCGGTCCTGAAGCTTCGAGCTCTTGCTTGGTCGCGGTCTCCAGCTGTTCGAACAGCAGCATCTGCTCGCGTAGCATCAGTTTTACGGCGTCTGCGCCTGGGAGGTTCATCAGAGGAAGTAGAGCTGTCAGATGAGGAGTAAGCAGCGGGATTGCCCCCAGCATTCTGTTGCTGATGTTGAGTAAGTTGTGCCATCAGGTTGGCATTGGCTTGCATCTGCTCTCCTAGTTGTCTCCTACTTTCCCTGAGCTCTCTCATCAAGTCGTTGAACTCTATTCTGGTGACAACTGGAGTTTGGTCCTGAGTGGAAACTCTTGTATTTGGAATTGCTGGTTGATTGCTAGGCCCTGCTTGTTGCACGCTAGCAGTCTCGTGGGCATCCTCATTGTGAGAAGCTGACCTGGTACGTGGTCTTGCCATTGTAGAGTTATTGGTATGAACTCTGAGTAGAATCAACGGATGTCCTATCAGTGAGTCGGATCTTCTTTGGGGGATTTGTTCAATCCAGTAGCTTCAAAGCAGATCCCTGAGGTCTGAGAATTCAATTCTCAGTGAAAGCACCAAAGTGTTAGCACCAAAATTGGTCACTAACCTCGTTCAGAAAGATTGTGTAGAGATATAAGTGATGAAAGTAAATTAAACAGAGAAGACAATGCTAATTTAAATGCAGAAAGTAAGAACACCAAATTTATAGTGGTTCAGCGTAATTGCCTACGTCCACTTTGTTCAACTTTATTGATTTCCTTTATGGTTGATTACAAATACAATTCGTGAATCAAATGCTTGAGTGAAGTTGTTAAGTAGAGAAGATGAGTCTTGAAAATGGCAGAGTCTCCCCGGTGTTTTCTCTCCAAAAAAGGATCCATTTCACTGTGACCCTGCCCCTCTATTTATAGGCAAATATGGGCTGGACTTCCCAAATGGGCTGAATGGCCGAACACTCTAGCCCCAGTACAGTGGTCGCTGCATGCCGATCCTGATATGCCGAACGCTCTGATGCCGAACAGTACGCTGGATGTGTGGGAAGTGCAGGATGATTGTCAGTTGAGGCCGAACGTGTCTCTATCTGAAGCCCTTGAACGAACAATGTATGCAGGCCGAACGACATTGTTGCCTTGAGTAGTTGTGCATGCTGAATGACTTCTGGATGCCGAGTACTCCCGTTGCCGAGTACTACGCCGAGTACCATGGGACGCCGAGTACTCTTGTTGCCGAGTACTACGCCGAGTACCATGGGATGCCGAGTACCCTTGTTGCCAAGTTCAACTTAATGCCGAGCGCCCTCGTTGCCGAGTTCTCCTTGATGCCGAGCGCTCTTGTATGCCGAGCAGTCTTGTATGCCGAGCAGTCTTGTATGCCGAGCACTCTTGTTGCCGAGCGCTCTGGATGCTGTGTACTTCGCCGAGTACTCCTAGACGCCGAGCACTACGGATGCCGAGCGCTATGAATGCCAAGTGCTTCGCCGAACACTCCTGGATGCCAAGTGCGAACACTCCTGGATGCCGGTCACTCTCTGATGCCGAGTGCTACCTAATGCCGAGCACTAGTTGCTTGGTCAAATCTCCAGGAAACAGTAACTGCCTTCAGTTATATATATATGTGATTTTATATTAGCTGTGTTCCACATTTAGCTTATCTGTGTTATTATTATATATGTTGTCCTAAACTATTATGAACCATCGTAGTTCGTTTTATACTGGAATTGGGTATGTCGATGGGAATAATAAACAGAGATTAAAGAAATATATATATATACTACTCCTATCGAGGTAACCAATACTAGTGTAAGGCCTAACTACGGATGGCCGCTCCTATCTAGCCTTATTCTTCGTAATAACAGACAGTATTTCTTTTAATACTCTTTGTTATTGTGAGCATAGAGGTGGGGCGTCACAGGTTGTGCCAAGTTTTTGGCTTTGCAAATGATCTCGATTTTCCCGCTGACGTCTTGGCTCTCCAGTCTTTATAAGAACCACTCCCATTGTTTTACGTTGACATTCGTTTAGTTCTGTTGCAGATATTTGGACTCCAGCTCCATTAGCTTCGATGCCAATCATCATTGTCATATTGCAGGTCATCCTTTGAGTTTGATAAGTCACGGACTTAGCGCCCTATCCAACGTGTTGTCCAAAAAACTTCTCGGTACCGTGCTGATTCTTCTTAGTACCGAGTTGTTTTCTTTTGGGGGGAACATTATGACTTTCTCCGGCAATTCTTTATGTTGGTCCAACAACTACTTCCTCCTATTTCTGTCTTTCATTTTTCCTATTTTGACCAAAAATAGATGAATTCTCTTCTTCAGATCCGGCAGGAGAAACTTCTCTCGTGTTCCTCCTAGTCCTTTGCGATTGCTGGGTCAGTAGTGCTATGCTAGCATTCATCTTTTCCATCAAAGCCTTCTCATGGTCAACCAACTTCTTGTCCAAATCCTACATAATCTTATCAATCTTAACCATAGTAACCACTTCATGCTAAGTAGATGATGCTGGTACCGCCTACAGGTTACTAATTTCCAATTCTGAGCATTTACTTTATCACCACCAACTACTGTTACTTCTGTACCTGCAGCCGTCCCAGTTGATCTTCCAATTTTTGTAGGCACCATTGATTTCTATCAGCAAGTTTCCAAACTCTTCAAAGCAAATCTTCTAGATCTAACCACTGGATCTCTCTAAACCTAAAATAGCAAGCTAGATCTGACCCTGAGTTCAATTCTTGGTGAAATCACCAAAATGTTGATGCCAAAAATAGCACAACACCCAGAAACATGTAGAAAATTTGAGATCTAGCAAAACTATAAGAAAATTAAAGAGAACACAAGAATTTTTATAGTGGTTCGATAATCTCTAGTCTACGTCCACTGTAATTTATTGATTGTTTGATTGAGAGTCACCAGTATATGGGATTGACAAGTGCTTAAAGCGTAAAACAATCAACAATGTCTGCCTTGATGACTATATAGAGCAGAGATAGGATATGCAGAAGATGAAGTGCCAAAAGGTCCTTTTCTAGTAGCTATAGGGTTTGTATTTAGAGGATATGAAGAAGATGAAGATGAAGATGAATATGGTTGCACCTACTTCTATAATTGGAATTTCTAGGATTTGGCATATAATAAATACAATTTTAGTAAAATTACAAATACGTTCACTCGATGCTTTGACCCCAATGGATCATAAAGCGCAATAGCACTTTGAACCACGAAATTTATGCTAACTATCTTTCTCCATGTTTGCCCGATCTGGTACTGATCATTGCTGTAACGTGTTTGCAAATCTGCCTATGTCTAGAACCGACTCCTCACCATCATGTGCACCCTTCAATCTTACATGTTCATTATATGCGATCGTAAAACCGATCATGTCCCGATCTCATATCCAATTACCCCTCGATCTCTATCTTCATCCTTTACTATTCATATGTAGGGATAGTCTATCCTACGTGCCTTACCTTGGTCACTTCCTCGACTGCTTCCTTGAATGCCTTATTGATCGTTATCGATCACTTATGCATTGCCTTGCATCCATCTTTAGATCTCGTGCTTTGCCTTGCATCCCACTTTCCCGAGTAGTTCGAAGCCTCCCCGAAGTCATGCCAAAGCCTTACGAAGAAACGCACCTAAAATGGGAAAGAAATTCATGTTTCATTCGCACCTGACCCAAGCTTATTGCCTAGATCTGAGCACCATCGGTACACCGAGTGCACCGGTAGTCTACCATGTTTCCACCTGGCCTAGGACAGGTGCCAACCACCCGGAATGACTATCGATTCACACGCTGTTTCCTCCATCGCTCCACCTAACGAGTCGTCTTGCTACCTAAGCCTGCCTTCGCCCTATCGAACCTCCTTCAGAGCTCATTGGTTGATGTTTTGGAAGTGGTATCCTCTGTGTTCTAAAACCAATTTAAACATGAAATCCACTATTTGCATGCATAGATTTCAATGGGCGACTTTAGTGACCCGGCTTCCTCTAACCACGCCAAAACATACCCAGCCGACTATCGAGCCTTAATAGATGCCCACACATGCTAGCACACTCATTCGTGCATAGTTACTCATGCGTATGCAAGCACATTTCACAACATAAATCACATCACGGACTTCATCAGAATGACTACTCGGTCCTTTGTACTCTAACACAACTTAGCGCATACGACAATTACTATGCCTATGTGAAATACTCACAAGGTACACATCAATATATAAATATATTCAAAACTATTGTGCACATATATATAAATTAACAAACATACACAATAATTCTAACTTCAATACACAAATTGTTTTGATTGTTATATATCTTCAAATACATATATACGTATATTTATCTATATACATATACATACATGCCTATTAAACATAACAACCTGCAACTCAGTGGGCCCGAATTTTCACTAAATTGAAAACCCAAGTCCACTAAAGTACGGATCATTAGTGTTTGGTATCTTGCAATTAACAAAAGTACATCAAAGCACAATCGATATAAACTCACAGTGGAATATTAAAGTATAACAAAACATATGATTACTGACCAAGGCTGACACCTTTAATCTTTGGCGTCCTTGTTAGTGTCAAGCATGCACAAGGAAATCTTTCCTTCCACCATTCCTGCCATGTACCAGTACCTATGCCTCTAAAGCTATCATGTGGGTCATAATGAGGAGGGGATCAAAATAATGTTCTGGTGATAGGAAAATTACACAATTTATACATACCACAGTCCCCTTTTGGACCAAGATACTTTCCCCACTAGTATCTATAATCCAACACCTCATCAGGATGCATCGTCAACTCAGTATCATGTCCTCATCATCGTGCATACCAAGTACTCCCATAGTGCCTAATAACTACGTTAAAATTGTAGGCGTATTCTATTCGATTTTGAAGGACCTTCATAAAAGGGTTATCTAGCCTTACCCCCTAACAACAAACAAACTAGCAAACAACTATGTGGTGGCACATGTCCTAAACATGATCTACACTGGTAGGAGGTGTAGTTCGTTTAGGCGTAACCCCACTAGCCTTTTCGCCGATCACTCAGGACCGATGAGAACCTCGACCCATGTAAACAGCTCTTACTCCTCGTATTTAGTACCAATCTCATTGTCATAACGTCGAGCCTAGCTCAAAGTCCCATTAAGATTGCCAATTGCATTTCAGGAAATCCATGTTCGGTTATTTAAAATGTACCCCTAAAAGGTTGAAGCAGACTCTACTTGTCCTTTGACACTTCGATTGGGGTGAAGCATCCTAACTTGGGTATTCCCTTCACCTATACGCAAACGTATAACTCACGGGTCCTACAGTTAGATGTATCCCGCATTAGAATATACAACTGATGTTAACCCCTTGTAGTGGGTAGACTTTTGTTGTTTAACACTACTGACCTCGCATTTCAACCTATTTTAATGACCATGTCATTCTCATTTAATCTAAGCTATTGGCTACATTCAATAGTTTACACCCGTCGTAAATGCATATTTGAAGTTATGTATATATTCTTACTTATTTATTGACTATGCCTCCAATATTCAACTATTAATATTTAGTTATTTTTACATAGCAGACTCATTGTTTTATTAATGTCAATTTACTACGTACTTTTAACTTAAAAGATTTAAATATCTTTTTCTGGTTACCATTGATTTAATAGATTTATTATCTTTTATTACTTAACTTCTACTTGATATTATTAGGTATATCCTACTATTCCCTTTTTTACTATTACTATCTTCCATAATTACTATAATCCTCTTACTTGCTCATTTCATTGTTTTACCTATATCTTCATTGCTTAGATTTTATAATTTAATTATTGTTATTATCTCTACTTACAATACTTTATTTGTACTTAGGGATTACTGCATTTTAATGCATTGGAATTACATCCTCCAAAAGGAACTGTTAACACTATAAATTTTCATAACTTACCTAGAAGATGACTTGTATTACGTTTGAAATTATGAGGAATTATCTTTTTTGTTATAATTGAAATAGATAGTACAGAATACGATGCACCCTTTTTATTTACATCTCTTTCTTTCAGGCAAATTCCTTGTTATTTTAGACGTTAAGCTTTTATTCATATTCATAAAACTAGATAATTTATAGAAATTTACATTGCAACACAATTCATTCTCATGAATTAAAATACTCTTAAATATCATGTAACAACCTGTATTTTATAATTCGAAGGATTGTAAAATATTAATTTTAAATTCATAAGAGGTCATATGACTCTATAACTTTGGAAAATGCCTATTAGTAACATTTCATATATTTAGAATTATTTCGGATGATTTTACCACTGAAAATTTATAACGGCTATAACTTTTGATAGAAGCTTAATTAGTGTTCAAGACCACTTCCATTGAAAGATATGGTTTTCCTTTCTGTATAGTGGCTTATAGCGATTTGGATTTTCTGACCAGGAGATATGACTGTTTGAAAATTGGTATTTTTTTAGGCAGCTTAGTGGGTAATTAGTGAATTTAGAGGCAAGTTCACAAACTCATTTCGGGTTGGACACTATATTTGGCTAAATCATCATCCCCAAATTACTTTTACTTCCTCCCAAAATAGATCTAAACCTCCATTAACCCATTCTCTACCCAAAATCTTCTCTTTTCTCTTTCAAATTAAGTCTAAATCATAGATTAAGGATAGATTAACAAGTGGATTCACTAGCTAGAGATCTTCAAATTTACATTTTAGGGAAGAAAATTTCGGGCTTGGCTGTTGATTTTCGGATTTGCAACGATTTGCGTGCGAAACTTAGATTTTGGAGGTTTTGGTGAGTGATTTATCATCTCTCCTCTTATTATTCATGTACCTACAAGTTTTGACATGTTTTAAACTCATTTTTAAAGTCAAAATCATGTTTTGAGACCGTTTTAAAATGAAACCTGAAGTAAAACGAATTTAAAATGTTTTAAAGTAATCAAATCATGTTAATTTGATGTATGGTTGCCTTGATATGTGTTAGGCTCTGTAAGAGACATGATATAGGATGGTTTGCTTTGAATTTGTAATAAATCTCACCTCCGTGAGCTCGCATTTTCGCTAAATCGAAAACCCAAGTCCACCAAAGTATTGATCGTCAGTTTGCTATCCTACAAATAAACAAATAATTACATATCAAAGCACTATCGATATATCTCACAGCAGAATAGTAAAGTATAACAGAACATATAGTTACTGACCAAGGTTGACACTTCCAATGTCTAGAGTCCTTGTCGGTGCCGAGCATGCATTAGGAAACATGTCCTTCCACCTTTTCCGCCCTCCACCAGTACCTGCCTTTCTAAAGCAATCATGTGGGTTGTAATGACGAGGGGGTCAGAACAATGTTTTAGTGACTGGTGAATTATACATTTTGTACAAAACACTAGTTTATGTCGATTGCTTTCCATTACATATTATGTCTCTTATTATTTTACTTGGTCGTTTCGACTCCACGTATGCATACAATACATCCCACCTATCCGAAATAGACCAAAACTACTTACGTATATATATAAGTACCACAGTTTCCATTTGGACCAAGATACTATCCCCGTTAGTATCCAAAATTCGACACCAACGGCTATCATCATCGATGTCTAAGCCAAATTGACCGTGTACAAAGTACAACCTCCCATTGTTTCCTAATAACGACATCACAAAAGTTTAGTTGTATTCCATCTCACCTTGGGGATTTACTAACTTGTCCCCTTCTTATTGTGGACTCAGCTCTACGGGCTACCCCATCCATTCTTGAAAGAACTCTTCTATGGGTTAACTAGCCTTGCCCTACAAAACAAACCGGCAAACAACTGTGGCCGTGCATTACTTAACGTGGCCTACCCAAGTAAGAGGCATAGCCCATTAGCTGTAACCCAATCTTTCCCATTTTGACCACTTTGGACCGATGATGCACTCAACCTATGTAGCTCCTACCACTGATTTGGTGCTACACCTGTTGGCATAGCATCGGGCTGCTCACCATCCTATTTAGACTGCCTAAGCAATCAAGGCAATACCCGCATTCCAATTTTTGAAGCAGCGGATCTCTCCACGGGTCCTATGGTTGGATATGTCTCACATCAGTATAATATATACACAACTGTTGATAGCCCCATGCAGTGGGCAGACTTCTATTTTGCAACACCGCTGCCCTCACATTCCAACCCATTCAAATGACTATGTCATTCTTATTTACTAAATTATTTAAATACATATATATATTTCACACCCATCATAACATATATTTTAATATACATTCATTTAATTATTTCTTTTCTTTACTTTCAATCATTGTTGTTCGATAAATCTTACATAACTTACCTTTGATTTAATTTTGTCATACTATCATTTATTATCCATTTATAATTTATTGACATAAGTGTCATTTATTATTTCTCTTCCGTTTAACATAATTGGATGAAATCTCAAGTTTCCTTTTTAACTAATATCTCTCTTTAATAGCCTATTTAGACTTATTACTTCCCTGTTCACTTAGTTGTATCTTCTTTGTTTACCATTTGTTTCCTACACCATCTTAAATCACCTATTTCGAGTCTTCCATTTAAATTGGTTTTATTATTCCTATTTACAATACTTTAGTTATATTTAAGGATTTTTATACCTTAATACATTTGAATTACTTTTCTCCCTAAAGGAAATTGTTAACACTATAATTCTCCATAAATTACTTAAAAGAGGACTTGTCCTATGGCTGAAATAAAAAGGAATTATCTGTTATTTTTTATTAGAATGGGCAGTACAAAATACGATGATTCCCAATTTATTTGTATTTTTAATACACTTTTATTTGTATTTTTAATAAATTTATAGAAATTCCTTTTTCTATATGCCTCTTGAATATATACATATGTAAATTTTTAATCAATTTATAGTACTTTTAATACTCCTCCTGAATATATACATATGTAAATTTTTCTCCCCCTTTGTCATCAAAAAAAATGAATGAAAAAAATAAACACTCCCCCTAAATCAAAATACTTAGAAACTATAGATTAAAATCAATAACTAAGTTAAATAGAATGATATTATGATATATGATGATATACATATAAACAATGCACTATTTTATACCAAGCAAGATATATATGATGATTGTATAATAAATAGGATAACATAACTTATTTTTTTAAATCAGTCTTATATATCATTCAATCAATTAAACATACAAATTCAAATGTCAATCCTTAGTATAAACAATACAAACAAATCTAATTTAAACATTCACACCAAACCAAATCAAATCCTAAGAGTGTGTGTGTGTATATATATATTTACATATCCAAATCAACTCAAACCTAATAATTAGACATTTCGTGGAACTTCAACCCAACCGTCAGTCTCAAAGATTGGATCTGCTTTGATGGCATCCCATTCTTCATTATCCTTGTTAATAGTGCACTCTAGGTTGTTGGATAGTTTATCTTTGATTAAGGAAGAAATCATCCATTGAATGACATCGAAATGCTTTTCTTGTTCCTTGATCATCTGCATTTTACTTAACTCTAAATGCCTTTGATTTCTTAAGATAAAAGAAAGAATACCCTTGAGAAATTGAAGAGTTTGTTCAAGGTTTTCACATAATTTCTGATGTGGAGAAGTCACATTTGTAAAAAGAAGTTTGAGAGTGAAAAGAGAGTATAGAATAAAATGGTGAGTGAGTTTTCTGGAAGAAATAGGCTTATATAGAAGTGGAAAGTCATTTGAAATGTTACCCGCCCCTACGGATAACCATTTCGAAATTCACTCAAACCATATTGCCACTCTTCCGAAATTTGGCAATTTCGAACACGATGATCCATACATCTTTTTGACTAAATTCGAACAAGTTTGTGCAACCATAAAACTCCAACAACTTTCCGATGATGAAATCAAACTTCGATTAATCCCATTCGCTCTTACGGATTACGCTGAAAAATGGTTGTACAGCTTGCCATCGAACTCGATTAAAACGTGGGAAGAATTCTTAAAAGCTTTCTTAAAAAAGTTCTACCCCTTGGAAAAACGAGTAAAATCCGAAACGAAATTGTAAATTTTCATCAATTCAAGAGAGAACCATTCGGAAAATATTTTGAAAGATTCAAAGAGCTTTTGATAAAATGTCTACACCATAACTTTAAAAAATGGAAGATTTGCCAAATCTTATATGATGGACTCGAAAATAGCTCACGAACCATGCTCGAATCAATGTGCCAAGGCAACTTTATTGCCTAACATCATGACGATGCTTGGAAATTTCTTGAAAACCTCGTTGAAAAATCATCCCAATGGGAACGTTCAAACGAAAAATCAATTTACACACGATCGAGTGCACAGTCGGTAGGATCTTCTTTTACTTTGGAAGCTAAGATCGACGCAATGATAAAAAAATTCGATAACGTTTTCTCGTCGAATCAAATGAACCAAGCTTCCCAACCAATGTGTTATAAATGCAAAAATCCTAATCATTTAGCCGACCAGTGTCCCAATTCTGTCGAACAAATCAATGCTTTCAATAAAGCCAAAAATTACCCGTTTTCTCCAACGTACAACCCTGATTGGAGAAATCATCCGAATTTTGCATGGAACCAAAACAATCCCAACATGAATACGATTCGTCCCAATTTTCAAGCATTTCCGAATAATGCTTCGAATCCTCCCTTTCAACCCAACAATTTTCAACCAAACTTTGCGGGTCCGTCTCATAATCAACCACAACAATCAAATTTTCAACCAAATTCGGCTCATCCTCCCCAAGACGATAAACATTTAACTTCTCTTGAGAAAACTCTTGAAACATTGGCTAAAGCAAGTACTCAAAGCCTTCAATCAAACAACAATTTGCAAAATTTATTGACTTCATATAAGCAAAACACAAACCAATCGATTGCAAAACTCGAAATGCAAATGAGTCAATTAGCCACATCTGTAAGTGAACGCGAACGAGGAACATTCCCAAGCCAGCCCCTTCCAAATTCCAGAAATCAAAACGCAAATTCAAATGAAGCCCATGTTGTTCAAGATAGCAACGTCACCCAATTGAATGCTATCACAACTCTTCGTTCCGAAAAACAAATCGATAATCAAGTCGTTAATCCAAACGATTTACCGGAAACTTCTCTCGATACTTCTAAAACAACGAATGAATCTGAACAGAACGTGGAGCCAAACGTTGAATCGAATGCCAATCAAAACTCTTCTTCCACTCGAGTAGACCCGCCTACCGAGTATCGTGTCCCATTTCCACATCGTCTTCGACCGAAGAAACACTCGGACCAAATGGAAAAGATGTTGGAAATTTTTAAACAAGTCAAAGTTAACATTCCGCTTCTTGACATTGTTCAACAAGTTCCCACTTATGCAAAATTTCTAAAGGAGTTGTGAACCCAAAAACGACACACTCAAGTGCCCAAAAAAGTCTTCTTAGCCGCCAGTTTGAGTGAAGTCTTGTCCCAATCCATGTTCGTTAAATACAAAGATCCTGGCAGCCCTACGATTTCGTGTACAATTGGAGACAAAATGATTAACAAATGTTTGATAGACTTAGGTGCGAGTGTCAACTTGATTCCATACTCCGTGTACGAACAATTAGGCTTAGGTGAGCTTAAACCTACAAAAATAACGCTTCAATTCGCCGATCGTTCCATTAAGAAGCCCGTGGGAGAAATCGAGGACGTGCTCATTCGAGTAGGGCAATTCATATTCCCCGTTGATTTTATCGTTCTCGAAACACAACCCATGTCAAATCCCGCAAGTCAAATTCCACTGATTTCCATTCTTAGCTACCTCGAATGCCTTAATCAATTGTCGTAACGGATCGATGAAAATTTCTTTTGGAAACATAACTTTGATCTCAACATTTTCAATCTTGAAAGTCAATCGAACGAACCTCATGAGCAAATGTTGGAAGTTAGTGCCATTCACGAAAACTTCGAAAATGAGACACTTGACCTTAGCGACGAACGCGAAGCTGAATATGAAAAATTGTTTCATGAAATTCCCAGCGAAATTGAATACACTCTTCCCTTTGAATCGCTTCCAGTTGAGTCCGAATCTCAACCCAATTCTTTGATCGAAAAACTCCCGAAGTTGGACCTCAAACCACTTCCCGATCACCTTAAGTACGCATACTTAGGTGATAACAAAACGTTACCCATCATAATTTCTACGACTCTCTCTCTCTTGACCAAGAAACCTCCTTACTTTCTATTCTTTCGAAAAACAAGGAAGCGATTGGATGGTCGATCTCCGATATAAAGGGTATTAGCCCTGCTATTGTTCAACATCGCATCCATTTAATCGACGATGCCAAGCCTGTTCGTGACGGGAAACGAAGGCTTAATCCAAAAATGAAAGATGCGATGCATGATGAAATTCTTAAACTTCTCGACAATGGAATCATTTACCCAATCTTTGATAGTTCATGGGTTAGCTCAATTCACGTTGTACCGAAAAAGTCTGGGCTAACCGTTGTCAAGAACGATTCAAATGAACTTATTCCAACTCGTACTCAAATGTGTAGGCGTGTTTGCATTGACTATCGAAAACTAAATGCCACAACATGAAAAGATCACTTCCCTCTTCCCTTCATTGACCAAATGCTCGAACGTTTAGCCGGACATGAATTTTACTGTTTCCTTGATGGTTATTCCGGCTACAACCAAATTCCCATCGCTCCCGAAGATCAAGAGAAAACAACTTTCACGTGTCCATTCGGTACCTTTGCTTATCAACGTATGCCATTCGGACTTTGTAACGCTCTTGCGACCTTCCAACGATGCATGGTTGGAATCTTTTCTGACATGATTGAATGCTTTCTGGAAGTTTTTATGGACGATTTCTCAATCTTTGGCGATTCTTTTTCCCAATGTTTACATCATCTCGAATTGGTTCTAAATCGATGTAAAGAAAAATATTTGACTTTGAATTGGGAAAAATGCCACTTTATGGTCAAACAAGGCATAGTCCTTGGACATAACTTCTCAAATAAAGGCATTGAGGTAGATAAAGAGAAAATCGATGTCATTGCAAATCTACCCATTCCCGAAACTGTTAAGGACATTCGATCATTTCTTGGACACGCTGGCTTTTACCGACGCTTTGTGAAAGACTTTAGAAAAATTGCTCGTCCTTTGACGACTCTTCTTGGAAAAGACGTTCCTTTTGATTTTAACTCTGATTGTATCTCTTCTTTTGAACGTCTTAAGAACGAACTCATTTCTGCTCTAATCATTTATGCGCCCAATTGGGATCTTCCTTTCGAAATAATGTGTGATGCTTCGAATTTTGACGTTGGTGCTGTCTTAGGACAACGCATCAACAAGATCCTTCACGTGATTTACTACGTGAGTATGACTTTGAACGATGCTCAACTCAACTACACAACAACCGAAAAAGAGCTTCTAGCTGTCGTTTTTGCTCTCGATAAATTCCGACAATACTTGATAGGGTCACACATTACTGTGTACACGGACCACTTTGCGCTTCAATATCTCTTCGCTAAAAAGGATGCCAAATCCCGCTTGATTCGTTGGATCCTTTTACTTCACGAATTTGACCTTACAATTAAAGACAAAAAAGGATCCGATAACGTCATAGCCGATCACTTGTCTCGTCTTCCGAACGCACCATCTTCTTTGCCAATCAATGAAAACTTCCCCGATGAACAATTCCTTTCAATTTCTATCGACCCATGGTACGCTGATATAGTGAACTACTTAGTCACTAAAGAAACTCCCTCATTGTGGTCCAAACAGGACAAATGCAAATTCATGTCCCAAGTGAAGTATTTCTATTGGGACGATCCATACTTGTTCAAATATTGTCCCGACCAAATCATCCGACGTTGCATTCTGGATAATGAGATTAGGAGTGTTCTTTCATTTTGCCACGATCAAGCGTGTGGTGGACATTTCGGTCCTCGAAAAACTGCGGAAAAAGTGCTTCAGTGTGGTTTCTATTGGCCTTCTCTTTTCAAAGACTCGTTTGAATTTTGTAAAACTTGCGATTGATGTCAAATGCTTAGATGAATTTCTCGACGAGATATGATGCCTCTAAACCCCATTCTTACGATCGAAATCTTTGATGTATGGGGTATAGACTTTATGGGACCTTTTCCAATTCTTTTGGAAACTTGTATATCCTTCTCGCTGTCGATTACGTTTCAAAATGGGTCGAAGCCGTTCCTTACAAAACCAACGACCATAAAATTGTTGTGAAATTTCTCAAAGAAAACACCTTTTCGAGGTTCGACACACCTTACATAATAATCAGTTATAATGGGACCCATTTTTGCAACCGTTCTTTTGAAACTTTAATGAAAAAATACTCGATAACCCACAAGTTATCCACTCCGTATAATCCTCAAACTTGTGGCCAAGTTGAAGTTTCAAATCGACAAATAAAACAAATCTTGGAGAAAATTGTTAATAAAAATCGAAAAGATTGGTCTCAGAAATTGACCGACGCGCTTTAGGCTTACCGTACTTCTTTAAAACTAACCTTGGGATGTCCCCATTTCGTTTAGTTTACGGTAAAGCTTGCCATTTACCCGTTGAAATCAAACACAAAGCGCCGTGGGCAATTAAGAACTTAAACTTTGAACTTGAGAAAGCTGGCGAAAACCGAAAACTACAACTCAACGAACTAGAAGAATTTAGGAACGACGCGTATGAAAGCGAGAAAATTTACAAAGAAAAAACTAAAGTTTTTCATGACAAGTCAATCTTAAGGAAAACGTTTTCGCCTAACCAAAAAGTTCTTTTATATGACTCAAGACTTCATTTATTCCCTGGGAAACTTAAATCGAGATGGACCAGACCATTTGTGGTATGAACTATTTTTCCACATGGTGCCATAGAAATAGAAAACCCCAGGGATGGATCGGTTTTCAAAGTCAACGGTCATCGTCTGAAACCTTTCTTGGAATTGCCAAATAACCAAGAGGAGGAGCTCATGATCCTTCATGAGCCAAGCTACGTCTAGTAAGAATGTTAACCCTCTTTTATCGACCCATTTTTTTTAAAGGATGAATTAAAGCAAAACTAAAAGAAAACAAATTAACTAAAAAAAACCGAGAAACTTTTTCTCTTTTTTTTTGAACAGAAGAATTAAACAAAGCAAAAACAAAAAAGTTTCCACTTTTTTTTAAGATAGAACAAAGCAAAAATGAAAGAATAAACAAACCCAACCTTTACCCAGCCCACAAACCAAATGCAAAACACGGTATTTAAAATTGAAGTCGACGCAAATTCAAAAAGCACGATATTCAGCAATTCTCAATTTGAAATCAAAACGCACACAATCTCCAGCACTTATCAAATCAAAATCAATGAATCAAAATCAAAATGAAGGGAGGTCGCAGCTGCAGATGATTTGACCATGGCGGCGATTTGGAGAATTTGTGGTGGAATTGGGAATCGGGTTGGAGGAGTTCGATTTGGGGCGAGGTGGTTGGCGACTGAAGGTTGAATTTTGGGTTCGCAACTGAGTTCGAGTTCGTGGTTGGAAGTGGAGAGGTGGTCTTCGAAGTTTCGCCGATTGGTGGTTGGGTGTCGCGAGTGCTGGTTGCCGATGAGACAGAAATGCTAGTAGCAAGGTGAACTGAAGGCTTGTGTAGAGCTTGTTGTGGTTGGGTGCAGTGCAATTGGGGGTTGTCTATGCAGTTGAATTTGAGTTGTATTGCAGCACTGTGATTTGTGGTCGCGGAGTGTTTGGGAAGTGTGAGTAGTAGGCAGAGGGGAAGACAACCAAAGCAGTATTTAATTCTTTTTTTTATACTGCTTGAGGGTTTGGGTATGATGTTGAAGCAAAGGAAGTTGTTGAGGTGGTTAGTGGTGTGTTGAAAGTGGCAAGTTTGAATTATGTCAGTCATAGGTGGCTGGTGTAGATGGGTGGATATGCACAGGGTTGGAGGAAGTTTGTGTTACTGGTGAATGGTGATTGTTTGAGATGAATGATGAAAGGCACAGTTGAAATGTTGTTGATGAAGTAATGTTGTTTGATGAAAGAATGTGGAGTGGTCGTTTGGTTGTTGCAGCAGATGGTTGGAAGTTGTTTGCAATGTTTGTTTGAAGTTTTGCAGTAATGTTGAGGCAATGTGTGACAGAAAATGCACAGGTTGACAAAGTTGAGTTTTGATGTAGTAGTTGTGGTGGAAGACAGTGAGGATGAATTGTGGGTTGGTTGTGTGATATGCGTGTGGTTGCAACAGTAGATGTATGGAGTTATTTTGCTGTTAGTGGAAGTTGCAAAGGAGCTGATGTTGATCAGGGAGGTGATGGCAAGTGATTGTAGTTGTTGAAAGTTTGAGGAGATGTGTATGTGAGGTGCACAAGTATGAGAGGATGGTGACTGAATGATTAGTGAAGTCAGGTTTTTTGGGTTGTGCGATTATGATGTTCGACGAAGTGGAGCAGTGGAATAGGGGACTAGAGAAATGGCAGTAGATATATGAAGTGGATATGTTGAAATGATGAGGCTGTTGGTGGTTGTACAAGTCAGAGTTGATGTGTGCACTGTAAACTGTTATATGAAGATGGAAATGGCAGTTTGAGTGACAGTGAGGTGGAACTGTTTTTGGGTAGTCAGTGTAATGTAGCAATAGAAGGAGAGTAGATGTTTGTTGACAGCAGCCATGGATGATGGTAAGACAGGGGTTAGTTTGTTGTAGGAGTATGAAGTTTGTGAGGAGGAATGGTTGTAGCTAGTTGATGGCAGAGGAATGTTTTGACAGTGGAACAAGTATATGTGCAGTATGGATGTATGAGATGCAGTGAGTTTTGTGGCAATGACTCTTGTGGTTGGAGGCAAGCAATTGTATGAACATAGAACAAGAATGATGTGCACAGCAAAGCAGAGTATCACAATAGCAATGTAACAGCAACAAGAGATAGGATGTAAAAGTTTTGCAAATGTAAATGTAACAGTAACAAGAGATGGTATATGAAAGAAAACTAATGTAAATGTAAATTGAAATGCAAGTGTAATAAAAAAATTTTTTTTTTTTTGTTCTGAAATTGTGTTGGTTTTTTTTTTTCAAATATATACAATGCAAATGCAAAACAAATAGAATGCAACAATCACACAAACAAAAATGAAAACGACAAGCACACAACACAAAAAAAATATTTTATTTTATTTTTATAATTTTTTTATGTTTTTTTTGGAAGAAAGAGCTTGGAAGCCATTTTTATTTCATAGAACATTGCCATTACAACTTTTGTATTTCATTTCCTAACTAATATGAAAGAGTAGATGATGGTTTACATGTACATAAGAGGGCTATTTATACATGCATAAAACCCTAATTCTATTTTTAGGGAGCTTCCCAAAATACCCCTTAGGAAGTGTGGAGGCCAAGTAATCATTAGCTTCTACTAATTATCATTTAAGTGTACATGAAGCCATTAGTTTCATAAGCATGTTCATTAGCCTCTAATTTGTACATTAAGGTAGGTGCGTAGGTGGGATCCTCCATGATCTTTACTTTGAATTATTTCCCTCTTCTTTCCTTTGTATTCATTTGTGCATGCATGTATCTTTATATAAGCCTCTTCCATATGCATCCAAATTCCTATAAAAATCATCAAAAATGTCCAAGTAAAAATTCTCAAATTTACACATGCACAAAAATGACCGTTTTGCCCCTGAATGAAGGTGAATATATGATGATTTGAAATTAATTGAATTTTGGTTTTAAACATGTTAAAATGCCCAAATATGATATTTATTTAAATAAAAAGAGATAAAATATGGATGTATATATATATATATATATGCACATTAATGTGCACATCAAAATGATTGAATAAGTGGTAGTTATTTAATTTTGAATTTTGAATTTTTTTGCCAATTGGTCGTTATATGTCGACATATAGGGTTCATGTAAGTCGACATACATGTCATAAATTGCAAAATTGATTAAAAATACAAATAAAAGTGTATTGATTTATGGAGATTTATTGGAATTATCTGTTATTTTTTATTTGTATTGTTAATCAATATATAGAAATTCACATTGCTACACAATTCATTCCAATGATTAAAATATTTCCTCATCCCAATTTAATTTATAACCAATTCTTATTTATGTTCAACAATATATATAAACTAATGAAATCTAAAATCCCAATATGATTTCATTAACAAAAAAATTGCAAATCAAAGGGACTATTTATACCCCTAACTTTTCAAACACAAACGTATACAATAACTATCAAGTTTAGGATTTTTCATAACATATAGGCATATTTTCCATAATCATTATGCATATACAATTAAATATCCAAACCGTGAATTATATATATTCCTTACACATATGAAATTAAATATCCAATTTGTGATTTATATCTAGGCACAAATGAAATAGATCCACAATGATATAAATCCAATATTATTACAAAATATGTAATTTTCCACTCACCTTGCTTTAGCTTTCCAATTCTCCGGATCTAGATCCATTCCCTTTTTATTAGACTCTCTCTTACTTTAAATCCAAAATATAAAAATGGTATACATATATTAGAATTATAGATCTAGGGAAAGGATTGAATTAAATTTAGATTTGAGTTTGACTCACGATGTACCTTTGTGTTTGTGTTCTGAATCGATCATACTATTCTCTTCTCTTATTCTCCGTCTCTTGCCTAAGGTCGACCGCTATCGATCGACCAGAGTGCATCAGTGGTCAACTAAATCCTTGTTTCTAGCGAGATTAAATTAACATGCTTGATTTGTTTAATTTTGTTATATGCTTAAGCGATTGCATTCATTTGTTTCCCACTTTACACATCTTCTCAGGATTGATTTTTAACATTAACATTTCTTAACATCAGAGCTTCCATTAACGTTATTAATTAACGTTTAATTTATTTTTACTACCATAATTACATATATAAATATTTTTGATTCAAAAACTTTAAAGGTTAATAACTTTTTTGTTTGAACTCCTATTGGAATACTTATATATATGAATGTTGATTAGAAAATCATCACAAACACAATGGTGTGAGTTTCATAGCCAAATTTTGACATTTGTGAAAATTCTATTTTTCGTCATTGTTATTCGTTAATTAATTTCTCTTTAATTAATTCTCATAAAAATTATGGGGTGTTGCATTCTTCAACTTTAAAAGAATTTCATCCCCGAAATACCTCAAGGACTGAACAACATAACACAACATACAACTATTCTAAACTAACCAATCAATTAGTGTGCGGCCAATTTTGCAACCAATCATGTACAACTGCACGGTATGTCACAACATATATGATATGCATACTAGGCAATTCTAAATCGACGCCTCCTATATGAATGCATATTTTTTTAAAAAAAATTGAAAATATGATGCAAGCAACCTAAATATATTGGAAGTTCTATATGTATGCAAATTTTGAAAATTGAAAACCTGTTTTTACATTCAGATTTTCCTACACTTCTGCGATTGGAAGCATAGTTAAACAAATTTTGCATCCATTACCTACCATCCAAAATCCTAGCACACCATTGCTAACATCCAGATTTAGAAAAATCCAATTTTCTAAACCTATTTTCTTTATGTCGGGAAAAGGTTTTAGATGGAAAATTTCATATTTCTTATCCGTTTTTCTTAGGTACCCAACTTCCCATTGTACTTCCGAACATTCTCTTTGCTCTCAATTCTTTTCCAACCTTTCCAAGCATAGTTTGCGTTATTAATTTTTATCTTAAAGTTTTAAAACAGGGTTTATTTCAAAAATCAACTTTTTGTTCGCCTATCGATAAGGTATATAAGAAAAGATTCCATAACTAAAACAACTTCCTCATCACTAACCGTATTTTATTTTACTGCCACTTCTACTATAGAGCAAACTATATACCAACCAACCCGTCTACTATTCCCCCATGTCAAGTATGTGGTATTTCCAAAATTAGAAACTTCCTTTCTTTTATGCTCAAAAATCTTTTTATATAACATTTTGAAATATCGGGAAATATTTAAAAAAAATTCATTACAAAAATTTTCAAAAACTTTTCACAAAGGTATTTTTTTTCCAAAACCAAGAATTTGAAATTTTTTTCAAAAGTATACATATTTTTTTTCGAAACGAATTATGCTACACCACATGAAATCGAAGTTCAGTCAATAGTTTAACGTCCACAATGGACTCCATCTACGCAGTAAATTTCAAATTTCAAAACATTTCCTTTTATTTACAATAGCAATCAGCACACAAGTTCATTTATAAATTTCAGCTTTTTAAAGTACAGGGACATTGACCCGTGGCTTCGCAACAACTTTTTCCCTGTCCTTCGCTTGCCAAAATTTACTTCCCATAAATTCTCTACTTTTTAGGATATAAATCTAATTTCTTTTACTTTAGTAGCTAATTAAATAAAATTTCCTTAATTTATTTTATACTTCCAGCCTTTTTGTATTTTCTTTTCTTTCGCATTAGTTAAGTGTCTTTCCTGAAATTTCATTGTCTTATTGTTTTCTCAAAAATATCGTGGTCCACCCCGAAAACACATAAAAAGGAACATTACCACAAACATCATACGTGCTTTTAAATAACAGAAACAACTAATGCTTACAACCCAGCAAAAGAAAAACAACTTTTGGAAGGAAATACAACATCTACTACTAGCTGCTAACTACTACTACCTATGGACCTTTCTAACATGTCATCATTCTCCAACCCGCATATCTTAACATTCCTTTATGGCTTCTCATCAACAAGGTCCACCCATTACTTCCATTACCATACCCAATTATGGAACAAATTGTGCATCCTCCCATACTGTAATCAGTAAGAAATACAAACTATCCACCCTTTGAATGACTCATTGGCAACTGGCTTGGCGGAATATCTTGCCTTCCTTAACTTTGAGTCTACCAATGTCCTCTATGTGTGTTTGTCATCTCATTATCCTCTATTACTATCTTCTTTTAATCCAAATCTTGGTATTTACTTTCTTCATCCTTAATTCTTTATAGGAGCATACCCTAGTACTCGTGAAAGTGCATTTTAATACAATTTATCATTCCTCTATGGGTTCTTATTATGGCTTGCACACATGTCTACCATAACATTCATAGGTTCTCACCAATATTCCTTATGCTCTACGGGGATTTCTTACTGCTACTCTATGAGTAGTGATCGTTATCTGCTTCATAGCCTCACCTTTTACCCCGTCTTACCTAGGCAATCATTTCTATTTACTCCATATTAAAATTTTGGTTTGGTCTTCATAAATTTTCTTCAAAAATTAAAACTTAAAATTTTTGAAGCTTTTAATCCCAAACGTTTACCTTTAAAATTAAAACTTAGAAACTTTTTATTAACTTTAAAAATAACTTAGTGCCTTGATTTTTAAATTTTCTTTTCCTTTTAAATACCATTCTCGACTTTTACTTCTTAAAAATTAGGATTTTTACTCAAACCATTTATTCGGTTTTTCTTTTAAAAACTCAATTTTTACACCAAACCATTTCTTTTCAAAAATGCACTTTACTGTGTTTCTAAACATCTTTTATTATTTTTCAACAATAAAAATTGGAGTAAATAATAACAACCCTCACTCTATCATTTTTTATCACTCATACTATCTCCACTTCCAACCCTTGGCGGAGTTTCTAAGATCATATGAGGGGGACTTTTAAAAGATATAAATGCGAATTATAATGGAAAATGTTTTTTTTCTTTGTTTTGCCTTTAGTTTCCTATGTTGCTTCTAATTAGATTACTAGCATTATTTTCAATATAATCTCCTAATGTATTTTCTCATTACTGACATTATTTTATATAAATCCCTACATTGTTTTTACTTACATTTTATAATGTTACTGCTATTTATCTTTCTTCTACCTAAACTACTTTTATTTAATGGTTCCTCTTAGTTAACCTTTCTTTCAACTTATAGTCTTCTTTATTGAACCATGGCAGTGCATTCGCCTACTGCTTTTATTTTCGGAATCTAGTCTTCTTTCATGTACTATTTACCCATTTCAAACTTTTACCACTTCCTACAGTCCACCCATAAAAAGAATTTTCTAACTTAAAATATTTTCAACTTAGAAAAATCAACAAGCTACATACACTTTACTTTTTTTTTGTTAGAAGAATTTACATTTTTATTAAAACCATTATTGTTATTTTCAGTCCAATAAATTTTAAATTTTTCTACTAAAACTTCTCATTTAATATAACATAGTTATTTATATTTGTTTTCGAAAATTTAGTATTTACTTACTTTTCAAAAGTAGGGGTTTTCAATTTTAGATAAACACTTAGAAAATCTTTTCAAATATATCATCTATATTTTCTCCAACTTTTATATTGAAATCATTTCAATTTTTAAAACTATTTTCTATTGGGTCGGACTCTGAGTGGATTTCTAGTTGTCCCTTCTTTTGGACTTTTCTTCAACTTGCTGACTTATCTTCTTTCAAATAATAAAAATCCGGCTATTATCTTGGAGTGGCAACTTCACACCATCCTTTGGGAATGCAATTGCTTCCGGATATCTACAACATATGGATTTTTTACTTTCCCCTTATTTGGACCTTCTGTACATCATCTATTGCCATCATACGTGGATCTACAATCATTGGGCTATCAACGGCCCAGCTAGGGAGTCACGTACTATCCAGCTTTAGGGACCTTTCATATGCTGCAATAATGCTCTTCTTAAGTCAATGCACTCCATACAATCTATATTCCATGGGGTAATCGAGATAGGTGTATATCTTCAACTTCAACCATTTTTCCATCTCATAATCAACTTATTCATATTTCGGTGTATGGTTGCAGCTACTCCATAGTTGAAATTTATAGGATTTGGCGTAAAATATATTTATATTTATAGGTAAAATACAAATACGTTCGCTCAACGTTTCCTTATTTTTTTCAAGATCGACCAGCCTAAGCTCTGATATCAAACGTAACAACCCGCACCTCAGTGGGCCTGAATTTTCGCTAGATCGAAAACCAAAGTCTATTAAAGTATGGATCGTTGGTTTGGCATCCTGCAAATAAACAAATAATTGCATATCAAAGCACTATCGATATATCTCACCGCGGAATAGTCAGTGCCGAGCATGCATTAGTAAACCTATCCTTCCACCATTCCCACCTTGCACCAGTACTTGTCCTTCTAAGGCTATCTTATGGGTTGTAATGAGGAGGGGGTCAGAAAAACATTCTGGCGACTGATGAATTATACATTTTGTACATAACATCTATGTTATAATAAGCACTAAGCGAGGCAAGGCGATAGAAATCTCACTTTGCTTAATGTCACTTTAGCACTACTTAATTTTTAGCATACTTTATCTATACCTATATAAATCTATTATAAATAGATTATATTAGATGTATTATACGTGTACAAGTTTGCTATATATGTACGCACAAATTCATCACAGAGAACTAAAGTTTAACTTTGAAGTCAATTTATAAAATAGGTTTTAAAAGTTGGATTTGACTTTCTCTATTCATTAAAAGTTAGCATACTTGAGTTGAGTACAAACCGTGCACATTTGTTAAATAATATGATCATATCATAATGCAAATCGATCCATATCATAAAAAATGAGAAAATTTTGTTAGGAATGTGGTTTTTTTTACTACAATCCTAATTCATTTTATTTTAAAAATGATAATTTTTTTGCTAGTTATTGGTTAAGCATTACTTAAATTCAAATGAAATGCACATAAGCACCAATTAAGCGCGCTTAAGCACTCATTGCTTAATCTTTTGCTTTTTCAAAAAATTAAGTGTTTTGCATGCACTTAGCGCTTAAGCGGTGCTTATGCGACGCTTAAGCGGTGCTTATGCGACGCTTAAGCGGTGCTTATGCGACGCTTAAGCGGTGCTTATGCGACGCTTAAGCATGCTTTTCATAATATGGCATAACACTAGTTTGTGCCGATTGTTTTCCATTACATGTTATGTCTTTTATTATTTTACTTCATCGTTTCGACTCCACGTACGTGTATGGTACGTCCCATCTACCCAAAGTAGAGCATAACTACATACGTGTGTGTGTATAAGTACCATAGTCCCTTTTTGGACCAAGATACTATCCCTGCTAGTATCCGAAATTATGCACCATCGGGCATCATCATCAATGTTTAGCCCAAATTGCCCGTGTATATAGTAGAACCTCCTGTTGGTGCCTAATAATGGCGTCACAGAAGCTTAGCCATATTTTTTCTTGCCTTAGCGATTTACTAACTTGTATATTTCCTATTATGGACTTAGCTCTATAGACAACCCCATCAATTTTTGAAAGAACTATTCTATGAGTTAAATTGCCTTGCCCTAACAAACAAACTAGCAAACAACTATGGTCATGCATTACCTAATGAGGCCTACCTTAGTAGGAGGCATAACCCATTAGGTATAATCCTATCTTACTCATTTTGATCACTTTGGACCGATGACGCACTCAACCTATGTAGCTCCTACTCCTGATATGGTGCCATACCAACTGACATAACATCGAGTTGCTCACCATCCTATTAGAATTGCCTAAAGCAATCAAGGCAGTACCTCATTTTTCTATTTTGAAGTAGACTCCACTTTCTATTGGGGTATTCCTTGATCTATACACAAGCATATGCTCTCCATGGGTCCTACGATTGGATTTGACTCACATCAGTATAATGTATACACAACTACAGGTAGCCCCTTATGGTAGGCTGACTTCTGTTGTGCAACACTACCGACCTCGCATTCCAACCCATTCTAATGACTATGTCGTTCTTATTTACTAAGTTATTTATATACAGATATATTTCACACCCATCATATTGTATATTTCATTATAAATTCATTTATTTATTACTTTTCTTTACTTTCAATCATTGTTGTTAAATAAATCTTACATAACTTACTTTTGATTTATTCTTGTCATTTACTATCATTTGTTATCATTTCTAATTTGTTGACTTAAGTGTCATTTATTATTTCCCTTCTGTTAACGTTATTGGATAAAATACCCTGTTTCCTTTTTAATTAATATCTCTCTTTAGTTGCCTATTTAGACTTATTACTTCCCTATTTGCTTAATTGTATCTTCTTTATTTACTGCTTATTTTCTACTCCATATTAAATTACATGTTTTACGTTTTCCATTTAAATTATTATTATTATTCCTACTTAAATAACTTTAGTTATACTTAAAGATTCTTATACCTAATACATTGGATTACTTCTTTCTCCAAAGGAAATTGTAACATTATAGTTCTCTATAAATTAAATAAAAGAAGACTTGTATTATGTATGAAATAAGAAGGAATTGTCTTTTACCTTTTTATTAGAATAGGCAGTACAAAATATGATGATTCCCTTATTTTGTACACCACTTCCTTTTTTTACATTCCTTGTTATTTCAACCAATACACCTTTGTTTGAATTTTTAGCCAATTTATAGAAATTCGCATTGTTACGCAATTCATTCCAATGTATTAAAATATTGCATAATCCCAATTTAATTTATAACCAATTCTCGTTTATTTTTGAAAATCTATATAAACTAACCAAATCTGAAATCCCAATATGATTTCATTGAAAGTTATTTACAAATCTAAAGACTATTTATACCCTATGTAACAACCCGAAATTTAACCCATAATAATTAATTCGTTAATTAATTAAATAATAAAATAACTTTGTGAAATTATCAGGATTGAGCCACGGGAATTGCACCATTGTGTCCGTGGTAATTTTCTGGTCAATTTCCATATATAGAACGTTAGAAACCGAGCTAATATGACCAAGATACAAAATAAGTAGAAATAGAAGAGAATATATATATATATATATATATATATATATATATATATATATATATATATATAAGGCAGGTCGACCGGCTGGTCGACCTGGGCACCAGGCGGTCGACCCGCCTCCCTTAATTACGAACGAACGAACATTCGTTTGTTCAAACGTTCCAAAGCGAATTTTGCCGACTTAATGATGTGTTTTGCATTCTTTACCTCGATCTGGTCCTTCCATTCTTGCATCCGATGGCTCTTATTCAGCCTATGACGTGGTTGCATCCCATTCAATCTTCAAAATCCAATGGTCTGAGATCCACTTCTACCCCTATAAATAGACCCCTAGACCTAACACTTTTTCTCATTCTAGGTTTTCTCCAATTGGGCTCGCCTTTCTAGAACGGACCCTAAACGGAATAATTTATCAAGAAGAAAATTGTTATAAATTAAATTATTTTACAACTCCAAGTGGATCCGGGAAGACCAAAGGAAGAGCTTAGGACCGGAGGTGAGTGATTGTAATTATTTTATATTTCTTTAAGTAATTTAAAATAATAGGGTTTCCAATAGTTGTAGTTTTACTACGATTTTTGGAATAGCCTTTTCAGTAGTTTACTTACAGTTTTTAGAATTATTTTCAGTCTATTTAGTTTCAGCTATTCTTTTCAGTAGTTTTAGTTTATTTCTGTTAATTATAGCTTTTCCGTTTATTTACAGTATTTTAGTTATACGTTATTTACATCTTCTTTCTACGCTTTGGATTTTCTTCTATTTTCAGTTTTCTTTTATTCCTCCTTCTTCTTCGCGTATGGATTAGAATAGGATTAACGCGAATATGGATTAAATTGTAGGAAAACTGAAATAATGGAATATAATATGTAAATTACAAAGACTGTAATATAAATGGAATGGGACTGAAATTATGCCTAATTGGACTGAAATTATGCCTAACTATGACATTAATTGGATTGAATTAAAAAGATTGGCCTAGTTATAACTTAGAATTATAACTAAAAAGAGTAAAAGATGAAAGAGGCTTTATTCTCACACTTAGACCTTGGGTTAAGTAATAAGCATGATTATAACGTAGGTTATAATAAGAAAAAGAATAGAATAAGGCTTATTTTAAGACTTAGGATAAATTAATAAGAACAGATAGTGGAGAAAAGTGTAAAACCTTATTTAAATAATTTATCTAAGTTAATAAGCAAAGATGAAAGTAGGGCCTGTACCAAATAGCATTCCCTATTAGACAAAACGGTGGTTTCACATTAGCCTGAAGTGAGACGAGGGCATGCTTATGCTAAAAATGGTAGTAATTGGTTAATTAGAAGTCCAAATCACGGGGGATTTGGATAAGGGGCGCAACTAGATATTGATTGGATGATGGTCCAGTACCAACTGCATCTCCCCTATTTTTTATGGACACACGGTGGTCTCACATTAGCCTAAAGTGAGACGAGGGGCACGCTTATGCTATAGTTTGAGGTAATAAGAAGACCCAATAGGTGGAGCAAAAGGTAGCATGGGCATGGTGGCAGTTACGCGTGCGACTTCCATTCTGGTGCTCAGTAATCGCTATGAGTTCCAAGCGCTTAGTATGTGTGTCTTTCGTAGACACCATTGCCTTCTTTGTAGGGAGCTATGTATCGTCTGGATCCACAGCGGTTGCTTTGTGCATCTTTCGTAGATACCATTGGATGCTGTATAGGGAGTTACCTAGTCTCTGGTCCGCAGTAAGGTCTATGGAGTAGCAAGCCGATCGAAGGGTAGAATTAGGAATTCAGCCTAATTATAGGATTAGGAATTCAGCCTAATCAAAGCAGCTATCAAGAACAAGTGCAAACAATCAAAGTTAACCTATCTTATAGTTAATCATATTTATTTCTAGTTTATCTCTTTCCTATTTCCTTTGTTTCCTCTTTATATACTAGAACTGTTGTAGAGTCTATTACTTTTACTTTGCTTAAAGACTCTAGTAATTACTATCATTCACCAGACTTTTAGTCCGACCCACTCCTCTATTTTTCTTTTTTTCTCCCCTTTAGGAAATCAAGGGAGAGGAAAGTAGATTGCAGTTGCTTGGAGATTTCTTGGAGGAGTTTGCTACCATGTATTTCTTTTTTTTCAGCTTTTTTTCTTTCTATGTACTGGCTTATTATGAGGGATATTATGTACTCTGATTTTTGAGACTATGAGTTTTTGTTTCATGAGACATATTGGATTTTTAGACATATATGTGGTATTTGGTATTTGACTTATTTATGAAGCAATTATGAAGTTTTGTTTTAATTAAGTTATTATTTTAAGTTTCCGTTGTTTTTCTCTACTTTTGTCTTGTGAATCTTAGTCTCTGTTAGCTTTAGTTATACCTACAACTCACCATGCCTTTTAATGTGTCCTTTTGGGTATATTAAGGGGTGTGGGGGTGTTTCACCCTAAATTTCCAAATCCAAACGTATACAATATTTACCAAGTTTAGGTTTTTTACATAACATATAGGCATATTTTCCATAATCATTACGCGTATACAATCAAATATCCAAATCGTGAATTATATAAATTCCTTATGCATGTGAAATTATATATCCAATTCATGATTTATATCTAGGTATAAATGAAATAGATCTACAATGATATAAATATAATATTATTACAAAATATGTAATTTCCCACTCACTTTGCTTTAACTTTCCAATTCTCCAGATCTAGATCCGTTCCCTTTTTATTTGACTCTCTCTTACTTTAAATCCAAAGTATAAGAAGGGAATACACTTATTAGAATTATAAATCTGGGGAAAGGATTGAATTAAATTTAGATTTGAGTTTGATTCACGATTTACCTTTGTTTTTGTGTTCTAAATCAATCCTATTCTTCTCTTCTCTTATTCTTTGCTTTTCTCTACTTGTGTGTGTGTGTGTGTGTGTGTCTGTATGTATGTATAATATAATAGTTTTACTACTTTTAGAATTTGGAGGAGAAGAGAAAATGTAAGAGTTTCAATACGCAGTAAATTTTCTAAATAAATTAGGGTTAGGTTAGTTGTTAATTTGTAGGGGTTAGGGATTGATTTGGAGCGTTAGATTTAGCCAAGGAAATCTTGAGATCCATCTTGGATACACATCACTAACTTGGCTGCAAAGAAAAATAATTGGGTAAATCAACGTCACTCGATTGCATGTCCGTTCTTAAATTATGCGTCGATTGGTCGACCACCCCTTGCCTAGGGTCGGCCGCTACCGATTGACCTGAGTGCATCAAGGGTCGACCTAACCCTTTTTTAAGTATGGTTAAATTAGCGTGCTTTATTTGTTTAATTTTATTATATGTCTAAGCGATTGCGTTCATTTGTTTCCCAAATTACATATCTTCTCAAATTTGATTTTTAGTGTTAACATTTCTTAACATTTAAGCTTCCATTAACACTACTAACTAACGTTTAATTTATTTCTATTTTCATAATTACATATGTAATTATTTCTGATTCAAAAACTTCAAATGTTAGTAACTTTTTCGTTTGAACTTCTATCGGAAAACTTTATATATGAAAATTGATCATAAATTGCCACAAACCCAATGGTGTAAGTTTCGCAGCCAAATTCTGACGTTTGTGAAAATTCTATTTTTTGGCATTATTATTCATTAACTAATTTCTCTTTAATTAACTGCCGTAAAAATTATAAGGTGTTACAGAATTGTTGTATGTTTGCATGTTTGAATGTTGTTTGGTATGTATGGTGTTTGGTTGTATGGTTGAAAACACTCATTGGAGCGACTTACAATTAGGAACCATGAAATCGAGCTTTGATGGATTGACTCGAAGTTTGTTGAGTGTTGTATAGTTGCATGCAGAATGCACAAGGGTTGAAGGGATGTGAAAATGAAAGTTGAAATCACTACAGTGTTTTGGCCTGGTGGCTTTGGTTCGGCATTGGTTGGCTTGACTTAGACTTTAGGCTTGGAAGGAGTTGGCTCAGGGTGAGGTTGGTTCGGCATTGGAAAAAGACCAGGCAACATTTGCTATCTGATGGTGTCATGGAAGACCGGATATCAATTGATGTCCGGTGATGACGTGAAGGACTAGATAGCGTTTGCTGCTTGGTAGTGGCAAGGGAGAACTGCTGTAACACCATGATATTTTATAGAAAATATAATTAAAAAGAAATTAAAAGCGCATTTGGTATTGTGGTAAAGGCGCATGTTGAATTCCTTAGTGACTAGGGATCAAGTCCCGTTGTCACCCAAAATCTGGAGCGATGTTTTTTTAGCTGGTTTGTTTCCAGCGATTTTACTATGTATTTCAGTGTTGTTTCTGACATGTGGCAGCTTCCCATTCGCTCCAGTGATGTAATAAGATGAATGGCTAAATTTTATTGGTTGAGTGAGGTGTATGGGCTAGAATGGATAACCATTAAGTGTATGAAAGAACCATATTTAATCTAAAATAATCTAATGGGTTATATTCATGCAAACAATCTATAAATAAACCATCTAACCTAAACCTAATCTCTTATTCAGCCGTCGCCATAATTCTACAGTAAAATTAGTGTGTGTTATTCTTCCTTCTTTTCTCTACTAAATAAACAAATCTCGACCAAAGTAAATTATCTATATATATTCAAGCAATTTGGGGAATTCAGAAGAAGTCCGGAGGACTGTTGCAGCCATTGGATATTCTATTATGGAAATGGGAGAGCATCTCTATGGACTTCGTGGATGGATTACCAAGGTCACGGAGAGGGAACAAGAGCATTTGGGTCATTGTGGATAGACCGACGAAGAGTGCTCATTTTATACCCACTAAGAGTAATAGAACAGCAGCTTCTTTGGTGACTCTTTATGTAAGGGAGATAGTTAGGCATCATGGAGTTCCCGCCAGCATTATGAGCGACAAAGATCCATTATTCACCAGCGAGTTTTGGAGGAGTCTTCAGCAAGCCTTGGGAATGGAATTGAATCTGAGCACGACATATCACCCTCAGACAGATGGACAGATTGAGAGGGTAAATAGAGTTTTGGAAGATTTTCTCAGATTCTATATCATTGACTCCGGAGGCTCTTGGGAAGACCACCTACCTTTGGTGGAGTTCGCATATAATAATAGTTATCAAGCGAGCATTGGGATGGCACCATTCGAGGCCCTCTATGTCAGACCATGTAGATCACCAGCCTATTAGTGGGATGCCACCGATAGGATCTTGCTTGGACCAGACTTGGTGAGGGAAACTTCCGAGAAGGTGGATTTGATTCGCAAGAGGTTGAAGACTGCACAAGATAGACAAAAGTCATATGCCGATAGAAGACGTTCATATTTGGAGTTTAAGGTTGGAGATATGGTTTTTCTCAAGGTTTCTCCTCTGAGAAACGTTATGAGATTTGGCTCAGTGGGTAAGTTGGCACAGAGATTTGTAGGACCCTTCCCTATTACCGTACGGATTGGAAAAGTGGCATACAGAGTTGATCTTCAAGATAAGTTGGCAGGAGTTCACGATTTTTTTTATGTTTCGCATCTGAGGAAGTGTCTACATGATTCCGCAGCAGTAGTAGAACCCGATCAGCTAAGGGAAGTGGAGGTAGAGCGCGAATAACTTGTGCGTCGTACACCCACCCGTATATTAGAACACAGCGTCAAGAGATTACGCAACAAGGAAGTTCGTCTAGTGAAGGTTCAGTGGGGAGATGACCCCAAGGAGTGCACATGGGAATCTGAGGAGAGAATTCAAACTTCTTATCCTTTTCTATTTGAAGGCTAACTTTAAATATCCTATCTTTGACCTTTGATCTTTGATCTTTCCTTAGTTAGGGTCTTTTCGATATCTTTAGGTGAAACTTATGGATGGTAGCTTGGTTGTAAACATGTCATTAGGGCATGTCATGTTTGATGGATGAAAATGATTGCAAGTGGATGCCAATGTTTGCAATGGATGCGTTGCATGTACTAGATAGATATTTATTAGGATAATCGGCCAACTAGGTACACACACCTGCATATGCGTGCCTGTTATATCTTGCATTTGCACATGGTTGTATATATATGTGTGTATATATAAATGGATGTTGCATATGGATGGTGCATTTGGGTGAATGATTGAAACATGCATATAGAATTATCAATTATACTAGGGTAATTTCATACATTCGGTTGCATGGCATAAGCATACATGCATTACAGGAGATCTACTGAATCAGTAGACCGACCACCTTTTTCGCATTAGGTAAGTTCATATGCATTTCACTTTGCATAAATCATAAATTGCATTAGTTAAAAATAAGGACAATGGTAGAAATAGATGATGGTTGAGTAGATGGATGTAGTTCTTGGATGCTGGTTGTTAATTACGTTCTTCCATCTTTGGAGATTTCGGGGCGAAATCCTTTAAGGGGGGAGAATGTAACACCCCGATATTTATAATTAAAAAGAAATTAAAAGCGCATTTGTTACAGTGGTAAAGGCACATGTTGACTTCCTTAGTGACCAGGAATCAAGTCCCGTTGTCGCCCAAAATCTGGAGCGATGTTTTTTTTAGCTGGTTCGTTTCCAGCGATGTTCCTACGTATTTAAGCATTGTTTCTGACATGTGGCGGCTTTCCATTCGCTCTAGTGATGTAATAGGTTGAGATGGCTAAATTTTATTGGTTGAGTGATGTGTATGGGCTAGAATGGATAACCATTAAGTGAATGAAAGAACCAGATTTAATCTAAAATAATTTAACGGGTTATATTCACGCAAACGATCTATAAATAAACCATCTAACCTAAACCTAATCTCTTATTCAGCCGTCGCCATAATTCAACAGTAAAATTAGTGTGTATTATTCTTCCTCCTTTTCTCTACTAAATAAACAAATCTCTACCAAATTAAATTATCTATATATATTCAAGAAATTTGGGGAATTTAGAAGAATCAAAGGGAGAAAGATTAAAGCAAAGCCTTTTAAAATTTATACAAGCTCAATTGCCAGGTGAGTGGGAATTAACGTGAAATAGAAAAATAAGGTAGTTCAATTTCAGTTCTTTTCTGGCATGCTAATATGAATTAATTTATGTTATTATTTGAGAATGGATGTAAATTATTGCAACTTCTTCTTCTTCTTCCACTTCTTAAATCTAATTCATGTTTGGTTTAAAATATGGGACATATAAATTGTCTATTCATGTTTTATGGCATAAATAAAATTGAAATTTATGTAAATTATTGTGTCTTCTTCTTCTTCCACTTCTCAATTCTAATTCATGTTTGGGTTGAAATTTGGAACAAACAAATTGTTATTCACGTTTCATGGCATAAATAAGATTGGTTTAATTATATTGAATTAGGATTGTTATTCAATTTCTATTGGTAGAACAGGATAGTTGAATAAATTCAGAATATGTTACTTGAATAAAATTATGGTTTTGATTGATATAATTACATAATTTTGAATATGGTTTTGGAACAAAATTGGAAAGTTTAATTTGCATAATTGTTTGTTTCATATGTGGCCTAAAAATGTAAAAGTGGAATTTTGTGTAATTAAATGGTTTGTGGCTATTGGATAAAAATTTTGTACATATTAAATCTCTAAAAGGAGAACGTAAATTAGGGTGAAAAAAATGTAAATTAAACGGACCCCAAAGGCTAGTGTAAATCTGTAACAAAATGGCATAAAAATTACAGACAAACCATACGAGCTGAACGGACGTGAAATTGAAATACCCTTTATGTAAGAAAAAGGGAAATTATGGAATAACCAAATCGGATGTAAAAATGGCCATGGACTTTGGCTTCTTAGGAACTGTATCTAAGAAGCATTCACTGCGTTATATTATTCACCCTCTGTGATATCCGGGGAAGACCTAGAATTAAACTGTTTTATTCTTTCTGCTTCATTTTATTTCTCATTCACCAGACTTTATGTCTGACCCATTCCTATTTTTCCTATTTTCCCCAAATCACAGGAGGGCGAGTCTAGGTTGCAGTTCTTTGCAGCTTGGAGGGTTATTGGAGCAATTGTTATCTTCAGCTTTTGTTTCTTTTGTTTCATGTACTTCGTTTCTCTTTTCCGTACTTTACTATATATATGGGGATCTATATTGTGAACTTTGTTATGTTTTATGTTTTGGTGGAGACTACTTGGTACCTTTGGTTTCAGAAAATTTTTGGGATAATGTTGTTTTTAATGAAGCTGTTTTGCTATTAATTTATAATTAGTGAAAGTTTTCTTCCGCTGTAATATTGTAATCATTTTATGTTGTTGCCTTAGTTCTGTGCTATGTTATGGATTTTGATTTCACTCGACCACCCGTGCTTCTAGTCATGTCCGATTTTCGGGGTGCCTAGAGGTGCGGGGTGTCACAACTGCATTCACTGTAAGATGGTATCATTAGGTATTGGGTAACGTTTTCTGTCCACTGATCCCATAGGAGACTAGATAGACTTTTCTTTCCATTGGAGCTATACCCAAGTACTTTACTAAGAAGGGTACTTGGGGTTTCATCATGGCATATCACGGCGGCTTCTGGGTAGGACCTGGGCCACTCGGTGGTCTTCGGGAGTAAGCTTGGAGTAAGGGCGTATGACTGCAGGGTGACCTACGATTTCATGTAGCAATTAGTGAAGCGATGGCATGATGCTACAACATGACGACATTGAAGACGATGACGATGTCTTCAGAACTTTGGTAGGATGGTTCCACGACTTACGATGGGTATCTATAGGCATTCTGGAGATCACGACTTAGTAATATGAGTCCTTACGGTGATCCACAAAGGCAAGTTCAACGATGGAGGCTTGTGAGTAGGATTTACGACCGTGTCCTACTGTGGAAATAGCCGTAATGGTGGATTACCCTAGGCTTTGCGATTTTGGCCTGGTTACTAGCCTTTGGGAGTGGTATGGGTTCGAGCACTAATGAAACCAGGATTTCAATTGGGTCCATGGTCTATGATTGTTACATACGAGTTATCATATATCCAACGCACACGAGTGATGGTGAGGATTGTTTGATGGATGCTATGTTTGCCATGGTACTTATCACTCTAGAGTGTCACATGATGTAGGTAGTTTTGACTGTATACCTAGACACTGGATATTGTACTTCGACTATAGTATGCTTACATGGCTATGATAGTAGATTAGCATATATTGATTGTTATGTTCTAACTCTTTGGATGTAGGGCAGGTCAGATATGGTTGTTCATACCCTATGCCCTTATTTACTACACATGATTTTTATAGTATTTCTAAGATGACGTATCACTCACTCCAGACTGTTGTCTGACCCAATGTTTTATGCTTTGCTTCTTATTATCTCAGGTACTCTTAAATGGGTAGATTAGAGATAGAAGGTCTGGAGAGTGCATGGAGCTATACATAGTACGAGCAGGAGGCTATGCTTTCGTATATCTATATTTTGGAGCTTACTATTGCTTATATTCTACTGTGCAGTCCAATAGAGTTGTGTTAGTACTTGTATTTTAAGAGACGGCTAAAGAGTTTATTTTGGAGATTTGGATGTATAAACACATTATTTCAATCTTCATATAGTCTGTGAACTGATGCATTTTGATGTTCTTATTTATGGTTCATTTAATTATATTACCATCTTGCCTGTTTTACATCTATGTTATTATATTATATATTGTATGTACGTTGTGAGATGTTCTTCAGGTTCTGTGTTTGGATTTTCTTTGCTTTTCACCCATGACTATCGTGTTACATCAGCCGGGTACCCCTACGGCGCACTCTATAGGTATATTGAATACCGAAGGTGTAGGGTGGTCGTCATATCCCAATTCATTTTATAATAACCTCTAATTCATATTTACTAACATATGTCGTTTACCCAACAAATCTAGAATTACTATACAATTCATTAACTTAGGGACTACTTTCACCCTTACTTTTCGGATTCAAGTATGTAATATTCAATTCAGGTTAACAATTTACAGAATATATGGGCATAGTTTTCAAATTCATTACATATATATGTTTAAGTCTACAACTGTAAAGTAATTATATTTAGGCATACAATGAACAGATTTACAATGATATAAATATAATATTATATCAAAATATATAATTTTTCACTCACCTTTAAGCTTTCCAAATCTCCATATCTAAATCCATTCTTCTTATCTAAATCCCTTTTGTTATACCAATATATGTATTAAAACATACATATATATATATATATATTAGAACTGTAGATCTAAGAAGATATTTAAATTTTATTTAGATTTGGACTTAGATTTACCTTCTCTTTGCAGAATGATTCACCCATTTTCTTTTTTTGTATTTTTCGGATTCCACACACACACATGTGTGTGTGTATAATATACCAATCTATAATTTCTATATTTCCTAGAATTTGTGGAGAAAAGAAAATGGCAGAGCTTCGACCTTTGATTTAGAAAATATGAGAATAAAAGCGAGGGGTGCTATCCATATTATTTCTAAATGCAAAATGATGTCGAAATTGATGAAATCTACAATTGGTTTTTGAAATAATAATGCAAAAGCATAGGCAGGTCGAACTCAAAGACGATATGGGTTATCGCACCTATAAGCATAAAGCATCTCATAGCAAGAAGTATCTCGCACCAAAAAGGGTGAAGGGCAGAACCAAGCATTCAATATTTAATAAAAGAAGGATGTCGAATCCTTAGAAGAGCATCACCACTCGACATCAAGCTTTAGCACTAAAGGGAATGTCGTAACGATGTCGAATGAATGATGTCGAACATGTGATATTAGAAGAATGTCAAAACCTTAGAGGAAAGGGTTACCACACAATATCAGATCTTAACATTGAAGAAGATATCACATATCATCATCGTGATATGGAATGTTGTAGGCCATTTATATAAGAGGGACATTGTATATCCTTGATATCGCATGTCGTATGTAACTAGTGCCACACTTCATTAAGGCAAGGATTGATGTCGAACTCTACATGATACTGCATACCATTGGTGCAGTAATGTTGTCAGACAATAGCATCTCAAAAGTCATCAGTATGATTGGAGCTATCATACATTATTAATACCACATATCATCAATCTCACATGTCGTCGGTAATCAATGATGGATGAGGGATTTGAGCCTCAAGAAACCATATGCTTGAGTTTGCTGCCTACAAACAACGTACAAAAAGCATGTCACATCACAACAATGCCGTTTATCACCAATATCGCGTCTTACTAATGTCGCACTCTATCAACCAAGGAAGTACGTAAGGGGAATGTCGTAATTCTCTACTATATGAAACGATACCGAAAGTTAGCAGTATAATTATGGATGCCAAATGACATAAAATGATATCATAATTCATCAGCCTTCAGAGGATGTCGAAGGCCATTACTTTTTGAGGTGATATTATCAAGATGGATTTGAATGTTGAGTAATAAAGCCTAATGCCGGAGGTCAACAACATATACGAGGATTGCGAAACTCTTCAGCCTTAGAAGGATATCATATATGTTCAGTCCTCAATGAATACCATAACTTAACAATGCGCCAAAGCATGATGTCCAGAGTTATCGACGCTTAAAGGGATTTCAAAAATCTTCAATACAAAGCATAACACCTGGCGCTATTGAGATGCCAATGATGCCAAAAACGAAGCATGCCAGAAGTGACAAATGGTAGCCATGCCTCTCCTCCAAACCTCTATAATTATGGACCTATGGGCATGGAGGAGAGGATGTTCATTTCTTCTCTCTTATTAAAATTAAATTGTTGTAATGCCAAATCGAATAGAGGAAAATCTTGAATTAATTGTAAACCTTGTGATTTTTATATATACAAAAACTTGGAAAAATATTTAGCATGGCCACATACCTAGTTTGTGAAACATTGACATGGATATGCATATAATAGAGCCTATTAGGCCCTAAGTCTTATCTTGACTTTATCTCGCATAAAGCCACATGAGCTTCGGCCAAAACTAGTGTCTATATGCATAACCTTCTATTTTTCTTACCACATATGGACAACGAATTATGAACCATGAAGATTGCTTACTTAATTCATTAGCAAATGCTTAATGAACTATTGCATATAGTTGTAATTTATTCTTTCTTTCCTTTGAACATGTAACGTGAAATTTTTAATAACTTTTATCAAAGTTTCATGGGCATTATGGAGCCATCTTTGAATGGCATCATCATGTTCTAAGCCTTAAATGGTGGGCTGGATCTTGATTTCTTTGCATTGTTCGATCTCTTCAACTAATTCATTTTAGTCATGTCGTCGAGGGTGCGTAAACCAAGTTTTGGCTCATCATACATGGAAATATGGGCGTTGTACCAATTTTTAACATTTTTGGCGCTAGAAGGAGGGCTTGAACCTCCGACCCATTTTCCTTATTTAATTTTAATTATGTTCATTTTCCTTTTTAGGCAAATGGTGAAAACTAAGAGAATCAACATTACGAACGAGGATAATGAAAGGCACGATATCGGAGAATAATGTTATTCCTACCTTCAATCTAGAAAACTTGGAAACTAGTCAACCTTCAAAACTAGCAAAGCCGACAAATAGCGAAGCCAAAATCAAAGGTTTAACTCAACAAATGGCAATAATGCAAGAGTTACTAGAGAAGATCCTTTTATAGAAGTCTTACAAAACAACAAAGCTCATTAAAGGAGAAGAGGTAGAATCTCCAAGAAGGAACCTTAATGACTAAGAACTCAATAGCAATAGCAAGGGAAGGGACAAAAGTACCATGGGCCCACCATAAAATAGAGGATCTCAAAATGAAGGACTAATATTGTACTCCCCAAACTCGCAAGGCAATCAAATTAAGATGAATCAACAAAGAGAGAATCAGGAAAGAATGGTAAAACGATCTTCCGAGCAGACCGTAGCTCAGTTTCAGGCAAGGAGTATAAGCCTAATAGGAAATACTATTGTGATGATGACATATACTTGAAGGACATTGCTAAGACTGTGAAGGATATGCTCTATCTCAAGGGAAAAATAACCTTTGTCACAAGGGTTAATAATAATCCTTGTGAGGCCTCGTTTACGGGAAAAAAAAAATGGCTGTCAGAATCCTATCCCACATTAAGGTTCCCATGCTAAAGTATAATGGAAGCACTGATCCAGATGATCACTTGCTGGATTTTAAAAGCCAGATGGATCTACTCAATGCATCAGGAGCAGTTCATTGCAGACTTTTTCCTACTACCTTTTAAGTAGTCACAACTAAATGGTACAGACACTATCGGGAAAGAACTATCTATTCCTGTGAGCAATTTTCCTATGAATTCTTAGCATAATTTTTCATCTACAAAGATCCCACTATCGATTCTAGTGTATTAGCCAATGTTAAACAAAGTCCAGGGAATTACTTGGTGAATACGTGAAGAGGTTTAATACGGAAGCATTAAAAGCTATGACTGATCGGGAGAAGTTGATGGTTGTACGATCAGGATTGATTGAGAAAACTCCATTCTAGAAGGAACTCTACATTCATGGATGTAGAGATATGTAGTACTTCCATTTTCAACCTAACAAGCTCATCCATATGGATGAAATGTACCATGTAAAGAAGAAATTTCAGCCGAAGAAAGAAGCAAGAAAATCAAGCTTTGACCATCCTAATAAGAGACTGAGGTGGGATGAGAATAGAAGGGGAAGATGGGAAGAGATCCCAAAGTCCAATTATGCAACCTTGAATAAACCAAATCTCTTACATTTTTTCTACGGCTAGAGATAGTGGCAACTTCCCTATCCCTTACAAAGCAAGGAACAACCATGGACCAAGAAGTGGGGGAGATTATTGTGCCTATCACAATGGACTCAAGACCGATAAATGTCATGTATTGCCAAGAGTAATTCAAAATATGATTCGGTCTGGATTTCTGATAGAATTTGTTAAGGAGAGTCAAAAGCCTACTCATCTTGAGGGAAGTAACTAAGGGCTCCCAAGCAATACTGCAAGCCTTATATATAATGGTTCTTAGCTAGATTTTATTCTACCAGTTAATCAGATAGATATTATTCATGGAGGTCCATATCTTGTAGGAAATAGCAAGGGGGCCAGAAGTAGATACATAAGAGAGGAAAGCGACAGAATCTTCCCTATCCAAGAGGAACCACTTCTTAAAAGTCAAAAATATCAATTTCAGACGCACAACCTAACTATAACACCAC
Organism: Allium fistulosum; assembly: GCA_030737815.1. Taxonomy (NCBI): domain Eukaryota; kingdom Viridiplantae; phylum Streptophyta; class Magnoliopsida; order Asparagales; family Amaryllidaceae; genus Allium; species Allium fistulosum. The sequence continues at coordinate 1,037,796,631 of CM060906.1, read as the reverse complement.
AGGAGCCGAGAGGAGTCTGACATTCACACAAAGATCCGCTAGTGATAACTGCATGGATTGGACTTTCTATGGTGAACTAAATTCTAGTGGATACTGAAAGTGTGGTGAATGTTATCTTTAAACATGCCTTTGATCAGATGAGGATCTCAGAAGAGAAGTTAGAACCAAGCTTTGAGCCCATCTTTGGGTTCAATAACAAAGGGTCCACTCCGATGGGGCAGATTAAGTTTCTAGTGCAAATGAGGATTCCACCTTGCCCAAGAACTTTTGAAACTTTATTTGTTATAATAGACTAACCTTCCTACTATAATGCCTTCTTTGGGAGGCCAGAGCTGGACGAAGTATATGCTTTTATGTCACCAAAATACCCGATGGTGAAATTTCTAACTAAAAATTCATAGGGAACGATAATGGGAGAGCAATTCAGCTCTCGAGAATTTTATTTTTCTACTCTTGATCAATGAAAAAGAGATTATCTTTCTTGTTATGATTCGAAGAAAGACAAATCAGCTAAAGTTGAAATTAAAAACCCTTGGTTGATGGTCCTTTAGGCAAACCATCTGAGGCAAATAAGAAGAATGTGTTAAGAAGATTTAAATTTTCTGAAAGAAAGAGAAAGAGAAAGAGAAAGGAAATGAATTTGATAGATGAAGAAGTAGACGGTGAAGAAATTATCACTGAATTAGACTATAGAGGCGAGCAAGAGAGGATGAAGCCCGCTGAAGATTTGGACAGTTTATGTTTGGATCTAGTTGATTCAACGAAAACAGTAAAAATCTAGAAGGAGCTAAATGGTAAACTCAAAGAAGAACTCATTCAATTCCTTCGCTCCAACAAAGATGTATTTGCTTGGACTCATTTGGATATGGTTGAAATAGATCCAACAGTCATGAACCATGCACTAGACATAAATCTAAATATTACACCCATCTGACAGAAGAAAAGACAATTTGATAAGGTCCAAGCTAATGTTTTGAAAGAAGAGGTCAAAAGATTACTTGAAAATGGATTCATTAGAGAGGTTCTTTATCCAAAATGGTTGGAAAATCCGGTATTAGTCACGAAGCCTAACGAAAGTGGAGAACATGTGTTGATTACACAGACTTGAACAAAGCTTGTCCCAAAGACTATTACCCCCTTCCGAGAATAGATCAATTGGTTGATGCAACAAGTGAACATAAACTCTTATTCTTTATGGATGCATATTCAGGGTATAACCAAATTCCGTTCTTCAAACCAGATGAGGAAAATACAAGTTTTGTAATAGATTGGGGAACATACTGCTATAAAGTAGTGTCTTTTGAACTAAAGAATGTCGGAGCAATAAACCAAAGGTTAGTAAATAGAATGTTTAGAGAACGGACTAGGCAAAACATGGAAGTATACGTAGATGATATGCTAGCAAAATCCCATGATGAGAACAACCATCTAAACGATCTCGAAGAGATGTTTAGGGTATTGAGGAAATATCAAATGAAGCTCAACCCGTAGAAGTGCTCTTTTGGAATTCAATATGGAAAATTTATAGGATACATTATTAGTGCTCGAGGAATCGAAGCCAATCCCGACTAAATCCAAGCTATTAAGAATATGGCAGAGCCGAAAACAAGCAAAGACTAATGATATTGAATGGAAGAGTAGTAGCATTGAATAGATTTATTTCTAAAGCCACTGATAAATGCATACCATTCTTTGATGTGATTAAGAAGAAGAAAATTTTGAACGGGAGTAGAATGCCAAATGGCCTTTAAAGAGTTAAAAGAGCATTTAGAAAAACCTCCAACATTATCTAGCCCAGTAGAAGGGGAGAATCGTTATCTCTACATGGCAGTTTCCGAACATGCAGTAAGCTCTATTTTAATATGGGAAGAGAATTGAACTCAACTTTCAATATACTATGTTAGCAAAAGGCTCAAAGATGTAGAAATTAAATATCCAGTCATAGAAAAGTTGGCATTCTACTTAATGCTCACTGCCCAAAAGTAAAGGGCCTATTTTCAAGCACATCTAATTAAAGTCTTAACTAACTTTACACTTAAGCAAGTCTTCAGTAAACCTGAGGCATCAGGAAGATTAGTAAAGTGGGGAATAGAACTCAGCAAATATGAAATTGAATTTCAACCTCGAGTAGCAATAAAGAGAAAAGTTCTAGCTGATTTTGTAAATGAATGCATGGGATTTATCAGTAAACAATCAGAAATGGAAAGAGATTTAAAACTCAAATGGCAATTGTTCGTTGATGAAGCTTCAAACAAACAAGGAGCTGGTGCAGGATACGTGATTATTACCCCTGACGGACATCGCTTACACTATGCAATGAAGTTAGGCTTTCCCGCCACTAATAATGTGGCAAAGTATGAATTAGTGGTGGCAGGACTCACCTTAACCCTACAGTTGAAAATTCGAAGAATTGGGATTTTTAGTGACTCCCAACTGATGGTAAACCAACTAAATCAAAAATTCCAAACGAAAGATGCCAAATTGACCCTTTATGTTAAGAAGGTACTAAAGATGTTGACCCAATCTGAGGATTTTTCAATACATCAAGTATCAAGAGGAAAGAATTTCTAAGCCAATTCTTTAGCTAAATCAGCTAGCTCACAAGGAGCACTTGAAACTCGAATTGTTCTAGTTGACTTCCAAACAAGACCTAGCATAGAGGAAAAAGTATCAGAATCAAAAAGTGAGACGTCGGTACTAACTAGATCTCAAGCTCTCATGCAAATGGGTAATGGAAATGATCCAATAGTCAGTAATGATAAAAACTAAGGAAAAAACACTCATGCCAAAATAAGCAACCAATATGAAAACAATTGGATGACACCAATAGTTGAATTTTTGATAAAAGGAAAATTGCCAATAGATAAAAAGAAAGCTAGAAGAATAAAACACCAGGCTCCAACCTTTATTATTATGAATGGAATACTTTATAAGAAATGATACTTACTGCCTTATTTAAGATGTGTATGTCCAAAAGATGGAGCAAAATTATTGAAAGAAGCCCATGAAGGATTCTGTGGAGATCATTTTAATGATATAAAATTAGCCAAAAAAGTTACAAGACAAGGCTTTTATTGGCCCCAAATGACTAACCACATTATGGATTATGCAAAAAGATGCGAAAAGTGCCAAAAATTCTCAAGAATACGACATTTACCACCAAGCGAGTTGACCTCAATCTCAAGCCCATGGCCTTTTGATGTGTGAGGGATTGATTTGATCGGACTATTACCTATATAAAGGAGGAGCTAAATATGTTGTCGTAGTTATTGACTACTTTACTAAATGGGTGGAGGCAGAGCCATTGCTAAAGTTTGTGATCAAGAATATAGTTACCATATTTGGAATACCATACAAGATCATATCTGATAATGAACCCAATTTGAAAGTGAAGAATTCACCAAATTCTACGATAAAAATGGTATTATCAAAACGTTTCATCCATAGATCGTCCAAAGGCTAATGGACCCGTTGAAGCTGCAACTTAACTATTAAAACTATTCTTAAGAAATGATTAGATAAAGCAAAGGGAAATTAGGTAGAAGAATTACCTCTTGTGCTATGGGCATATAGAACTTCTGCTAAAATAGCAACATGACATTTTTCTTTAACGTATGGATGTGAAGTGATGCTTCTAACCATGGTCGAAGTATCATCCCATCGAAGGATCGCATATGTTTTTAATTCTAATCAGGAACTAAAAAGGGAATCTTTGGACCTAATTAATGAGCTAAGAGATGAAGTATCCGTATGAACAGTTGAATATCAGTGAAGAATAACCAAATACTACAATTCCACAGTTGAGGAAAGATCATTTCGAAATAGGGTTTGGTACTCCGCAAAGTCATGGCAAATACTAAAAACTAACGGTTGAGCTATTTGGGCCAAATTGGGAAGGACCCTTCGTTATCCACGAAGTAATCCCACCAGGTACCTATCGACTATGCCGACCAAATGGTAACGTCATAGCAAGAACTTGAAACACTGAACATTTTAAGACCATATTCTTTTATAATGGATGAATAAAGAAATTAGGACAAGTATGTCTACGGATTCCACAGTCCAATGAAAGGAAAGAATTAAAAGAAAAAGGCTAAATCATTACCTATAAAGTAATAAGGGACGAAGAAAGCCTTTGAACCTGCCACAACGGCTTGGTCAAAGCACCTCCTAGACGGAGGTCAGAGTAAGCCTCCAATCTTTCTTATAAGGCTTGGCTGGAGCACTTCAAGCCTTCGATCCTGCCTACGTTGCCTGGTCGAAGGGTCTCCTTAAGGGAGGATGGAGTAAGAATTTGGTCCCACCTAAAATGGCTTACCAAAGCACCGACAAACCTTCTTGCCTATAAGGTCTGTTTGGAGCGCCTCCTAGAGGTAGGATGGAGTAAGCCTTCGAAACCGCCTAAGATGGCCTGGACAAAACACCGAAAAAGCCTTCAGTCTCATCTATAAGACTTGGCTGAAGCGCTTCCTAGAAGGAGGTTGTGTTATCCAGGTTTTTAACCCATTAGGATCCAAGAGAATATGGAATGACTTGATGGAGTCAGAACGGCTCAGAACTCAACCAAAAAGGGCTAAAACAACGACCGAGTATGACTAAACCAAGAGACCAGCGTCCGTCTAGTCCAATCAGCAGCCAAAGCACAACCAGCTAGTATATCATCGTCAAAACAGATCAACGTGCAACAAGACTATGCAAACAACAAAGATACAAGGTTATGGAAGCATCCCAAACTTCAGACTCTAAAAATAGCCTAAGTACTTGGATCACCAGCGATCCATACCCTATGGATCGCTAGCGATCCATGCAAGGTAATGGATTGCTATGGCACAAAGGAAGTAAAGGAGACATAGATGATACAGTAAAAAATATACTAAGTGTACGGATCTCTAGCGATCCATACACCATGGATCGCCAACGATCCATACTGGACAGGGGAGACTTAGCGAACTAGCACACTAAAGCAATGAAAAGGAGCTAAACAAGTAGCTCGCACACGAGCCATAATCTATGGATCGTTAGCGATCCATGGACCATGGATTTCTAGCGATACATGGTTTTGGCTCGGGTCGCGAGCTAAGGTCTGTAGCCTCTTCCTATGTCCATCTGCAAGTAGTCAGCGAATAGGCCTGGCCCAGAAGCTCTCTGATCTCTATAAATACCATCCTACCTGAAACATAAATTGGAGCTTTTCCGGATTGGTTGCTGAAGCTCTGCTGGAAACTTTCTTCACTCTCTACCTCCTTCACAACAATCTCCAAAGGAATTCACTGTGATTCTCCAGTGGATTCCAACTTTGGGGATTCAATCTAGCTAAGGATCATCAAAGGCTTTGTAATCAAACACTACTTGTAACAACAATCTGTCATAATAAAACTATAAAGTGGACGTAGGCTTCGTTAACAGCCAAACCACCATAAAAATTCCTTGTCTTCTTTCTTTTACTATCTTTTTCTATACTTATTATCTGTGTTATTTCTCTATCAGAACAGGGCTGGTGCTTAAAAACTCAAACGAGGGTGTTGATCCATTTTTTGGGTTAACATGTTGGGTAAGACTTTGGTTCTGGTTAAGAGAGCTAACCAAACACACTAGACCAAAGACCTAAATCACCACCTAAGAGAGTGAGAAGTGGTTCGATTCAATTTGATATCATTACCTAAAAATGGTAAGAAAAAAACCAATCAAAGCATAAATCACTACTAGAAGAGTAGTAAGGGCAATATTCTAGAGGATGATCAAATTCAAAAGTAAATCAAACTCGATCCAAAAGAGAGATCGAGGCAGTCATTTGGGGGAAGGTCAATCAAATGCAGAAGCAAATCTACTTTATCCTGAAAAATGGATCAAAAGCAATCTTCTAGAGGAAGAATAATAAAAAAACATTCAATTATGCATCAATATGTTAAGAGAGACCCTCAGAAAAAGGGTCAAGATTTATCTATTGCCTAGAGTCGAAAATTTTAATGTCAGATAAGAATGCCTAAAAAATTCCAGTTTATCATCTAGACCCAGAAGCTCCATTCTTCGAAATGTTGAGTTATTTCTCAATCCTTTATTCCTAGATTGGAATTCCAATTATCAAATAATGGGAATCTCCATTAAAGGCAGATGGATTTCTGGTCTTCTTACACTTGGATTTATTATTACCGGAAGGGTTTTCTGATCTTCTATTCAGATTATTATTATTGCCAGAATGGTTTTCTGGTCTTCTATTCAGATTATTATTGCCAGGATGGTTGCTAGAACCGTTTTCTGATCTTCTATTCAGATTATTATTATTGCCAGAATGGTTTCTGGTCTTTTATCCAGATTATTATTCTTGCCAGAATGGTTTTCTGGTCTTTTGTTCAAAATATTATTCTTATTGCCAAATGATTTTCTGGTCTACTATTCATATTTTTGCTAGATGATTTTCTAATCTATTCTTATTCAAGATTTTATTATTGCCAGATGGTTTTCTGGTCTTCCAATCAAGATATTATTATCAGATAATTTTCTAGTATAATCTATTCAAGGAATTATGATTACCAGATAATTTTTCTGGACTATTCTTATTCAAGATAATTGTCAAATAATTTTTGGGTTTTCTATTCAAGGTATTACTTTTGTTACCATATGGTTTTCTGGTCTTCTAATCAAGATATTACTGCCAGGTGGTTTTCTGATCTTCTAATAAGGAAATTATTAACATTGCCAGAGGAATGTTTGGTTCTTTTTTCTATGATATCATCAAATGATGTTCTGATTTTTTATTCAGGAAATTACAATTGCCAAATGGTCTTCTAATTTTCTATTCATGACACCGTTGTCACCAGATGATTTTTTGGTCTGTTCACCAAAGAGATATTATCACCAGGTTATTTTCTGAACTTCCATTTAAGAAATTATTATGATTAGTCAATTTATTTGTCCAAGCAAAATTATTACCAGATAATTTTTTAGATTTACCAATTTATAGCTCTATCAAATCTAAGAGGGATTGCCCAAAGATTTTAAAGTTAATAATGAAAATCGTCACGTACTTACATTATTTCTAATGGGAATATGATGTTGAAATTGATGAAATCTACAATTAGGTTTCCAAAATAATAATGCAACAAACATAGGCAGGTTGAACTCAAAGACGATATGGGTAATCGCATCTATAAGCATAAAGCATCTCGCACAGCAAGATGCATCTCGCACCAAAAAGGGTGAAAGGCAAAACCAAGCATTCCAATATTTAATAAAAGAAGGATGTCGAGTCCTTAAAAGAGCGTTATAACCCGAAATCAAGCTTTAGCATTAAAGAGGATGTCGTAACAATGTCGAATGAATGATGTTGAAAATGTGGTACTAAAAGAATGTCAAAACCTTATAGAGGAAAGGGTCACCACATAATATCGGATCTTAACATTTAAGAAGATATTGCATATCATCATTGCGATATGGAGTGTCGTAGGCCATAAATACAAGAGGGACATTATATATCCTTGATATCGAATGTCGTATGTAACTAGTGCTACACTTCATTAAGGCAAGGATTGATGTCAAACTCTAGGTGATACCGCATACCATTGGAGCAATAATGATGTTAGATAACAACATGCCTAAAGTCATCAGTATGATTGGAGCTATCATACATTATTAATACCGCATATCATCAATCTCGCATGTCGTCGGTAACCAATGTCGAATAAGGGATTTGAGCCTCAAGAAACCATATGCTTGAGTTTGCCGCCTACAAAAAATGTACAAAAACCATGTCACATCATAGCAATGTCGCTTATCACCAATATCGTGTCTTACTGATGTCACATTTCATCAACCGAAGTAGTACTCAAGGAGGATTTCGCAATTCTCTACTTTATGAAGCAATAACGAAAGTTAGCAGTATAATTATGGACGCTGAACGACATAACATGATATCATAAGTCATCAGCCTTTAGAGGATGTCGAAGGCTATTACTTTTTGAGGAGATAAAGAGAGCTATCAAGATGGATTTGAATGTTGAGTATCAAAGCCTGACCTTGAAACTCTTCAGCCTTGTAAGGATATCATAGATATTAAGCCCTCAATGAATATCGCAACCTGACAATGTGACAAAGCATGATGTCATGAGTTATCAATGCTTAAAGGGATGTCGAAAATCTTCAATACAAAGATAAAACGCCTAGCGCCATCGACATGGTGATGATGCGAAAAGAGATGATGGAAGTGACGCCTGGCAGGCATGCCACTCCTCCCAACCTATATAAAAACGGACCTAGGGGCATGGAGGAAGGGACAATTATTTCATTTTTTTCTTCTCAAAATTAAACAGTTGTAACCCTAAATCGAATTGGGGAAATCTTGAATTGATTGTAAACTTTGCAAATTTTATATGTGCAAAGACTTGGATAAATATCTAGCATAGCCATATACCTTGATTGTGCAACTTTGAGATGGATATGCATATAATAGAGCTCACTAGTCCCTAACTCTCATCTTAACTTCATCTCGCATATAGTCACATGAGCTTCGACCTAAACTAGTGTTTATATGCATAACCTCTACTTTGCTTACCATATATGGACAACGGATTGTGAATCATGAAGATTGTTTACTTAGTTCATTAACAAATGCTTAATGAACTGTTGCGTATACTTCAACTTAATCTTTCTCTCCTTTGAACATGTGACATGAACTTTTGAATAACTTTATCGAAGGTTCATGCGCATCATGGAGCCATCTATAAATGGGATCATCGTGCACTAAGCTTTAAATGGTAGGCTAGATCTTGATTTCTTAGCACTATTTGATCTCATCAACTAAACCATGCTTAGTCATGCCGTCGAGGGGGCATAAATCAGGTGTTGGCTCATCATACATGGCCATATGGATGTTATACAATTTTTGGTTTAACAAGGGATTAGGTCTATATTTAGGCGCACAAATCAATACCATCCATTAGATTTTAATTTATTAAATTCGGACCATTGGGGCTAGGTTCATTCTCGCCCAAACCTAGCGGACCAGTCGACTGCCCAATCTCTACTGGTCGACCGTAAGGTTTTGACTGGTTTGCTTTATAATTTGTTCTCTAATTTCTTCTAATTATTATTGCTTTTAATATATTAATAAATACAGCGTCGAACGGTGTTTCGAAGCCAAATTCTGACATTTACAAAAATTATATTATTGGGCTTTAATAATTACATATTAATTACTTTCTTTTTATTTTATGGGGTGTTACATTTAAATAAGTAATTCATTTATTACTTAATCAAATCTTACTTTTATTCACTAAATCTTATCAATAAAAATCTAATATGGTTTCATAATATATCATAAAATTGCAACTATTTTATAAAATATATTATTATATTATTAATCATTTTTAAGCCTTTAAGTACTTAATTACCTCATTAAAATTAAGTATACATCATATTACTATCTTATAAAATCTCATTTCCATTTTATAAAATCATATAACCGTTTAATGAATGCTAATTAAGCTTCATTTATACTATTTTATAAAATCTCACATCATTTAATGAAATACATCTTTTACTTATACTTGAATAATATTTATAAGTACTAATTAAGCTTTATTAACCCTCTGATTGCTATAATAATAAGTGTAGAGTTCAAAGCTCACTTAATTAGCTTACTAACATTTTCTAAAATCAAGTGAAATAGTTTAATTATCACTAATTAATGACATGCACATAATCATGTCATCTAATTAGCCTCTAATCCATTTCAACATTACATACAATCATTTAATTAACCCAAAACACATTTCTTAGCTTGCCAACTAATTCAAAAATTGTAATTAGGGTCTTAAACAAATAATGAGTTAATATAATCATGTTATAATATGAACATAAGCCTAAATCGACCCAAACAATCTCCAAATCACTTCATATAATTCCATAATTATCAATAAACAAAATAATAAAGATTAACAAGTAAATATAGTTAGAGAATCATCCCACTCACAATCTATTTCATCAAATCAAGCTTTAATCACTAAAACCCCATCTCAAGCTCTCTTTAAAAGTTGAGATTTAACTCCGAAGTCCACTTTATGCTAAATCCTTGATGGGTTATTTGAGTAATGAGTAGAAAGGAATTATGAAGATTTTAGTTTGAATTTAGAAATTTTAGTTCAGCTTGGATTAGTGATTTAGGGCTTAGGGGATTAAGGAAGGATTATGAGAGAATGAGGTAAAGTAACGTAAATGAGAAAGAAATGAAAGCAATGAAAGGATTGGCCAACTTATAGGCAAGCTAATGGGCCTTAGTCGAAAATCATTTCTTTTTTATGAAATCACTATTCACTCCAAAAACTTATCGACTCTAAACATAGCCAAGTTTATACTCATGTTTCTCGAGAAGGAATTGCAGTCTCAACCGTGGGTGTCATGAGTCTCAATTCACCTCTCTAAAAAACTAAGTATTATTGGCATTCTGTTATTTAACGATTCAATATATAGCATAATCATTTAAATATTTTGTCGTTAAAAGTACGGGGTGTTACACTTGCTTCAAATAGTCATATCTCCTAATATGTAAGTCCAAAATGCTATTATGATCACTCTATGAAAAGAGAAACCATCGTATATTGCACATGGAAGCGGCTTCTGACCTTAATTCGGATTATAACAAAAGTTATAGACCTTATACATTTTCAGAGTTAAGGTGGTTGAATAAAATTTCTATGGATGTAAATTGTCACTACTTAACATTACCTAAAATTTGGGAATTTTCTGACCCAATATGAAAATAATATTAATATTTGATCCTTAGATACATAAAACATGGGTCGCTACATTTCCACCCTTTAGGAATTTTGCCACCGAAATTTACTAAACACAATCAAACAAGGTAACCCTGCATGCCTAACAATCATAAAGAAGCAAAAGCAATCATCAAACATGCACGTATACAAGCAAGAGATACTACTTTTTCTCACCATAGCAAGAAAGGTACTAAACTACACAAATATGATATCGAATATGAAAGCTAACAATAGAAATGGAAATCTAACCAAGTGAAGAGCTCTGGATAAACATTTGCATGTTATTCTCAATCTCTCATGTGCAATCATCTCCACTTTTACTCCATTGAACCTTAACCAACTTTACTATTCTCCTAAGCCGTTTCATATCATATATGACTATACGAATAAGCCTACAAGGTCTTGAAGCTTCTAGTTCAATCTCAATATCATCAAGTTGATCAGGTGTGACAGCCACGCCTAAGTCATGCACAATCTTCCGCAAATGAGAAATGTAGAACACATTGTGCACACCCGCCATCTTTTGAGGTAAGTCAACTTTATAAGCTAGGTTCCCAATCCTCTCAAGTATCAGAAAAGGACATACGAATCATAGCGCTAACCTATGCTATGAAAAGCACGCTTAAGCGTTGCTTAAGCATCACTTAAGCGCTAAATGCATGCAAACCGCTTAATTTTTTGAAAAAGCAAAATGATTAAGCGTTGAGCGCTTAAGCACGATAAATTGACACTTATATGCGCCTTGCTTAAATTTAAGCAATGCTTAAGCAATACTAAGCAAAAATATTATTATTTTTAAAATATGACTTGATTTGCATTAAGGTAAGATTATTTATTTAATAAATATGGATAGTTTGTACTCGACTTGAGTATGCTAACTTTTAATGAATAGAGAAATTCAAATCCAACTTTTGAAACATATGGATTTATAAGTTAACTTCATTGTTAAACTTTAGTTCTTTGGGATGAATATGTGCGTACACATATAGTACACTTGAACACATATAATACACTTAATATAATCTCTTTGTAATAGATTTATATCGGTACGGATAAAGGATGCTAAAAAATTTAGTAACACTGAAGCAATGCTTAAGTGACATTAAGCAAAGTGAGATTTCTATCGCCTCGCCTCGCTTAGCACTTATTATAACATAGGTGCAAATTTCCCCTAAGTACCGAATCAAACTACATATTTTAGTGGAGAGACCTTACCATATCACCAATAGAGAACTCCAAATCTTGTCTCCTTTAATCAGCATAGCTCTTCTTTCTATAATGAGCGACTTTCATTCATTGCCAAATGGACTCGATCTTCTCCGAAGTGTCTCTGATCATATCTAGCCCAAGTATCAGTTTCTCACCCACTTCCCACCAACACGAGGGGACATTGCATGGTTAGCAACATAATGCCTCGAATGGTGTCATACCAATGATACACTAACAATTGTTATAATCTGTGAACTTCACATAATGCAAGTGATCATCCCACGAGCCTCCAAAGTCGGGAATGAAGGCCCGCAAGAGATCCTCCAAGATACGATTCACTCTCTCAATTTTCCTATCGATCTGAGGATATAAACTATACTTAAATGTGGTTTCATCCCCAATGCGTCATATAAGCTATTTCAAAATCTGCTCGTGAATAATGGGTCTCTATAGCTTACAGTGCTCTTTGGCACACCATGGAATCCCACAGCATACTTCACATACAACTCGACCAATTTGGCTGCCATCCTTGTCGACTTAATAGGTATAAATGTAGCACTCTTGATCAATTGATCGACTATGACCCATATACTATCGTACCTTCCTCTAGTCTATGGTAGTCCATTGAAACTTATTCCCTCTTCCAATCGGGAACTTCTAGCGGTTGCAGTAAGCCACTAGGCTTCTTCTGCTCAGCCTTTACCAGTTGGCAATTCATACGCTTCGAGATGAATGCCCCAACGTCCTTCTTTATCCCTTCCCAATAAAATTCATTATTCATATCTCTATCCATTTTATTGCCTCCGGGCCGTATGGTTAATCTCGAATGACGACACTTACATAGCACATCATCCCTCAACCAGTTAATATCAGGTACAAATAATCTCTCATCCTTACGAAGCCAACCATCATGGTCAACTCCATACTGCCCTATCTCTTTAGAGTCTGCCCATCCACTTGCATAGCACATTATCCCTTAATCCATTAATATCAGGTACAAACAATCTAAGCTAGTTTGACATCACGTCTTTAACCAGTATGAATCTGTTCTATTAAAGTAGGTCCAACTATTAAGCTCACCCACATCTCTAGCTCTAGCTCACATCTCGGTCGGAAATCTTAACCAGCAATATGCTTTAACTGCATTTCCTTTTCTCGACATATAGAAAAAGACAAAATCATACGAAGCTAGAATCTTAACCTTTGCATTCTAATCATCGGTGGTGGCAAAAGTTAAGATCCTACGAAAAGTGGTAATTCAATGATTTATGGTCAGTGAACAGTTCAAACCTCTCACCTAATAGACAGTGCCTCTAAACCTTCAACAAAAACATGATTGTTGCTAACTCTAAATCATGGGTTGGGTATTTCCTCTCATGTGGCTTCAGTTGTCGATTATCATATGCGACAAACTTATCCTTCAACATCAATACCGCACCCAATATGGTACCACAAGCATCGGTGTATACCATCCTCTCTTCATTCCCGCTCAAAATTGTCAACACTGGTGCACTCATAAACCACTCTTTCAGACCCACGTATGCACGCTCGCACCTTTCATCCTAAGCAAATGTCTAATTCTTCTTTGTCAAATGAGTCAACGACGCTGCTACCTTAGAGAAGTCCTGGACAAATCATCATAATATCATGTTAATCCTAAGAAACTCCTTACATCTATATAATTTTTGGGTCTGTCCCAGTCCTTGACTACTACAAGTTCATGAAATCTACGGCGATGCCCTGCTCAGAAAAAACATGGCCCAAAATCGCACTTCCCTCTTCTAGAAGCAACACTTTGAAAACTTTGCCTTCAATCGATACTCCCTCAACACCTCTCTCATAATGCTCAAATGTGTCTTATGTTCCTCTTATGTCTGTGAGAAGAAAAGAGTAACATCAACGAACACAATCACAAAGCTATTCAGTTGATCCCTGAATAATGGTTCATGAGATCAGCAAAGTATGTCGGCGCATTGCTCAACCTGAATGACATAACTAACCACCCATAAATTCCAGATGGTGTATGAAACGTTGTAATCGGCACACCCTCCTCTGGCACCCTCCGTCACAAGATCCAACTATGAAAACACTCTAGCACCATGTTGCTGATCGAACAAGTCATCAATACGTTGGAGTGGACACTTGTTCCTCTTTATTACCTCATTCAGCTTATGGTAATTGACACATAGTCTAAAGGGAACCGTACGCCTTCATAGAAAATACTACGCTGGCTCCCCACTCAGAACTTCTATGGATGAATGCCTTCCTCAATAGGTCATTCATTTACACCTCGAGATCCCTTTGCTCCTTAGGCACCATCCTCCTCAAAGGCATAACTACTAGTTTGACATCCTTCACCAAATCAATACAGAACTCTACCTCTCAGTATGGCGGAAGTCTGATCACCAATAACCTCTCACAATCCACCACCACTCTGTATCTCTATAGCTAGTCTATCCCTAATATAATACCAACTACAAAAAACCCAAACAAAACAATCACAAGCAAAAGTACATCCATGACTCGATAAGACCAAACCACAACAAACCATACATAGGCTAGTGGAGCCTCTAAATGGTTTCATCATAATCAAAGGTAGGTAAATAATCTCAATTTCAATCCTAGTATATCTACCAAGTCACTAGATATAAAGGGATATGAAACCACGGTATCAAACAAAACTTGTATAGGAACATCATAAACAGAAATCATACCTTGAATAGCAAAACCCTTCCATTTCTCCTTTGTCCATAGAGCATTCGACGATGATGAAATAGCGTTTAAAGCATATTCCTTCACCAACTGCTTCTGTTTTAGTGTCTCTGGGCAATCCTTCTGAAAATGCCCAAGCTTATTGCAGTTAAAAACGCTTCTTCCCTTTATCTTTGCAGTATACTAAAGTGACCCTTTCCTTTGCAGCTGCAGCAAGTTTGTCCATTTTTTCTTCTTCCGGCCCTTTTTTTTCTAAAATCGCTTCTTCATATAATTGTTGTTCCATTACCACTTACCTCCCCCGCCCGATTATGGCTTCGAATCTTTATTAGGAATAACAGCCTTTGGCTCTGGATAAAGGTTATCATATCTTAAAGCCTTCTCAACTATCTTCTCGAAGATCTTGCCGATATGGCCCACAATTTTCTCTCCCAGAGAGTCATTCAGGTCGATGAAAAACTTCTTATTCTTTTTAACCGAGTGTCGATGAAAGACATCCTCTACTTCAAAATGCATCGAACTAAGCTACATCTTGAAGACCGAAAAGTCTCCCTACTTTAAGTCCATAAACTTACGGAATAGAACCGACTTTTGAGCCGCTGGTATGAACTTCTCCAAACCTGGTTTTGAACTAATCCCAAGTGAGCCGGTCCTTAGGAGTCACAGTTCGAAGAGTATTCCACCAATTCATAGCCATTCCTTGGAGTTGTCTAGTGGCCAACCTTCTCCTTATAGCATCATCTAACTCTAAGTCATCAAATATTCTTTTGTAGGTGCCTAGCTAATTATGTACTTCCATAGCAGACTCCGTTCCTTGGAACGGTTTGCCACCAAGACTGGCAAAGTCCATATTCAACTTATCAAAATTGGCTCTGGGCGATTGCATTGGAGCACCACCACCAATAATAACATTAGGAGCAGCCACTTATGCATTTCGTAGCATATTCCTCATCATGGTGTTGAACATCATCTGCAAATTGGGATTAGCTGCTCCTGAGCTAGCTTCTTTCTATACTCCAGAAATGGTGTTTCTAGTAGCATTCCTCATATGATGACTCATCTTTCAGTTTGTAATAAGGATGACTAGTCCCTCTATAAGAAATTCTTCATAAGTAGTACACATGTGTAGAGTGCAATATATTACAAGTCGCATATACTATATATACTACTAATATATAGTTTTGAAAACCAAAATATATAACAAGTACGCTCTCTCATATACGATTGATCCACTCTAACATATTGCTCTACCTCATCTCTAATGGATCCCACCAAGAGTTATCACCTTAGGTTAACTACGCAACCTAAGCTCTGATACCAAATGTGGCACCCTCCCTACACCTTCCACACCTAATATAACTTGTAAAGTGCACTGCAGTGGTGCCCGGTCGATAGAGGACAATTGTTTGTTAGGGTGGTAAAGTACAAAAGTCTCCAAATCAAAATATGTCGTATATCTCACAGCACATTGAATAAAATATAATATCTCATACATATATAAAATAAGAGAGACATAAAATATAAATATATTAATCAAAACCATATCAGAGTGTAGAGATCCATCAAAGTTATACAACGTAAGTGATGGAGTTATACATCAAATAACAACTCAATGAAAACTGTCTTTAAATAAAAGTAATGAAAAACATCACAGTGCTACATAGCGAAATAATAAGCGATAATAAGCCCAAATATAGTATATGAAAAGCGTAGCCTCCTATTCGTCCCGTATATAGCTCCATGTGCTCATCGGACCTATTATCCCTAATCTACTCAATTAAGAGTACTTAGACTAATAAGAAACAAAGCACTAAATCTCGAGTCAGACAATAGTCTTACGTGAGCGATAGATAATCTCAAAATACTATAATAGTCAATATTGTAGGATATAGAGTATGGAGAATCATACCTGACCTATCGCTGCATCCAAAGAGTTAGCACATAATATCAAATATATGTTACTCTACATCATAATCATTATAGGTGCACCATACATTAAAGTACATATGGGGATATCCACATCAACGATACCTAAGTCATGTGACATCCCTAGCAAACAAAGCAAATATAGCGTCCATCATCCATCCTCGCATCACTCACTCAATGCATTCAATATATGATGACTCATATGACCGCATCCTAGGTCAGAGACTACTTAACGTCTCAGTCTCTTGGTACTCGAATCCATGCCATTTTGTAGGCTAGGAACTAAACTGCACATCCTAACTATCTAGGGTAAGATAGGTCCTAACATCAAGAGATCTAAGGCACATCCTATCTACGTAAGCGTCCTCACATATCTGAGTACACTTCAAAACCTCTTAGTATCAGTGATCCCTTTGCATATGTCATTTCCATAGTAGAGCGTGTCTTAGTTCCACTTCATAATTCTGCATACTAGAACTTATCGTTATTGATCTTCATATAACTACCATCATTAGTTGTTCAGTCCGGACAGTTCAAGACCTCCATCAAAAGTCATAAAGTATCACCATATTGTCCAAAGTATCCTCAGAAAAATCCAAGGTCCGGCCCAGAGCAAACTCCAAAATATCCTAGGTCTGACTCCAAGTGATTTCAGGGCACTTCCATACACCATTGATCTTCCATCCATTATATCTCAAGATCTAACCATTGGATTTCCACCAAATTTCATTTATAGCTCCCTCAATCATCATCTTGCATCCTTGAAAATTTAAAGACGATTGGAGCATATCACCATGGATGACTCAGATCGCATGAGGGAACAATCAGTACCGATCGTCTTGGCCTCCAAGAAAACCAAGATTTACACCAAGTCATGCTCAGATTACCCCAAGTCATATTTGTACTATGGAATGATCGGTACAAATTGTTTCGACCTCCAACCAATTTAAAATTTCCACCAAGTCGCGAACAATCAGTACCAATCATTCTGGCCTCGAACAAATTCAAAATTTACACTAAATTTTCTTAGATTTTTCCCTAAGTCATGCGTGTGAGTCAGTGGAATAGGGATCTTAAGGCTAAATTAACACTAGATGGGGATGAATAGTGTTCAATTGATTATATGACAAAATTTCAAATTCTTTAAGATTTTACATGGAGTGATGTAATTAACAATCACAGAAACAATAACAAGATCAAAGTACAACCAAAAGTGAATATAGTAAAAGTAAAAAAGGAAAGAACACACCATGATTTTATACTGGTTTGGAGTTACCCTACATCCAGTCCCGCAAAATTCCTTGTACGGATTTCTTTTCAACTAGTAAATGTAAATACAGTCTTAATTTCAAGGCTACGAGACACACCCTCCAGAATCCCGACCTCTGGGTAGACTCACTTGATTTTCGGGCAACGAGCACACCCACTAGATTTACGGGGCACAAAGCACACCCAATTGATTTTACAGGCTACAATCACACTTACTTGTATTTCAGGGATACCAAGCACACCACAGAGTATAAGAGTATGATTTGATAGAGTTTACAGACTCAGATCTTCAATCTTGATTACAATTGATCCTATAACCCTTGAATAGTACTTTGATCTTGAAAGAGATGAAAGAAATTAGAGAGTATATGAAAGAGAATCAAACTAGTAATGATTGAATTTGATTCTGGTTGAATTTTGGCAGAGTTTCAATAGAAATTGATTTAGAAATCAGGAGAGTGAAAAGAGGAGAGAGAAATAAAAAAGTACTTAATGAAAATTAATTTGGAAGTCTGGTATGCATAGGGAAACAACGGTCATATCCATTTGCGAAGAGATACGACAAAAAGAAACTTCCATTCAAATTCAAATTTTTAATTTTACATCCAGTATGTCGACATATGCCTATAGAGCATGTCGACATACTATTCACAAATTTGAAAAACACTTTAAAAATATCATTTTGAAAATCCATTGCTTTGTAAAATAATTGATACTTTATAGGATCATTTAAATATAGTTTATACACATTTTAATCAAAATATAACTTAATAAAACTTTATAAAATAATTTTGAAAGTTTTAATAAGAGTATTCAATAGTATATATAAAAATCAATATAATTATAACTTATTAAAATATAAACAAAAATTCAATATATATAAACTTAAAAACACTAAAATGATATTTTTATAAGTAAGAGATTGAAAATCATTTTGGGAATTTTTTTGAAAAGGTTACTTAATAAACAGAATATTTGAAAATAAAATAAAAATAAAATTAGAGAAGATGAGAGAGATCAGGAAAGTGCTATCAAGGTTTTAACATGAATTCTATAACTCTATACTTATCTGGAATATCTTGAAATCTTGAACTCTTCAATACTCATGAGTCTTCATTCTTGAACTCTTGAAACTTTATATCAGCATCTTGAATCTACTCTGGATACTATACAGCCTTTTTAATCAATACTTGTCTAATATCCTGCATTATATACTATATATGACTTGATAAAACATTAGTATCTATATTTTATATAATGTACTATAGTTGTTATCATCAAAACTAATACCTCAGGTACTAACAATGCGCTACCGATCCATACTTCAAACTTCCATGACTTGAGAAAATAAACTCTAGTTAATTTGAAACATAGCTTCTAGGGACCTCCCTTGTCATCCCATAACGATCGCACTTGATTTAAAGCATATTTGATGGGTAATATCTAATCTTTATGATCGTTCATCCTCCTCTACTTATCTTTCTCCAAACAACTTCTTTGCAACTTCAACTCTTTTCTAAGCATTTGTTCCACTGATTTGAGTCATCATCATTTGTGCAATGTCAAATATGCACTATATCCAAACTAAAATGGAACATCCTAACTTTAAGTCGCCTATTGATCAGCATTTTCAACAAAACAAGCAATATAACATACATGTAATCAACCATGGCATATACATATCATATGAAACAAACATAGGTCAACCAAACATGGATTTTCATCAAACTATGATCTAGATATAGAAATTTAGAAAATAGCCTGCCCATAAGAACACATATTGACTTTGATTTGAATTCACTTCAAAACACATTTAAATTTGTTTATAAATCTGGTAGGAGTATAGATCTGTCACTAATCAAGTATTAAAGTTAAAAAATCATTTAAAAACATTATATTTTATCTATATTAATATATATAGTAAAGTTCCACTCACTTAAGTGTAAGGCGATCCAAATTAGGATAAATCACGAGGTGAATAGTAGCAACCCAAAATCCAAGGCACCCAAAATAGCAATCAGGTGATTCCAAACTAATCCCCTTGCTAATTACCCCTTGATATATTGATTAGGCTTAGAAAAGTATATATCTAGGTAGCTTTTGGCTTAAGAAAGAGATTAATGGAGATTAAAAGGTTTTTAGGAATAGAGAAAAGTGGTTAGGCGGTTGTCACATGTTCGTCAATGGAAATTCTATCGGTTTAGAAAACCGTCGAACGAATTTAAATTAAAATTATAACCGCAAGCGCACGGCGTACACTTGTAGTACATGGCGAGTACGGGTCGATCCATAGGGAATTGATGATTTTAAAAATCTATTCAATCAAATTAAACCAAAGTTGAGTGAAAGTTAAGCTAGAGAATTAGAAAATTAGCTAACTAACTAAAATAAAAGAGATGCAAATATAAGAGTTAAATGACAATTTAGAGAATAAATCCACTCTCTAGATCATGTAGTTCAACATATATGAAATCATAATCTCTCTTTTATGGTCATTAGTGCTTTAATTGATGTGCTTATCATAAGTATGGCATATTTGTGCTATTAATTAGCCAACATAAGCCATTAAACTAAAACAGACCCCTTAAACCACTTAATAACTTTCATGAAATTTGACAATGAAAATAAAAATGAAATCTATTTTAAGTATGGCCTATTAACTATTGATTAGAAATATAGACCATAAAATTTTAATTTCAAATCACTTTCTTTTGCCATAATCATATTTTGATGAAGAGGCAATTAGTGTTAGTGATTGTTTAAGCATAGCCTATTTGATGTCAGCAATATAGGCTATCAAATTCAAAGCAAAAACAACTAGTAAACCATTTCTATCATCACCATTAAGCACAAAAAGAGAGCATGAATTAACAAATAGTTGAAGCTACACAATTTGAGAGCTTCATTACCCCTAAATTGAAGGGGTTTAGCCTCTCATATTTGTCATTTGATTAACAAATGTAGCTAGCAACATGAAAGCAAAAAGAAAGGAAAATGAAAGCTAATGAAAAAGAGAACTAATCTAATTGCATAAAAGAAAACCTACACTACTTGCATAAATAAACAAATCTACACTACAACATGAAAGGAAATAAAAAAGAAAAGAAAAGGAACATGTATTAAATTGCATAAAAAAAAGGAATTATATAAGAGAAGAAATGGCTAAGTAGCCATGAAAAGAAAGAGAACTTGTCTTTTATTTTAAGCCTAAACTAAACTAAGAGAGACTAAGAAAGAGGAGGGGTTACATGAAGATATGGGGTATTTATACAAGTGTTAAACCCTAATTCATATTTGTGGGGAATGCCCAAATTGCCCTTGAGGTAGTGTGGTGGCCAAGTAATCATTAACATCCACTAATCCCCCACTTAAATGTAGATGAAGCTTTAATGTCCTTTTATCATGTGCTTAGCTCCTAATTTGAAAATCAAGGTAAGTGGGTGGGGTCCTCCATGATCTTCACTTTGAATTAATTCCATTTTCATTCCTTTGTGTTCTATTTGTGCATGCATATCTTCTTCATCAAACCACTTGTAATTGAAATCAAATTCCTACAAAATAGTATGGAAATTTATAATTAAATTTTCTCAAGTTAATTTATGCACAAAAATGTCTATTTTGCCCTTGGATGAAGATGAATATGTGACAATTTGGAATTATTTGAATTTTGGTTTAAACAAGTTAAAATACCCGATATGATCATTTATTTAATTTAAATAGATTAAATATGGTGGTAAAAATATGCACATTTACATGCACATCAAATACCCCCACACTTATCTTTTTATTCGTCCTCGAATAAAGGAAAACTAAGATAAATCCGTTTTCGTAGGGAGCACGATTGCATTGAGCGTATGTAACAAGCCGTTAAACCTCTGGGTGTCCCCAGTAGGACGAGTGTTATCTCGTGAGGGTTTTCAGCGGATACTACCCACAAAATCCAAATGCAGGATGAAAATATTTACAAAATGCAAGATTTATTTACAAAGATGTGAATGCAAGTTTTTGAAAATATTTACAAATGAAGGATTTATTTTTAAATTAACACAAATAAGTTAAATATAGGTTTGGTCATTATCTTGAAATTTAAGTCATTTACTCGTCAAAATTTCCAACAAAAATTACGTTATCATAACAAATAGACAATAGTTTAACTCGTTCTTTCAGTTGATAACAAAGTGTAACCATGAAATAGGTCCTTAGTTGATTATCAAAGTTTATTAAAGTGGTATTTCATTTCATTTCAATAACAAATCAAATCAAATAAGTTTAAATAGTGCTTGGATTTCATTTGCTTACTCTCTCCATTTTTTGAAAATTTTATTGATATTTACAATATTTACATATGCCTAACTCAGATAAACTGAGGCCAGATATATTACCCATGCACTGCCTTGCGGACTGATGTGAGGGGAATACAGAGCGTGGCGAGTGAACACACGAGTGTGAACACCTATTGACTGTAGGCGTTATTAAAAAGAATTTATATATATATATATACACCTAGCTCAGATAAACTGAGGCCATATATACCGATCATGCACTGCCTTTCGGACTTATGTGAGAAAGGTACAGAGCATGGCGAGTGTACACACAATTGTGCACACCTGTCGACCGTAGGTGTTAATAGAAAATATTTACATATATACAAATGTTTTTTTTCTTTTTTATTTCTTTTTCAGATATTTTTTTTATAGAAAGAGAGAGTTTTTTTTTGCGAAATCATCTTAGCACCACTTAACTTAGAAGACAAAAAAAATGTTATATCCTTTACTTTAAATCAACCACTTTTTTAAAACAAAGATTTTCAATTAGGATATATTTCATAATTATCACGTATGAATCTTCCTATATACTAGTTAGACCATTATTATTTGTAATCAAACTTCATTTATATTTTTGTTAAGACGAATAAAGCTTCAAAAATTTCAATTTAATAAACCAAAGCCATATATTTATCTTATAGTGTTTATTTAAAAATAAATTAAAAATGCTTAAAAAAAATTTGTTTGTTTTTTTGTTTTTGAGATTTTTTTTTTAATTTTGGAAAAATTGAAAATGATGGTGAGTCTCCCCCCACACTTGATTTTGACTGTGTCCCCACAGTCAACCCAAGTGGAAGGAGAAAAATAAAAATAAAAACATGACCTTTATTTAAATGAAAATTAACGGTATTTACACGAGATCAAAGTATATCGTCAAAAAGTAAATGAAACGGTCTTCCAAAGACCGATTCATTTGTCTCGTCAAGTATACGAGACACAACTCAAGCTCGAAAAACCAAATCGTAAAAGATTTCAAAGTTGAATGTTGATTTGGAAAAACGAATGTCGTTTTATAGAAAATCGTACGAGTTGTTTTATTTTCGATGATTTTTGGGGTCGATAAAACAATTGATTGAAATTCAAGTTTGTTTTCACCAAATTGAAATTCAAATTTATCACTGAAAACTTCTTCAAAATTATTGATTTCAAAATCAGAATGGTGATGTAACTCTTCCCTATTAGAGTTTGACAACTTGTTTTCAAAAAGTCCAAAGAAATCGTGTTCGTTAAAGTCGTCTTCCTTTGTTGGATTGTCAACAACTTCATTGCGTATCTCAAGTTCAAAATCCAAAGTTGTTGTATTCAAATTTTCAAAATCGAGAAAAGGAAGATCGAATTTTAAATTTGGTTCCACACCCTTAAATGAATTGAAATCCAACTCAATTACCGTGTTTTCAACAACTTCATTAAGATTATTATTTTCAATTTTAAAAGTTGTTATTTGAAAATCGTCGATTTGGGTAAAAGATGGATTATCGCTTGACTCGTCACACGTTGGGATTTGAGTATGTTTTTCACGTTGTTTCATATATGTTCCAAACAACGAATCCGTGTGATCATCGTAAATTTCATTCCTTTGCTCAACAAAATCAAATTTATAGTTATTAGCATAAGGATTTTCACTTTGAAATTGTTGAGGATAAAAGTTTTCAGTTGTAACGTGGTTAAGATTATTCCCATTGCCAAATTCGTTTGAAAAGTTGTTTCCATTTTCATTTTGAGTTTGAAATTCATCTTGGAATTCAAAATTGAATTGGCATGGGTTATAATCGAAATCGTTTGAATTTTGAATTGAATTCAAATTTTGATTATTTTGAAAACTTTGATTTGAATCATTGCACAAATATGAATTACACAAATCATTTATCATTTGATTTTGTTGTATAGAGATTTCAAGTAAAGACAAAATGTTATTTTCAAGAGTCGAGGGTTGATCATTGTTTTGAAAACATTGTTGTTCGAAATTCAAATTATTTACACAATAGTTGTTGTTAAAATATCCATAAGAATTTGAAGTGAAATTATATGAATTATATTGATTTTCACAACTATTGTAAAATTCAAATGAGTGGGGAAACTCAGACATTTTTAAGAATGTTTTTGGTTTTTTTTATAAAGAAAAAATATTTACAAATAAAATTTATTTTTCAAAAGGGAAATTGATTTTTGTTTTGTTTTTTTTAGTTTTTCAATTTTTTTTTGTTTTTGAAAAGGTTTTATAATTTTTTTTTTTTTAGATTTTGGTTTTTTCTAAATTTTTTTTGGATTTTTAAAATTTGAAAGAAAAAGGATTTAAAAAAATTCAAAGGAAAAGGAATATATACAATTTTTTTTTAATTTTGGATTTTGATTTTTTTTTAAATATGCATGAACTAATGCAACTAAATGAATGCAAGGGCTAATTACAAATGATTTATACTAAGTTAACCCAATTACACATTGTCTTAAATCAACAAGATAGTTTTCAGCCAGGTAACGGGCAGGAGTTATCGGTGCACCACGAATCACCGTAGCAATGCAGCCGAAGGTTTAAGTACCTTCAGAGGAACAACCACTATAATATTTACGAATCACCGTAATATTTATAAATGGTTATTTCTCTACCGTAGCCTAGACACCAAGAAATTAAATTGTTCAAAGAAGACAACTTGTCAGTATACAATTAAAAGTTATTGATGTCTAATCATTATTATTAACCAAAATCTAGGATGAAATGCAAAGCAGAAATTAAACATGTATTAACAATGCAACTACGAATGGAATTTTTTTTGTTTTTGAATTTTTGAATTTTTTTAAATATAAATATGCAAATGCAAGCAATCAACAATGCAACTAAAATAAAAACAAGAGATATATACAATGCAAGGCAAATAAAAACAATAGATATATCAAGCAAGCAGTTTTTTTTATTTTTATAAAGCAAAGCGAAGCAATTATTTTTGGGCAACAGTTGAGCGAAGCAAGCAACTTTTCCAATCTGCTTTGGCAACCTAAAATTTAAAACAAGATATATACAATTGTTTTTTTATTTTTTATTTTTTATTTTATTTTTGCAAAGGAAACTTAAAAGTAAGGTTTTACTTAATTTTTTTTTTAAGATATAAGGATGGAGTTTAAAAAAGAACAAACAAAACAATTAAAAAAAACAAAACAATTTAAAACAAAGCAAAACGAATTTAAAACTAATAATTTTTTTTTTGGATAAAACAAACCCCTCCTTTAGAGTCAAACAAAGGGTAAATTAAAATAAAGACAAACGATTTTTTTTTTGAAAGAACAAACAAACTAAAACTAAAAAAAAGACAACAAACTAAAAAAAAAGAAAAGAAATTTACTCAAGCCTAAAACAAAAAACGGCCCAGATCAATTAAACAATCTTGCAAATTTTTCCAACCCACACCCTAAATAAGTAAATTAACGCAATCCAAATTCCCAATCCAAATTCAAACAGATTTCGAATTCTCCTTCTTCAAAATCCTGAAATTCCAACGTAAAATTTCTACACTAAAATTCAAAAACAAAACTTACCTATATTGGTTGGATTCTGATTTGGGTTATTTCTTTGAGGATGGTCACGGTCGGTCAAATATTGGAGGAACGGAGTTCGATTTATTTTTACAGTGGGTTCGCGATTTTGAATCAGTTGTCGAAGGCATTGATTTCTGATTGCTTTGAGGGGAGGGCTTTGCTGTGGTGTTTGGAGTGTGGGTCGAAGATGGTGATTTTTGGGATGCGATTGAGGATTGGTGATGTGTTGTTTCAGGCAGTAGGCAGTGAGAGCTGAGTTGAGTTTCTGGGAAATTTAGGTGATGATCTGAATTTTTGTTTTCATCAATAAAATATGCACAGAAACAGTTATCATCACCCACTGTTTCTAGAATGGATATGTATAGAAGAAATTTATGTGCACTAATGGATGGCTGAAGTAATGTGGTCGTGGATGGTTGAAGTGAAGAAGAGCAGGGGTGTTTGTGGATTGTTCACAGTGTTGTATGGATTGGAAGTTGGTTTAATGATAGAAGAGTTCAGTTGAGCTGTGATGCATGTGCAGTTTGACTGTGAGTTAGTGTCTGAATGCCAGTTATGGCATGGTGATGGTCAGTAGCTTGTATGACAGTTGTATGACAGTTCTGGCATGGTGGTGAAGGGTAAAGGAAGTGATAGAGTAAGTGGTATGGAAAATAGGTGGTAGGGGATGTTGCAGTGAGGTGAAGGTGAGTATCGCAATGAGATGATGAAGTGATGTTGGCAGCAAAAGCAATAGAAATGTTGGCCGGTTGGTGAATGATTTAAGTGTTTCAGGTGGATAGTTGTGATGGAAATTGTTATTGCAGTGATGGGAAAATATGGCAGAGTTGTTGTATGGGCTGCTATGATCTTGTTGAACAGTGGGTAGTGGATTTGAAAGTGAAGTGCTGCTGTTGGATATTTGATGGTGAAGTGAAGTATGTAAGTGAATAGCAAGTATGTGGAACAGTGAGCAGGGTGATGAAGCGGGTTATTGGTTGCGATTTGCGGCGATCACGGAGATGACTGCTGAATGGTATGCAGTCAATTTTATGTTTTTTTTGGTTTATTGGAGAATCGAGATGGTCAGAGGAAGTGAATGAGGCAGCTGTGTGGTACTGTTATGTGGTGAGTTTTGTAGAAGGAGACTTGTGGTGGAACTGTAGAGTCTGATGGTGGTTACTGATTGTAGAAGTGGTGGCCGAGGATTTGACTTGCATGCAATTTGATTGCAGTTTGTGTTTAGATCAGAGATGGATGTTTCACAGTTTGTGGTGAAGAATGTGGAGTGTGGATTTGTTTTGAAGGATGTAGATGGTTGTAGCAGTAGTGAAGAAGGTGATGGTAGTTGAATAGACTGAAAACAGTGGCATTCTTGGGACAGTTTGCAACAGTTTGTCAGGGATGATCCGGTGGTTTCGGCAGAGAATAGGTGGAAAATTGTAGTGCACGGCATCAAAAAGAGATGGAGTTGGTGGTTGAAGTTCAGTCTTGTGCAGGCAGTAGAAGTTATTGAGAAGGCAAAGCAGCTAGGTTGCAGTGGATTGTTTGGGATTGAATTGCGACAGAGCTGGTGGTGTTGTATGTGAAGTTTGGTTTGTTATGTGAAGTTGAAGGTGTGTGCTGTTGCATAGTTTAGATGATAGTAGCGAGGTGGTCAGTAGCAAGACAAGGCAGTTTGGGATGGTTTATGAGGAGAATGTAATGGAATGTTGTGATGTTAAGGTGAAGTTGACAAAGAAGTAATGGTTAGGGGAGATGGTGGAATGTGAGGAAGGTTTTTGATCATAAGGGGCAAGTAGTGAATAGCAGTAGATGGATGAGGAAAAGAGGGTAAATGTTGATGGCTGTGTTGTAAAACAGAGAGGAAATGTAGACAGTGGCAGGGTAAAACTGTGCACGGGAGTAATATGTGCACAGTGCACAGTTTTTTTTTTGAAGAGAAAATGTAAGTGTGAAAAGAAATTTTAATGTAAAAATGCAAATGCAATGAAATAAAATGTTTTTGTTTTTGATATAAACTTGTGATGTTATTATTTTTTTATAGAAATGCAAATGCAACTAGAAAACAAGAAACACAATCAAAACGCAAGTAACAAAATCAAACAACACACAACAATTTTTTTTTAAAATGCAAACAAACACACAAAATAAACACACAAATAAAATCACACAAAATAATCCGAAGAATAGAATATCAAAATCAAAGCAATTCCCCGGCAACGGCGCCAAAAACTTGTTCGTCGACGGAAATTCTATCGGTTTAGAAAACCGTCGAACGAATTTAAATTAAAATTATAACCGCAAGCGCACGGCGTACACTTGTAGTACGTGGCGAGTACAGGTCGATCCGTAGGGAATTGATGATTTTAAAAATCTATTCAATCAAATTAAACCAAAGTCGAGTGAAATTTAAGCTAGAGAATTAGAAAATTAACTAACTAACTAAAAGAAAAGAGATGCAAATATAAGAGTTAAATGATAATTTAGAGAATAAATCCACTCTCTAGATCATGTAGTTCAACATATATGAAATCATAATCTCTCTTTTATGGTCATTAGTGATTTAATTGATGTGCTTATCATAAGTATGACATATTTGTGCTATTAATTAGCCAACATAAGCCATCAAACTATAACACACCCCTTAAACCACTTACTAACTTTCATGAAATTTGACAATGAAACTAAAAATGAAATCTATTTTAAGTATGGCCTATTAACTATTGATTAGAAATATAGACCATCAAATTTTAATTTCATATCACTTTCTTTTGCCATAATCATATTTTGATGAAGAGGCAATTAGTATTAGTGATTGTTTAAGCATAGCCTATTTGATGTCAACAATATAAGCTATCAAATTCAAAGCAAAAACAACTAGTAAACCATTTCTTTCATCATCATTAAGCACAAAAAGAGAGCATGAATTAACAAATAGTTGAAGCTACACAATTTGAGAGCTTCATTACCCCTAAATTGAAGGGGTTTAGCCTCTCATATTTGTCATTTGATTAACAAATGTAGCTAGCAACATGAAAGCAAAAAGAAAGGAAAATGAAAGCTAATGAAAAAGAGAACTAATCTAATTGCATAAAAGAAAATCTACACTACTTGCATAAATAAACAAATCTACACTACAACATGAAAGGAAATAAAAAAGAAAAGACAAGGAACATGTATTAAATTGCATAAAAAAAAGGAATTATATAAGAGAAGAAATGGCTAAGTAGCCATGAAAAGAAAGAGAACTTGTCTTTTATTTTAAGCCTAAACTAAAGTAAGAGAGACTAAGGAAGAGGAGGGGTTACATGAAGATATGGGGTATTTATACAAGTGTTAAACCCTAATAATAATGGCAGCATCCTCTCCTCCTTCCCCGACACCCCCTCCTCCTTCCCTGTTTCCTCCTCCTCCTTCCCCGTTTCCACCTCAATCCACTTCCTCAATTCCTCTCCCTTCCTCTGCTTTGAATCTTCCTTCTCTTTCTTCCTCTCAGATCCCTCCTCCTTCTTCTGATTCTTTTGCTTTATCTTCCTCTTCCTCCCTGTTTCATTCTTCATCTTGTCCTTCTTTTCCTATTTTTCTTTCCTCCAATCCTCATACTTCTTCTTGTCCTTCGAGTTCTTCGATTCCTCCTTATTCTTTGTCTGATTTGAATACATGTCTGAATTCTGAAAATCAATCTTCTTTGTTACTTGATAACAATTTTCCTTCTTTGTCTATTAATGTGAATCCAGATATGACTATTAAACAGAATCATTTATCAAAGTTATCTGATTCTGATATAAAGTGGTCATCCTTATTCAAGAAAAAGCCTAGAAATGCTGGAGTATTTGTGCCTAGGCATTTTGATATTAAGAAAGATGGGGTTCCGAATGCATTACCTGATGAAGTCAAAAATGAAGGAATTAAATACTGGAGTGATCATTTAGTTGGTTTTTTTGGACGGACCTCTTTCTTATCTGACTGTAACAAAGCATCTGAGAAGTATTTGGAGATTGAAAGGTGAAGTTGATATCAAATCGGATAATGAGAATTTCTTTTTTAATTTCTCGAATGACCTAGACAGGATGAAGATCTTGCAATCTGATCCTATCTTCATTAAAGGTAAAATGTTCATTATTACAACATGGGATCCTTCGTACGGTTATTTTCAAGAACAAATTAAAAAAGTGCCAGTGTGGGTTCATTTTTATAGGATTCCTTTGATTGCTTGGACTTTAATTGGTATTAATTGGTTAGCATGTCATGTTGGTAAATTGATTTGTCTTGATGAAAGTACTGAAAGATTGACTAGATTCAAGTATGCTAAAGCTTTGATTGAAGTGTCACCAGATCAGGAGCTCCCTGAATTTATTGCAATTGATGATTTGGGTGATTGCTGTCCTTATGTAAAGGTTGAATATGATTGGAAGCCAAAAATCTGTACTAAATGCAAAGTGTTTGGTCATGAAACTTTATTTTGTTCAGGAAATGGTAAGGTGAAGAGATCTTATATGCAATCTGGTGGAGACAATGGGGCAACTGATTATAGTCAATGCATGGAACAGGTTAGTCAGAAAGAAAAGGTGCAGAAATTTCAAGATGCTGGAAATATAAATATGAAGACTTTAAATGTATGGAAAAGGAAGGATAAAGATCAAGATGTTCTTATAGATAGTAATAATTTGAACTTAAAATCTGGTGATCAATTTGCTGATGTTGGAGTGAAGAATTTGGATCATAATCAGAATATACAAAAAGAAGTGGAGTCATATATTGGGAAAAATGTATCTGATGTTAATACTGAGGAAATGGGATATAAGGAAAATATTACAACTTCAAATTCTTTTCAGGTATTATCTGATATTGATGAAGGAACAATTAATAAAGAGCTAATAATAGAAAAAGGAACTTCTATCTCACAATCTAGAAACAAGCAGATAAATAAGGGATCATATGAGAACTATGGCACTGTTGGAGCTAACATGTTTGATAATAATTCTGTAGTAAAGAATTCTTCTTTAACTTCTGAAACACTGGTACATTCAGAGATATTGGATACTAGTTCAGATACTAATAAGGATTTTCACAAGGAACCATTTAGCAATGATGATACCTCTGAGCAAACCTCCCCATATATCAATATTTCTCCTCCAAATCATCTGATTTTACCACCTCCATGTAATTCAAGGGATAATTTTGAGGAACAGGTTGTATCTATCAAAAAAGGAAAAAGAGGTAAAAAGAAAGTCTCATTCCATGAAATATCAGAAGATCTAAACAATGGGAAAAACTACAAGATTGAAGAAATACTGCCAAGGAATAATAATGAGTCTGCATTATCATTAAAGGATTCTACTTCTCAGTCGAGTGGTATTAGGCATACAAGGAAGCATCCATCTTTTCTCATTTCATCTAAATAGTTATGATGTTAAACAATTATATAGAATATTGGAATATCAGAGGAGGACACCTATCATCAAAACAGGCTGAAGTGAAACAATTAATTAAAGATCAAAAAATTCAACTCATTGTTATCAGTGAAACAAAGTTAAATAAATTAAAGACTGGTTTAGCTTGTAAGAATAATGCTCCTGATTGGGCACATGAAGATAATTTGCAAAGTGCTCCATATGGAAGATTATTGGTTTTATGGAATTCAGATGTTTTCAAAATGACAAAGTTGCAGGAGGATGATCAATTAATCCATTTCAGTGCTATTTCTTTATTTTCAAACACTCCATTTTTGATAACCTTTGTCTATGCTCATAATAATCTTGATAAAAGACTATCTTTCCTATCTAATCTCTCTTCTCTTTCTCACTCAAATTTACCATGGATAGTTCTTGGAGACTTCAACTGTATGTATTCCTCTGATCAAAAAATTGGAGGAAATCCACTCTCTTTGAAAGTTATTTCTCCTTTTAAACAAACTCTTATTAAATCTTCTCTTAGTCATATACCATCTTCTGGAGCAGTGTTTACTTGGAATAATAAAAGTAAATTTGGCCCTAGAACTTTCTGTAAACTCGATCATGCATTTCATAATATCCATTCAATAAACCTATGGGCAAATCTCTTTTGCAAATTTTTAAATCCCTCTATTTATGATCACTCTCCTATTATTTTATCATGGGGAGAGAATACAATAAGAAGGAATCCATCTTTTAAATTTTATAAAACTTGGACTAATCATAAAAATTTCCTTAGCATTGTTATGCAGGTTTGGCAGGAGAATATTTTTGGGAATCCTCTATATATTCTTAAGACAAAGCTTCAAAGGTTAAAAGAAAAGCTTAAAATTTGGGCAAAGGAAAATTTTGGTGAAGGTTCTAAAATTTCTGATGGAATAAGGGGGAAATTGTTTATTATTCAGCAGCAACTGCAGAATGATATTATGAATTCATCTTTGGCTAGTCAAGAAGCTAATTTATCAAAAGATTTACTTGAAGCATTAGAGTTTGAAGCATTGATGAGAAAAGAAGTACTGCATGAGACTATTGATAAGCAAGGTGATAGGAATACAAAATATTATCATAACTCTATCAAGATCAAATAAAGCAAAGGAAGACTTTTGAGTATAACTGATATGAATGGAGTAATACAAGATAATGATGATTCCATCTCAAAAGCTTTTATTGGTTATTTCTCTGATATTCTTGCCAATCCAACTCCAATGATCCCAAACCTTTCACCTTTGTTTTCTATGATTCTTCCTTTTCTGAGCAATATACAAGCAAATGAAATGATAAGAGAAGTTTTACCTGAGGAGGTTAAAAGGGCAGTCTTCTCATTAAAACCTGATAGTAGTGGTGGCCATGATGGTTTTAAAGCTTTTTTCTTTCAGCATACTTGGAAGATAATAAAGAATGATATAAACAAAGCAATACTTTACTTCTTTTCTCATAACAAATTACCTTCTGGTATAAATGCAACCAATATAGCCCTTGTACCAAAATGTCCAAATGCAAGAAGTGTTACTGATTTTAAACCTATTTCATGCTGCAATGTTCTGTATAAAATCATTTCCAAGATTATAGCAAATAGGATCCAAAATGTTTTGCCTTCAATTATGTAACAGCCCAATATTTTAAAGCGAAATTTTAATTTAAAAAAAAAAACAAAACATTTTGAAATATTAATTTAAATATAAATTGTAGAAATTCGTATAAAACGAAAATTTAAAACGTTACATTTCGTCACGTTTTGTCCGTTCTTAACTTTTTTTTTTTCCGTTCGTTGTTGTCTCGGTCCATAGATTTTTCCTTGCGTTAACTGTGCTAATTCAGCCGTATTGCTTCAGTTTAGTATTTCAAAAATCTCGCATTGACTAGTTCACATGAGAAAGTTTCGCTACCCTTACGTTTCGTTCCAGCTTTTAAAAATAATTACTTTAACTTTCTGCCGTTCCAATCTTTTAACTCTTGCTTTCTCTCATAAATTAGTAGGCTACTGTTTCATTTCTTCACGCTCAAATATTTCCAGATCCAAAAAAAGAAATTTTTAGCTCCTTTGCAAATCTCGTGAACATCTCTCTGGGAGGTACATGTCACCTCTTTTTTCCACTTTCTTTGTTCACTTTATATTTTTAGTTGCTGTCTCCTGTTTGTTGCAGCTGTACCATGCTTCCTCTTTTAATTTTTTTTATTGTGATTTTCGTTGTCACCGGCCAATCCCTACGCCCCACGCCTTCGCAACCTAGACCGCCGCCGCCTCCATGCCAACCATCACCGCCTCCTACCACAGCCTGCACCACGTGACCCCACGCCGAACGAACCCACCCAGGCGAACCAATCCCATCGCCCAACCCACTGCAGCCTGACCTGCAACCGAACCCCGAACCACTGCTCACCACCACGTGACAACCCTTCGCCAGAACCACCTCCACAACCCCATGCCGAACCCAGCCTGCCTCCTCCACCGCCTCCGTGCGAGATCACCCAGACCGTGTTCATTAGCCTCCATGCCGAGAAGTGATATGATATTACTTTGTTCCTTTTGTTTTGGGTTTAGCCGAGAGAAAAAAAAATTTGTTTACTGATTTGTATTTGATGAGGTGTCAACTTTTGTATTGAGTAGCATGGTTCCAGAAATTTTGTTTGAAGTAAATATGTACAGCTTCTAACTTTTGTTTTGTTTTAGTTGGTAACCGAGCCTATTCTTTTTCTACTAGCATTTGTTTAGATTTAAAAGTTTGGTCACGGTTGGTATCCTAGGCTATTTACTGACCATGGTTTTGAAAAAATTTTGTTTTGTCACTTTGAAAATTTTTAAAGTTAAAATCGATTTTCAAAAGTAGGCGTGCTATTCTTTCTGATTTTTAACCTGTTTTTTTTTTCGTTGATCGCTTCATTGAAAAATTCGTTATTCGTGCAATCTTAGATTTGATTATTTATTGTGCCTTTGGTTTGAATATAGTTGGCGCATCCGCTAACGACTGATCGTGCTATCCGCGTGCTTTCGATTGACATCGTACTTCTTTCTTTCCGAATCTCCAGCTCCGTAGAGGTGAGTAAATCTCACACGAATATCCATACTTATATAATTGTGAAACGACCGCAACTGAATGTGTAGAAATAAATAAATAAATAAATGATGTTATAATTACCTGTGATTTATTTATAGTTGATGTTAATTGTTAAAACTGCATATCGTATCATCTGTTATATCTGTTCTTATTTTAGTGTTATTCTATTCTGTTAAATCACACTGCAAGTTCCCTGTAGAATAGAATCACTATGGGTTGAAATGATACATACCCGAACAGACTTTAGAATAAGGGAAGGTCGTTATGGGCTGAAATGATAGGCCCGAGCGATTTTCAATTTAATTTTATTTACTTGGGATTGCGGGTTTGAAATGATAAAACCCGGATTTTTCTTTGTAAATTACGGATTGAAATGATATAGTATCCGTATCACTTGAATTAGGTTAGAAAATATTATACAGACCCGTGGTTATTTTTATGTATTTTCTGAATATTTTTAGATAATTTAAAAATTGTAATAATATTTAATTTGATTTAAACCGAATTTTTAAATGATTTATTAAAAAAATAGAAATGATTTTTCTATGTGATAAATATAAATAAATGGAGGAATATTGATTTTAAAACGAAACTTAAATTTTTAAATTTTGGAAAAAGGAAAAGAAAGATGGAGACTTAAGTTAATTTAATTGAAATTTAAATTTAGTTTTAAATTTGTGGAAAAATGAAGTTTAAGTTTAAGTGTTGAAATGAATGTAATAAGCAAATTGGTAAGTTTGGTTTTAACTTGTAAAAGTTCTTTGAAATAAAATTCGTTAAAGGTTTGAAATGAACATTTTAATGTATGATTTTATAAGTTTTAACTAGGTAGAATCTGTAGCACTTTTTAAGTGTTGTGGTTTTTATAAATGAACTAAAAGACTAAAATGAACTAAAGCTATGATAGTACTTGGTAAGTGCTGTTGTAGCAGAAACTAAAATTGAACTTGAACTAATGAAAAGCTACTGTAGCACTTGTTAAGGACTGCAGTAGACTGAAATATGATTTTTTTTAAACTGAACTGGTATAACAATTTTAAATATTGTTTTGTTGAAATAAAATGGTTTTCGAATATAACTTACCGCCACACTTTTTAATGCCGTGGAAGCTGAAAATTTTAATGTTTTGTTTAAGTGAATAAGTGAACTCCGAAGGGTTAGATTTTTGAAAATATAATATTGATTTAAAGGAATAATGACTTTGTGTTTAAATGGTTTAATTCGAAGTTTATTTTTGATAAATTGGTTTAAATCTATAACCACGGGTTATAATAACGATTGGTTGGCAAAGAGACCGGGATCGGATATGGACATACTCTCTGTCGATACCGAAAACCACTTTGACAACCGTGTACGCGGTGGAGATTCCAGAATGAAGTAGGATGGTGGCGACGTCCTTAAGGTATTACGTGGACCCAACTCCCGTGAGTTGGCATAAGGTGGCTAAAACAGGAGCGATCTCGGACCAGTGAGGTAGCACCTCTTCTCGGACACATTCCTTCGATATTATACTCTTACTGATTTGACTAGATGGCCATCCTCCGATTTGGGAATGTTGTTCGAGGTGGAACGGTAGTGGCTGCTATGCGTATCCATCAGTCCGTGTGCGTAATTGGTATATCTACCCTGGCATTGCCTAGTTGTGCCGTGTCACCTACCATATCGAGCTTTAGTACGATTATGATTTTAAGATCCGACCGCGTTAAGGTTCTCCATCCCCTTAACGCTATTTTCCGATATGATTATACTTTACTTATGTAGACACTATTATAATAGCGAATATTACTACATAGTAGATAGTTTAACGGATCCTTAGAGGATGGGCGGTCCCAAGCATCTTCTAAGTTACTTGTACCTTTACTATAGTTCATTTGAGTTGGTTTACATTGTATAAGTATGTATATCTTGACTCGAGTGTTATGTTTTATTTCACGCTCGGGTCAGCCTGAGTATTCACAGCTTTGGATTCACCTTTCTGGAGCTCGGAATCACTGGAGATTCTGCCTATCTAGTTATCTTCCTATTTCAGTTTCAGTTGTCTTATTTCAACTTTTGTTTTAGAGACTTGTGTATTTGGGATTTCTACTGTACTTGTTTCAGAATTATATTGGGTTTCAGACTATGTATTTTGTATTTGATTTTAGACTATGTATTTAGTGGCTTCATGAACCACTATGGTATTTTTAAATTCCGCTGCGAGTTATTCTGATATTTCTGTGTCTGTGATTCTGTGAATGATTTTATTTGCTCCAAATTTTATTACAATCTGTTATTTTGTATTATTCAAGTCTGACATGTGTGGATTATTGTCGATTTGAATGGTCCAAAATAGTGGGTCGTTACATTTGGTATCAGAGCGAGGTTTTAGGCAAACCTTAGCCTATGGAGCAAAACTCATTAGAGATAGGGTAGAAATACCCTAGAATGAGTGAAATCAAACTCAGAATCATTTCCTTGTGAGTGAACGTATTTTTCAAAGTATAAAATGATTTTAAAATGGTTTTTCAAATAATTTTTCAAAGATTATTTTGATATAAAGTTTTCTTGTTTTATGAAGAAATTTTTCTAAACTTCCTTCTTTCCGTATCTACCTTGTTAGGAATTTTGTTAGTAGGATATTCATCCAAGTGATCTTATCGTGTTTTATCTTAACTTATCTTAGTCTTCTTTGTACTTTGTCCTAAATTTATTCTTGATATTTCCAGGATGAATCGTGGAAATGCTAGAGGTAGGGGTCATGGTATTGCCCCAGTTCCTCCACCTGTTGCACCCGTTAAGTTTACAGTCCTTTGCAAGGAATTCTCTCAGCTCGGTGGCACTGAGTTCACCGGTTCAGAAAGTATCATCGAAGCCCAGCAATGGCTAAGAAGTTTGGAAAGAATCTTTACCGGTTTAGAGATCACTGATGCCCAGAAGCGTCAGTTAGCAGCATGGCAGCTGCAAGAGTCAGCCCTTGATTGGTGGGAGTCTGTTACGACTCACACTAACGAAGGTGATCTTTCGTGGGAGCAGTTCAGGTATCCTTTGAGTTAACTTGAATTTTTCCCCATTTCCTTTCTTTTCGAATTCATCTTAAGTTCTGTTTCTGTACCTTCTTTTCAGGGAGGCTTTTGTGGCAAAATGGATGCCCGAAGCCGGAAAATCTCAGCTTTACCGTGAATTCATGGACCTCAAGCAGGGTACCATGTCCTTCTCAGAGTATGAACGGAAGTTCAATGAACTCTCAAAATTCGGTCCTGGTCTTATCGACACTCAGCTAAAGAAGAACGAGAAGTTCATTTCTGGAGCTCGCCCAGAGTTCTACGATCGCCTTATTTCACATGTTCATGGTACATTTACTGAGCTCATGGATATGGCTATCCGCTATGAGAACCCTACTTCCAAGGGTCCTGCTACTTCTGGTACTCATGTCTCACAATCTTCCTCTGCAAATTCCAAGAAGAGAAAGCCCAACTTCCACCAGCAGAAGAAGAATTGGATCAAACATGCGGGCTTGGGATCTTCAGCATCTGCTCCTTCTCAGAGGCACCCTATTGATCTTTCCGCCATTACTTGCTTCAAATGTGACCAAAAGGGACACTATGCCAATAGTTGCCCAAATCCGTCCAGTGCTGCTGTTCCTCCACCCCAGGTTACCAGGAACGATCTTTGTCATGTTTGTCTTCAGCCGGGTCATTTTAGGAAGGACTGTCCTTTATATCAGAAGGGAAAGCCATCTGGCGTATTTGCTGTCACATCTGCTTCATCACCTGCTCCTGCACCTACTCCTGCTCCTAGCGATAGTCAAGGTACTCTTCAAGGCACCTTTACTTTATTTCATCATCCAGTTCGGGTTTTATTTGATACTGGGGCTTCACATAGTTTTATTTCTGATGACCTGTGTAATAAGTTTGAACATCTCCTTTCACCTGAGTATGCTTCTGTTCCCCTATGTGTTTCTAATCCTATTGGTGGTCCTGCAAATCTTAATAAGATTTGTAAACATGTGAAACTCCTCCATTCCGATCATAGTTTTAGTGGCGATTTCTATATCCTTGGTTTCGATGCTTTTGATTTGTTGCTTGGAAGTGATTGGCTTGATAGACACGATGCCCGTATCTCGTGTAAATCCCGAATTGTTTCTCTTAAGGATGATCGAGGAAATTCTTTACTTATTCAGGGCCGTATGCCTCATGATTATGCTGGTAGCTTTATCTTTTCTCTTGATGCTTCTATTGATGATCTTCAGTCGACCCGTGTAGTTAATCACTACCCGGATGTATTTGGTGAAGTTACTGCTTTACCTCCCAAGCGGGAAATTGATTTCCGCATTGACCTCATTCCTGGAGCTCAACCTATAGTTCTTCCTCCTAGAAGAATGGCACCCCGCGAGAAGGTTGAGTTAAGGAAACAAATTGAAGACCTATCTTCCAAGGGTCTGATCAGACCTAGTTTTTCTGAATGGGGAGCCGCGGTGGTTTTCGTCACCAAGTCCGATGGTTCTCTTCGGATGTGTGTTGATTATAGGGAGTTGAACAAACTCACTATGAAAAATAGATATCCAATGCCTCGCATCAATGACATGTTTGATCAGCTTTATGGTGCTACTGTTTTCTCTCAGCTTGATCTCGCCACAGGTTTTCACCAGCTCAGAGTTGCTGAGGAAAGTATTCCTAAGACTGCTTTCCGTACTGAGAATGGATTCTTCGAATGGTTAGTCATGCCTTTTGGTTTGACTAATGCTCCCGCTTTCTTTGTTGACTTGATGAATCGTGTATTCCGTGATGTGCTTAGTAAATTTGTTCTAGTCTTCGTGGATGATATCCTCATATTCTCTAAGTCTGAAGAAGAACATGAGTCACATTTGAAATCTGTTCTTGAGACTCTTCGAAAGCATCAGTTAAAAGCTAAATTTTCCAAATGCCATTTCTGGAAGGATGAAGTCCGATTTCTTGGGCATATTGTTTCTAGTAATGGAGTTTCAGTTGATCCAGTCAAGATCGCTGCGATAAATGTAAGTTCTCCTTTCTTTCCCTTTCATTGTTTCATTTCAATTTACTCTATCTTTTATATTATCCTTCTTTTCCTATTCTATACAGGATTGGGAAACTCCTAAGACTCCTACTGATATCTGTAGCTTTCTGGGCCTCGCCGGTTATTACCGGAGATTCATTGAGAATTTCGCTCGGATTGCTGCACCTCTCACTGCTTTAACTCGGAAGAATGCTAAGTTTATTTGGAGTAGTAAGTGTGAAGCCGCATTCAATGAGTTAAAAGACAAACTTACTTCCGCACCTGTTCTTACCGTTCCAAATGGAGATGAGGGATTAACGGTATACACTGATGCTTGTAGAGAAGGTTTGGGAGCTGTTCTGATGCAGGATGGTAGAGTGATTGCTTATGCTAGTAGACAGTTGAAGACTCATGAAGTAAATTATGCTGCCCATGATCTAGAGTTGCTTGCAGTTGTTTTCGCTTTGAAGCTTTGGAGACATCATCTGTTGGGTACCAAGTTCGAGCTTTTCACAGATCATCAGTCTTTGAGGTATATTTTCTCTCAGAAGGATTTGAATCAGAGACAAGTTAGGTGGTTAGAGTTCCTTGCTTCTTATGACCTCGATATCAACTATACACCGGGAAAGGCTAATGTAGTGGCGGATGCTTTGAGTAGGAAGAAAGCTTTGTTGTGTCAGATTGTTGTTTCTTCGCCCCTTGTGGATCGTATTATGGCTAGGCAGGATGAAGACCAGATGCTTAAGTTGATTAAGGAGAATGTTCGAAGTAGAGTCGGAGGTAGTAGTCTTGATGGTAATGGAGCTCAGATTGACGATAAGGGTGTATTGAGGATTAATAATAGGATTTGTGTCCCGAATGTTGATGGATTGAGACAGGAGTTACTTCGGGAGAATCATCAGTCCAGACTTTCTATTCATCCAGGCGTAACCAAGATGTATCAGGATATGAAGAAGTTATATTGGTGGAAAGGTATGAAGCGAGATATTTCCATTTTCGTCAATAGGTGTGCGACTTGTCAGCAAGTCAAGGCAGATCATCAGAAGACCCCTGGTTTATTGCAGCCTCTTGAGATTCCCAATTGGAAGTGGGAACAAGTTTCTATGGATTTCATTGATGGTTTACCGAGGAGTAGGAAGGGTAACGAGAGTATCTGGGTTATTGTGGATAGATTGACCAAATCAGCTCATTTCATTCCGGTCAAGTCTACCCGTTCAGCTTCTAGTTTATCTGAGATTTACATGAGGGAGATTGTTCGTCTTCATGGTGTTCCTCTCAGTATCGTTTGTGATCGTGATCCTATCTTTACTAGTAGGTTTTGGAAAGCCTTTCAGGATTCTTT
This sequence comes from Allium fistulosum, assembly GCA_030737815.1. NCBI lineage: Eukaryota > Viridiplantae > Streptophyta > Magnoliopsida > Asparagales > Amaryllidaceae > Allium > Allium fistulosum. Next base: position 1,037,756,068 of record CM060906.1, on the reverse strand, counting down.
GGGTACTCATCTAAATCTGAGCACTGCTTACCATCCACAGACCGACGGTCAAACGGAAAGGGTGAATCAGATTTTAGAAGATTTTCTTCGTGCTTGTGTGCTTGATTTTGGAGGATCTTGGGAAGATCATCTCCATCTTGTCGAATTCACTTATAACAATAGTTATCAGGCCAGTATTGAGAGTTCTCCATTTTCTGCTCTTTACGGACGACCTTGTAGATCTCCTTCTTGTTGGATTGAATCCGGTAATCGGTTGGTTCTTGGTCCTGAGATGGTTTTGGAAGCTTCAGAGAGAGTCGAAGAGATTAAGAGGAAGATGAGGATTGCTTAAGATAGACAGAAGAAGTACGCCGATCGTCGAAGACGGAGTTTAGAGTTTGTTGTTGGTGATTTGGTTTTCCTTAAGGTCTCTCCCTTAAGGAATGTTATTCGTTTTGGTCGTAGAGGAAAGCTATCTCCTAGATTCGTTGGTCCTTTCCGCATTTTGGAAAGAATTGGTTCTCTTGCTTATCGTCTGGATTTACCCGAGAAATTTTCTGGAATACACAACGTCTTTCATGTATCTCATCTTCGTCGCTATCTGCATGATCCATCTCTTATTATTCAGCCTTCTGCCCTTGATAGTTTGGATATTGAGCCAAATCTGACTGTTGAGAGGAAGCCACTTCGTATCGTCGATCGAGGTACGAAGCAGCTAAGAAGAAAATCTGTCAATCTGGTCAAAGTGCAGTGGAGCACTGATGAACGGGATTGCACCTGGGAGACGGAGGAGAGCATTCGTGCTTCGAATCCGGAATTGTTTATTTCAGGTACCTTTGCTATTCTGTCTTATCTTCTTTGTTTTCCTTTTTCGTTCCTTTTCGAGGACGAAAAGCTTTGAGTGGGGGAGAGTGTAACAGCCCGATATTTTAAAGCGAAATTTTAATTTAAAAAAAAAACAAAACATTTTGAAATATTAATTTAAATATAAATTGTAGAAATTCGTATAAAACGAAAATTTAAAACGTTACATTTCGTCACGTTTTGTCCGTTCTTAACTTCTTTTTTTTCCGTTCGTTGTTGTCTCGGTCCATAGATTTTTCCTTGCGTTAACTGTGCTAATTCAGCCGTATTGCTTCAGTTTAGTATTTCAAAAATCTCGCATTGACTAGTTCACATGAGAAAGTTTCGCTACCCTTACGTTTCGTTCCAGCTTTAAAAAATAATTACTTTAACTTTCTGCCGTTCCAATCTTTTAACTCTTGCTTTCTCTCATAAATTAGTAGGCTACTGTTTCATTTCTTCACGCTCAAATATTTCCAGATCCAAAAAAAGAAATTTTTAGCTCCTTTGCAAATCTCGTGAACATCTCTCTGGGAGGTACATGTCACCTCTTTTTTCCACTTTCTTTGTTCACTTTATATTTTTAGTTGCTGTCTCCTGTTTGTTGCAGCTGTACCATGCTTCCTCTTTTCATTTTTTTTTATTGTGATTTTCGTTGTCACCGGCCAATCCCTACGCCCCACGCCTTCGCAACCTAGACCACCGCCGCCTCCATGCCAACCATCACCGCCTCCTACCACAGCCTGCACCACGTGACCCCACGCCGAACGAACCCACCCAGGCGAACCAATCCCATCGCCCAACCCACTGCAGCCTGACCTACAACCGAACCCCGAACCACTGCTCACCACCACGTGACAACCCTTCGCCAGAACCACCTCCACAACCCCATGCCGAACCCAGCCTGCCTCCTCCACCGCCTCCGTGCGAGATCACCCAGACCGTGTTCATTGGCCTCCATGCCGAGAAGTGATATGATATTACTTTGTTCCTTTTGTTTTGGGTTTAGCCGAGAGAAAAAAATTTTGTTTACTGATTTGTATTTGATGAGGTGTCAACTTTTGTATTGAGTAGCATGGTTCCAGAAATTTTGTTTGAAGTAAATATGTACAGCTTCTAACTTTTGTTTTGTTTTAGTTGGTAACCGAGCCTATTCTTTTTCTACTAGCATTTGTTTAGATTTAAAAGTTTGGTCACGGTTGGTATCCTAGGCTATTTACTGACCATGGTTTTGAAAAAATTTTGTTTTGTCACTTTGAAAATTTTTAAAGTTAAAATCGATTTTCAAAAGTAGGCATGCTATTCTTTCTGATTTTTAACCTGTTTTTTTTCGTTGATCGCTTCATTGAAAAATTCGTTATTCGTGCAATCTTAGATTTGATTATTTATTGTGCCTTTGGTTTGAATATAGTTGGCGCATCCGCTAACGACTGATCGTGCTATCCGCGTGCTTTCGATTGACATCGTACTTCTTTCTTTCCGAATCTCCAGCTCCGTAGAGGTGAGTAAATCTCACACGAATATCCATACTTATATAATTGTGAAACGACCGCAACTGAATGTGTAGAAATAAATAAATAAATAAATGATGTTATAATTACCTGTGATTTATTTATAGTTGATGTTAATTGTTAAAACTGCATATCGTATCATCTGTTATATCTGTTCTTATTTTACTGTTATTCTATTCTGTTAAATCACACTGCAAGTTCCCTGTAGAATAGAATCACTATGGGTTGAAATGATACATACCCGAACGGACTTTAGAATAAGGGAAGGTCGTTATGGGCTGAAATGATAGGCCCGAGCGATTTTCAATTTAATTTTATTTACTTGGGATTGCGGGTTTGAAATGATAAAACCCGGATTTTTCTTTGTAAATTACGGATTGAAATGATATAGTATCCGTATCACTTGAATTAGGTTAGAAAATATTATACAGACCCGTGGTTATTTTTATGTATTTTCTGAATATTTTTAGATAATTTAAAAATTGTAATAATATTTAATTTGATTTAAACCGAATTTTTAAATGATTTATTAAAAAAATAGAAATGATTTTTCTATGTGATAAATATAAATAAATGGAGGAATATTGATTTTAAAACGAAACTTAAATTTTTAAATTTTGGAAAAAGGAAAAGAAAGATGGAGACTTAAGTTAATTTAATTGAAATTTAAATTTAGTTTTAAATTTGTGGAAAAATGAAGTTTAAGTTTAAGTGTTGAAATGAATGTAATAAGCAAATTGGTAAGTTTGGTTTTAACTTGTAAAAGTTCTTTGAAATAAAATTCGTTAAAGGTTTGAAATGAACATTTTAATGTATGATTTTATAAGTTTTAACTAGGTAGAATCTGTAGCACTTTTTAAGTGTTGTGGTTTTTATAAATGAACCAAAAGACTAAAATGAACTAAAGCTATGATAGTACTTGGTAAGTGCTGTTGTAGCAGAAACTAAAATTGAACTTGAACTAATGAAAAGCTACTGTAGCACTTGTTAAGGACTGCAGTAGACTGAAATATGATTTTTTTTTAAACTGAACTGGTATAACAATTTTAAATATTGTTTTGTTGAAATAAAATGGTTTTCGAATATAACTTACCGCCACACTTTTTAATGCCGTGGAAGCTGAAAATTTTAATGTTTTGTTTAAGTGAATAAGTGAACTCCGAAGGGTTAGATTTTTGAAAATATAATATTGATTTAAAGGAATAATGACTTTGTGTTTAAATGGTTTAATTCGAAGTTTATTTTTGATAAATTGGTTTAAATCTATAACCACGGGTTATAATAACGATTGGTTGGCAAAGAGACCGGGATCGGATATGGACATACTCTCTGTCGATACCGAAAACCACTTTGACAACCGTGTACGCGGTGGAGATTCCAGAATGAAGTAGGATGGTGGCGACGTCCTTAAGGTATTACGTGGACCCAACTCCCGTGAGTTGGCATAAGGTGGCTAAAACAGGAGCGATCTCGGACCAGTGAGGTAGCACCTCTTCTCGGACACATTCCTTCGATATTATACTCTTACTGATTTGACTAGATGGCCATCCTCCGATTTGGGAATGTTGTTCGAGGTGGAACGGTAGTGGCTGCTATGCGTATCCATTAGTCCGTGTGCGTAATTGGTATATCTACCCTGGCATTGCCTAGTTGTGCCGTGTCACCTACCATATCGAGCTTTAGTACGATTATGATTTTAAGATCCGACCGCGTTAAGGTTCTCCATCCCCTTAACGCTATTTTCCGATATGATTATACTTTACTTATGTAGACACTATTATAATAGCGAATATTACTACATAGTAGATAGTTTAACGGATCCTTAGAGGATGGGCGGTCCCAAGCATCTTCTAAGTTACTTGTACCTTTACTACAGTTCATTTGAGTTGGTTTACATTGTATAAGTATGTATATCCTGACTCGAGTGTTATGTTTTATTTCACGCTCGGGTCAGCCTGAGTATTCACAGCTTTGGATTCACCTTTCTGGAGCTCGGAATCACTGGAGATTCTGCCTATCTAGTTATCTTCCTATTTCAGTTTCAGTTGTCTTATTTCAGCTTTTGTTTTAGAGACTTGTGTATTTGGGATTTCTACTGTACTTGTTTCAGAATTATATTGGGTTTCAGACTATGTATTTTGTATTTGATTTTAGACTATGTATTTAGTGGCTTCATGAACCACTATGGTATTTTTAAATTCCGCTGCGAGTTATTCTGATATTTCTGTGTCTGTGATTCTGTGAATGATTTTATTTGCTCCAAATTTTATTACAATCTGTTATTTTGTATTATTCAAGTCTGACATGTGTGGATTATTGTCGATTTGAATGGTCCAAAATAGTGGGTCGTTACAAATTATTTCTAATAATCAAGTTGCTTACATGCCTTGTAGAAATATCAGTGATAATATTTTGCTAACGCAAGAGCTTATAAGAGGATATGGTATTGGGAATATATCACCTAGATGTATGATGAAACTTGACATACAAAAAGCTTTTGATTCAATTTCTTGGATTTCTATTATAGCAATTCTTTCTCGGATGAATTTTCCAAAGCCAATGCTAGCATGGATTTATACATGTATTTCTTCAACTCATTTCTCCATTTTCAGAAATGGCTGTACTAGAGGATTTTTTAAAGGAACTCAAGGTGTAAGGAAAGGTGATCCAATCTCTGCTTATTTGTTCATTATAGTAATGGAGGTACTTAATTCTTTGATATCTGAACAAGTGAAATCTAGGAAGATTGAGTTGCATCCTAAATGTAAGGAACCACTCATAACTCATCTATTATTTGCTGATGATCTTCTCATTTTTACAAAACCAACTATATCAAATATCTCCACTATATTTGAGGTTTTGGATAAATTCTATGCAATCTCTGGTTTGAAGATTAATCTTAACAAATCTCAAATACTAATAGCTGGTCTTAGTGATGATTTAAAGGCAGAGATTATTTCGTACTCTGGTCTTGGAGAAATGCAGCATAATGCCAGATATCTTGGTTTACCAATTATTACTGCAAGAATCACAACTTCTGACTGTTTGCCCCTTTATGAAAAAATTACTGAAAAATTATCCATATGGCCTAATACTAAACTATCACAAGCAAGGAGATTAGTCATAGTGCAAAGTATTGCTACTGCTATGGTCAATTATTGGATGAGGCATTACATTCTTCCATGTAAACTTGTATCAATGATAAATAGTGCTCTGAACAGATTTTTGTGGCATGGAGATCCATTCTCTAAAAAGTTAATTCCAATATCATTCAAGATGATTCAATTGCCAAAGAATAAGGGTGGTCTGGGAATTACTAATATTAAAATGTGGAACATTGCAGCTATATCTTTATACTATAACAAAATTTTATCAAGAAGTCAAGACCTCTGGACACAATGGATTTTAAAATTTTTATTAAAAGGCAAGGATTTTTGGACTATGAATATTCCAAATTTATGCAGCTGGAGTTGGCGTAATATTCTGAAGTTAAGATCTACTTTTCTACCTATTATACAATGCAACCCACTTGAGAACAATGAATTGAACTTCTGGACTTCTACTTGGGCCAAGGCTGGTTTGATTATTCAGGAAATTCTTGTGAGAAATGCAGATTAAGGATCTTAAGGCTAGAATTAACACTAGAGGGGCGGTGAATAGTGTTTTAAGAAATCTGTTAATCTTTTTGAGTTTATCTTAATTTGTTAACAATGTATACACTAATCAGACACAGATATGAACACAGAATCAAACACATATGCAAATATAAAGTAAAAGTAGTAAAGGAAAGAACACACCAGATTTTATACTGGTTCGGAGTTACCCTACATCCAGTCCCGCACAACTAAGTACGGATTTCCTTTCAAAGCCAATTCAACAATTACAACCCTCGGTTTCAAGGCTACGAGGTACACCCTCCAGAATAACAATCCTCTGGGTAGAGATACTTGATTTCCGGGGCAACAAGTTCACCCAATTGATTTCCAAGGCTACAATCACACCTTTTCTCACTTAATTGATTTCCAAGGCTACAATCACACCTTTTCTCGCTCGATTGATTACAAAGAAGTCTATAACTCAGATTAGCACTTGGATCTTGTAGAGATAGTGATGGAGAATCACACTAGAAATAATCGAGTATGATTCGATGTTGATTTTGGTAGAGTAATGGTATGATTTTGTATTAAGAAATGTGGAAGAAGAAGAGGAGTGAAAACCAGAAAAATATGATTAAAAATTCATTGAAACTGACCCCTATTTATAGAAGAACAACAGTCATGTCCATTCGTGAAGAGTTATGGCGAATAGACACTTCTTTTAAAATTTGAATTTTGAAGCCAACTGACACTATGTCGACATGGGGTATATGGGTATGTCGACATCCCAAAGGGATTTTTGGTGTTTTGATTTTCTTTGAAAATAACCTCTATTTTATATTAAAATTATTTTAAACTTTATAAATATACTTAACTATAGTTAAAATACATAAGTAAATATAAAGAACAATATATACATAATTTAACTATAATTTTATATTTAAATCTAAGTATAAATATTTTAAAAAATATATTATTTGAAAAGATAGTTTAAAATCATAAGTGATTTGACTCTGAAAATAAAGATGTTTTTTAGGCTAAAATAATTTAAAATCAGGACAGAGAGTTTTGAATCTTTTGAAAGGAAAGTTTTGAAATCATTTTGAAAACAAGATAATTTTGAAAAAATCATTTGAATTAAAATTAGTGGATACAAAACAATGTCCCACTAGATTTTCGTAGGTTCCATCCTTCTTAGGGTTCCATCCCTTTAACGGGCTCGAAGTGGATTCCATTCCACGAATAAATTGGATATTAAGATGCCAGTGCTTTTCTACGAGTTTTAACAAATATTCCTAATAAAACAAACTTAACCTTGAACTCTTGAACTCTTGATAATCTTGATACTCATGAGTCTTCTATCTCTTTATCTTGAATCTCTATACTGTACAGTCTTCATTCTTGATATCTGCATGGTTAGATCCTGCATATACATATATATCTAAACTTGTAATGTTAGTATTTATATTTTATAACCTATTCTAAGGTTGTTGTCATCAAAACCAACTCCTCAGGGACTAACAATCTCCCCCTTTTTTATGATGACAACCTTTGTTTATAAAATATTCCTTATATCCTAATAACTCCCCCTAAAACTAACAACTCCCCCTTAATCTATGCCTAACTACCCTATTTTATATTTCTCCCCCTTTGTCATCAACAAAAATTTACTCCCCCTTACTCTTGGACTTTAGTACCTGCATTGATAAACTATACAATGGAATATATAATATATAGATTAAGAAATAACGATACTTATGAGCATAATAACTTAATTAAAGACTATACTCATTTCAGTGTATATATATATGTTTCACACACCAATCTTCAAAGCAAATAAAATCAATCCACACAAAGTATCAAATCAAACTAAATTAAATCAAACAAATTAATTCAAACAAATCAAACAAAGAAAGAAAATTAAACGTTACGAGGAACATCAACCCATCCTTCTTCTCCAAAGATAGGGTCTTGTTTGATGGCATCCCAATTCTCATTATCAATAGATAGAGAAACAGGAGGATGTGCTTCATTATCATCCTTGTGCAGGGAGGAGATCATCCAACGAATTGCATCGAAGTGTCTCTCATGTTCCTTGATCATCTGCATTTGACTCAATTCTAAGTGACGTTGATTACGAAGGATGATAGAGAGAATATTCTTGAATGAATTGAGTGTTTCTTCAAGATTTTCAGATAGATTGTGAATAGGATTGGCCATAATTGAATTAGAGAAAGAAATGAAGGATATAGAGAATGGAAAATAAATTTCAGTGAAGATTTCTGGAAGAAAAGGGTATATATAGGTGTAGAAATTCGTTTGAAATGAATAGACATTTGGTAGTTATTCCAATTTCAAATTCAAAATCAATAATCACTTCTGACCAGTACATGTCGACATGGTCTAGAGGGGTATGTCAACATACTATAGTGAATTTTGATGATAATTTTATTTTGTGAATAATGATGTATATATATTTCTATACTATACTAACATTTATTCAAGATATAAAATAAGCTGGATGACAGGAAGGAAATTAAATTTCATTGCATAATAGGATAATACAATGATTAAACATAAAGAACTACACGAACATTCGAAATAAAACAAACTAAGACAAATACAATAAGATACTAAAAGATAAAACTAGTTAGAGGATGAAGATGATGAAGATAATCCAAGTTTCTTGCTGACTTTTAAAAAGAACTTGTTCATCTTTGAAGACATGTTATCCAACTTCTTACTAACGGATCGTTTTAAAATCCGTTGATTATCCACAATTATCTTTTGGTTTTTGAGAAGGGTTTTGTTGGATGGATTGGAAGGATATTCAATACTTTCTAAGGATGTTTCACCTTCTTCTTCTTCTTCTATTTCCATTTCATCCCTTTCTTCTTCTTCTTCCTCTTCCATTTCTTCATGAGCCAAACGCTCTTCCTTTTCGGTAAGAGTCTCATAAGGTTGAAAAACATATGGGATTTTCATGAGAGAAATGTTTGAAATATTAAAAACTTTTCTAGAGACAAATTCTTCACCTTTGAAATCCACTCCAAAATAGTTGAAAATCCGAGTAAGGTAAATTCCATGATACAAAGTGTTTTCTCCCATTTCAAAATTTTTAGGACGAAGTTCATCCAAAATAACTTGCGCCCAATTGATATCATAATTTCCGAAAATAGCAAAAAGTGCTTTGCACACTTTTGAGGTAGGATTGTTAAAATTTCCCGATCTTAGGGTCAAAGTATGTTGTAAGAGAAGATTGACAATCCTTGCTTTAGGAGAAAGTTTTGGTTTATAAACTCAAAGTTTTCATCTCCTTCAAAAATATGATGAAATGTCTCACGATCATGTTTATCGATTTTAAAACTAGAAAGATCCATTCCCGTGCTTTTGCAATTAAGAATGGTACCCAAAAGATCACAATTTAAAATAATTTGAGTGCCTTTGACACTACTCCAAATTTCATTCTCATTTCCATTATAAAAACCACGGTTTAAATTAGCATAGAAGATTTTGACAAGATTGGGATAGCAAACAAAATCATTTTGAGATGAGTCAATAAGACTTAAAACACCATTGTTTGCAAAAAGAGAATCAATTTCATAAGAAGAAAAATCTTGAAAAATAGCAAATTTTCCGGGATGGACTTTGGCATAATTAGCATAATTGATGTATGCTTTAATTGCCTCCGGATCATTGAGTAATTGCTCTTTGATTTTTCTAGAAATTCTCATGGTTGAGGGGTTGCTTGAAGAAGCCATTAGAGTAGAGAGCAGAGAGCTTGAGGATATGAAGAGAGAGTTTGAATTTGAAAATGAAAGTGAAAAGATATGATAAAAGATAGTGAATAAATAGACTTTCAAAGGACATATTCTCTGGTCAAAAGGTATCTTTTTAGAGAAATAAATGAAGTGAAAAGGTAGAGGGAAATTCAAACATTTGAATTCAAAATTTGAAATTCAAATTCAGGTAGGCATGTCGACATCGTGGTAGGGGCCATGTCGACATGTGCCTTTGAATTTTCATGACATGATTTTCCTAAGTTATCTAATATACATATATATATATATATATATTATTATTAATGTCTATATTTATGAAATATTATTATACTTATAATATATTTCAGAATGTGTCAAAAATAATAAAATTAATAATAAAATAATAGTAAAAATAGAAAATAAATTTTAAAATTCAAACAACATATCAATTCAAAATCAATCAATCAAACAATCAAGCAACTAATTCTATGCAAGCAATTTCAACCAATTGTATTGTAAACGTGTACCTTTTTCTGAATCCATTTCTTTGAATTCGTCGGAGTCGTGAACTGCAGTGAAACACAAATTCGAATTATCCGTCTTTTGATCATCATAACTTGAGGACGAGTCTAAGTCATCTAGAGTAGCAGTAAATGCATGCTTCCGTTTCTTTGTTGGTTCATTGTTCATAGGAGGATTCTGCCTATCTGGATACGGACAGTCTCTTTTGATATGACCTGGTTCGTCACAATTGAAGCATTTGACAAAGTTTGGTACTGTAGTCTGATTACCGGAATTCTTAAAGTTGTTTCTCTTGAGATTATTCATCTTTCTGTATTTTAGAAATTTCCGAAAATTCCTGGTCATAAATGCTATCTCTTCATCATTATCACTGTTTGAATCTGATCCATCGGTTAATGCATTGAATGCCATTGATTTCTTCTCAGATGCTTTGCTTTCTCTTCTCCCAATCATTTGAACTTCAAATGACATTAGATTTCCAATCAATTCTTCTATCTTTAAAGTACTGATGTCATTTGCCTCTTCAATCGCAAGTGTCTTTTGATCCCATTCTGGAGTGAGAGAATTCAAAAAATTTCTGACTTGATCTTCTTCCGAAAATTCCTTTCCCAAAGATATTAGAGAATGCACAATATCTTGAAATCGACTATACATATCTGAAATAGACTCATTAGTATTCATTTTAAATAACTGAAACTGATTTGTGAGCATGGAAACTTTGGTCTATTTAACTTTGCTTGTTCCTTCGTGAGTTACTTGCAAAGTTTTCCAGATTTCATATGCAGACTTACAAACCGATACTCTAATAAATTCATTTCTTTCAAGTGAACAAAACAGAATATTCATTGCTTTAGAATTATTTTTGTGCAACAGTCTTTTGCTCAGTGGTCCACTGTGCAAAATTAGTTGTGGGTTCAAAATATTCAGTTTGTGTGATATTCCATGTTTCTAATCCTACAGATTGTAAATATATTTTCATCCTACATGCCCAATATGCATAGTTACTGCCATTAAAAAGTGGTGGTCTGACAGTAGACTGACCTTCTACAAATGAACTAGTGTTGGTGGAAATAGCAGTACTAGTGTTAGTAGCCATTTTAAAACTTTTCAAAATTCAGATTATGAAACATTTGAAAACAAAGCTCTGATACCAAATGTGAGAAATGTGAATTAAGGATCTTAAGGCTAGAATTAACACTAGAGGGGGGGTGAATAGTGTTTTAAGAAATCTGTTAATCTTTTTGAGTTTATCTTAATTTGTTAACAATGTATACACTAATCAGACACAGATATGAACACAGAATCAAACACAGATGCAAATATAAAGTAAAAGCAGTAAAGAAAAGAACACACCGGATTTTATACTGGTTCGGAGTTACCCTACATCCAGTCCTGCACAACTAAGTACGGATTTCCTTTCAAAGCCAATTCAACAATTACAACCCTCGGTTTCAAGGCTACGAGGTACACCCTCCAGAATAACAATCCTCTGGGTAGAGATACTTGATTTCCGGGGCAACAAGTTCACCCAATTGATTTCGAAGGCTACAATCACACCTTTTCTCGCTTAATTGATTTGCAAGGCTACAATCACACCTTTTCTCGCTCGATTGATTACAAAGAAGTCTATAACTCAGATTAGCACTTGGATCTTGTAGAGATAGTGATGGAGAATCACACTAGAAATAATCGAGTATGATTCGATGTTGATTTCGGCAGAGTAATGGTATGATTTTGTATTAAGAAATGTGGAAGAAGAAGAGGAGTGATAACCAGAAAAATATGATTAAAAATTCGTTGAAACTGACCCCTATTTATAGAAGAACAACAGTCATGTCCATTCGTGAAGAGTTATGGCGAATAAACACTTCTTTTGAAATTTGAATTTTGAAGCCAACTGACACTATGTCGACATGGGGTATATGGGTATGTCGACATCCCAAAGGGATTTTTGGTGTTTTGATTTTCCTTGAAAATAACCTCTATTTTATATTAAAATTATTTTAAACTTTATAAATATACTTAACTATGGTTAAAATACATAAGTAAATATAAAGAACAATATATACATAATTTAACTATAATTTTATATTTAAATCTAAGTATAAATATTTTAAAAAATATATTATTTGAAAAGATAGTTTAAAATCAGAAGTAATTTGACTCTGAAAATAAAGATGTTTTTGAGGCTAAAATTATTTAAAATCAGGACAGAGAGTTTTGAATCTTTCAAAAGGAAAGTTTTGAAATCATTTTGAAAACAAGATAATTTTGAAAAAATCATTTGAATTAAAATTAGTGGATACAAAACAATTTCCCACTAGATTTTCGTAGGTTCCATCCTACTTAGGGTTCCATCCCTTTAACGGGCTCGAAGTGGATTCCATTCCACGAATAAATTGGATATTAAGATGCCAGTGCTTTTCTACAAGTTTTAACAAATATTCCTAATAAAACAAACTTAACCTTGAACTCTTGAACTCTTGATAATCTTGATACTCATGAGTCTTCTATCTCTTTATCTTGAATCTCTATACTGTACAGTCTTCATTCTTGATACCTGCATGGTTAGATCCTGCATATACATATATATCTAAACTTGTAATGTTAGTATTTATATTTTATAATCTATTCTAAGGTTGTTGTCATCAAAACCAACTCCTCAAGGACTAACAATTCTTCCTTATCCTTTACAACTTCAGTCTGGAATTCCTTTAAATGCTAAAGTCAATTCCTACATCAATGATGGCTTAATTGATTTACCTTATTGCAGTTCTAAACAAGTCAGGGATTTATGGCAATATATATCATCTTTATCATTGACATCTTCAAACTTAAAAGTTCTTTGGACTAAGAAGGGAAAGAAGCATACAATTTCTAATGTATACAAAGCTCTGTTATATAATGTAAACACAGAAAGTTTTCCTTGGGCATCTAGAATTTGGATGGATAAATCTCCAGCTAAGGAAAATCTTCTTCTTTGGAAAATCATGGCAAATGCTCTTAACACTAAGTAGAAATTGACTAAACTTGGATTACTAAGCAATGAGGATTGTTTTTTCTGTCATAAGCACCCTGAATCAAATACTCATCTATTTTTTGAATGCAACTTTACTTTTGGAATATGGTGCAGATTACTCGCAAATGGAAACTTTCATAGACCAGATAAAAGCTCTAGAATAGAATGGTTTAATATTTTCAAAGTTACAAGGTGGAAATCTTCTAAGACTGAAATTCTTATGATTATTTTAAAGGCTTTTGTTTATGAGATTTGGAATGAAAGGAATAGAAGGATTTTTGATCAGAAAATGGAAAATGCAAATGCTTTATACAGTTTAACGCATAAGAAAATTTGTAAAATAGTGAAGAGGCTGAATAGATTTTGATGAAATTTGTTTCTAAATGTACATATGTTTCTTGATGCATGGCTGTATTTGTATGTAATACATTTTTGAGTATATGAATATATTGGGCAGGGCTCCCTTAGCCCATTGCTTTTAAAAAAAGTGTTAAACCCTAATTCATTTTTTTGGGGAATGCCCAAATTGCCCTTGAGGTAGTGTGGTGGCCAAGTAATCATTAACATCCACTAATCCCCCACTTAAATGTACATGAAGCTTTAATGTCCTTTTATCATGTGCTTAGCTCCTAATTTGAAAATCAAGGTAAGTGGGTGGGGTCCTCCATGATCTTCACTTTGAATTAATTCCATCTTCATTCCTTTGTGTTCTATTTGTGCATGCATATCTTCTTCATCAAACCACTTGTAATTGAAATCAAATTCCTACAAAATAGTATGGAAATTTATAATTAAATTTTCTCAAGTTAATTTATGCACAAAAATGTCTATTTTGCCTTTGGATGAAGATGAATATGTGACAATTTGGAATTATTTGAATTTTTTTAAACAAGTTAAAATACCCGATATGATCATTTATTTAATTTAAATAGATTAAATATGGTGGTAAAAATATGCACATTTACGTGCACATCATCACATTTGGTAGTTAGCCCAAATCCCGGAATGGATTAGTGGGCCTAATTCGGGCACAACCATAATTACCCGCTATTCCATCCAAAATTGTCTAAATTCAAATGTCCACATCTCCTAAATGGTAAGTCCAAAAGCTATTATGACCATTTTACGAAAAGAGAAACAATCCTATCTTTCACATGGCAGTGATTTTAGACCTATGTTCTCCTCGTATCAAAAGTTGTAGGCTTTACAAGTTTTCAGGGTCAACGTGGTAAAATAATACTTTTATTGGTGTAAAATGTCATTAATCAACAGTGTCCAAAGTTTGAGAATCATTCGACTTAATATTAAAATAATATTAATTTTTTATGGTCCTCCGATATGTAAAATACGGGTAGTTGTATTATTGATGTCACTTTTTTTATCCTTTTCTTTTTAAATCTTGATGTGATATATCTGGATCTAATATTATGTTTTATTCCATCTTTATACAACAAGTAATTATATTCACCACATGCTTCACAGGTATGTTACACCATTTAGAACTATGAATATATTTAATTTGTTCATACTTAAAAAAATACCTTACTTAATTAACATAGATTTAATTAATTATGAATATGACAGTCTTAGTAAGATATGATTTTATTAGAAAAAACTAGATCGGCTCTGATATTAACCATTAGATTTCATAGGCCTATTATGATCTAACTAAAGAATTTGTTTATTGAAATTTACTCATTTCACTCATTGTAAAACGAACCGGGTTCCTTCTTATATGATAAGTCCTACCGAAGAGGCATAAGAAAATTTATCTCATATACTCCATATTAAACACTTTAATATGATGTTGGTGTATATCGATTGAGATAATCCCAACATCCCCTTATATTGAGTATAAAGGATGCCTCTTTCAAATCCTTCATTGAGAATTAAACAACCAAACTTTAACTGATTTAAGCATGGATGCATTATTACTAATTATTAGCATGTTTTTTTACTTATAGTAGTAAAAATGTTTTAGTACCTCGGATTTTCTTTCTTATATACACACTTTTCTTCTGCATTTTGACTAAAACCAAATTGTTTGATCTCTTTGTCAGAATGCATGCTTAACCTTTAGATGCTTGTTTAAGATCATATCTTAAAAATTCATAAGCTCTATTATCACTCCCACTGACTTTGATCAATTTTGGCTGTGACCTTCAAACAGTCTCCTTTAAAGCTTTATTTAAAAGTTCCCTTCCAACATCATTATGCCAAAACTCATAGTCATGTCATGTAATTTGTTGCAAATGGAACCCAGAAGGACTTAAGCACGTTGGCTAGCGAAATTTCTCTACTAGTTTTAACATTGAAAATCGATGAGGTCATTTCCCATCAACCTTGCTTTATACATTTTTAGCTGCATCAATATTCTTCTCAAATACTCACTTGGTTCAAAAGGATCTATCCTTTTGGGTACGATTTCCAAAATCAAAATTTTAATGTACGTGGAATCCATTTTCGAATTTAAAGCAACAAACTAAGTGGCAGTATCTCTACCCTCCAATATTTATCGGCAACTAAGGAGATAATCATCACGAACAATATTTTTTCTCGACATCAAAAATAAACTCATACCTTTTCTTCAAATGTGCGAGATTTCCTATTAGAAATTCTAATAAACTATGTCCTTTTGGGCTTAGTTTACTTGTATCATCTATTTTCATGCTTGAATCTTGGTTCATATCCTAGTCCACCGCACTACCACTAATTTCTATAGAAATAAATTCCTTCTATAAGAAGATAGTTTGTCTTGGAACAATAATTTATTTCTCGGTGCGATGGAATTAGTATTCAAAACATTTTATGTACTAACTATAGACTTACATTAAGATAGAGTAGCCTTGAGTTCATAAAACTTATGTTTATAACGTGGATCCCACAACAATATAACAAACTATTTGAGATGGGATTTCTTCGTAATTTATATCTTATACGGAATTGTAACCTCAGCTTTAATTGAAACCAAGTTCAATATATTTTCTTACTCTTAAGTACATATACTTACTGAAAGAATAAACTCAACTTCACTTATCATCAATCATACTTTATCCAATAGAGTGTGATTGCTCCTTATCAGTACATCACTATGTAACATAGGGAGGAGTGAGTTTGAGGGTGAATCATATTATCTTTTAAGCACACTTAAAACTCTTATAGAAGATACTCACTTATTGGATCAAAGAGAATTGTTTTAATTCTTTTGCATGTTACATATTCTACTTCCGTTTTATATTTTATGAGCTTTCCATAGATTTCTAACTTACGTATCAAATACATATGTTTATATCTATGAAAATTCATCGATGAATTTAACAAAGTAAGTGGATTCGTTTTGAGTGTCATTAGACCTTGGATTACATACATCTATATGTGTCAATCTTAAGAGTTCATTGACCCTTTTGTCGCTCACACTAAATAGGCGTTATCTATAAATCATTTGAGATATAGTTCACAAGTACCATATGATTCATAATCATATGATTAAAGAATAATTTCTCAAATATACGGCTTAGTCCATGATTCCAGAAATTATCTTGAATATTCATAATATTTTATAACGAATATGGGCTATTTATTCAATCACTTACTATAGGCTATTTATTTCTTCTACTATAACTAATATACAATCGAGAGTTTTAGACAATTATCTCGAACTCAAGGAATAGATCTTATAGAGAGTAATTTTCTATAAAAAAAATACATTTGGAATAGAAATCATATTTTATTAAGCATCTAGAAATATTTGATACAATTCCACTTTTGATGTCTCCTCATGAAGCACTAGTGACAGTTCACCCTCTCTTGATCCTAGGTGTGCCTATGTTACATCAAATCTCAGACTTTTGAATACTTTTTAAATGGTGGAGCCATTCAAATGTGAAACCCTTTACTACAAGATTACACTGAATTTCTTTACGAAAATGCATTTCGTAATCCTTGACACATTAAGGAGACTGAATAAGTTGCATTTAAGTACATATCAAAACTAACATTTCAATTATCAAATTACTAGGTATATCTATAGTCCTTGGTGTAGTGTTGTTCCTAACATAATAAATTTATTCATGTTGAATACAAGATATTGTACTATGGTTTACTTTCTCATTTCGATTTAAACAATTTCATTGAAATTCCGTATAATACAAACGCGACAATTCAATATAAAACTTTTGTCTATGATTGAATGTGTATAGAATATCCATACTCTTATATTGTTTTAGAGTTCAAAACTGATAAATACAATACATGGCCTTGGGTAAATTTACACTAGGTGACCAAGACAAGAAAATTTTATTGGTTTTATTATTTAACCCTTGCATGGATTTTGAAGAGACAACATGTAAAAAGGTTAACTTATTAGTAAATTATTATAATTTTTTTCAATTTTTCTTAATTTAGTTCATGTAGTATATTTTAATTGATAAATAATTATCAATTGCATTATCTGTGCAAATTTTTTAAAGTAGATTATTATAATAACATACGTTCTTATATTTATTAGAATGATTCATTATATTTTGCTAATAAAGCTCTCACTAGATTTTATATCTCTAAAAAGCCTATATGAGATGCGAGAATTTCGTAAATTCCTCTACAGGGTGTTAACATCCATTATTCATATTACTACAATCTTGTGGGTGCTCAACAAATTGTAGCCCTATATAGTAAATAACACGTTATCCGTTATTTCTCGTATGTAACTCCTAATCGTAATTTTTTTGCTTATAGCCATCTTTTTGACCCTTAAGGTGCTCAATAAATCATAAAGTGCATTAGATATTCATGATCCATCATTTCATGATTACCAAAGGAATATTCTGTAATCCTCGAGGGTGCTCAACAAAGTTACACAATATTCTTTCCAATTAGGGATAATACAATATCATAGTAAATATTTTATGGCTTAAGGGTGCTCAACAAAGTTACACAATATTCTTTCCAATTAGGGATAATACAAATATCACTGTAAATATTTTATGGCTTAAGGGTGCTCAACAACCATAAGTATGTATAGTACTCTATTTATTTTGTAATGGTAGAAAGCAACATTATTTTAGATTCGTATTCTAAAAATAATAGTAAAGAGTTCTATCATCTATAAGGAATAACAAGTATTCAGAATATTCATTAACATCATTTGTCATACACACACACATACACATACATACACATATGTATTTATTTCTTATAACTATTATGGGTTTTATATCGATCTTAACTTTTAAAATCATAATTTTACCTATTTTATATACATTAAATAAGATTCACTTATTTGATTATAACATTTACAATTCAATATTAAACATTATATTTATTTATATATGATTATTAAATAATAATTAATTGACTATACAACTTTATCGTAACCTTTTAAGAACTATAACATTTATAATTCATACTTTAATCTAAGATTATTTTAAAGTTATTTATTTATAAATTTTATAGTTTTAAATTTGAAAAAATTTCAAATTTATCTATTCGTGACTTTTAAAAATTCAAATTTAGATTTAAATTTGTTTATTTATAAGCTTTATGAATACAAGTTTAAAACAATTCTAAAATTTCATCCATAACCATTATAAATTTTAGTTGCAATTTTAAATTAGTTTATTTATAACTTTTATGAATACAAATTTAAAAGAAAATTTTCAATTTATTCATAACTGTATAAATTGGAATTTAAAATTAAGCCAACTTTAAATTCAAATTATATATATATATATATATAATACAATGTAGGCACTAATACCATTTTTGGATTAGGTGCATCGGGTAGCGAGGTAAAAAGGGTGAATTTCAAAAGTCTAAGTTTTTAATATATTATGCATTAGACCTTTTGTGGCATTATCATGAATAGGTCGATAATATTAAATCATATTTAATGTTTTGATGGATGATTTGAATTTTATGTCTAATCAAGTTTAGATTTAAACTCGATTACTTTAAATTTTAATTTTTAATTTTATTGTACACTAGTAAATTTAAAGTTAAATTTATGTTTGACTTAATTATTTGCATTAATTTTATTTGGATTTAATTTTAATTATCTTATTATTACAAACACAATATTAATTTAGCATACACTGATGTTATTTGTTTAGTATGGTATTTAACAAAATAATTTATTATTGTTTTGGATAATAAAATGTATAAATATAAATTGAATAATAAAATAATTTTCTCACATGATAATTTGATTTATGTTTGTAATATTAGCTTTGATAACATGTATTTAAGTATAATATTTAATTAACACAATAATTATTATTAATTGAATATATACATATATATTTACATACATACATACATATAATATATATAATTATTCTATAAACAAATTAATATTCTAATGTTTTATTTCCAATGCTATATATAAGTATATGTTATATAGTTAAAAGATATTAATGTGTCCATTAGACGTTTCTCATAAATTTTCAAAAAACTTTTTAATGGCAGACCCCCACTCCCTCTCTCTTTTCCCTTATTTCCTCTGTCCTTCTTATACCTCTTTCTTCCCCGTCCATCCCTCATGTCCTTCCTATCCTTCCTTCTTCTCCATCTTTTGTGCCTCCTCCTCTGTAACGACCCACTATTTTAGACCATTCAAATCGACAATAAAACCATACATGTCGGACTTGAATAATGCAAAATAACAGATTGTAATAAAATTTGGAGCAAATAAAACCAATCACAGAATCACAGACACAGAACATCAGAATAACACGCAGCGGAAAATAAAATAAATAGTGGTTCATGAAGCCACTACAATACAAAGTCTCAAAACAGATACAAAATACAGTCTGAAACAAATACAGTAGAAATCCCAAATACATATGTCTCTAATACAAAAGCTAAAATAGAACAATTGAAACTGAAATAGATAAATAACTAGATAAGCAGAATCTCCAGCGATTCCTAGCTCCAGAAAGTGAAGTCCAAAGCTGTGAATACTCAGGCTGACCCGGGCATAAATAAAACACAAACACTCGAGTCAGGACATACATACTTATACAATGTAAACCAACTCAAGTGAACTGTAATAAAAGGTACGAGTAACTTAAAGAATGCTTGGGATCGCCCATTCTTTAAGGATCCGTTAAACTATCTACTATGTAGTAATATCCGCTATTATAATAATGTCTAATATAAAATAAACATACTTTTAAATAGCATTAAGGCTTTACATTTTCCACCTTAACACGTAATAGCCCTAGTAGTCTATCCAGTATTAGCATACCCCCAAATCGGGGGCTACCCTCAATACTCCATAGGCTACGGGAGAAATCTAAACTCGTAGTAAAGCTCGATATGGTAGGTGACACGGCACAACAAGGCAATGCCAGGGTAGATATACCAATTACGCATCCGGGCTGGTGGAAACACATAGCAGCCACTACCGCCCACCTCGAACAACACTCCCAAATCAAGGGGTGCACCTAATCAATCACAAAAGTAATAGAATGGTATCGAAGAAGTGTGTCCGATCAGAGGTGCTACCTCATTGGCTCGAGAATCGCTCCTGTTTTAGCTACCTTATGCCAACTCACGAGAGTTGGGTCCATGTTCATACCACAATAGGATCGTCGCCACCATCCTACTTCATTCTGGAATCTCCACCGCGTACACAGTTGTTAAAGTGGTTTTTTGTATCGACAGAGAGTATGTCCATATCCGATCCCGGTCTCTTTAACAACCAATCGTTGTTATAACCCGTCGTTATAAATTTCAAAATAGTTTATATTTCAAATCAAAATACATCATTTAAACCATTTAAAAATAAAGTCATTATACCTTTAAATCAAATATTCAATTCCCAAAAATTTAGCCTTTTCTGAGTTCATTTATTCACTTAAATACTTTAAAACATTAAAATTCCAGCTTTCACAGCATTTAGAAAATGCTGCGGTAAGTTATATTTGAAAACAATTCAATTCAGCAAAGACAGCATTTATAAACTGCTGTAGTAGTTCATGGTTCAATTTAATAGGTTTAAATTCAATTCAGCAAAGACAGCGTTTACATAACTGCTGTAGTAGTTCAATTATATTCAAAAATCTCATTTCAGCCAACTGCAGCACTTAACAAGTGCTACAATAGCTCTTTCATTAGTTTCAGATTAAAGTTTTAATTCAGCAACCACAACACTTACAAAGTGCTGTCATAGCCATTAATTAATTTTAGCCTTTTAGTTCACTTCTGCAACTACAACACTTACAAAGTGCTGCAGATTCTATTAGTTCAATTTTAGTTCATTTTTAGAAACGATAGCATTTCTGTAGTGCTACTAAAAGAATTTCCAGATTTTAAATAGAATTCCAGCCATAAATAAACTTCAATTTAAATCATTTTTACTTATAAAAATCACATTTTTCCACATCAAAAATAGTCATTTAAATACCTTTTAACTTATGATTTTTATAAAGTGAATTTTTACAATAAAATCCAATTTTCCAAAATTAAATTCAAGTGTACCATTTTCTTATTCTTTTCATTTTTAACAATTTATCTTAACACTTCAATTTAAATTTTCATTTCATAAATAAAACTTAATTTCCATATTTTTTAAACTTCCATTTAAATCACATCACAAATTTCCAAATTAAGTTATGTTTCAAATCATAATTTTCCATTCATTTATTTAACATTTTAAATACATAGAAAAATCATTATTACTTGATTTAATCATTTTAAATTTAATTTAAATCAAATTATCATATTTTTACAATTTAAAAATACTTAAAAATTTCCAGAAAACTATATAAAATAACCACGGGTCTGTATAATATTTTCTAACCTAAGTCAATTGATACGGATAATATACCGTTTCAATCCGTAATTTACAAAGAAAATCCGGGTTTTATCATTTCAAACCCGCAATCCCAAGTAAATAAAATTTAATAAAAATCGACCAAAAAACCACACATGTCGGACTTGAATAATGCAAAATAACAGATTGTAATAAAATTTGGAGCAAATAAAACCAATCGCAGAATCACAGACACAGAACATCAGAATAACTCGTAGCGGAAAATAAAATAAATAGTGGTTTATGAATCCACTACAATACAAAGTCTTAAAACAGATACAAAATACATAGTCTGAAACAAGTACAGTAGAAATCCCAAATACATGTCTCTAATACAAAAGCTGAAATAGAACAACTGAAACTGAAATAGATAAATAACTAGATAAGCAGAATCTCCAGCGATTCCTAGCTCTAGAAAGTGAAGTCCAAAGCTGTGAATACTCAGGCTGACCCGAGCGTAAATAAAACACAAACACTCGAGTCAGAACATACATACTTATACAATGTAAACCAACTCAAGTGAACTGTAATAAAAGGTACAAGTAACTTAAAGAATGCTTGGGATCGCCCATTCTTTAAGGATCCGTTTAACTTTCTACTATGTAGTAATATTTGCTATTATAATAATGTCTAATATAAAATAAACATACTTTTAAATAGCATTAAGGCTTTACATTTTCCACCTTAACACGTAATAGTCCCAGTAGTCTATCCAGTATTAGCATACTCCCAAATCGGGGGCTACCCTCAATACTCCACAGGCTACGGGAGAAATCTAAACTCGTAGTAAAGCTCGATATGGTAGGTGACACGGCACAACAAGGCAATGCCAGGGTAGATATACCAATTACGCATCCGGGCTAGTGGAAACGCATAGCAGCCACTACCGCCCACCTCGAACAACACTCCCAAATCAAGGGGTACACCCAATCAATCACAAAAGTAATAGAATGGTATCGAAGAAGTGTGTTCGATCAGAGGTGCTACCTCATTGGCCTGAGAATCGCTCCTGTTTTAGCCACCTTATGCCAACTCATAGGAGTTGGGTCCACGTTCATACCACAATAGGATCGTCGCCACCATCCTACTTCATTCTGGAATCTCCACCACGTATACAGTTGTTAAAGTGGTTTTTGGTATCGACAGAGAGTATGTCCATATCCGATCCCGGTCTCTTTAACAACCAATCGTTATTATAACCCGTGGTTATAAATTTCAAAAATAGTTTATATTTCAAATCAAATACTTCATTTAAACCATTTAAAAACAAAGTCATTATACCTTTAAATCAAATATTAAATTCCCAAAAATTTAACCTTTTCTGAGTTCATTTATTCACTTAAATACTTTAAAACATTAAAATTCCAGCTTTCACAGCATTTAGAAAGTGCTGCGACAAGTTATATTTGAAAACAATTCAATTCAGCAAAGACAGCATTTATAAATTGCTGTAGTAGTTCAGGGTTCAATTAAAAAGGTTTAAATTCAATTCAGCAAAGACAGCGTTTACAAAACTGCTGCAGTAGCTCAATTATATTCAAAAATCTCATTTCAACCAACTGCAGCACTTAACAAGTGCTACAATAGCTCTTTCATTAGTTTTAGATTTTAGTTTTAATTCAGCAACCACAGCACTTACAAAGTGCTGTCATAGCACTTAATTAATTTTAGCCTTTTAGTTCACTTCTGCAACTACAGCACTTACAAAGCGCTGCAGATTCTATTAGTTCAGTTTTTAGTTCATTTTCAGAAACGATAGCATTTCTGAAGTGCTACTAAAAGAATTTCCAGATTTTAAATAGAATTCCAGCTATAAATAAACTTCAATTTAAATCATTTTAACTTATAAAAAATCACATTTTCCCACTTCAAAAATAGTCATTTAAATACCTTTTAACTTATGATTTTTATAAAATGAATTTTTACAATAAAATCCAATTTTCCAAAATTAAATTCAAGTGTACCATTTTCTTATTCATTTCATTTTTAACAATTTATCTTAACACTTAAATTTAAATTTTCATTTCATAAATAAAACTTAATTTCCATATTTTTTTAAACTTCCATTTAAATCACATCACAATTTTCGAAATTAAGTTATGTTTCAAATCACAATTTTCCATTCATTTATTTAACATTTTAAATACATAGAAAAATCATTATTACTTGATTTAATCATTTTAAATTCAATTTAAATCAAATTATCATATTTTTACATTTTAAAAATACTTAAAAATTTCCAGAAAACTATATAAAATAACCATGGGTCTGTATAATATTTTCTAACCTAAGTCAAGTGATACGGATAATATATCATTTCAATCTGTAATTTACAAAGAAAATCCGGGTTTTATCATTTCAAACCCGCAATCCCAAGTAAATAAAATTTAATAAAAATCGCTCGGACTTATCATTTCAGTCCATAACGATTTTTCCCTATTCTAAAGTCCGTTCGGGTATGTATCATTTCAACCCATAGTGATTCTATTCTACAGGGAACTTGTAGTGTGAGAACAGAATATAACATAGCAGATGATGTGACAAGTTTATAACAGGGTTAACATCATATAATTTACATCACAGGCAGGTATAACATGATATAATAGTTTCTACACATTCACTTGTTGTCACTTCACAAATTATATAAGTATAAATGTCATGTGTGAATACTCACCTTTTTACGCTGGAGTTAGCAAATCAAACACACAAACAAAAATCCAGAAAGCACGATACCATGACTTTGATTCGAGTGGAGAGATAGTCAAGATGTTAATCTTGTATTCAACAACAAAACAAAGCAAAATATAAATATAAATACAATACAAAAGTTTATTGAAACAATTTGAAAAAATAGAAGCAACAAATGACATCACCAAGCTTTTAAATTGAATTTGCTTGACCATAACTCACATATGCTCGGCCATAATGCTATATTGGCTCGGCCATGATGATTTACTTTGTGGAATTGGATCTGGTTTGGACACTAACACACGGCTAAGCAATGAATATGAAGAGGAAGGAGTTGCAAGAGGGAATACAAAGGGACAAGGCTAGCAAGAGGAGGTTTGGTTGCATCTAGGCTCGGTCTATGGGTCCATATGGGCTCGGCCAGGGTCACTTCAGGTTAGGTCAAATCTGAAACAAGGCTAGGGTGATGGTCACGTGCTGGTGGTGGAGTTAAGGTGGTGGCCATGGCTACAATGAAGGGGGGCTTGGCCTATGCAATATTTTGGAGTTTTTGACATTGTTTTGTGGTGTTGGCTTCAAGGGATGGTCACGGCCTTAACTGGTCAGAGGGATGGTGATGTTTGAAGCCATGGATGATGAGGAGGAAGTGGTGGTGGTCGGTGGAGGAGATGGTGGAGGGTTAGGCCGAGCAATCATGTAGAGGTTCAAGCAAAAATCATTGAAAAAAATGAAGAAAAGAGTATAAAAAAAAGAAGAAGCCATTACCAAAAATTTCAGAAATGCTTGGCTGTGAAAATGAAATGAGATGGGAAGCTTTTCACGTGAAAAACAAAAAGGAATACACGGCTAAACAAAAAGAAATGAAAGGCCAAAGAAAATGAAAAGACTAGAAATGAAAAGTCAAGCAAATGAAAGGACTTTGCCTCTTTGAATTTCCAATTCTTTTTAATTCAATATAAACAAAATAAAATCAGTAAATAAAATAAAATACAAACAAAAATAAAGTGAAAATGAAAATAAACAATTATTCATAGAAAAAATAAAAAGAAAATAAAAGTAAATAAAGAAAATAGTTTATTATATTGAAACTAGATTAAAAATTGCAAACAAAAATACAATTAACCTTGGAAAAATTATAACTATACTTCTAAAATGTTTTAAAAATAAAATATTAAAATAAAATTTAATTTAAAATAATTTAAAAATATTTGCAAAAATATTGGGTTGTTACACTCTCCCCCACTTAAATCTTTTCGTCCTCTAAAAGAACGAAGCAAGGAAAACAAAGAAAAATCAAGATAGAAAAGCAAATAGTACCTGAAACAAACAATTCCGGATTCGAAGCACGAATGCTCTCCTCCGTCTCCCAGGTACAGTCTCGATCATCAGTACTCCACTGTACCTTGACCAGACTAACAGGTTTCCTTCTTAGCTGCTTCGTACCTCTGTCGACAATATGAAGTGGCTTCCTCTCGACAGTCAGATTAGGCTCAATATCCAAACTATCAAGAGCAGAAGGCTGAACAATAAGAGATGGATCATGCAGATAGGGATGAAGATGAGAAAAGTGGAATATATTATGCACTCCAGAGAACTTCTCGGGCAAATCCAGACGATAAGCCAAAGAACCAATTCTTTCCACAATGCGGAAAGGACCAATAAACCTAGGAGAAAGCTTCCCTCTACTACCAAATCGAATAACATTCCTTAAGGGAGAGACCTTAAGGAAAACCAAATCACCAACAGCAAATTCTAAACTCCGCCTATGCCGATCAGCATACTTCTTCTACCTATCCTGAGCAATCCTCATCTTCCTCCTAATCTCCTCAACTCTCTCAGAAGCTTCCAAAATCATCTCAGGACCAAGAACCAAACGATTACCGGATTCAATCCAGTAAGATGGAGATCTACAAGGTCGTCCGTAAAGAGCAGCAAACGGAGACGTCTTAATGCTAGCCTAAATTCGAAGATAGAAATGAGATAGATAAAAGATTAGGATAAACTTAAAATAGAAGATTAGATTATACATGATAGCTATTGTTATAGGTAAATTCGACAAGATGGAGATAATCTTCCCAAGATCCTCCATAATCAAGCACACAAGCATGAAGAAGATCCTCTAGAATCTAATTCACCGTTTCCGTTTGACCGTTGGTCTGTGGATGATAAGCAGTGCTCAGATTCAGACGAGTACCCAAAGAATCCTGAAAAGCTTTCCAAAACTGAGTAGTAAAGATAGGATCACGATCACAAACAATACTGAGAGGAACACCATGGAGACGAACAATCTCCCTCATGTAGATCTCAGACAAGCTAGAAGCAGAACGGGTAGACTTGACCGGAATGAAATGAGCTGATTTGGTCAATCTATCCACACTAACTCAGATACTCTCATTACCCTTCCTAGTCCTCGGTAATCCATCAATGAAATCCATAGAAACTTGTTCCCACTTCCAATTGGGAATCTCAAGAGGCTGCAACAAACCAGGGGTCTTCTGATGATCTGCCTTGACTTGCTGACAAGTCGCACACCTACTAACAAAAATGGAGATATCTCGCCTCATACCTCTCCACCAGTACAACTTCTTCATATCCTGATACATCTTGGTCACTCCCGGATGAATAGAAAGTCTGGACCGATGATTCTCCCGAAGTAACTCCTATCTCAATCCATCAACATTCGGGACACAAATCCTATTATTAATCCTTAAAATACCTCTATCATTGATCTGATACCAACTATAACGATAGATAGCTGGATCTCCAAGCGAAGCTCCAACTCCAAAGGTGAGTTTCAAATGCTGTATCACTCAGTCTGACCCGAGCGAAAAGCAAAACACAAAACACTCGAGTCAGGATTAATATTCTTATATCAATAAATCCAACTCAAGTGAAATATCAACTGAAATACAAGTAACTCAAAGAATGTTTGGGATAACCATCCTCTAAGGATCCGTTAAACTATCTACTATGTAGTAATATACGCTATTATAATAATGTCTAATATAAAATAAACTTACTTTTAAATAGCGTTAAGGCTTTACATTTTCCACCTTAACACATAATACTCCCAGATCGGGGGCTACCCTCAATACTCCACAGGCTACGGGAGAAATCCAAACTTGTAGTAAAGCTCGATATGGTAGGTGACACGGCACAACAAGAAAATGCCATGGTAGATATACCAATTACACATCCGGGCAGAGGAACAGGCGGCGCGACTTGGTGGCTGGTGCACGAGATGTTGAGGAGGACGGAGGTACGTGGCGGCAGTTTTGGAGTGAAGCAGAGCTCGGTCTGGTTTGAGAATATAGGAGGATGGGATGCGAACTATCTCAGGAAGAAGAGACCCAAAACAAATAATTATAATATGTTACATTAGCCAGAAAACGTATCAGCTTAAGTTAATACATGTATCTCAAACAAAACCGAGGCCAAAGCAAGTAAAAGTTAACGTTGTGAAAACAGAAAGCCAAAAGAAAGTAACTTAAAAAAAAACGTTAGTGGCTATTAATTTTCACCCGTTGGAAAATTTTGAACGGGCCCAGAAATCTAAAAGTTAAAACGGATACCAATATGGCTATCTGTCTCGCAGATATTGCCGCGTATCGAAAACCAAAAGAACCAAATGATTATATCGGGGAGATCAGCACGACGAGACGATCAAAACGGTATACAGCTATCTCCTCCTTCTAATCTAGCTTCTTCCTCCTCTTCCTCACTTCTTCCCACTGATGTAACAATTAATATTTCTCCTCCACGCCAACAGGTATGGACTTCCCTCTCCAGGAGGAGGCCTCGTAATGCAGGCAAGTAAATTTCTGTTGACATGGCACTATCCTTCTCAGGAAAAGCTTTGGTCCTTCCTTCTATTGTGGTTGAAGCAGGCAAGAATGATTGGAGTGATTATGTGGTGGGTTTTGTTTTGGATCAATCTCTATCATATACAACAGTAGTAAAACACCTCCAAAAGATATGGAAACTCAAAGGATGTATAAAAGTAAGATCAGATTGTACTATTTTTATGTTCCAATTTGCTAACGATGAGGAGAAATTTTTTTTTATTGAAGATGACCTAATTATTATGAGAAATAAGATGTTTATTGTGAAGGAATAGGATCCTTGTGACAGTAATGTATGTGGTTCCATTAAAAAGGTACCAATTTGGGTTTTATTTTCTAATATTCCCTTGATAGCCTGGTCCCCTATAGGCATTAACTAGTTGGTAAGCAGGATTGGCAAGATATTTACGTGGATGAGATGATAGAAGACTTTCTTATGAAAAATGCCTCATTGAAGTATCCCCTTTCTCTGACCTAGTGAATTCATTCCTTGTTAAACTTGTAGATGGGTTTGAACAAATTATTAAAGTGGATTACTAGTGGAAACCTAAAATCTATGAAACATGTATTGTATTTGGTCATAGCACAGAGAATTTTTTGCATGATATGAACACAAAATAAAGGGAAGAAGGTACTCAATGATAAAGAGGCGGTGCCAGCTCAAAATCAAGACATCGGTTGGTTTACAAGAAAAATGACAATATAAGGAATAACTAGAAAATGGTGGAGTATGTTGGAAGAATGCCAAAGAAATGGAAGGGAGTAGTGGGGGTGTAGAGGATAATGGTGAAGTTGTTTTAGAGAAATGAGAATCAAATTTTAGAGGAAAGAGAAATTGACAACCAACTAATTAATGCAGGGGATAAACTGAATGTTATCAATGGTGGTTCTAAAATTGATGATGTGTCAATTAATAATAGTTTTAATATTCTTAATCTAGAGGAGGATAAGGCAGATGGTGTGGTTGTTGCTGAGTTAAGCACTAAGGTTGATGATAAGTATGTAAAAATTTCGAGTGATATTATCCAAGTATCTGATGTTAATGTGTAGTGTGAAGAGTATTGCATGATTTGATGCAACTAGTTGTGCTAGCCCAAATCAGTTCAGATAAACACTTGAATTCTGATATAGGCAAAATCACTGATATTGTGCATGTGCATGCTCCCATGCATGAAAAAGTGAACTGCCCAACAAACAATGTAAATGCTTCTCAAGTCCAATGTTTTGATCCTATGCAACCAAAGCCTAATTCTTCCACTCCTCAATCAGATCCCAATCATTCCACCTCTTTTCCCGATCAGTCTTTGATCACCCAACCTTAGTCTCACCTTTATAAACCATCTGGTTGACCAATTCAATCTACCTTATCCCCATCTCCTAACCTTAACCAATCAGTCCCATGTCTTTCAATTAATTCTCTTCCGTAGAACAATCCAAATCTACCAAACACCATCAGGCATCATCCACACCTAGTAGGTTTACTAGAAGCTCATCTAACCAAAATTGTTTTTATGTTAGACAAAATAACTTCATGGAATATAAGAGGTGCACATCTTATGATCAAGAAATTTATTTCTTTGAATAATCCTAATATTATATCTATCATTGAAACCAAACTCAATTTGGAATTTTCCACTTCTTTGGCTTCTTTCATCAACCCTAATTGGGATTTCTACCATAACCTTGATGAGGCTCCTAATGGTAGGATCCTTGTTTTATCTAACCATGTTATCTTCTAATTGAATCCTATTTTGGTGCACATGCAGTTTATTCATTTCCACGCTATTCATGTACCTTCTTCTACTTCTTTCTATTTAACCTTTGTTAATGCTGATAACTTTTTTCATCCAAACAAGTTCTCCTTGATTACTTGCCATTTTTGTCAAGATACCCATCCTTGGATAGTTGAGGGTGATTTTAATTATATGATCAATGCTAATGATCGGGCTTGGGGCATCCCTCTCACTGTTAAGGATATTGCCCCTCTTAATTCAACTCTTTTCCACACTAACCTTCTTGTTATTCCTTCTACTGGTCCATTTTACTTTTGGAACAATAAGTGTAGATCGGGGATTAGAACCTTTGGCAAAATAGATCAAACTTTTGTTAATTCCACTGCTTTCTTCAAATGTCCAGCTTTGTCTAATCATTACCACCATCCTCTTCAACATGATCATTCCCCTATCACTATCTCTTGTGGTGATCTGCCTATTAAAAGAGCTCCTCCTTTTAAATTTTTTAACTCATGGATCAAGGAACCCGATTTTCTTAATATTGTTCAAAATGCTTAGGCTAATACTTTCTTTGGTTATGATATGTATATTTTGCAGCAAAAACTATAGGCAACTAAAAATTCTCTAAAGTTATGAATTAAGGATAAATTTGGCAATGGTGACAAGCTCTCTGATCAACTATCCAAGCAGTTGCAAGAAATCCAACCGGATATGCTTAAGGATGTTGGCAATATTTGCTTGTTAAATTCTAAACATGATCTCTTAACAAAGTTGGACACGGCTATCTCTAAGGAGCAGGAAATAAAGAGACAAAAACTAAGAAAAGAATGGGATCTTCATGGGAACATAAATACTAAATTGTTCCATAATACTTTGAAACTTAGGAGTGGATCCTCTAATATTTTTCAGATTTTTTATGATTCAGGTACTCTCCATTCTTCTCAGTAGGTAGCTGATAATGCTTTCTTAGATTATTACTCCAACCTTCTTGGTTCTCCCCAAACCACTGAACCTGACTATAATTACATTGATAATTTGGCTCTTTCTAAGTTTAGCCAAGTGGATGGGGATTTTTTATCTACCTCTGTTTATAATGTGGAATCAAAGAGGCTATTCACTTTATGAATCCTGATTCTAGTGGAGGTCCAGAAGGTTTTAATGTTGCTTGTTTCATTGCTTGTTGGAAAATAATCTTTGAGGATTTTACCAAAGCAGTTCATAACTTCTTCAACCATGCAAAAATGCTAAATTGTATCAATGCCACTAAGCTTGCTTTAATTCCTAAATATGTTGGAGTTTGATAAATTTAGACCAATAGCTTGTTGCAACTCCACTTATAAATGCAGATCTAAAATAATTGCAACAAGACTTAAACATGTTCTCCCAAACTTCATTTCTCACAATCAAGTTGGTTTCTTGCTTAATAGGAGCATCCTTGATAATGTGTTATTAGCTCATGAGCTGCATAATGGTTATAAGATCAAATATCTCTCCTAGGGCTCTTCTTAAACTAGACATTAAGAAGGCCTATGATTCTATGGACTGGGAAGCTTTAGTGAGAATTATGGCTAACATGAATTTTCCTTGTAATATAATTACATGGATATACTCATGTATCTAAACTACTTCCTATTTCTCAAGTATTAATTCTAATCTAGTATGTTATTTTTAGGGTAGTAAGGGCATAAGGTAAGGCGGCCCTATGTCTCCTTATTTATTTATCATGGTGATGGAAATCCTAACTCAAATGATTAATCAAGTAAGGAATTTGTACTCCAACCTAAATGCAGAAACCCTATCATAACTTCCTAATGTTTACCAATGACTTTTTTTTACAAAGCCTTCCTTTGAGTACCTGACTACTATTAACAAAATCTTGGATCAATTTCATTTGATTTTTGGTCTTCATGTAAATTATGACAAATCTAATATTCTCTTTGCTGGCGTTCTTATTGCTGAGCATGATTATATTTTGCAAATCTCTAAGCTTTGGCCCTTCAGTAATAACATGACATATCTAGAAATTCCTTTAACTACCACCAAGCCAAATTATTCCAACTACCTTCCTTTATTTGATAAAATAGCATCCTGAATGAATGGTTGGTCTAGTAGACATGTCAATGAAGTTAGTAGGCTAACCCTTGTTAAATCCATATGTGCTACTATGTCAGTATATTGGTGTAGAACCATCCTTCTTCCCATTAAGCTAATCAAGCAGATAAAAAGAGCAATGAATCATTATTTATGATATAGAGACATGGACTCTAAGAAATTGGTGCCCGTTGCTTTCAAAAAGTTAACTTGCAATTTGGGGGGTCATGGCAACAAAATTATTGCTCTTTGGAATAAAGCTACCATGTCTAAACATTTTGATAATTTGTTGAACTGCAAGGGCAACATTTAGGTTAAATCGACTAGAAAATACCATTTGGGCAATGCCAGTTTTTGGTTAATTCAACCTTCTCCTCTTTGTGGGTGGATCTAGAGAAGTACATTGAAGTTAAGGGATGTTTTTCTACCTCTTATAACTTGCCATGCTATAGAGAGAAGTGATATATCATTCTGGAATGAGCCTTGGGCTATCCAAGGCTTAATCCTATCTACTCACCTATCCTATAATGAGATGCAACAATCTAGCATTCCTGCCTAGGCTAAAGCTAATGATTATGTTCTTAATGGAGTTGTTACCCTCCCTTACTGTAGTAATCCCAGAGTTAAGGAGTTATGAGATGCTATCCTGAGTTCGAGTTTTTTTTTCTCTGCGACCAAATATGTCTAGTCCACTAAGTACTTACCTCAACTTCATTAACATGGTTTATATTAGAAAACAATATTGTATTGCAGAAAAATGAATGATTGTTTATTACAATAGAAATTACAAAGTATTTATAAACATAATTACAGCCCAAGACCCAATCTAGCAATCCTCACAAAATAATAAGTCTTGATCTCGGCCGTTGAATTTGATGGCTGTGATTGAGAGAGAATACAGTCTTGGATTGATAGAAAGCACACCAAAGTCATATTCACAATACCCGGCCTTAATTTGAGCTAGGGTTTTCATCTCTTTTTCTCTCGCCGCCATGAAATCAACTTCCATCAATAATTTTCATTTCCTCTCTTAATCTCGCAAAATTCTTGAAAGAGAGTGGCTTTGTGAAGATGTTAGCACGTTGGTAGAAAGAAGGAACATGCCTAATCTCTAGTTTTCCCGTTGCTGTTCTTTCACGAACAAAGAATAAGTCGATTTCTATGTGTTTAGTGCGAGAGTGCTGGATCGGATTCAGAGATAAGGAGATGGTGCTCATGTTATCGCACCAAATCAGTGGTTTCCCTTTTTGTTCGAGCCCTAATTCATGAATTAGGGCTTCTAACCATATTATCTCTGCTGCTGTGCTTGCCACTGATCTGTATTCGGCTTCAATGCTTGAACGAGATACGGTTGATTGCTTTTTGGTGCACTAGGAGACTGGGTTTCCACCTACGTAAACACAGTAGCCTGAAGTGGATCGTCTATCATCGGTGTCGCTGGCCCAATCAGCATCGCTGTAAGCTTGTATATTTACCTCTTTATTTTGAGTTAATAGTACGCCATAGTCTTGTGTCCCTTTTACATATCTTAAAATGCGCTTAACAGCCCTCCAGTGGCTGTCTAGGGGATTTTGCATAAATTGGCAAACCTTATTTACGCTGTAGCATAAATCTGGTCTGGTAATGGTTAAGTATTGTAGAGCTCCGACTATGCTTCGATACTGTTTAGCATTGTTGATGGGTTCCCCCTTGTTTTTGGATAATTGTAAGTTACTGACCATGGGTGTGGGTAAAGGCTTGGCCTGATCCATGTTAGCATGAACCAATATTTCTGAAGCATATTGTCTTTGAGATAAAAACATTTCTGTTTGTGATGGTCTACTAATTTTAATTCCAAGAAAATAATCAAGTGCCCCCAGGTCTTTGATTCTAAAGTTTTGGTCCAATAATTGTATGACCTCAATGATGTCATTCTCATTGCTCCCAGTGATGAGAATGTCATCAACATACACCAATATATATATGGCTTCATGATTGATGGTTTTGATGTATAATGAGTTGTCTGCCTTGGTTGGATTGAACCCCAATTTTCTTAATGTCGTTTTGAGCTTCTCGTACCAAGCTCTTGATGCTTGCTTGAGGCCATAAATAGCTTTATGTAATCTGCAGACTTTATCTTCATTTCCTTCTGTTATGAATCCTTTTGGTTGATGCATATATACTTCTTCTTGTAAGTCTCCATTAAGAAAATCATTGTGTACATCCAGCTATCTAATTTTCCATTGATTGTTTAATGCTATGATGAGTACAATTCTGATGGTAGTAGGTTTAACAACTGGAGAAAATACTTCATTAAAATCAAAACCAAATTGTTGGGAATAGCCTTTAGCAACCAACCTTGCCTTCAGCCTTGCTATTTTTCCACTAGCATCCTTTTTGATCCTATAGGTCCATTTGCATCCAACTATGTTTTTCTCCTTTGGAGTTGACACAAGATCCCATGTTTGATTTTTAATTAATGCTTCATATTCATCTTTCATGGCATTTCTCCAATCCTTGTTTTTAACTGCTTGCTCATATGTGACTAGTTCCATGATTTCAGCACTTGCATTGTATATTTTAGGCTTAAAAATCCCACTTTTCGACCTTGTCACCATATGATGCCCAGTTTCTTCCATATTTTATGTACCCATTGGTGTGTTATTACTGGATGTTGATATATCAGATGTTTGTGCTTCATCATTTTCTTCAAGTTGTTGTGTTGGCCATTCATGTGTATCATTTGCACTGTAGTCAGATTTTGTTTCTGCAATAGATTGTGACCTTTCAAGTTTTCCATTGCTTTTCTGCTCTTTCTGAATAGTCAATTCTGGTATAGTGGGCAAGCAGATTTTGGTATAATCAGTGCATTGATTTATTGTATCTTTGCCGTTTGCCAGTCTTTTATCTGCAAAAGGAAAATTATTTTCATTAAACATAACATGTCTTGATGTATAAATCCTACCACTTTTGTCAAGACATCTGTATCCCTTTTGATTTGTGGCATACCCTAAGAATGTACAAGGACTTGACCTTAAACTCAATTTATTTTTGTTGTAGGGCCTAAGACAGGGGAAGCATAAGCATCCAAATGTTTTTAATATATCACAATCAGGTTTAATACCAAATAATTTTTCATATGGACATTCATAGTTAACCACTTTACTTGGCATCCTGTTTATAAGATAAACAGCTGTGGTGAATGCATCTTGCCAATATTTTAGTGGTAAAGACCCTTGAGATAATAGTGTCAGGCCTGTGTCAACTATGTGCCTATGTTTCCTTTCAACAAGTCCATTTTGCTCAGATGTTTAAGGGCAAGTAATTCTATGTAATATACCCCTGTTTTGAAAATATTCTTTAAGTGGATAAAATTCAGCCCCTCCATCAGTTTGCATAATTTTCACCTTATAATTAAACTGTTTCTCAGCTAATGAAATGAATTGGATTAGAACATCATGAGTTTCAGATTTTGATTTTAGAAAGAATATCCATGTGTATCTACTATATGCATCAACAAAAGATAAGTAGTACCTGTATCCTTGTGTGGAATTCAATGGGGCTGGTCCCCATAGATCTGCAGCTATTAATTCAAGAGGATTTTTATATGTAGTTTCAGAATTGCCAAAAGGCAATTTGTGGCTTTTTCCTAATTGACAGTGTGTGCATATATCATAAGAGTTATTATTTTGAAAGGAAATTTTATTATACATCAGAAATCTTTTTACAATTTTCATACTGGGATTCCCTAGTTTACAATGCCAATGATCTAAAATATTTCTGTTATTTTGAATACTGGTGTGAACATTGTTGCACCAATATTTCTTCACTGAAGGTTCAGATTTCTTCATAGCACTAAATTTGTATAGTCCCTTACTCAAACTACCCTGCAACAATATATCTTTACTTAGTAAATCTCTAACTAGACAAAAGGTTGGGTGAAACTCAAAGTATACTTTATTGTCGTTAGCAAATTGAGATACACTAATTAGATTCTTCTTTATCTCAGGAACTCTCAGTAAATTGTTTAAGTATAATTCTCTTTTACCTTGAATGGTTCCTGTGCCAACATGAGATATACTTGTTGTTTCACCATTACCTAAATATATAGATTGCATACCTGTGTAGCGTTTGTTGCCTAAATTGAGGTTTTGAAGGTTACTTGTCACATGATTAGTTGCTCCTGAGTTCGGGTACCAGTCATCCAGGTTTGTGTTGTCTAGTCTGGTTTCATCTGAATTGATTGACTGAGTTCTTGAATCTTCACTCTTGTTTTTCTGCCGTTGTTCCAATTGAGTCACATTGATGTTGGGATTTCCTTGATTTTGTTGTGTAGCAGTGAAGTCTTTATTGAATCTGAAGTAGCACTTGCTAGCTATATGACCAAATCTTTCACATATTTGGCATTTTACTCTATTGTTGTTGTTCCATCTTCCTCTTCCCCTTCCTCTTTGTGTGTAATTATTTCTCTGACCATTTTGTTTGCTTTCTCGATTTGCTGTGTTGCCGTGTTGTGCTTTGTTTCTTGAACTGCTCGCATAGTTTATTGAGAATTCACTTTGTATAGCCTTTCTTTGTTCAATTCTACCTTCATGAGCAAGCAAAGCAGATTGAACAAACTGTAAATTTGGTAGAGTTTGTTGTGATGCTATGAAAGTAACCACTGATTCATATTCATCATCAAGTCCATTTGTTATGGTGAGAACTTGCTCGTCTTCAGAGACTTTGTGACCAATTGCATTAAGTCTGTCACATAAATTTTTGATCTTTGCAAGATATTCTCTCATAGGCATATCACCTTTTCTTGAATTTTGCAACTGTCTTTTAAAATGCATGATTCTTGCGGCTGACTGTGAACTGAATATCTGTTCTATTGATGACCAAATTTCATGTGAGGAGTTGCATCCAACGATTTGTGATAATAGACTTGAGCTGATGGATGATAGTAACCATAACGATAGTAAGTTGTCTTGCTTTAGATGTTTCAAGTATTCTGGGTTACTAATTGTTGTTCCATTATCTTCTTCTATGACTGCAGGTGGTACAGCTATTTTCCCTTTGACATAGTCTTGGAGGCCATATCCCTTCAAGGCTGTTTCAATCTGGTATTTCCAAAGTATGTAATTGTCTTCATCAAGTGAGGTGCTGATGATCTGACTTTTGGGTTTGATCAATCCAGTATCTGATACAACAGTTTGTCTTTTATCATTTCTTGAAGTGGTTGATGATCTTTCATCTCCTGTTTCTTTGTCTGACATCTTGGCAATTGACTAATCTGATTTCTTGAATGTGTGATGCAGCCAAATAATACTGGCGAGGCACTGTAGGTTCAAGAATGTGGGATAGGAAAGAACTCGATGATGATCCAAATCTAAGAGGAATCACCAAGAATTGTTGCAGCCGGTTAAGAATCTGAAGTTGTTCGGATTCTTGCTAGGCGTGGCACAATGAATTGGTTAAGATAATGATGATGCTGGAATCGGGAAGGATATAACTCTCCGATGATGAAAATTAACTGAGGAGAGAGTAAGAATCAAAAAAGAAATGCAAGAAATTGCCAATCTTACAGTTTTATGTCGTTTGTCTTTAAGATTGCTCTGATACCATATTAGAAAACAATATTGTATTGCAGAAAAATGAATGATTGTTTATTACAACAGAAATTACAAAGTATTTATAAACATAGTTACAGCCCAAGGCCCAATCTAGCAATCCTCACAAAATAATAAGTCTTGATCTCGGCCGTTAAATCTGATGGCTGTGATTGAGAGAGAATACAATCTTGGATTGATAGAAAGCACACCGAAGTCATATTCACAATAGTTTATAAGGCATTGGAGAATGCTTCAATTGGTAGAAAATTCAAGTGGTGCAGAAGAGTTTGGTGTCCTCTTTGTACTCATAAGCTCAACTTTATGTTATGGAAAACATTGAAAAATGGTTTACATACCCTGGACAATTTGTCTGTATTGGGAATGCAGGTGACCAAATGCTATTTCTTCCGCAAAAATGATGTGAAGGATACTCCTCATTTATTTTTCAGACGCCCTTTTGTCCATAATCTTTGGAACTGGGTGCTTATGATGGGTAATGCTCATACCCTTTTGACTGATAGCAAACAGGAATGGCACTATATTTATAAAGAAACCGGTTGGAAAAATGAGGAGGGCAGCTCCTTATTGATCTTGTTGAAGGTGTTTGTTTACAATATATGGAAGGAACGCAATTTGAGATGCTGTGAAAACAAGGAAAATTCTGTTGTTATATTGTTTGCGATTCTTAGGAAAGGAGTAAAGAGAGCTCTTTTCCTCTTTTACTTTTTGTAGAAGTACAATTGATAGGTGGGGATAGCTCTGTGGTTTTGTTGTTGTTGTGTGTGTGTGTGTGTCATTTTTCTAGTGTTTTCTTTTTTCTTTCCTTTGTAGTCATTTTTATTTGGGGTTATAAGCATGTTTATAACTAGTTTGTTGTAGTTTGTGTTAATAATACCGGAAGGGCCACTATAAACCCCTGCTAACTTTGCTAAAAGAAAATATTAACGTGTCTAGAATTTTAATACGAGTTTAATGACGTAAATTACACATATATTGGAGCTTATATGTA
This sequence comes from Allium fistulosum, assembly GCA_030737815.1. NCBI lineage: Eukaryota > Viridiplantae > Streptophyta > Magnoliopsida > Asparagales > Amaryllidaceae > Allium > Allium fistulosum. The sequence goes on along the minus strand of CM060906.1, from coordinate 1,037,717,089 downwards.
ATAATTATAAAGGTTTCAAATTTTAAGATTTAATATATAATTACTACAATATAAGAGGTCATATTGATACCTCTCCTGCATCATCTTCCTCAACAAACCCTTATGGCCATACCGATAACTTCCACCGCCTCTTGCTTACTGCTTGGACCACGATGGATCAAGCCACCAGTTTCGCTGGTTATGTCTCTTCGAGATATACCTCAAATGGCTTCTTTATCAATTCCAGTTGCATCCTTTGCTAGCCAGGGTTTTGGACGAAACCCTATTATTTAAATGCCATCGCCATGATTCGTTTTAGGAATTGGCACCATTGGTGAAGATGCACATGCGATGAATCTTTAATGATTGCGGTGGTTTCTTCTTCGATAAAACATGGGCGAGATGGCGACTTCGGTGATGATATCGACCACGGCAAGGTGTGTGCAAAGTTCACCATTAAGATGTAATTTAATTTATGAAGAGAGAATTAATTTCTATTTCTTTAGAATAAGGCATCTACGTATATTACAGCAGCACTAATGGGATATGTAAAATATCTTTTCCATATCTACTATTCGAGGAATGGTTCATTATAAGTGAGATCTTATCCCAATTAATTAAATCCATTTAATTAATTCATACGCAAATATATTTTGGCCCATCTTATTTTAAAAAAAAATTAAAACATTTAGCTATCAAAATAACGTGTTTGTGTATTATTTGATATATAAATTATTATATCGGCCCTAAAATTAATCAAATAAAGATATAACAAATATATATTTTATTAATTAATTTTACACCTTCCAATAATAATTAAACAATAAATTAATTAATATAATCATTATATTAATATCTCCATAATAATAATTTAAATTTTTTATAAATTAATTCAATAAATTATGTCAAAACCGATAGTCGCGGTTGTGTGATTCCCTGTTGTGAACTCAATCATCGGTAACATTAAACAATTTAAATATTAATTTATATAGACTTTGCTGAAGTACAACAACACGAGATCATTTTCTTATAGTTTATCTAGGTGAAATCTAGTTTCTTATCTTTTAAAGCAACACCCTTAAGAAATAATATATTCTGCACATTTTCTCTTCATCGTTACTATATCACTTAGATATCTAGAGTTCGGTCATTTATCTAAACTCTAATAATATCCGTAGTAAATTACGATGTCCAACATTAATGTCCATGGTTCAGCCTGATAAAAATCATTAGATTAACCGATTTTCTTTGTCCAAAGACTTTGACTTTAGGTTGACAACCGACTAGGGTAATACAAACCTTCTATTTAAGGAGAAAAATCCTCTCTTAAGTAGTATTTTACTTTAAGTGGTTCAACTTGTACTCAACTATGGCCTTAACATGACCATATTATCGTGTGATTAACCATAATAAAAGTATAGTTTAGACACTTAAGATTCACAATATTCACATGTCAAAAAACTATTGTACATCATCATGTGTATTCTTCTATTTGAATTTAACTTAAAGAAGACTCTCAGTGAGTCGTTTTGTAGTTGTTCCAAACAACTACACGTATGTAACCCCTTGGTGCCCAAAATTGTCATGAATAATTCACCCTCCATCTATGGAGAGCATTACGTACATTAGTCTATATCCCATTCTCAATACTTAACTAGGAACATTTCAAAACAAGTATTTATTTTATTTGATTCAATATTCATGATTACGAACACACTTGTAACTAAAGTCGATTAAATACTTTTCGTAAGGTTTCTCTACTTGTATATATTTAAGGTATTTAAAACATTATTTATATCCAAATATAACAATATATACAACATAAAATAATACTAAAAGCATATTTTATTTTAAATATGGTTCGTTATAAGTGTTAAATTATATAATCAAATTATCTAATCGTAGGCACTCTTAACTCTATTATTCACGACTCTAATCACTTATAGGGGCATCATCATATGTCCTAAAATTATTACTATGTAATTATTATATTCTTTTTCAAGCATTAGAATCGTTATGTTAAACTGAAAAATGTAACGAATGAGTGAAAATGTTTTATGGAAAACTTTGAATTCCTAGGCGCTTGATTCTAATGATACCATAGTGTATCCCATTTTATCACTTAAAAATAATAATAACAATGAATACAACATCATTAGTGTTCGTCGGCCTTATTTTTGGACTAATTCCCCCAACTGATTGAAAACATCAAAATAAAATGAAAATTTAAGAAAACAAAGAGAAAAGTAAGAAGTGACACAAGGATTTATAGTGGTTTAGTATATTGTTGGCCTACGTCCACTTATTTTTTTATTGATTACTTTATGCTAGAACAACCAATCTATAGAAGTAATTTGGATATTCAATATCTAGATTTGAAATTGATACCCTCTACCTTAGCAAAATTAGATAATAGGTCAAAAAATCCCTTCTTCGTTGAGATGGTTATTTATTGCTGAATTGGGTTGCTCCATGACTAGAAAACTTGTCAATTTAAAATATTCAATCAGTAAGATTTGTATTACCAGGAAAAAGATCAAGTCAAATCCATGTCCTTGGTCCAATTTTTTTTATTTTAATATGAAATTCCTTAGTCTTCAATGCTAGGTGCTTCAGGGGAAAAATGGTCTCTTTGATGGATCAGTAGCGATCTATGCCCCATGAATAAAACTTGTCTTTTTCTTGATCTTTTCGAAGACATTCATAGTACAAACGCTTAAAGACAAAATTATCTTTTTGATAGATCGGCATCGATCCACCATCCATACCCAAAACTTGTCTTTTTCTTCAACTTGGTTTAGAGATCCACTTTGCAAGCACTCAGGGGAAATTTTGTCTTTTTAGTGGATCAGTGGTGATCCAAAGCCATGGATCGGTGGTGATTCAGCCCGATGGATCCATGGCGTCCATCCTTATAGATCGTGGTGATCCTGCCCCATGGATCGTTGGTGATTCGACCTAATGGATCTATGGTGATCCTTTCTTATGGATCAATGGTGATCCAGCCCAATGGATCGGTGGTTATCTAGCCGATCGATCGGTGGGTGATTCAACCCTATGAAACCTGGGTGATCAATCAAAAAAGACGAGGGAGAAAAAGGATGATCGATCCATAACTCCTTCATTTTAAGTCGGATTCTCCCGAGATTTAAATCATTCATGTTATATCATCTTATGGAATAATCCTCACTATATGTTGCATTATCTTCTGAATATCTAAGGGGCTTCTTCCAGATAGGGCCAACTACGAAAAACATATGATCCACCATCAAATTGCAATATCTTGGTCACAGTATTTCGTATTTGGATACAGTTTCGATTGGCATTCATCATTTTTATCACAAAATTTTGCGACTGATTTGAATCACTTCCAAGATTACGTAAAATTTGTCTGTAACACTTCTCACCAGAGCATGCTTTTTTGCATACAAAACCTTCTTTGATCAAGAACATGCATGGATACTAGTAAATTATTAGCAATGTTCTCTGATCTTCTATCAAATCAACTATGGCTAATCATCTATTTCTTTCCAATTCACATGCAAATCAAAGGTCAATCGGACTCATTAATGTCAAGGATTCGTATCCTTGCATAAGTTTTAGTTATAAATTATTATCATCTCGCGTTCCCTCTAACATATATCATAATTATTCAAATAGCTTGCTATCTGTAGTATAAATCATGTGTCAGTGCGTTGGGTTATGGTTTTACCACTAGCTAGAGCATAACTCATAAATCTATTGGTATCTGCCAGCATCCCATTACAAGCATGCCTAATTAATTTAAAGCATCACCAGTATGTTATCATATATCATGTATCGATGTATCGTGTTAGCATATTGTCCCTAGTCAAAACATTACTTATAATTGTCTAGTATCTCTTAACATCCCCTTATAAGTAAGTCCAACCAGATCATGGAACCAATACTTATTACTCATTTAATAATCATAATCAAGTCATTCCTAATCAGAAAGTGTTCATACCTTCAAGTGAAGTTTTAATCTCTCTAGATAAGATGATCGTAAATCTGCATTAAGCCCATCAACTCTCTCTTCGGCAAGGAGACTATATGTTTAAGGTGAGTCCATCCACTTACTCTTCGGTGGGGGTCCATCCACTTACTCCCTAGCGAGGGGACTTATATTTCATGCTTCATCGCCCTACCTCTCCAATTGGAGGAACCATCAACTATTAGTCTACTTGCCAAACATAAGGGATGATATAATTCAATTAATACCTCATATCAATATTAGCAACAAATTCATATTAAATGTCGTATCTCATTGAGTACATTACCAATAAATCAAAAATAATGGCAGTCATCATATGTTTAAATGACCTTATTGCATCTAAATCAAATTGCATCAAATAAAAAGCAAGACTAATTGTCCAATCAATGGTGACCCTCGAGCTTAAACTCGGAGCATGCCTACGAGATCGATCGAGATCCCACACATGTTCAAGCGGTCCAAGAGCAAAACTTTATAGTTTATTTAAAGCAAAAACAAAGTAAATTGAAAAAATAAACCTAGTTTCAATTCATTTTGTTTATGGGATAAACATATGGAGTCATATCCTCTACTACGACCAAGGTCGTCTGTTGCAGCGGGTTGTTGTGGCTTTAGCACCATCGCAGTTTGTCCTCTGGTTATTGGATTCCTCACAAAATGTTGTAATCGGTTGCTCCGAACTATCTCCTCTATCAAATCTTGCAAGTGACTGCACTCATTTGTCTCATGTTCATCTAGGTCATGTAACAAATAGAATTTCCTAGTCCTCCTCTCCCTTTCTGTGCGCTCTCTTCCAGGAGATGTCCTACATTGGACTTGTCATATTGTTTTGAGTTAAATCCTCTCTGGGGTCTCGGTTAAGTCGGTGTAAGAAGAAACTTCAGCACCCTCCTCTAACGCTTTGGAGCTCGAAAACCATCACCATTTTTCTCTTTCCTTCATTCTTTCCAGAACCTACTGTTGATGGTCCTCCACCCTCAATAAGTTCGTCATTTTCAACTTCCACATCTTCCTAATGTAAATTTCTTTTGGTGTGATAATATAAATTTGCATCCACTAACGGACCCTATGAATGTCATTTTAAATCCGGTTTGATTATCAACTCCTAAAACAACCACCTCAAGAACTACTGATGTATCTTGTTTGTGAAATGCAGCAGCTGGTGCGTTACACCTAATTAAATAACTTTGAAATGATTCCTTCTCTCTCTAATTCACACTCAACAGTGACATCATGGTCCTTGTTTGAATAATATAAACCCTAAACTGGCTCATAAACTTCTCAACTTAATCAGATCATATGCGAATGGATCCATTTTCAAGTTAACCAAACTACATGGTAGCAAAATCAATTAAGTACAATGGAAAAAAAACTATCCATTACTTCCTCCATATCTCCTAATACATGTGTTAGATGTATCTAATCGGATGTACTATAGGATCGGTTCTCCCATATATGGCTCCAACGTAGGTAGTTTGAAATTAGGTGTGTTCCCTGCATATCAGATGTTTAGGGCAAATGGATTTTGATTCTCATCCTCCAAACTTTGATCTAGGCCTCCTCCTCATAGAGTGTGTCATATCATCTTAGTTATGCAATCTTCCCGGTTCATTTTAAATCCTTAAGGTTCAACATGTCTTTGGTCATAGGCTTCCTCGTGCCCCTCATTTATTGGATCGACTATGTAGGGACCTCCAGGTTCATATTCATGTGGCTATAAGTTTGCGTCCATGTCTTGATACCTAGCTCTCAAGTTGTTCCTCTGATGTGTCGTTCCTTGGTCGATCTAGATTAATCCCGCATGGTTTTCTGGACGGAATGGTACTGATCCCCATGGATCGATCTATATTAATCGATAGAGTTGGCTAGGGGCCATGCTATGTTGTAGGCCCCATCTTAGCACTCGGGCCTCTTATTTGCCATTTCTAATTTATACCATCCTTTGGTCTTGTTCTCCACCAACTCTAGTTTTCCTTTGTTGTTGCATTCATCGGAAAAGGTTGTTCAACACCTCTTATTGGGCTAACGACATCGTCTGCATATTTGTAATCATTCCTTTAATCCTATTATTGGTCAAAAAGTTTAAAGGTGGGCTCAAACTAGAGGACACTTTCTCGCTACCCTCATTTTTTGATTAGTTTGTTTCAGCCATAGTTTTCCTAGTATTTTGCTTCTTCATCTTTAACAGATTAGATCTGAGTTTTTTCAACGAAAGCACCAAAAAATATAGGCCTTATTTTTGGAGCGATAAATCTAATTGGTAGAAAACGTTGAAATAAAATGAAAATTTTAGAAAATAAAGATAGAAGTAAGAGAGAGATAAGGATTTTATAGTGATTTGGAAAATTGCTGGCCTACATCTACCTAGCTATTTTCATTGATTACTTTATGCTAAAACAACCAATTTGTATAAGTAATTTTGAGATATAATCTCTAGATTCGAAATTGGCAGCCTCTCCCTTAGCAAAATTAGATAACATATCCAAAAATCTCTTAGTTGAATTAGGCTACTCTAAGCCTAGAGGCTTGTTAGATCTGGTTTGACATTGTCAATCAGTAAGACCTATAATACTAGAAGAGGGATCACGTAAAATCTAGACCAATTATTTGAGGCTCGTTGGATCGGTACCGATTCAACCATGGATCAGTATCGATCCATGGCAGTTGTCCAAAACTTTGAATTTTCTCCAAAATGCCTTACTCTTCAATGTTATGGAGTTTTAGTGGAAAAATGGTCTTTTTGATGGATCAGTATCGATCCATCTCCCATGACTAAAACTTTTTAATGGATCGGATTAACCAATCCTACATCCAGTCTAATACAGTATCTATATAGATGTTATCCCGCATTTTGGCAAGGCCGTGATACCAAGAACTTAACTGGAAACCGAGGACAGCCCGTCCCGAAGATCGGTTGTACGCAGGCTCACTATGGATATCAACGAATTTTGTCTGAGTCCGGATCGAGCTACAATTGACATGACACGACAAGCAAAGCTATGAAAGCCAACGTTTTACGAGTCAAACAGAGTTCGTATGCTCAAGATATGATCGATACAAGTCAAGGAAACCAACTCATTCGTACCCATCATTTCGTATCGATCAGGCCACATCGCATACATCGCATCGGTCGATTCCGTATCCATCACATATATATCTATTCGTGTCCATCACCATGCAACCGTCTTGTTCGTATCCATCGAAGACAGTCTTCTTCGTATCCATCAGCAGACAGGCTCGCTTCGAATCGGTCGGCTATTGTCTACTTCGTATCCATCAACTACAACGCGAGTGTCTAGTTCGTATCGATTAAGTTTCAACATGCTTCGTATCGATCAACCACAAATCGATATGAAATCAACACTTCCCATTGATACAAAGTACAATGCAATCGATCGATACGAACAGAACAACGCAATCGATCAATACGAACAAGGCAACGCAACCGATCGATACGAACAGAGCAATGCGACCGATCGATATGAATAGAACAGTTAAGATCGATACGAACGAGGAAAAAACCTTGGAAATACTCGATCGATTCGGCATGAAATGTGGATCGATCCTAGAAACTAGCGCCACGTCAACTCGAAGGCACATGCTCAGACCGATACGAAGGGTATCGATACGAACTAAACAGCCTACCAAAAACTCGAATTTGCATCGATCATAATTCACAACGTACAAGTCCAAATGCCACCAAATTTTCACAGGAGCTTACGTACAACCTACAGAATGTTCATGCCCAATTTTGACTCGATTGGACCAAATCTTGATCGATACGAAATTCGTTCGTATCGATCACGGACCGAGTGCAAATCACGTGGGATCGATCGCGTGGGCCCACCCACATGCCAGAAGAGGTCTACCGAGATCTGAGCGATATATTTGCAGCCTACGCCTATAAATAGCATCCCAGAGCCTACAGAAAAGGGATCTTTGGCTCTTTGACGTCCAGACTCTGCCGAATTCACCGTTGTACTCGAATTTCACTATTGTACTCGAGATTTACTATTGTAATCCGCTGTAACCAGCAAGCAAAAGTTAATAAAAGTCAGTGATTTCATAGTGGACGTAGGCAATACACCGAACCACTCTAAATCTCTGCGTTCTTTTGCTGTTTTTCTAATTATTGTTTGAAGTGTTTGTTAGATAATCCTCTTTTTACATTTACTTATTCATTTTATCTCTTCAAACCCTTCCAAAGAGTGTTGTGCCCAATTTTGGTACAAACACTTTGGTGCTTTCACTGAGAGAACACAGTTTTTCTCCTGCTCGTTGGATCTACTATCGATATCGGATTGCACAAATCTAAGAAGAAGATCCAGATTCCAAGTTTAAAGTTCCTCCATCCTATTCAGATTTGCATCAAATCTAGGAAAGAGCTTCACTATTCATCATGGTTAGCATAAGGACTACCTTAACTGCCGTAGAACCAGAAGGACGGGACAGATAGAATCCCGTACAACTGCCTCCAACTGATCAGATTGCTGCCGGACCATCAAATCTGCAAGGCCCCGTTACCAGGGAAGAATTCCAGATGCTAATGCAAGAACTGACTCAGAGCCACCAACAGCTCACTCAACAGCTCCGGCTAATGCGAAACTGACGAACCAATTGAACCGTCAACGACGAAGGAGATCCAAGAGGGATCAGGCTTCCTATTCGTTCACCGAAAGTTCAGCCTCTTCCGATTACCATCATAGATCCACACGCCCACGACTGGACGGAAGTTACACACAGGCCACTGGGCATCAGCATACATTGAGTCTTAGGCAACCGAGAGTTGGCCCGTCAACCAGCCATCAGACTGGACCCTCCTCCAGAGGAGGCGCTACCCCATACCATATTACTGATAACCGCACTACCACTACTGCTTATTTGGGAGTTGACGCTCGAAACCGAACGGATCCGACCTGCCATCAATGCAACCATACTCCCGAGCCTTATGTCCCCGAAGACATATAACCAAGGAGGCGAGACATGGACCGTCGACAGCGACCGGCCCCTCCTCGCATTGTGGAACCCGACCACACCCTGGCCCAACCTGCTTAAAATGTCCAGATGCTCGACATTCCGATGATGATCCGTCAAATGATCCGTGAAAGTCAGGGTCTTAGCAATGACGACTGGGGAATCTCCCGAAGTCATACTCTTTTTACCGACGAGATACATTATGCTGAACCACCTCGGCGATTCAGGATGCCGACTTTACCCATTTATGAAGGGAGCTCTTATCCTAATCAACATATCCTGAAGTATGAATGGTTGATGAATGTTGCACGAGCTGATGATGCAGTCAAGTGCCGAAGCTTCCCGATCTCTCTGGGGGGCATAGCGACTATGTGGTTGGTTTACCCGACTGCCACCTCAATCTATCTCATGTTTTGATCAGTTGGCAACAAAGTTTATTGAGCAATTTCATATGCATGTCGCAAGACCGAAGGATGTTAATACTTTATCTAGTGTCACTCAAGCTCCTGGAGAGACACTCGGCGTTATTTAGAGAGATTTCATGCTGCATGCGCTGAGATCAGCAACCCTAATGATAACTCCATTCTAATGGCATTGACTAAAGGGATTGATCCCGATTCTGAGTTCGACAACTGGTTGGCCGGAAAACCTCCTGCGTCATTGGGCCGTTTCTATTCCAAGGCAGCCTAGTTCTTGAGAAGGAAGGATGCGAAACAGTCTAGGAAAAAGGATGACGCAGGGCCTAGTATGGAAGGAATTCAAAGTAATGTTGCTGTTAAACAATCCGGGGAGAGCTCCGAAAAGGTTCAATTGAACATTTAGAATAAACAAACTCAGCAAAAAGGCAATGGGAATCAGAACAGAAAATGGGATCAGAACCGTGGTCCGCGACGTAGGGCTCCTATGTTTGATAACTACACTCCTTTGAATACGTCGCTGGAGAATGTGTATTTACAGACCTGCAACACTATTCAGTACAAGAAACCTGCTCTGAAACAGTCATCGGAGAAACAGATTCAAACAGGGAAGTTTTGTAGATTCCATGAAAGCTACGGCCATAACACAAATGAGTGCCGTTATTTGCAGGATCTCATTGAAAAGTTGATACGTGAAAGGAAGTTGGAACAGTTTCTACGGGCGCCGCAGTCTGGAGGTGCGGGCCTATCGAATCAGAACCATACACCGAATCAGGAAAGACAGGAGGAACCTGCTCGTACTGGCGGGAGGTTGGTGATAAGTACCATTAGTGGTGGTCCTCATCCAGCAGAACGAAGCTGAAAGGAAATGGAGTCGTATGCCAGTTCTATTAGGCATGCGAGCTTCGAATGTTGTAGTAGTTTGGAAGATGGGGCTCTGGCCAAGCAACAAAAGATGATGACCGACGACATCGTCTTCCAAGAGAGATGCCGATAGGATTGAAGCCCCAACCATCGATCCACTTGTCATATCAGCTCAAGTAGGTCCTGCTTGGATGAAGAGGATCTTGGTAGACAGTGGAAGTTCTGTGAATATATTGTTCAAGCGAGCCAATGATCAGATGAAAATGGAGACTAAAGATTTGAAACCTTGTCAGTACCGTATCCATGGTTTCAATGGGAGTGCAACTATACCCACTGGAGTGGTGGAATTGCCAGTGGAGTTAGGTATTGGAGAACGCCGGAGAGTCCGGATACTGCAGTTTGTTGTTTTGGATATAGACTCGCCATATAATGCTTTCTTGGGCCGACCGGCCCTAGCTGAGTTCAAGGCTGCTATTGACCCATGGTGTTTGACTCTAAATTTCCCCACCGATCATGGAGTTAGAGTCATTCAAGGAGATCAGGCTGTTGGACGAGCCTGTTATGTTGCTGAGCTGCGCGAGGCGCAGCAGAAAGAGAAAGGAAAGGGCGTAGAGGAATCTCTCTGCGTTCGTTTTGTTGATAATTGACAATTGATGCTTGGGCCTAGGCATGGGCACCCCAACCAATTCCAAAGAGATCTTGACTCGAGAGACACCGAAAGTGAAGACGAAAGTAAAGACAGTCAAGCTTCTCCGGCCGAACTGACGATCGATGTTTCGATCGATGATAGCGATGATTCTAGAATGATAAAGATTGGATCTCAGTTAAGCCAACAAATGCTAGAGGAATTGGTTGAATTTCTCCGGACAAACCTTGACGTATTTGCCTAGACGCATTCTGACATGTGTGGGATATCGCCGGACATCGCGAGCCACGCATTGAACATTGACTCGCGGCACGTCCCGGTAAAACAAAAAAGGCGTGGTATGGATCCAGAGAGATCTATCGCCCTTAAGGAAGAAGTAGACAATCTTAAATCGAATGGATTTATTCGAGATGCATTATATTCGGAATGGGTGTCAAATCCTGTACTTGTCCGAAAGCCAAATGGGAAATGGAGAACGTGCATCGATTACTCTGATCTGAATAAAGCCTGCCCTAAAGACAGTTTTCAACTTCCTCGAATTGATCAACTCGTTGATTCAACGGCCGGACATGAACACTTATCCTTCATGGATGCATATTCCGGCTACAATCAAATACCAATGCACTTACCCGACCAGGAGCATACCAGCTTCGTAACCAATATGGGACTTTATTGCTAGAAGGTTATGCCTTTGGACTCAAGAATGCTGGCACAACTTATCAATGATTAGTTAATCGAATGTTCGCCAATCAGATTGGGAAAACCATGGAGGTGTACGTGGACGACATGCTAGTCAAGTCACGATTCTCCACTGACCACGTCAAAGACCTGGAGTCAATGTTTAATATTATCTGAGAATATAGAATGAAGCTTAATCCGTTGAAATGTCACTTTGGGGTCGCATTCAGGAAAATTCCTTAGGTTTATCGTCAATGCTCGAGGAATCGAAGCCAATCCCGAAAAGATCTGGGCGATTAGAAACCTTGAAACTCTGAGAACTATAAAGCAAGTCCAGAGTCTTAATGGAAAAGTAGCAGCATTGAGCAGGTTCATTTCAAAATCTACTGACAAATGCATTCCCTTCTTCGATCTGATCTGAAAAGGGAAACGAAACTTTGAATGGACTACAGAATGTGAGGGCACATTCCAAGCATTAATTCAACATCTCTCCACACCGCCAATTTTGTCGAAGCCTATCGATCATGAGAAATTGTACATTTATTTGGTGGTATCAGAAAACGCAACCAGTACTGCCCTAATTTGGGAGGAAGACCGAATACAAAAGCCGGTCTATTATATTAGCAAACGACTAACAGGGGCTAAGAGAAATTATCTGAAGCTAGAGAAGTTGGCTTATTGTCTTGTTATTGCCTCGAGGAAGCTCTGTCCGTATTTCCAGGCTCATCCTATCACCGTTTACACCGACCAGCCGTTACGACAGGTCGTTACGTGGCCTGAGACGTCTGGTAGGTTACTCAAATGGAATATCAAGTTAAGTCAGTTTGACATTACTTACACTCCAAGGCAAGCCATCCAGGGACAACTCCTAGCAGATTTCATAGCTGAATTTACCATCCCAGAGGATTGCCCGAAACGAGTGAATCTCCCAAGTATATATGGAAGCTGCATACAGATGGTGCGTCAAATGACCATTGCTCAGGTGCAGGGGTTGTACTTGAAACTCCTGAAGGTCGATCTATATCCTATGCTTTAAAGTTTGATTTTCGCGCGACCAACAATGAAGCTGAGTATGAAGCCCTACTTGCCGGATTGAGACATGCCAGAGATTTGAAAATCATTGTTGTGGAGATTTATTGCGATTCGCAATTGGTTGTATGTCAAGTTCGGGGGGATACCAGGCCAAGGATCGTAGACTGGCTGCTTACCTTGCTCGGGTTCAGGAAATATTAAAATAGTTCGATTATTATGCCATCTACTGCATACCCCGAGAGCACAATCAAAAGGCAGACTCATTAGCAAAGTTAGCCAGTACAGGCGAGGCACAACAAATGAGACTCGTTCCCATGGAGACATTAGCTTCCCCGAGCATCGACTGAATGGAGACAGATTGGATATTTGAGGTTGTTCGCAATAAGGAGTCATGGATGACTCCGTTTAAAATTATCTCGAGCATGGAACCCTGCCAGAGCGAAGGAGTGAAAAGAGACAAATTAGTCGAAAAGCTTCGCGGTTCACTATTCAGAACGGAGTCATGTATAGAAGAGGGTATTCTTTTTCTTTACTCCGGTGTATCGCTCACGATGAAATCAAATGAGTGTTGCATGATGTGCACGAAGGAGAATGTGGCGATCACACCGGGGGGCAAGCCCTTGCCAAGAAAGTGCTCAGATATGGATACTATTGGCCAACCGTAAATCGCGATGCATCAGATTACGCCAGAAAGTGTGACAAATGCCAGAAGCTCGCTCGGATTCCAAGGGCCCCACCTACTGAAATAACTCAAATGGTCAGTCCATGGCCGTTTGCAGTATGGGGCATTAACATTATTGGCTCTCTACCTCTAGCCAAAGGTGGTGCGAATACGCCATCGTAGCAGTTGATTACTTTACCAAGTGGGCGGAAGGTGAACCCCTTGCTACAATTACAACAAAGAAGGTGATCAACTTTGTAGTGCGCAACATCATCTGCTGATTTGGTCTCCCACATACTATCATCACTGATAACGGGACCCAATTCGACAGTGTTGAATTTAAAGACTTCTGTCAATGATTCCACATTCAGAAGAAATTCTCCGCAATCGCACACCCTCAAGCGAATGGACAAGTCGAAGCCGTTAATAAAGTTATAAAGTCTATTCTGAAGAAACGACTGGAAAAAGCCAGAGGCAAGTGGGTCGATGAACTTCCTATGGTTTTATGGGCTTACCGAACAACCCACAAATCCGCGACCGGCCACACTCCATTTTCTGTTTCTTATGGTTCAGAAGCTATTATTCCAGTCGAGTTAGAAGTGCCTTCTCATCGTGTGACATACTATGACCCGAAGATGAATGCTATATTACTTGCCGAATCTATGGATTTATTGGATGAGAAGCGTGAAGAGGCTGATTTGAGGGCAGCCGCATACCGAACTCGAGTCGCCCGATTATACAATGCCAAGGTCTGACCCTGAACCTTCAAACTCGGCGATCTCGTCCTTAAGAGAATTTACCCGGTCCCTTCACATATGAAGCCAACTTGGGAAGTGTCGTATGTTATTGAACGAAAGCTCGGAGATGGTACATTCAAATTATCGACCGTTGACGGTCTCACCCTTCTGAGAGCCTGGAACAGCGAAAGTCTTCGTCGCTACTACACATGACAGGCTTTGTTTATTTATTCAGTCTATTTTTCATTTGCAATTTGTTTCTGCATTTCGAAATTTGAATTTGTAATAAGGCAACTGATTTTGCCGTATTTTCTTATTTCAGCAATAAAATGCAATCTCTTCGAGCCAGAGATGTGATTTATTGAATGCATCATACAACTATCACTATGCACGGAGAGCTAAATCCCACCCCACGGTGGAATTTATTCAAATAGGGAGTGACTGTGATATGACCGGTTACTCACTAAATGATACCCAAGCTCGGGGGCAAGTCATCACACTGAAGTCCAAAAAAGGATTGATACACGACAATCCTTTAACCAACTCCAGATTCCCAGAGTCTGAACTGGAGTAAAAACTTACAAATCCGATCTCGAAGAGGGTGGATCCGTCCACCTAACGACTTCGCTCGTATCTTGACCAAGTTTGAGGAGGATGGATCCGTCCATCTAACGACCTCGCTTGTTAACTCGGGGTGGATGTGAACCGACCATCCACGATCCTGATAGATTCGTCGTTCCCGGAGTGCGAACGAAATCCTAAAACCTGAACTGATGTGACTGACCATCTGTCGACCAACTCCAAATTCCCAGGGCGCGAACTGGAGTATAAACATTAACCAACTCCGGATTCCCAGAGTGTGAACCAAAGTGTCAACATAAAGACCAACTCCAAATTCCCAGAGCGCTAACTGGAGTATAAACATTAAGCAACTCCGGATTCCCAGAGTGTGAACCAGAGTGTTAACATAAACACCAACTCCAAATTCCCAAAGTACGAGTTGGAGTATAAACATTGACTCAAAATCCACGGAGAGTGGATTGGAGTTTGAAAACAAACTAGATTGGGATTGACCGTCCGTAAAACAACTCTAAGTCCCCGAAGCGTGGTTAGAGTGTAAATGCAAATCGAGTGTGACTGACCACCCACAAATCCATCTAAAGTGCCCAGAGTGTGGAAATCGTTACAAACGTTAAGCGGGTGTGACTGACCACCCGTGAAAATGACTTAAGTCCCCAGAGCATGGACGTATCCTTGAAACTCAAGCAGGCGAGCCCGACCGCCGACGTACGAATGCAAATCCCCGGAGTGTGGATGCAATCGTCAATGGATGAGTGAGTGCAATTCGACCACTCGAATTTCTTTATTTCAGCATCAATTCGACGACGTTAAGCTCGATGTGTTGAAAGCGAAGAACAATTGCCACTTGATCTTTACAATTCGTCCCTGAAACTGGAGGCAGAACTTAAGTGCCAATCACTAACTGAGACAGTGCAGCATCAGAGTCCGGCTTAACGTTCGGTCATAACTCATAGTCGTGATTTCGGGACTTAACGACTAAACTTGGGTCCAATCCAAAGATCGAAACCCAACAAGTGCACTGGACTAAAGTTCAAATGCTGAAAAACTTAAGCAAATAAACGAAAATTGAGTTAAAGACAAAATGGAATTTCATTTCGACTATTTGTGGAAGAAAACTATGTACAGTTTATCACAAAAATCCTACTAGCAGGGGTCGAACCCGCATCTATACACGGCCAACAAAAACTAAAGAAATTCCTATCTACTCAACAAACGAGCCGAAGAGACGTATCTATTCTTTTTTCTTCTTCGGTTTCCTCTCCGGTGTGGACCCGCTGGAGCTGTCGCTTGGTTTTCTCTTTGAGCCTTTTCCTTTCGGCGGCCGATCTCCAGTCGGGGGCATTATATCAACATCCTCCTCCGAACTCAAATGTATTGGAACTCTTCCTGCAAGTGGAGTCGGAGGGACAGGATCAAAAGAAGGAGGTGGGGCAGGCGCACTCGTCTCAATCACCGTTCCTCCCGGAGATATCATCCGCAAAGGGGCTGAGCCAGGTCCAGCCATTCCACCGCCCAAACCACTGCCCCGCTCGGCTGCCTCCATTTCAGCATTGATTTCAGCTATAACTTCCTCCTCATGAAGCGTTTGTGCATCGTCAGGAACTCCCATAGTTGGAGCCGAAGAACTTGTCACTAGTGCACTTCCATCCATAACGAACGGCAAGTCTGCAAAAGGATCACTGTGATGACCGAGGAGTTCCTCCATCATCTTCTCATCAAAAATAAGTGTGCTCCCTTGCGCTCCATTAATCGGTGTCGTGGTTGTTGTAGTGGTCGCTTCGGTTATGATGGCCTTCTGCGCTTGGTGTTGTTCTTAAGTTGCAGGAGGCACAACTGGTGTAGCTTCGATCACTGAATAGAAACAAAAGAAGAACTGTTAATAATTACTTCAAGTGACGCTTCCGATTTCGGATAAGCATAGAGAATTTTTAGAGTACCTTCTTTAGTTTGGCTCGTGGATGGCGGAACTGCCTCAGAGACTTGCTCGCGAGCTGGAGATATCTGCGGTTGATCTGGATTATGAGCAGGAACGGGCTGAGTATCAACTGCAGGTGTGGATTCGGGCTGAGTCGGCACGGGAGTTTCAAAACTTGTATCATGATGCTCGACGCCAGAGCCTTCTCCAACTTCCAAATGCTGAGCACCAAGCTTCTCCTTCTCATATGAAATCATGGCATCGTGGAGAACTTTCCGCTCGTCTTCGCTCAATACTCGGTTTTCGAGCTCGAACTCATCAATCGATTCAGCTTGGTGGGCAGCCTTTTATCTCCCACTAATCGGCCCCAAGCGTTGTATAGACGTGTCGAATAATTATCGAGCCAGGCTAGATTTCTATGCTTCAAGACGTTAGCATTATAAACAATGAGGAGATCTTCAATATCAGCTTCTAGCCTAAACTCCGCCCTTTGGACTTCCTCCTCGACCTTAGTCTCCACCTCCCGAACCTTATCCGTTGCCGCATCCCGTTCTCCCTGAAGCACTACGGCATGTTCACATGCCTTCTGGGCTACTTTGTTTGCATCGTCCTTTTCTTTGATGATTTCTGAAAATTTGGCTTTTAGATCGTTGAGTTCTTTCAGAGCAGCATCCCTTTCAGCGGTAACTGTGGTGTTTCGATGGCCCATCTGCTCCACCAAAGCGAAGTGTGTCTGCCTCATCCTCTCCATAGCCAAGTTTGCCTCATCGGCCTTTTTGGTTGCCTCTATTTCTGATTTCCGAGAGGACTCGGCTTAATCGTTAAGCACTTGGACGATGCGGTTTTTCTGGGCAAGATCAGATTCTAACTTTTCAATTATTTTAGCCCGCTTGAAAGCCACCACTAATGCCTTATCTGTAGCTTTCATCCACTCCTTATACTGTGTATAAATGTCATGGATATAGTCACGCATCGTGGTTTCATCTTCTAATGGAATTTTCTTTAAGTGATGGGGGAAGATGAAGCCTTCAAAACATATGTTCGGCAAATCTTTTCTTAGCTGAGCAATTCTGATAGCCCCTTCCCCAGTGGGCTCAGTGATGGCTTGTTCAGCAATGATGGGAGGTTCGGCCTTAGTCCTACGACGTTGAGGCTCAGACTTTAGAGCATGGGAAGATGGCTTTTGATGTGGAGGCTTCGGAGGATGTGAGCTGTGAATAGGTGGTTGAGTAGGGAGTCGAGGGGGTGGAGAACGCGATCGGGATCGATATCTCTGTTCTCTGTAATCTCTATCTCTATCCCTCTCGTAGCATTCCTGACTAGAATAACCGCAATCACGGTTTCTATCATCCTCCCTCCGACGAGACTCATAATACGAGCTCGATGATTGGCGTACTGAACGGAGACTGCCGATAATAGACTCTCGCCTATTCATCGTATCTGTAAAGTAAAAGAAGAACAGAGTTAGTGAATTCTCGAAGCAGGCAACTTAAGGCTGGAAACCGTGTAGTGCCGTGAAGTGTATATGTGTGTGCAACCCCCTGACCTGCCGTGAAGTGTATATGTGTGTGCAACCCCCTGACCAACCGGTAATATCGGCCGCACTGATGGGTAGAGACTCGCTTAAATCTAAAGCACTTTGAAGCCCCTCTAATCCGGTGTCGTGTTGAAGTGACACATAGTCCGAAATCGGAATATCAGCAAGTCCTTCAAAAGGATTCTCTACTGGCGAGGGAGGAGCCTCCAAAATTCTAACGCCTGAGGCTGGCAGGGATACAATAACAGACTTCCATCTCGAAGATTTATGACGTTTGTGTGCAACTTCCTTACCTTTTCTCTTTCCCTTTGAACCCTGAAGACTGTCAGAAGGCCCGGCCACGGGTTCGTCGTTTGTAGGCGTGTGTTCTTCATCACCTTCCTCAGCAATTATGACTCCTGGCGCTGTGCACTTTACCCGCTTTATCGGGGCCGCCCTAAGCACTCCTTCAAGCCTTATACTTTGTTTTCACTCGATTAATCCAAGAATTCTTAAGTTCCTGTCGGTGAGCACCGACTCGATTTCTCTCATCTCGCCTGGAACTTCTTGGAGAATCTGTACTATTTCTTTAAAATGTGCACCATCAGGTCGAGGAATTACGGCTGTAATGGAAAGAGAGTATTAGTCCCAATACCAGTTGCAACTATATTGTTAACTACCAGAAAAGTCGAAGCACTTACGTCTAGCCAACAATCGACTAGCAAATCCTGGTAGGCATCGAACGTAGAACCACTCAGTTTTGAAGTAGCTCAATCTGGTCAAAGCACCAGTCACAGCTTGACAGTTCCTGACCGCCTTTAGAAATGAGAAAGAAGGGCTATCTCCTTGACTCTTGACATTATAGAGATATCTGATTTTGATCGGAGTCGGGGGTCGGAAAAGATGCTCCATGAATACAATGAATAGACTGTTCAACAACGCGTATCCATTGGGATGTAACCGTGAGGGGGCAATTCCAAAGAAAGAGAACACTTCCCGAATATATTGATTGAATGGAGGAAGCACCTCGGTTGTACATGAGTGCCTGTTGAAGGCAGTAAACCCTTCCGGTGGAGCATGCGGTCTATCATTCAGCCCCGGTAGTAAAACGTCGTCCAAGGGTAGACCATGCCTTAGACATATTCATCCCAGTATATCTTTTGAGATGTTGGACGGCATAGAATCTTGCGGGTTCATGATAAACCTAGCACCAGGCAGCTCGTCCGCAGCTGGATCTATAACTTCGGTAGTGATGACCAGTATCTCTATGACTAAAGGAGGTGAACTCTGAAGCTCCTACTATTGTGAACTTGTGGATTCCATAGCTAATCAACTTATTAAAAACCATCATTAGATGATAATAAGCCTGTGTGTTCCCCAATGTGAAGTGCGTGGATGTGTTGTGTAGTGCAGTGCTACATAATACTTAAGAAATTCTACAGAATTTGAGAAAGTTTTCAAACAACAAGACTTCGAAATTCAATTGGAAGTGGCCATCATCGCTGACCGTCACGACCGTGCCATCCAGACTTTGAAGACCGGTCTGAATTAAAGTTCGTTAATTTTTTTTTTAAGTTACAGTTCCATTGACGAGCTTCAAAAGGTAGTCAAATATGCAGTTTTACAGTTAAGTCCAATTGTGCAAGGCCGAAGCTCGACGGAATCAAATGTTTGAATCTTCATGAAGTTCGTATCCATCGAAGTCAAAGTTTGGATCGTTCGTTTCAAAGGCCTTATTTTCAAGTCAGTCAAAGACCAATTTCGTATCGATCAGTAGCTTATTTACTTCATATCGACCCGAAGCTCTCATTTCGATCGATCGGTACACTTTTGATTTCGTATCGATCAAGTCACACTGGTATTACATCGACCGAGTTACATCAACTTTGCATCGATCAGGTTACAATGGAGTTCGTACCGGTCAGAAGCTACCAACTTCGTATCGGTCCTCGAATCGCGAAATTCGTATCGATCACTTATAACGAGTTTCGTATCTGTAGTTGGCTATTTGATTGCGTATTGCTCGTCCCTGATCGATACGAATTATTATTACCCAGGATCGATACGAAGTCCATTGTTTCGTTAATCGATTACTCACCGGCACAAATTTCATTCCCCGAATCGATACGAAGTAGAGCCCCCTCTTTCCATTCGTCGATACGAAGTGGAAGCTGTTCATCCCTTCTCACTCCTTCCCTAAGCGGCCTTAAACCTTGTCTCCTCCTCCTACAGTCAGGCTCCAATCCTATTCCTACATCGACGACGTCGGAATCGACCACGGCCTTGGATGGGTTGGAGTCAAGTTCCGAGTCTCGTCATTCTTAGAGGAGTTTAATTATTTAATTACCTAGTTTGAATGGATTGAATTAAGGATAAAACACTAAATGGTTTGGAGGCGGAAAACTTCTACAGTTCATTCTTTTTTCTCAAAGTTTTCTATCGATATGAAGGGCTAAAGACAAATGAGCAAGTAAATTCTTTTAAGTACAAAGTCACATGTATATATATGGAAGGTGGGTGACAGTTCGTATCCTAGTGATAAGCGATCGATAAAAATAGTTTCTAGTGTCACCGGTATGAAGGCCCTATTCGTATCCATCCGCACTCACCGATCCCAGGCGCAATTGCCAGTATCTGTTTGCCATCGATCCAGAATGCCATCACTCATATTAACCAGTGACCTATCGGTGCGGACAATACACGGGAACCCGTTCGAATCCATACAACAAGCAACAAAGGGCGAGCTCATGGGAATTGTCCGAACCCATTGGGAACACTATCGATACAAAGTATTTAGTTCATATCCATCGAACCAAGATTTCGAAATTCTCGCCCATCGATGCAAAGTATTCAAAAAGGCTAATGAATTCGTATCGATCACCATCGATACGAAAGCAAAATTTCAACTCCTCGAATTTATCCAAGAGAGGATCGACGCAAAAAAACTCCAAAACCACCGTCAAGCCTTGTTACAACTCGAATTTCACTTTGATTCAGGAGAGGATCGATATGGAATTCGATACAAAGAAAGAACCGACAACGACTCATGAACGTGCAAAAGTTAACGGGAGTCGGGTTAACATACATTTATGTGTGACGGACTAACATCCAATCTTTAATATTCGTACAGCGCTCGATTACAACAGTACACAGTACAACAATTGGCAATCAACAAGTCATGAGTTATGTTACTGAAGCATCAATCAAAGGTTACATCTTTCGACGAAAAGACAACAACCATTCAGACAAGTCGGATAAAACTGTTCAGGATGAAGATTGCAGCTTTTCAAAGCACGTCGTGTTTTCACAAGACGTACTTTGGGGGGCAAATGTTATCCCGCCTTTTGGCAAGGCCGTGATACCAAGAACTTAACTGGAAACCGAGGACAGCCCGTCCCGAAGATCGGTTGTACGCAGGCTGACTATGGATATCGACGAATTTTGTCCGAGTTCGGATCGAGCTACAATTAACATGACACGACAAGAAAAGCTAAGAAAGCCAACGTACCAAATTTTGAGTCAAACCGAGTTCGAATGCTCAAGATATGATCGATATAAGCCAAGGAATCCAACTCGTTCGTAACCATCATTTCGTATCGATCAGGCCACATCACATCGGTCGATTTCGTATCCATCACATATCTATCTATTCGTGTCCATCGCCATGCAACGTCTTGTTCGTATCCATCGAAGACAGTCTTCTTCGTATCCATCAGCAGAAAGGCTTGCTTCGAATCGGTCGGCTATTGTCTACTTCGTATCCATCAACTGCAACGCGAGTGTCTAGTTTGTATCGATTAAGTTTCAACATGCTTTGTATCGATCAACCACAAATCGATACGAAATCAACACTTCCCATTGATACAAAGTACAATGCAATCGATCGATATGAACAGAACAACGCAATCGATCAATACGAACAAGGCAACGCAACCGATCGATACGAACAGAGCAATGCGACCGATCGATACGAACAGAGCAATGCGACCGATCGATACGAACATAATAGTTAAGATCGATATGAACGAGGCGAAAACCTTGGAAATACTTGGTCGATTCAGCATGAAATGTGGATCGATCCTAGAAACTAGCACCACGTCAACTCGAAGGCACATGCTCAGACCGATACAAAGGGTATCGATACGAACTAAACAGCCTACCAAAAACTCGAATTTGCATCGATCATAACTCACAACCTACAAGTCCAAATGCCACCAAATTTTCACAAGAGCTTACGTACAACCTACATAATGTTCATGTCCAATTTCGACTCGATTGGACCAAATATTGATCGATACGAAATTCGTTTGTATCGATCACGGACCGAGTGCAAATCACGTGGGATTGATCGCGTGGGCCCACCCACGTGCCAGAAGAGGTCTCCCGAGATCTAAGCGAGATATTTGCAGCCTACGCCTATAAATAGCATCCTAGAGCCTACAGAAAAAGGGATCTTTGGCTCTTTGACATCCACACTCTGCCGAATTCACCGTTGTACTCGAATTTCACTGTTGTACTCGAGATTTACTGTTGTAATCCATTATAACCAACAAGCAAAAGTTAATAAAAGTCAATCATTTCATAGTGGACATAGGCAACACGCTGAACCACTCTAAATATCTATGTTCTTTTGCTGTTTTTCTAATTATTGTTTGAAGTGTTTGTTAGATAATCCTCTTTTTACATTTACTTCTTCATTTTATCTCTTCAAACCCTTCCGAAGAGTGTTGTGCCCAATTTTGGTACAAATAATAGATTTCCTTTCAAATGCCTACTTCAATCGGGTAGCAAGGAAACTAGAATACAATCTTGATTTCAAGACAACAAGACACACCCTCCTGACTTTTCGAGCTCAGGGTAGACTCTATCTTGATTTAACTGGGCAACAATATCAACCACTTGATTTAAACGAGCAACAAGCATACCCACTTGATTTCAACAGGTAACAAGCACACCCACTTAATTTAAACGAGCAACAAGCACACCCACACAAATAGTAGTAGAGCATTCTTGATTCCAAATAAAAATAGTTGTACTTTTGATAAAGAATATCCTATAGCCCTTTGATAGCACTTTTATCTTTAAACTGATGAGAGAATACTTGCAAATCGATAAGTAGATTATAGAGAGTGAATGTAGTAAAGTAGAGATTGAATTTGAAGAGTATAGAAAGTGGATTTTGTTAAATATATAATGAGAATTTTGACTAAGAAGAATATAGAGAAAGTAGTTATTATAATTTGTTTTCCAGTCCCTTTTATATAGAGTTTGAAGGGACATTGTCTATTCGTGAAGAGATGGAGCCAAAAATTACAACTATTCAAAATTTTAAAAGAACTCTTTAACGGTGCATACGTCGACATACAAATGTAGGGTATGTCATGAAGGGTATGTCGACAGGACCTTATGTTTTGAGAAAAAACAATAACACATTTAAAGTGTTATAAAATTCTCATATTTTGTAAAATCATTTAAAAATACATTTTAAATACTTTTAATATATAGAATTTTTATAAAATATTTGTAGAAATTTATTTTGAAAATAAAATAATTATTTTGTTGACAAAGTATTCAAAGAAAAGAAAGTTGCTATTCAAGGACTTTAACAAATTTATCTAATGTCACTTAACTATAATCTATCGTCTTGAACTCTTCACATCTTTGTCTTTAAACTCATAAGTCTTCAATTATCATGATCATCTCTGAATCTTGACCTCTAATATCTTTACTTATCAATCTTCAGACTCAATTATCATATACTTGTATAAACCGGTGTAATATCCTGCAAGATATTCTATACTACTTAGGAAAAAATTAGTACCTCTATTTATATGACTGTTGTCAATCAAAATCAATATATGTGGTATTAATAATCTCACCCGTTTGAAATGATGACAACCATGTAAATATATTTATTATAAAGTACAATGCAACTCCCCCTAAATTGATTAACATCCCTTATTTTGAAAAACTCCCCCTTTTTTTGGAAATGCCAGCCTGTTTTTATAGTGGCCAGTCCACTTTTATTAAACTAAAACAAACATACAAAAAGGATACACAACAAACCATATGAACCAAACAAATTAAGTAGCGACAACAACAGGACATATTTTCGAAATAAGATCGGAAAAGGAAGACGAAGTCCGCGCAAATATTCTTGAATTTCTTTCATCCCATATCACTGCTATCGTAAGCTTAAGGTAATGGATATATCGCTTGGTCGACATGGTTTTCCACCTAGTTAACCTGAATATTCTAATCCATTCAATTTTGTAATCACGCTGCGGAGGCCTCTCATGAATTCGATGAAGCACCTCCTTCCATAATTGGAATGAAAATTGGCAATTGAAGAATAAGTGTCCCACGTTTTCAGCAGCCCGGTTGCAAAGATTGCACAGAGAAATATTAATTAACCGCCGTTTAACAAGATTATCTTGAGTGTGAATCGCGTTCATCAGACATTTCCAAAGCAGCAAGTTATGTTTTTGTTTCGATCCAGACTTCCATATGCGAGCGTGCCAAGGAAAAGGAGAGTTGCATTGGTTTTGGATAATCGATCTGTAGACTATGGAAATGCTATGAAGTTTCCCATTCCAGTTAAGCTCTTCGTGGTCGACATGCTTAAAGGAGGCAGTAATGGTAGACCATAGATTATTTAGCACAGACGAACTGACATGAGGTAACTGCAGAACTTCATCGACAAAAAAAACATTTGCATTAGTATTAGTGGGAATACCAGAGTTAAGCACAAGATTATAATCGCAATGTTGAGAAAGAATCATTCCTGGAGCACACCAGGGGGAGTACCAAAAGGAGTTTGCAGAGCTGCATTGAACAATAGGAAGGTAGTATCTTCTATTAGCCAAAATCCTTTTCCATAAAAAGCTGTTATAATTGTTAGCTTCCATAGTCCAAAAATTTCCACCCTTAAGGTTATAATGCCTGTTCCATATCTCCCACATCCCCATGCTATTACTGAGTAACTTGTTAACAAGTTGGGAAGTGGTTGCTATGTTCCATAATTTTAGATTAATGATACCCAAACCACCCTTATCTAAAGGAGCAATAATTTTTTTATAAGCAATCGGAATGAGCTTAGTGGAGAAAATGTTTCCATGCCATAGGAAATGATTAAAAGCCCTATTCAACATAGTTATAAGTTTATTTGGAATGAAGAAAATTTTAAAAAAATAGGCACACATAGCAGTGGCAATACTCTGAATGATGACAAGCCTACCTGCTTGAGAAATTTTTGTACCATTATAATTATTGAGTTTTTTTGTTATTTTTTCGTATAAAGGTAGGCATTGGGCATTGGAAATTCTAGCCTTACACATAGGAGCACCAAGGTGCATTGCATTAGGATCAATAGCTTGAAGACCCGAGGCCCGAAGAATATTCTGGTAGATGACATCAGAGACCCCAGCAATATTTATTTGAGATTTATTTTTATATAAAAATAAGCCTGTCATTTGTTTGAACTTGTGAAAAACAGAGAACACAGAGGAGATAGATTTAATGTTAGGTTTAGTAAACAGCAAAAGATCATCTGCAAACATTAAAGTAGAGATATGGTGTTTCTGACACTTAGGATGATAATCAATATTGTTATTATGGCATTCAACACTAATCAATTTGGTAAGCACTTCCATAACTAAAATGAATAAGGTTGAGGAGATAGGGTCCCCTTGCCTTATACCTTTTTGAGTTTTGAAATAACCAAAAGACTCGCCATTGATAGACAAGGAGACATGCACAGAAGATATGCAAGTATATATCCAAGCTAAGAAAGGTAAAGGGAAATTCATCTTGGACATAATGGATATGATTGCTTCCCAGCAAACAGAATCATATGCTTTATGAATATCCAACTTCATAAAACATCTAGGTGAAATGTTTTTCCTATTGTAACCTTTAATCAGTTCTTGGGATAGTAATATATTATCAATAATAGATCTACCAGAAACAAAACCATTTTGGTTAGGAGAAATTAGGAAGGGAAGGCAAGTTTTCATTCTAGAAGATATAATTTTAGCAATACACTTATATATGACATTACAACAGGCGATGGGCCTAAACTCTGTAACAGATTGAGGCATGTTAACTTTAGGAATAAGGGCAAGTTTAGTATGATGTATACCTTTCAGCAAAGTATTGGATTTAAAAAAATGTTGGATCGCTTTACAAAAATCATGTTTAATAAAATTCCAACATTTTTAAAAAAATAAAGCAGAAAACCCATCAGGACCAGGGGAGCTAGCACTTTTCATTTTGAAAATGGAATCTTGAATTTCATCAGAAGTAACAGTCTTTATTAAATTATTAGCAAGATCAGAAGAGATATAATTTATAGGTAAATCTTTAATGACATGATAATTTGTTACTACCTCAGAGTTAGTAAAAAGAAATTGGTAGTAATTAAGAAAGGATTGCTTAACACTGGTAGGAGTGTTGACTTCAAATCCATGTCTATCTTTTATCCTATGAATTAAGGCAGCAGATTTCTTAAGCTTCAAAGAATTATGGAATATTTTAGTGTTTCTGTCTCCTCCTATATCCCAATTTATTTTGTTTTTTTCTCTAGACATTTTAAGTTCAGATTTGATGGTTATTTTCAATCTCTTGGTAAGCTCACTAGCTTTATTAG
Organism: Allium fistulosum; assembly: GCA_030737815.1. Lineage (NCBI taxonomy): Eukaryota > Viridiplantae > Streptophyta > Magnoliopsida > Asparagales > Amaryllidaceae > Allium > Allium fistulosum. The sequence continues at coordinate 1,037,690,430 of CM060906.1, read as the reverse complement.
ATATAGCAATGTTATTAGGGTCATTTTGAAGTTGAAAATGGATATCACTAAGCTCCGATCTTAATTTAGTAGACAGCAAATTACCATTACCATACTTATGTAAAGACCAATCTTTAATGGCAACTTTACAATCTTTAAGTTTCGATTGAAGAATATACATGGGATTGCCAAATTTAGGTTTGCCCCACACTTTCTTAATTAAAGGAAGAAATTCAGGATCTTCAAACCAACTGGAAAAAATATTAAAGGAAGAAGGACCTTTATTACTTCTATTTCCCCAGTCCATAATAATAGGACTATGATCAGAAAGAGATGAGGTAGGGAAAATAGAAATTAAAGAAGGCCAAGCATTGAAAGCAGCTTAATTAAAATAAGACCTGTCCAATTTGCAGAAAGTTCTAATACCTGATCTGCTACAATTATTCCAAGTGTAAAAAATACCAGTTTTAGGGACTTCATGAAGGTTAGCAAGAAAGATTGCATTATTGAGGGGATCCACATCCACCAGAGCCAATGGAGCTCCTCCCAACTTTTCCTCAGAACGTTGCATACAATTAAAATCACCTAGGCACATCCAGGGGGTGGCAGTGTACAAGGAAGGGAGAATGTCAAGAAAACTCTGCCTATTAGCCTTTATATTATCTGCATAAACAAAGGTAGAGTTAAAGATGAAATTTGTAGGAAGGTGAGTAATATTACAGTGTATAAATTGTCTATGAATAACAGCAGCACTAATTGTATACAACTGGGGGTTCCACAAAATCAACAGCCTTCCAAATGGGGCAGCAGTATGATTATGAGTAAAAACCCATCCAGGAGCAATACGATTAGCAAAACTATTAGATTCCACTTCAGAGTATTTTGTTTCACTGATGCATATAATTCCCAGTTTGTTGCCTTTGATAAGCATTTTGATTTCATAAACTTTGGCATCATCATGCCCTCCACGAATATTCCAATATCCAATGTTGTCCAGCATCATAATTTGTTGTGTTTATTGGCAGATTGCCGAGTAACTCTTTGAGGCCCTAGACCAGAAGCCTTTTTTTTTTCTTTCTTGTTTTTGAGCTGATTTTAGCCAAAATTTGCTCTTGATTGAAATAATAGCCTTCATTCATGTCATCTTCCGAACACAATTCAGCATCTGAAGATGAAACTATATTGGATTCAACTGAGTCATCTTTAGTAGGAGTAAAAAGAGGAATTTCTTTGGGGGGTTTTAAGTTTGCATATGGGCTGACATCTTTGATAACAGGAGAATTCAAAACAGTATTGTCTGTTGCTGAATTATTCAGAGAGATAGGAGAGGGAGCCTCCTTTTCACTATGCTGACTTCTAGATGTATCTTGCTGTTGTTTACCTACTTCAGTTTCATTTTGACCTTGTTCCTTTTGATTACTGTTATTAAGTAAAGAGTCTCCACACTGTAAATTAACAACATTGACAGATTCCTCTCTATAGGTACCTGATGTACCCCCTTCGTTTATTATTAGTTCTCCTTCCTCTATTTCTGAGAGAACAGCAAAAGCATTACATGTTTCAACTGGCTTTTGTGTTACACTATGTAATTGTACTTCTTTGGTTGCCTGACTTATGTCTGGAATACTTAAATTACTTAAGTTCGAATCTGTATTCTTTTTTGCTATGACTGGGTCCACCCTTTTGTGGTTCACTTGATTAATTTTGGGCTTCCATCTTTGTTGCCTATTCTTCACACTGTCACCAATATTGTTCCTATACACTGAACTTTTATTTTTAAATGTAGGACTTGGACCATTAGCCTGAACTTCTTTTTCACTGCTATTTTTACCTTCACCAGTACTTTTATCCATATCACAGTTTATAGTTGAATGACCAAAGACTTTACAGGCAGTGCATATCAGAGGCCTCCAATTATACTCAATGTATACCTTTTGACATGTCTCAACATTATCACCTATTAATAAGAAATCAGGTAACTCTTTATCCGGGGATATTTCAACTAAGCACTTGGCATATTCCATTCTTTCCCTCTTTTCAGTAGCTTCATTGAAACAAACAAGCTTTCCCAGATGACAAGCAATCCAATTTATTCCAATAAGAGTCCAAGCAATATGTGGAATGTTATATAGTTGGATCCAAATGGGCACCGTTTTCACTTGAGATTGAACTGAACCGAAAGCAGGTTTCCAAGTAGTAATGACAAACATTTGACCTCTTATAAAGGTTGGATCTGAACAAAGAACAGTTTGCTTGTCCTCTGGACAAGAAAACTTGAGGAAATAGTTAGCTCCATCAGATTTAATATCATATGTACCTTTCAGTTTCCATGTCTTTTTTAGATGAGCCACCACCGCCATATAATTCACTGGCGTACCCAAGAAGAAACCCACAAGATAACCATCCCAATAGTTCATACCTTCCGACACCAAAACTTCAGGGGGTGGAATCGGCGAACCTCGATAATCAATTTTGAATTCCAGAGGAGTATATGAACCCGCATTTCTAGGCTTAGAAGAAAACAGAGAGGACCATGACGCCAACGGGGGATCAATAGCGAGAGAAGAACCAGGGTCAGGAGGAACAGGAGGTGGAGGGTTGAGGGAAGGAGGAGTAATGACAGGAAACGGAGATGGAATGGACGAGTTTGATGGAGAAGAAGAGGTAAGAACGGGAAAGTCAAAACTAGCCGTTGCATTGGAAGCCATTGCAAATTGATATACTTTGTGTGAATTTCTTTTATTGCATTACTTGAAAAACTCCCCCTTGGTATATGCACATACTATATTTTATATTTTTCTTCGCCTTTGTCATAAAAAACGGGTAAAGAAAAATAAACTCCCTTTAAATGTGACATAATGAATACCATGAAATGTGATAATATTGTTTACGGAATTAAAATCAATACTAACTGCGAAATAACATTTTCAAGAAATAACTTTATATACATACAATTTATAGTTACATTTGTTTAAACTATACATTCAAGACTTATCATCCATATCAAACAATTTATTGAGAACAAACCAAACTATCTTATCAAACCAAGGCAAATATACAAGTTTAAATAATAAAAACCAAACCATGAAGTCAAACTAAAGCAATCCCATAAGTGTAAACCAAAAAAAACAAACTGATACATATACATACCCGTACGACTTATTACATTCACAAATTAACGTGTTGTTTTAATTATTGTTGATTTGTGAATGGAGCAATTTGGATAGTGAAGACAAATATTTCACTTTTATTCCACTAAATTTCCACGAATATCGTAATTGATTTCTCCCATGCAATGCACTCCATCTTCATCTTCATCCTTGTTATCATCATCTTCTTTTTTTGCTTCATCTTCCTCTTCATCATCTAGATTCCTAGGGTTATGAATTGGTAGATTGATTTGAGTATCTCCTTCTTCAATAATTATCGGATTTTCTTGATTATCCAATAGAAGTTTCTGTAAATTCCTTAACATTCTTCCTTGCTTCTCTCATTCATTTTTGAACCGAATTTGCATAGCAAGCATTGTGATAGCATGGTTCAAATTTTTTTTCAAAATTGCCTAGTTTTGAGAATGCGAAGTCATGAAATGGGCTTGAATCTTCTCTTAGATGTTTGGAGTTGGATGGATCCATTTCTGATTAATTAATTTTGATTTTTAAAAGGAAAAAGATAAGAAAATAGGTCTGCACTCGAAATATGGTAGTTAAAAATTGGTTTTTGAATTTTGAAAGGAGGGAAAACTAGTTTTTTTTAAACTGCCAAGTATGTCGACATAAGCTACCCAGGTATGTCGACATATACAGAATAGTTTTTGTTTTCCGTTTTTCTTCCTAGTTTTATAAAAGTTATTTTTCTAGATTTATATAAACGAATATATTCTAAGTTCTCTTTTTAATTTGATCAAAGTAGTTTGTGCTAATGTTTTATTTAAAATATCAGCTTTTTGATTTTTTGTATTTATAAGTTCTAATGTAATAAATTCTTTGTTTACATTATCTCTTAAGAAATGATGCCTTATATTTATTTATTTTGCTTGAGCATGATGTGTCGTATTTATAATAGATTTATTGTACTAATGTTATCATAATATATTGGTGATTGCTTTAATTTTAAATCAAAATCCCTTAAAATTTGTTGCATATGGATAACTTATGAACATGCTAATGCCGCTGATATATATTCTGCCTCTATTTTGAATAGAGATACAAAATTTTGCTTTTTATTGAACGAAGATACAAGTGAGTGTTCCAAAAAGTGACAGGTTCCACTCGTACTTTTTCATCAGATTTTCATCCAGCATAATTAACATCACTATATGATATTAAGTCAAATGAATCTTCTTTTGGATAGAAGAGCCAATAATCTAATGTGTTGTTAACATATCTTAAGATGCATTTTACAGCTTTAAGATGTGTCTCCTTAGGTTGTGACTGATATCTTGCACATAGACATACCCTATGCATGATATCAGGGCTACTGGCTGTTATATAGAGTAAAGATCCAATCATACCTCTATATAGTTTTTAATCAATGTCTTTTGAATTGTCTTCTTTATTAATTTTCTCACTAGTTGCCCTGGGTGTTTGTTTACTGCTTGTGTTAGACATTTCAAATTTCGTTACTAATTCTTCAGCATATTTTTCTTAAATTATAAATATTCCACTATTTAATAGTCTAATTTGTAAACCTAAAAAGAATGTTAATTCTCTCATGTGACTCATTTTAAATTCTTTAGTCATTATATCAGCTAATTCTTTATTTAGTTGTTCATTTGTTAACCCAAAAATTATGTCTTCTACATATATTTGTATAAATTGAATATCATTGTTAACTCTTTTATAAATAACATAGTATTTACTTTACCAATTTCAAAATTAGATTGTATTAAGTATGATTTGAGTCTTTCGTACCAAGCTCCAGATACTTGTTTTAAACCATATAATGCCTTTTTTAATTTGTAAACATGATTAGAGAGTTTTTCATCTTAAAAAGTGGGGGTAATCCAAGAAATACATCTTCTTTAATAAAACCATTAAAATGCACTTTTGACATCCATTTGAAATAATTTAAAATTATTATGATTTGCAAAAGTGAGTAGAATTCTTATGGCATCTAATCTGGCTATAGGGTCAAAGGTTTCATCAAAGTCTATTCCTTCTTCTGGGTTGTATCCTTATGCCACTAAATGTGCTTTATTTCTTATGACTTCTCCTTATTCATTCAATTTATTTCTATAACCCACTTACCTCCAATTACAGATAGATTTTCTGATCATGGAACTAATTCCCAAATATCATTTTGAGTGAGCCGATTTAGTTCTTCTTGCATGACAGAATCCATGAATCATCTAATGACGCTTCTTTTGAATTTTTGGGTTCATTAGCTGAAATAAGTGCTACATTACTTGTCTTATTTAGTTGATCTCTAGTTTTTACAACCGATTATATACTTCCTAGAATATTCTCTTTAGGATGGTCATTCAAAAAATTTGTTTTTTTATTTGAATTTGAATTATCGGTATTATTACTTTCATTGTTAGTAGTATCATTATTTGTTATCTCATTATTCGCACTAGGATTAAGATTTTCTTCCTCATCATTACTAAAATTAGTTACTTTAAAATTTTCATCAAATGAAACAAGTAAAGTTTCTTCAATATTGTTGGTTCTAGTATTAAAAACTCTATAGGCCTTACTTCTATTTGAATAACCAATAAATATACCTTTTCTGATTTAGCATAAAATTTGTCTAGATTACCTTATGTATTTAGTTTAAAACATTTGAAAATCAATGCAGATCAAGTAATGTGATTATATATTCTAAACAAAACTTATACCAAATGGCAGTATAAAAATTGCAATAGGTAAAGTGCACTAAAGACCTTTATACTGGTTCAAACTCCCGTTCTACATCCAGTCCCAGACCCCTTCTGATTTAAGACTATACCCTTACTTAACCTGAAGGAGTAGGTTTTACAAACCACCTGAGCAGTCGAATAGGACTTCATTGCCTGAAGATCTCAACAGGACTTCAACTATAAATAGTAGTAAGTTTCTTGACTGATTGTGTTCTATATAACATGGATAAGTCTATGAAGTACACCCTTCCTATAATCTCCTTGAGATGATATTTGAAGGTGTAATTATAGGAAGTAAATTATTGAGAATATTTATAAATCACAAGTCCGTATAGATTAGAAAGATAAAAAGAGTTAGTTAATTAAAATGTGAATTCCCAACTCTATTTATAGAGTTGAAAAGTTCTAAATCAATATTTGTAACCATTTAAAGAATAGCAACCTTTGGGAAAGAAGATGACTCTTCAGAATTTGAATTTCTGTAAGAAGATAGTTATGTTCGTCAGTTTCAAATGTTTGATTAAAAGTACCCAGATTTTTGATGTAACGACCGACTTTTCCATATAGTTTAAGCGGTCAATAAACCACACATGGCCTACCCAAATCGAACGGAAAGGCGGATAGTTAGGGAAAAGAAAGCAGAAAGAAGACAAGAAGAAACTAAACAACACAGAATCTCATAGTGGAATGAATAATCTATAATATATAACAAATCTTTACACAAAAACAAAATTGTAATATATGTATATACAGACATCAATCAGAGTATACTAACCTATTTTAGCCCAGACAGTTATACAACCTGTCCTCACAATTGCTGATAAATACAGGAATGAATGAAACAGAAAAATAACCATGTACGTGAATACGTTTCTGGATCTCCATCTCGTCTCCTGAAGCTTCAAACATCCAACTAAACCTGGAAAATATGCTCGGTGTGACCCGAGCATTATAGGAAAACAACGCCCGGGTCAGTATGGTAAGGCCAGCATGAGAAACTCAAAGCACAAGGAATTTTATTTATTATAGCTTGTAAAATCCTTTAAAATCAACGGTATCTCGTATGACCACGCCGCAAATAAACATGGACGGCTTTTTACCTTACGATAACCAAAACCTTTATGTCAGAAAATCCAATGATATTATAATAATGTCTAAGTGTGAAAATAATAATAATCAAGTAGCTGTGATGCTCGTGAGTGTACATCACAACAATACTAGGTATATAATCGAAAACCGATAAGGCACGCTCGCTAATTGTGTAGGATTTCCATGGAGGTGCCCTCAGTACGTCGAGGAATGGTCTTCCTGTATAAGGATCAGAGATATCCTTCCGAAGCAGCATACATCCCAAGTGATGTACCATAGGAAAAACATGGTTGGTCTCGCTAAGACTGAGTGCATCGCCCCATGCATGCATAACAACTATAAGTGACATCTAGGAGGAGCTGACTATACCCTATGGTTTTGCCCACCCTACTGGTCATGCCTCCTATCTCTAGTTTATTCATTTCGAGGCTACGTGCGGCATTCTAGCTCACGCACCGCCACCAAAATAGATCATGGAATCCCACATGGATTCCAATACCCCAACGGGCCTCAGAATCACACTTTGATTCCCACATCTCAAATAAACCTTGGAATCTCACACGGATTTCTATACCCCAACGGGTCTCGAAATCACACATGGATCCTATCATCTTAATATAATCACGAATCTCCTCCATAGAACCGTATATGGTTTTTGGATTGGTTATGGATTCGAGTCATCTCTTATTAGTACACTCTTCCGCTTTACGGGTGCTCCACAAACCAAACGCCAATTTTCGGAATGCTCAATACCGGTTCTTTAGGAAATAATCAGACAATGCATAAGAGCAGGGATTACCCCCTAACCGTTTAAGTGGATGGAACTCCTTATCATTTGTCCTAGAAGAATGAAACGAGTTTATATGTACAGTATAGCACCGCCGATGGTAACTGTCCAATATAATTCCCTTGTTTCCCCTTTATACTTCAAGAGTTAAAATCCTTCGGTGTTAAAGTAGGGAATATTTCCCTACCACCAAAATTATGAAGGATTACATATTTAGGCCAAGATTTGATAGTCGGTTATTTAACTATCAAATAAACAAGCATTTAGACAAAGGTCACATTTCCCATAGAAATCACTAAGCCTCTCAAAAATAAATCTTTCATTTCTTAAAATTACTTTTCAAAGACTTGAAAATCACTTCCATATACTTATCTTAATAGGATAAGCATATTCAAAAAATATGATATTTTCGATACCTACCAAATATAACCATATAATTATCTTAACGGTATTAGTATATTCACAAATCATTTAACTTTTAAAACCTGGAGTCTTTTTAAGATAGATATGGAAAGTACCATTTAATATCAAATCATAGATCATAGTTTACTCAATGTTACGTCACTATCCCAGCGAATCCATAGTAAAATGTAGGTAATCCGTGCCCCTCGAATTATGCCATGAAAATCAACCATTCCTTTCCAAATTTCCATATTTTATAAATATCACCAAATCTATTTGTAAATCTCCAATCCATTTATAAAACATTCTTTATAAACACACTTTCTAAATCTCAGGCCCCACTTATAAAACTTTTCCTTTTCAGAACTTTAAAACTCATTGATAAAATCCTTCTATAAATGTTTGCGCCAAAATTGGTCACAAACCCCAAATATCGTGAAAGCACCAGTGTTTGAACACAAATCAGAAGTATATAATCACAGATCACAGACCTAAGTGATGTAGAGGATGAAAAGTAAAGAATAATGAGCTTAAAACGGAAAGAAATAGACAGAGACACAAGATTTATAGTGGTTCGGCTATCTCTGGCCTACGTCCACTCCAAAAGTTAATCTTTTATTGACTTTCCTCGCTGGTTACAATTGATTACAGCCGATAACTATGAAAAAACCCAAGTACAACAGTAGTAATGGAGAGCAAAGTTGAATCAGGCAGAGTCTGGACGTTGGATAGCCAAAAGATCCTTTTTTTGTAGGCCCTAGGGGTCTATTTGTAGGTGTATGAGGCTGATAATTTGCTCAAATCTCGGGAGACTCCTTCTGGCACGTGAGCGGGCCCACGTGACCGAGCCCACGAAGTTTCGGCCCGATCTGTGATCGATACGAACATAATTCGTATCGATCAAGATTTTGTCCAATGGAGTCGAAACTTGATGTGAACATTCCTTAGCTTGTGCGTAGGCTTCTGTGAAAATTTTGTGGCATTTGGACTTGTAAATCTCGAGTTATGATCGATACGAAATGGGGACTTTCAGCAGTTCGTCTGGTTCGAATCGATCTATTCGACTCGATCGTGTTCGAATCGATGCCCTTCACGTGCGCGCTGGTGACGTGGCGCTACTTCCAAGGCTCGATCCAATTTTCATGCCAGGTTGATTGCTTCTTTCCTGAAATCACGCTTGCTTCTCGTTCGTGTCCAGGCTTCGTAACCATTCATTCACATCCATCTGCTATCGCTTCCAATCTTCTTCGCAACGACTCGATCGATACGAACAGTATCGATTCGAAGTATCCAACATTGATCGATACGAACAGTATCGAGTCGAACAAACTATCGCACGCTTACCTATCTAATCCGGGTCCACTATCATCGAGTCGAAACCCATCTGGCCTTCCTACCCGATCGATACGAACACGCTGTTCATATCCATGCTGATCGATACGAACGCCTTGTTCGTATCCATCAATCATCTTGAGCAAATGAACTCCGTTTGACCTGAGATTTGAAACATAGCCTCTCCTAGCCTTGATCATCATTTCCTATCGATTCCGCCATGATTGGAGCTTGGCCAAATTTTGACGACATCGATCAAAGCCTTATCTCCAATTGATTTCCAATCCTGATATCCGTCATTTTCCAGTTATTTTGTTGATATTCCAGCCTTGACCAAAAGGTGGGATAACATTTGCCCCCCAAAACATGCCTTGTGATAAAAAGGTGTGTTTTGAAGAGTTCAGAATCCGATATCCAAAGTCCATAGCCGCATTATCCAAGTGCATCGTTTCTCGACTACTCTGAGTCGATGTCTGATTCCAGATCCAGTAACCAAAGCCTTAGCCAATTCTGTATCCATCCGAACTTGACAGCCGAGTTCTAATCCATCCTTTTCCAATAACCAATAACCGAATCCAGGACCTCTCCGGGTCGATATCCAAATCCGTAACCTCTCCAGGTTCCTGCCAAGCGTAATCCACACCTGACGACCGTGGTCCAGTGTCCCTGGACGCTGAGTAATGCCATGGCTTAAGTCCTAAGCCGAATCCTGGTCGCTTCGGACCCTTGTCGAGCATAGTCCATACTCGACGACCTGAAATAGCAACTGATAATATAGGGCCTAAGTCCTAGGCCGAATCCTGGTCGCTCCAGACCCTTGCCGAGCATAGTCCATACTCGACGACCATTTATCAAAAACCAGATAAAAATCCAATCAAAATCCAATCCAAAATCCAAATCAAATCAAAAAACCAAAAATCCATATCCGAAATCAAAACCAATATCCAAACATGAAAACAATCATCCAAATGAAAATCCAAACCAGAAATCAAACAGAATTAGGAGTTCAAACCAAACTTCAAAACCAAGCCAGAAAAAAAACAAACATCCAAACCAAAAGAAAAAGCAGATTTCGCAAACAACAGCATCGCGGTTTATCATCATTCAGAGCATGCCTAGGGGCCATCTCCGTCCCCATACATGAGTAAATGATTTGGCCGTTTGTCAGCAGCTCTCTACTTATTTCATACCATTTCTGTCAATTGATAACCAATCGACCATCATTCCTGGGTTTTGCGCCATCGTTGTTCGAGGTAGATGGTGGTTGCTCCTGCTCCATCGCCGCATTCCAGGCCCCGACATATTGTCGCAACTGTCCATTCCTTACATGCTCCTCGATTATGTCCTTCAGGTGCCTGCAACTGTTGGTATCATGTCCATCCAAATCATGAAAATGACAGTGCCTCCCTAATGCCCTTTCACGTTCCGAGGGTTCTCTCCTAGCTGGCCTTCGGTAGGGAAGGCGATTCCGAGTCTCCATGAATATCCGTTCTAACGTCTCGTTTAGTCATGTGTAAGTGGAAACTTTGGTTCCCTCCACCGCTTCCAAGATTTTCCTGATTCGTCATCCAGCTTCCATTTTGCTTTATCTTTATCCGGGCCTCCGCTGGATGGCCCACCATCCTCAGCTGCGTTCACCTCCTTTAACTTCATATCCGAACATGCATCTTCCTACCGAAGGAATCTCTCAGCTTCGTGAAAGAATTCCCCGAGATCCATTGGTGGGTCCCGTATTAGAGATACTTTGAAATTTGAATCCTCTCTGACTCCTGATACTGCTGCCATTAAAACCATTGATGGATCCGGCCGATCCACCGAAGCAACCACTGCATTGAACCGAGTTAGGAAAGCTCTGAGCGATTCATCTGTCCTTTGCCTTACTGACGTTAGCGTCATCACGGTCTTCGGCCTTTTAATATGAACACGAAACTGCTTTAGAAACCTGTCCACCAATTCTGTCCATGTCCTAATAGATCCCTCTTCCAGCTGTCTGAACCACATAGCAGCTATATCTGTCAGGTACAGAGGGAAACATCGGGCCATCACTTCCTCCGATGCCCCCAACACTTCCATATGTCTTGTATATCTCATCAAGTGATCAGTCAGATCGGCTTTTCCATTGTATATATCTAGCGTAGGTAGCTTGAATTCTGGTGGATTCCGAGCCATTCTGATGTCACGGGTAAACGGACTCCTGTTTACTCCTTCCAGATCTCTGTTCGTCAAACCTCCGCGCATAGTTTGCCTGATAATCTTAGCCAATCCAGCGTTGTCTGCCAATGGTTGCCCCCCGAGTCCCCGAGGGAATTCTGGTACGTACTCCTCATCCCGCGCTCCTACATTCCTGCCAGCTTCTTGTTGTGTAGTTTCAACTGGAATTCCTCCATGAATTGGTCCATCGTTACGGGGTGGTGTGCCCCCGAGCCTGGATCCATCCAGATTAGCAGTTGTGTGCTGGTCAGGGTTTGTGCCTTGTTGAGCTGCTCCATTCGATTGCCTGTTTGGTCCTTCTGCTCCGCTCCATGTATCTGAACTCCTGAAGCTCCAGCTGCTCCTGCTTGTCCGAACTGTCTGAGGAGGTTCTGCATCATTTCTTCCTGCCTTTTCAGAAACTCTTCGTGCATCGCTCCCATCATCACCTCCATCTCGTCTCTGGTGATGAAAGCTAAAGTCTGATTAGCCCCTGATGAGGCCTCCTGGCTCCCTTCATGCCGACTTCTCTCGGCTCTTTGTCTTCTACTTGATTGCCTTGTCATAGCTCTTTAGATCTGAACCCTTAAGCCTTCAAATCCGAATTTCAAATATGGTATAGCGGGTGCTAGCCCCTCTCAGTGAAAGCACCAAAGTGTTTGCGCCAAAATTGGTCACAAACCCCAAATATCGTGAAAGCACCAGTTTCCTAGAGATTTGACCAGGCAACTGAGTGCTCGGCATTGGGTAGTACTCGGCTTCAAGGACTACTCGGCATCTAGGAGCACTCGGCATCTAGGAGTACTCGGCTTCCAGGACTATCCGGCATCCAGAGGTACTCGGCGTTCCAGGAGTACTCGGCATCTAAGAGCACTCGGCATCCAGGGGTACTCGGCGTCCTAGGAGTACTCGGCATCTAAGAGCACTCGGCATCCAGGGTTACTCGGCATCTAAGAGTGCTCGGCATCCAGGAGTACTTGGCGTCCAGGGGTACTCGGCATCCAGGAACATTCGGCCAAAGGGATCGTTCGGCCAGACAGCATCGTTCGGCCAGAAGGCACATTCGGCCAGAGAGCATCGTTCGGCCAGAGAGTACCGTTCGGCCAGAAGGATCGTTCGGCCAAAGGGATCGTTTGGCCAGAGAGCCATCGTTCGACCATGCGCTTCGTTCGGCCAGGAACACGTTCGGCTTCAACTGACCTTCAATCCACTCTTCCCACGCATCAAACATACCGTTCGGCATAGAGAGGGTGGTTCGGCATCGTTAGCGTTCGGCCTATTTCGTTCGGCATACGGCGACCACTGTATTTAGGCCAGAGTGTTCGACTGCCGAGCCCACCTGGGAAGTCAGCCCATCTTTGTCTATAAATAGAGGGGCAGGGTCATAGTGAAGAGGACCTTTTTGGAGAACACGGGAAGAGACTCTGCCATTTTTCAGATCCATCTTCTTTACTTAGCAACTTCATTCAAGCATTTGATCTACGAATTGTATTTGTAATCAATCATCAAGAAGATCAATAAAGTTTAACCTCAAAGTGGACGTAGGCAATTACGCTGAACCACTATAAATTTGGTGTTCTTACTTTCTGCATTTAAATTAGCATTGTCTTCTCTGTTTAATTTACCTTCATCACTTACTTCTCTACATAATCTTTCTCTACGAGGTTAGTGACCAATTTTGGTGCTAACACTTTGGTGCTTTCACTGAGAACTGAGTTCTCAGACCTTAAGGATCTGCTTTGAAGCTACTGGATTGAACAAATCCCCCAAAGAAGATCCGACTCATTGATAGGACATCCGTTGATTCTACTCAGAGTTCATACCAATAACTCTACAATGGCGAGACCACGTACCAGGTCAGCTTCTCATAATGCGGATGCCCATGAAACTGCTAGCGTACAGCAAGCAGGACCTAGCAATCAACCAGCGATTCCGGGTGTAGGAATTGCCACCCAGGTCCAAACTCCAGTTGTCACCAGAATTGAGTTCAACGACTTGATGAGAGAACTCAGGGAAAGCAGGAGACAACTAGGAGAGCAAATGCAAGCTAACGCCAACCTGATGGCACAACTCACTCAACAGCAGTAACAGAATGTTGGGGGCAATCCCTCCCCTATTCCTCATCCGACAGCTCAACTTCCTCTGATGAACCTCCCAGGCGCAGGCGCCGTAAGACTGAAGCTGCGCGGATGGGTGCTGCTGTTCAAACAGCTGGAAACCGTGACCAAGTCGGAGCTGGAAACGTAGGAACTAGAGTACAGATGGAGGCAGGAGGCCCAGACCATCAAAACGCTAATGATGTCGAACCTCAAGACGCACGATTGGCAGATCGCCAGGAGAGGAGGCATCAACATGGACAGTCACGTAGAACGGACTCTAACCTTCCACCTTCCATACAGACACCAGACCTGACAGCCATGGTCAGGAAACTGATGAAAGAAAATCAGGGCTTGTCGAATGACGATTGGGGAGTATCAAGGAGTCACACTCCGTTCATAGATGTTGTGTTACAGGCGGCGTACCCCAGAAAGTTTAGTATGCCAACTATCCCTGCGTATGAGGGAAAGACCGACCCCAGACAGCATGTCATGAGGTACGAGTGGATGATGGATTCAACTAGAGCAAATGATGCCACCAAGTGTAGATGCTTTCCGATCACTCTATCTGGGATCGCTACTATGTGGTTTACCCGACTTCCTCCGCGGTCCGTATCCAATTTTGAGGAGTTGGCGAAGAAGTTTATTGAGCAGTTCAGAATACACACTACTCGTCCAAAGGACGTAATGTCTCTGTCAAGTGTAATCCAAAATCCTGGGGAGTCATTGAAGGAATATTTAAAAAGGTTCCATGTTGCGACAACTGAAGTCAGTAATCCCAATGATCATGCAATTCTAATGGCTGTAATGAGAGGTGTGGATCCGGATTCTGAATTTGGAGACTGGTTGGCAGGGAAACCTCCGACCGCACTGGAATGTTTTTACTCAAAGGCACATCAGAGAGGAAGCTAGGTGGGTAAGGCGAGATAAGGCACCAGGACCTGTCCAAGAGTCCGTGAAAAGAAACATTGCTGTGAAGCAGTCTAGAGACAACACAGGAAAGGTTCAAGTCAATGTCCAGAACAAGCCTGGGCAGCCTAAGGAGTCCGGAGGAAGAAATCAAGGGAAAAAGAGAGAAGCGGGGAAGTGGAAGTTTAGAATTCCAAGCTACAACGAGTATACCCCGCTGAATGCGTCTCTCGAGAATATTTACCTCTCAACCTGCAATACCTTTCAATACAAAAAGCCACGTCCAAAAGAGTCAACCGAGGAACAGAAACAGACTGGAAAATATTGCCGCTTCCATGAGACTTATGGGCACAATACAGAAGAATGCAGACACCTACACGATGCAATAGAGAAGTTGATCAGGCAGAAAAAGCTGCAGGAATTTGTGAAGGATCCTCAGGAAGGAGGGCAGGGAACGTCCAACCCGGGTCGTGCTCCACCTCCGCGTCATCCCGATGAACCTACCCGGACTGTGGGTAGGCTAGTCATAAACACGATCATCGGCGGGCCTCACCCCACGGATAAGAATTGGCAAGAGATGGAGCGGTATGCTAGTGCCCTGAAGCATGCAGATTTCGAATGTTGTTCGAACACAGAGGATGGGACCCCTGCTAAGCAACAGAGCGTAATGACAAACGATATAGTGTTCAGAAACAAAGATGCTGACCAAGTGGAGGCTCCAACCGTCGACCCGATGGTCATATCTGCAATGATCGGACCGGTGTATGTGAAAAGGATTTTGATTGATTGTGGAAGTTCTGTCAACATCATCTTCAAGAAGGCTTATGACCAGATGAAAATGGAAACAAAGGACTTGAAACCGTCCAAAGCTCGCATACACGGCTTTAATGGCGCAGCGACCGTTGCAGTGGGCTATGTTGAGTTACCAGTTGAACTGGGACAAGGCGAACGTCGGAGGGTGCGAATCCTACCCTTCGTAGTTTTGGATGTGGATTCTCCATATAATGTTTTCTTGGGCCGACCGGCCCTGGCTGACTTTAGGGCAGCATTAGCCCCGTGGTGCTTAACTTTGAAGTTCCCAACTGACAAAGGAGTAGGTGTTGTTCATGGCGACCAAGCGGCTGGTCGTGCCTGTTATGTGGCTGAGCTCCGAGAGGCCCACCGAAGGGAGAAGGGAAAGGTTGCGGACAATCCAGTCCGCATCCTTAATACGGATAATTGACAAGTAGTGCCCGAGCCCTAGCTCGGGCATAATTCTCGGATCTTCAGAGACATAGATCCGAGAGACGACGATGAGAAACCCAGGGGAGAAAAGGCAGCGCCGGCCGAATTAACAATTGACATTTCAGTCAGCTGAGACGACCCATCGCGAATACTGAAGATTGGATCACAACTCGGCCCCGCAATGACTGAAGACCTTAGTGATTTCCTTCGGGCGAATCTTGATGTTTTTGCCTGGACGCATTCTGATATGTGTGGGATTTCCCCTGCCATTACGAGTCATATGTTGAACATAGACCCGAAATACGTCCCAGTTAAACAGAAAAGGAGAGGGATGGACCCAGAGAGGTCCGCTGCTCTCAGAGAGGAGGTGGACAAACTCAAAACCAATGGGTTCGTCCGCGACGCCCTCTACCCTGAATGGGTATCGAACCCCGTGCTGGTGAAAAAGGCAAATGGGAAATGGAGAACTTGCGTAGACTATTCCGGTTTGAACAAAGCGTGCCCCAAGGACAGTTTCCCATTGCCTAGGATTGATCAGTTGGTCGACTCCACTGCCGGACACGAGCTGTTATCATTCATGGATGCATACTCGGGTTACAATCAAATCCCGATGCATATTCCGGACCAAGAACACACCAGCTTCGTCACAGATGTTGGGCTATATTGCTATGTAGTAATGCCCTTCGGACTGAAAAACGCAGGAGCAACTTATCAGCGTTTGGTGAATCGAATGTTCAAAGACCAGCTTGGTAGAACGATGGAAGTCTATGTGGATGACATGCTCGTGAAGTCACGATAGTCAAACGACCACATTCGAGACTTGGCTGAAATGTTTGACATACTCAAATATTATGGGATGAAGATCAACCCTCTGAAGTGTTCCTTTGGCGTTGCGTCGGGGAAGTTTTTGGGATTCATCGTCAACGCAAGGGGAATTGAAGCTAACCCAGAAAAGATCCAAGCTATTCGAGATGTGCAAGTGCCTAGGACTATAAAACAGGTACAGAGCTTGAATGGAAAAGTAGCTGCGCTGAGTCGATTCATATCCAGGGCCACGGAAAAATGCATCCCTTTCTTTGATATAATAAAGAAAGGGAAGAGGAACTTCGAGTGGACATCCGACTGTGAGGAAGCATTCCGGGATCTGGTGAGGCATCTGGAGAGTCCACCAGTGCTATCAAAACCAGTAAACCATGAGATGTTGTACGTATACTTGGCTGTATCCCCACATGCGATAAGTGCGGCTCTGGTTCGCGAGGAGGACCGAATCCAAAAGCCGGTGTACTACGTTAGCAAGCGTTTAACTGGGGCAGAAAGAAATTACCCCAAAATCGAGAAATTGTCCTATTGCTTGGTGATTGCATCACGTAAGCTACGCCCATACTTTCAAGCACACTCAATCAGCGTTTATACCGATCAACCCCTACGGCAGGTACTCCAACGACCAGAAACTTCTGGAAGATTGTTAAAATGGAACATCGAGTTGAGCCAGTTCGATATCGCTTACTTGCCACGAAGAGCCATACAAGGGCAAGCATTAGTAGACTTCATTGCTGAATTTACTGTGTCTGACGAACCAGATGGTCACAACGTCATGCCCCCCGTTCGATGGAAATTATACACTGATGGGACATCAAACGACCGTTGCTCCGGCGCGGGTGTAGTTCTTGTTACTCCAGAAAGACGATCGATTTGTTACGCTTTGAAGCTCGATTTCCCAGCTACAAATAACGAAGCAGAATACGAAGCACTGATTGCTGGTTTGAAGCTCATCGGAGAACTCGGGATCAAATCAGTTGAAATCTTTTGTGACTCACAGTTGGTGGTTTACCAAGTGCGGGGAGATTACCAAGCAAAGGGACAGAAGCTTGCTCCGTATTTTAGTTTAGTTGTTTCTCATTAATAAAGGCTTGAAGCTGTATTTTCCACGAATTACTAATGTCTCTATACCTCATAGTCGGGTGATGAATTACTGGAACTACATTATCATATACGATGTACGAACTCGTATAAACGATTTCAAATCTCCGATTCCCCAGAGCGCGGACCGGAGTACTCTAAGTCCCCGGAGCACGGACTAGAGTATAAACGATTTCAAATCTCCGATTCCCCATAGCGCGGACCGGAGTACTCTAAGTCCCCGGAGCGCGGACTAGAGTATAAACGATTTCAAATCTCTGATTCCCCAGAGCGCGGACTGGAGTACTCTATGTCCCCGTAGCGCGGACTAGAGTATAAACGATTTCAAATCTCTGAATCCCCAGAGCGCGGATCGGAGTACTCTAAGTCCCCAGAGCGCGGACTAGAGTATAAACGATTTCAAATCTCCGATTCCCCAGAACGCGGACCGGAGTACTCTAAGTCCCCGGAGCGCGGACTAGAGTATAAACGATTTCAAATCTCTGAATCCCCGGAGCGCGGATCGGAGTACTCTAAGTCCCTAGAGCGTGGACTAGAGTATAAACGATTTCAAATCTCTGAATCCCCAGAGCGCGAATCGGAGTACTCTAAGTCCCCAGAGCGCGGACTGGAGTATAAACGATTTCAAATCTCTGAATCCCCAGAGCGCGAATCGGAGTACTCTAAGTCCCCAGAGCGCGGACTGGAGTATAAACGATTTCAAATCTCTGAATCCCTAGAGCGCAGATCGGAGTACTCTAAGTCCACAGAGCGCGGACTAGAGTATAAACGATTTCAAATCTCCGATTCCCCAGAGCGCGGACCGGAGTACTCTAAGTCCCCGGAGTGCGGACTAGAGTATAAACGATTTCAAATCTCCGATTCCCCAGAGCGCGGACCGGAGTACTCTAAGTCCCCGGAGCGCGGACTAGAGTATAAACGATTTCAAATCTCTGAATCCCCAGAGCGCGGATCGGAGTACTCTAAGTCCCCAGAGCGTGGACTAGAGTATAAACGATTTCAAATCTCTGAATCCCCAGAGCGCGGATCGGAGTACTCTAAGTCCCCAGAGCGCGGACTGGAGTATAAACGATTTCAAATCTCTGAATCCCAAGAGCGCGGATCAGAGTACTCTAAGACCCCAGAGCGTGGTCTAGAGTATAAACGATTTCAAATCTCCGAATCCCCAGAGCGTGGATCGGAGTATTCTAAGTCCCTAGAGCGCAGATTAGGATATAAACGACTTCAACCTCCGAGTCCACAGAGCACGGACCGGAGTACTCTAAGTCCCCGGAGCGAGGACTAGAGTATAAACGTTACGAACCTTCGAATCCCTAAACGCGGATCAACTTACTCTAAATCCCTGGAGCACGGATTTAGAAAAAAAATCCAAGTACTCAAGAAATGTGGGACAAGAAGTATGCCGCATCTGGAAATGTTCGAACAACACGAGAATGGACTGGGAAATAATGCAACTCATAAGAACTTGAGTTATGACCACGGTTAGTTAGCAAACCAAAGAAAAGTAAGAGAATAATTCAAGCGAAAAAGAAACTAAAACTTCGTTCAATAGTTCAAAATGGGGTTACACAGTTATTCCTCCAAAGCTTGGAGTCAAGAACCTATCTATACAAACTACAGAGACAAAAGATAAAAGTAATTACAAGACTTAAGCAAGGAACTCATTGAACGAGTGTAGCGATTATTTCTTCGGTTTCTTCTTCTTGTCTTCTTTTGTTTTTTCCGACGACTCCTCTCCCTCGCGCTTTTTCTTGGATTTCTTGCTCACTAAAGAAGCGGAGTCAGGAGTAGGAGACGGAACATCCAGTGGCTTAAACCTGCCCGGGAGAATGATTTTCAGAGGTCTGTTCCGCGGATAGGTAAGTTCCAGTATTTCAGGTTCGACTTTGACCTCGACCTTTTTCTTCTCCTCTTCGGCGAGGCGTTCCTTCATGCTCATCTTTGAGGTATGCTCAGAGGCGCCAGTGATTTCAATTTCATCACTCCCTTCGGCAGGAGATGAAGTGTCGAGCTTGTCATCATCTAGCGCCCCGATCACTTGAGCGTCAGGGCCAGGAGTTACTCCCGCGTGAGCAACATCGCTTGTTTTCTCTGCCTCCTCCTTGGCGTCATCGCTCCTCGGAGTTAGCTCGGGATCAGAGCGGCCTGCATGAAAACATAAATAATGAACATTAGAACGAATAACCAATGCTGGAAAATAACAAGATCTTTCCACTTTTAGAAAAGAAGAGTTTCCTACCGGGTTCTGGTTGGCTATCGGTTGCGCGTGGGGTTTCACCCTCCAGAATAGGAGATAGCACTGAACGCCAAGCCCGGGGTCTTCAGTATCATAGCCGGCATGCTGCTCGAACGGGTCAAGTGTCGGCCGACCGGCCGGCTGAGCAGCGGGAGGAGCAGCAATATGAGGAGCCGTAGTCTCAGCCCCAGACGGGCCAGCTTCATCACTTTTCTCTTTTGGAAGGGGAGAGCCTTTGTTATAAAGCGCCAAAGCTGCGGATAAATCCGCCGGCTCATTCCCCCTAAGAAACTCCTTCACCAAGGCATCCTCATCGACCTCTTCAGAGCCCGACTCGATTTTCCTAATCTTCACTAAAGTTTCCCAGGCCTCAGCTAGGGATTCTAGATAGCCGTCGCCCAAGAATGTCAAGTCGCGGTGCATAAGGACACGGGCTCCATACTCAGTAATCAACGGGTCAAACATGCACTTGACCTCTTCCCTACCGGCTTCGGCAGCCACCTCGAGGCGAGAGTCAATCTCCTCAGCAGCCTTTCTTTTGCCCTCCTCACGGGCTTCGTCTTTCATTTTTTCGACCCCAGCAAGTTCGTCATCTAGCTTCGCTTTCAAGAGCCGAGTAGCAACGATTTCATCACAGTATCGTTGCGACTCATCTTGAGCAGCTACTTTGTCCTCTTTCTCCTTGGAAAGTAATTCCTTCAACTCTTTGACTTGTATAGCGAGCGCGTCCCTTTCTTTTTGGATGGAATCTTTTTCTAGGGCAAGGGCACCGCTACGCTGGACTGCTTCATCAAGTTCCTTCTTGTGAGCCATCTCTAAACGAGTGACTGCCTCAGTAGTATCATTTGCGCTTTGCTCAGTGGCTTCCAGCTTCAACTTGTACGAAGCGCGCTCCTCGTCTTGGTGCCTAATGATGTTCTTGTCACAGCCAGCCTCCAATTTCAGACGATCAATCTCATATTGTCGCTCAACAGACACCTCCGAGATCTTTTCAACCAAGTGAACAAACGCGTCATGTTGAACATAGACGTCGTTGTTACAGGCAATGGCACTCTGCTTCACGTGCCCAGGAATATGATGAATAGCTGGTAGGAATTTCAGACCATCAAAGCAAAATTTTGGAAATTTGGCCTTAAGATCGACCATTTTTTCTGCTATAGTTGGGTCAACAGCGGGAGTAGGGAGAGGAGGCCTTGTGTAACAACCCTGTATTTTGTGATTATTTTAATTATATATATTAATTTCTTTAATTTAATTTCCTGATTTAAAAACTTTATTTTATTTATTAAAATGAATAAATTTTGTTATTTTAAATATAAATTTTGATTTTGATGTGAATTAGAATTCCAAACATGACTAAAAAGAATATTTTCCAGAAAAGTGAATTTTGGTCAATATAGTCAAACTTTGACTTTTAATTTAGAAATTTGAAAGTTTGAAAATTTGAATTTTATCTTTTATTATGAAAGTAAATAAAATTTTAAGAATAATGCTTTTCGTTTTGTTGAAATCTGATTTATAATGTGAATGTTATGCCTTTTTCAATATTGTGTGTAATTTGCTGTATTTAACAAATTGTTTATTTTAAATTGTATAAATAATATTTTATTTGGTCATGTAATGTTCTAATTTATATTTATATGGGTAAAATAACATGTTATGCATATATTTTGGTTTTAAAACATTTTTAAAAGTATAATTGACATTTTCCAGTGTCAGTTGTATTTTGCTTACAATTTCTAATTTCCAGTTTCAATTAATTAAAGTAATTCTTTATTTATTTTTCTATTTTTTTTCTTAAAATATTATTTTATTCTCATTCCCACTTTATTTTGTTCCTCATTTATTTTATTTATTTGACCTTTTATTTGTTTTAAAGTGAAATAGAAATTTTCTAAAACTAGTGATATTCTATTTGTAAATTTTAAGTCCTGTTTTGAATTTTTAAACAATTTCTTTAGTTCTTTTTCTAATTTCTCTAAATTTAATTAATTATTTCATTTTTAAAATATAAATGAATTATTTTACTTCACATTTTTTTTAAATATTTTTAAAATGAAGTTTTAAATTTTCCAAAGTCAATAGTGATTTATTTGTAATTTCTGGACCCTGTTTTCAATTTTTAAGCAATTTCTTATATTCTTTTTCCATTTTCTTTAAAATTAATTAATTATTTTTATTTTATATTACTTTGTTTCGGTTTTAAAGTCAATTTACTGATTTTATTTTTGTTTTATTTGAATTTAAAGAAAAAGAAATATGAAGAGTTTTAAAAGCTTATTTACCTTAAGTCCTTTCATCTCCTTTGTCCTTTCATTTGCCATAACTCCTCAATTACTATCTTGGCTGTGCATTTTTAGTTTGTAGCCGTGATTTTTCAGCCTCCATTCACCCAAAAACATTTTACCTTCTCATTCATTCATGGCTTCAAGAAAATCTATGGGTAATGGCTACTTTTTTACACTTTTCTTCTCATTTTTCATGTATTTTGCCTTGTTTTCTTTGCTTCTTTGAATGGCCTCCACTCCATATCCACGGCCACCACCCCCTACATCTCTTCCCTGTCATCACCACCAGCTACTCCTCTAGTCTTGACCAAGGCCGAGCCACCATGATGCCAAAACTCCACAAAAATTGCAACACAAGCCATAAAAACATGTTGTTTGGCCACTATTTGTTCACCACTTCATTTTCCACCACCACCACCACCTTAGGCCGCCTCCACCACCTCTGGCCAGACCACCACACACCTTTCCTTCCACTGACCTGATCCATACCTCTCTGACCTGACCACACAAGCCCATGGCCGAGCCATTTTTTGTGAACAAAACCCACCAATTTTGCCTTAAACTCTTCATATTCCTTTGTATAAACTTTCTCCTCATATTCTACTACCTAGGCCATGCATACACATGACCAAACCTGAGCCAAACTTGTTCAAACCAGAGCCAAAAACATCCCTAGGCCATGACAAAAGAATAGAGAAAGCAAGGCAAAAGATTTGGCATTCGTATCTCTTTTTATTTAAAAGTTATGTCATTTCTAGTGTATTGAAATTTATGGTTTGCTTTGATTTTTGTTTCGGTTGTAACACAAGACCTATATCATTGGATTTTATCTCCACACTCAAATTGTATTAGAGTTGTTGTGCCTTCATAATCTTTGTGTTGTGAGCTTTGTTGGCAAATCTCTAGCTTAACAGGTGAGTTATTCTCACCAGACAATATGTACATATATAACTAGTGAATTGACCCCTTTTGAATCTGTAAAATGCATTATCATGTTACACTTGCTATGTT
The DNA here is from genome assembly GCA_030737815.1 of Allium fistulosum. NCBI lineage: Eukaryota > Viridiplantae > Streptophyta > Magnoliopsida > Asparagales > Amaryllidaceae > Allium > Allium fistulosum. Next base: position 1,037,667,107 of record CM060906.1, on the reverse strand, counting down.
ATGATTTATGATGTTCACCAATTCTTAAACACCTATTATATTATATGTTACTGTTATATTATGCTGTTCTATTATTTTTATCAGTTTATCACACTGCAAGTTCCTTTTAGATTAGAATCACTATGGGTTGAAATGATACATACCCGAACGGACTTTAGAATAGGAGAAAATCATTATGGGCTGAAATGATAGGCCTGAATGATTTTCAATTATTTTTCATTTCCTTGGGATTGCGGGTTTGAAATGATCAAACCCGGGTTTTCTTTGTAAATTACGGGTTGAAATGATATATTACCCGTATCACTTTACTTAGACTAGAAATGAAATACAGACCCGTTGTTAAAATATGTTTTTATAAAAATCTTAAAAATATTTTTGAAATGTAAATATTATAATATTTGATTTAAACTAAATAAAAAAATGATTTATGTAAGCATTATTGATTTTTTGAAAATTTATAAGTGAAATAAATTATTGGTAAAACTAGAAAATTTGAAATGTAAGTTATTTTGGGAAATTTTAATTGGGTGATAATTGGAATTTAAATTAAATATGAAATGTGATAACTTCATGATAATTTGGATTAAAGTGAATTTAAATGATTTTTATATTATATTAATGATTTTGAATAAAGTTAAAATGTGAAATGAATGAATATTTAAGTTGAAATTTTGAAATATAACTAAAATTGGAAATTTGTGAATTTGGCTTAAGAGTGAACTTTAAGTTAAGTAAATAAAAATGGAATTAAGTTATTTTGAAATTTTAAAATTAAGTGTTAAGTTAATTTAATTTAATGAATTTATAATTTAAAATTGGAATTTAATAAGTGAATTATTATTAAATTTTGATTTTTGAATGGAGGTTTAACTTTATAAAATCATGAATATAAGGGTATTTGAATGATTATATATGATTTTATAAGTTAAAAATGATTTATATAAAAATATAATTGTTTGTGAAATTATACTGAATATTTGAAGTTAATTAACTGCATCTCTGAAATGCTATTAATTCTAATGTAAATGATAATACAACATTTGTAAATGCTGTAGTTGATAATAATGAACCAAATGGCTAAATTTAATTAAAGGCTATTATAGCATTTTTGTAATGTTATAATGGTTGAATTTAACTAAGTTTATTTGAAACTAATGTAACCCTATTACAGCATTTTAAATGCTGTCTTTTGTTAAATTGAACTGTTTTAAATGTGACTTTCCGTAGCATTTTCTAAATGCTGCAAAAGTTGAATTTTCATTGTTTTAATTAATTTAAGTGAACGAATGAAAGATTAAAATTTTGGAAATTTAATAATTTAATTATTAATAATAACTTTATTTTTATGATATAAAATAAAGTAATTTGTTTCGAAATATAAACTATTTTGAAATATGATATTTTGATATTTTGAAATGGATTTTTGAAGGATATTGAATTTTGAAATGATATTTGATTTCGAAGTATAAAATACCATTTTGAAATTTTAACCACGGGGTGTATTTAATTTATTGTTTAACTGATCCTTGAAGGATGGGCGATCCCAAGCATCCTTTGAGTTATTGTGCATTTCTACTACAGTTCACTTGAGTTGGTTTACATTATATAAGTATATATTGTCCTGACTCGAGTGTTTTGTGTTTTACTTTACGCTCGGGTCAGCCTGAGTATTTACAGCTTAGCTTTGGATCTCATTCTGGAGCTAGGAATCGCTGGAGATTCTGCTTGTCTAGTTATCTGTTCCTTTCAGTTCAGTTGTTCTATTCTAGTTCTGGTATTTATAAACTTCTATGTATTTGGGATTTCTATTGTATATGTTTTCAGAATGATATTATGTATTATGTTTTGAGAGTTTGTATATAGTAGCTTCATGAACTACTATGGTATTTTATTTCCGCTGTGAGTTATTCTGATATGTTCTGTGTCTGTGATTCTGTGTATTTGATTTCATTTGCACCAAATTTATTTACAATCTGTTATTTTGAATTATTCAAGTCAGACATGTGTGGATTATTGTCGATTTGAATGGTCCAAAATAGTGGGTCGTTACACCTTGGAAGTTCTGCTCTTTTTCGTTGCTCTCGAATTTGCCTCGTACTCGACGAACCGGAGTGTTGTTCTCGAGGAGCATCGGGTTGGGACCCCTTCTGTGAAGACTTCTCTCTATCCGACTCTGATGGAGGAAGAGGATCACGGGACTGTGAAGATTGGGAATATGCCTTCTTATGATAAGACGAATCGTGGGGGCGGTTGTCTCTACCTTTGTAATCATCTCTGTCCCTACGTCTGCCCGAACCTGAATCTCGTCCGGGATAATGGAATATGGAAGAGCCGTGAAGGCGATCAAGTCCGTGAGAGCGCCCCATGTCACCTACAAGGAATAGAGATAACAACGAGTTAAGAAAAATCCGGGAAATAAAAAAAACTTGAAGTGTATGATGGAATGCGTATGTGCATGTGTGTCCTAGTGTTCCCCCCGACAGACCAGTTCTTTTGTCTTTACTAATCGGAGTGTTATCTCCCTGGGTTGGGAGTTGAACTCCCGCATTGTCTCTAGCGGGCGAAGAAAACTTGAGGGCTTCAGGATCGTCAAACCCATAATTAAGAATATCGTCGGGGATGGAAAGATTCGACAAACCCCTTAGAGAACTTTCCAGGTGCTGTGAGGAAGCCACTTTCTCTGGCGGGATAGGCGTAACTTTTGAAGTTCCGCCAACTTTCTCCTTCCGAATCTTGTATTTTAACCTCTTCTTTCCCTTCGAAGGGGAGGATGACGTTTCAATGTCATGAGCTTCGACCGTCGGATTCCAAGCGGGACCCACATTCTCGCCTTGAGTCTCAGGAGCTTCATCCTCTTTGTGCTCACCTTCTTCGCGCGCGTCGGGAGTGTGGCGTGATAACGATCCAGCTTGTTTTTTCCCTTTACCAGATGTTGGCTTGGGAATGAGACGCCCTCCGGGAGGCTATTCCGACGACCAGGGGCTAGCAAGCCGAACCTTGACAATGATTCATTTGAAATGATGGTTCGGATGTCTCGTTCCTCGGCAGGAAGAGCTCTAATGGCCTCAACGGCCTCAGAATATCCTCGGCCCTCCGGACGCGGGTTGATACCTGAAAAGATGAAACGAGGAGTTGGAAAAAGCATAACTCCAATTAAACGCGAATGATGACTCAGCAAAGAGACTTACTGCCTTCAACCCATCTCCTCGCAAAACCAGGAGGGCAACGCACGTAGAACCATTCCTGTTTGTACAGGGCGAATTTACTACATGCCCTTGTCAAGATTTGGCATTTGTGGTACGGCTCGAGGAACATGAAGGAAGGGCTGTCTTTCCGTTTCTTGATCATGTAGATGTATCTGATGTCGCCAGAGGTTGGAGGTCGAGAGAAGACGACCATGAAGAGTAGGTAGGTCCCATATAGAAACGCGTGACCGTTTGGATGCAGCTGCGATAGGGCAATGTCTATGTACTGCAACACGTCCCGAAGAAATAAATTGAATGGAGGCACGCTGCCCATCCAGCACATGAAATTGTTGCAGGTGGTATATCTGACTGGGGGCAGGTGAGGATGATCGTGTCGGGAAGGGACTAACACATCGGCGAAAGGAATCCCATGGACGGAAAATATTCATCGAAGTGCGGCTTCATTGATCTTCGAAGCTTGTGAGTCGATCGGATTGTCTAAAAGAATTGTTGCCTCTAGGGCATCGAGTGCTAAGTTATGGGCAGGGGAAGTCGACGGATTTGAAGTATCAACAGCTTCATGCCTTGATGATGGCCCAGGCCTATCAGATATAGTGGCGGAGCTAGACTTCATAGACATCCCCAATAAATAATGAATCTATCTAAGTACCTGTGAAAACTATACTTGAAAAATGTTCAACGTTAGAATTAACAACATGAATATTCCCCCCATGTGGTGTGTGAACTAGTGCAAGCAATCGTGTAAAAGCGTTGAAAGTTTGAAGGTCGCAAAGTTGTTGATATAAAACTAAGCGTCAAGTCATCGCCTTCGAAGACCGTCATCGCTGACCGTCCCTAGAAGCCTGCCTTTTCGTGATTGCAATTCCAGATCCAGAAAACGTATGGTAATCTAAGTTCAGATTTATGTTTACTGAAGCTAGGACGTTAGTGATCCGGGTAAGCTTCACATATGCTAGAATGCTTGGGCCCTGTTTCTTGTTTTTCTACACGAGTAGATATAGTTAATAAGTGTTCGGCATTTGTGACTAGACGGCTAAGTCATTGTTCGGCTAAGTCATTGTTCGACTAAGTCATTGTTCGACTAAGTCTTTGTTCGGCTAAGTCTTTGTTCGGCTAAGTTGTTGTTCGACTAAGTCATTGATTCGGCTAAGTCATTGTTCGGCTAAGTCATTGTTCGGCTAAGTCATTGTTCGGCTAAGTCTTTGATCGGCTAAGTCATTGTTCAGCTAAGACTGCGTTCGGCTAAATTTTGGTTCGGCTAAGTTGTTGTTCGACATGTGAGTCGTGTTCGGCCTCGTTTTGTTCGGCATGTTTTAGCCTAAGTATGGTACGACATTTGTGACTGTTCGGTCGAGATGACTATCAGCACGATGTCCTTAATATTGACCTCGTCTCTTCCTCCATCCACGCCGAACCACGAGGGCAAATCGTTCGGCAAGTCGCACCAGACCATACCGCTCGATGCCCCTAATCATCTCCTACTTCCTCCATGTTTCTTCTTCCACCAATCTGGTCCGGCATAAAATACTTATGCCGAACCACAGTGTGGCTACCAATGGTTTCCTAGAAAACCCATCTTTATTTACTCTTCCTACCACCCTCGTCGCGTGACTCAACACTTTAGTCAGAGCTCGATTTATCCCTTCAATTAAAGGGAGTTCGAGCGTAAAGGCTATATTTAGGCGAAAGGATCGGTACCTGGTTGGTAAGGTGGAGACTCGGGAAGAATCGGCGAGTTGTATGTTGGCTGGTAGCTTCGGCAGGTGCAAGGCAGAGGTGTTAGAAGTGTGAAAAGGGAAAGAAGGATAGAGGTGCTGGCTTTTATAGGGAAAACAGAAGAAGTCGAAAAGGCTACATCCGGTGGAACCGGTCAAAGTCATATCGTTCGGCATCGGCGTATAACGATGTCCGGCACTGAAGGATCGTTCGGCCAGAAAGCATCATTCGGTCACGAATATTTTGTTCGGCATTTAGAACACACTCGGCACACACCTAAACCACTGGAATTCTCAAAAAGGCATCTCCGCTCGAGGTTAGTCAAGGATTTGAAACGAGACGAAAAGGTTACACGACTCAAAGCGTACCACGTTCGGTCACGTGATACACTTTGGGGGGCAAGTGTTTCCTAGAGATTTGACCAGGCAACTGAGTGCTCGGCATTGGGTAGTACTCGGCTTCAAGGACTACTCGGCATCTAGGAGCACTCGGCATCTAGGTGTACTCGGCTTCTAGGACTATCCGGCATCCAGAGGTACTCGGCGTTCCAGGAGTACTCGGCATCTAAGAGCACTCGGCATCCAGGGGTACTCGGCGTCCTAGGAGTACTCAGCATCTAAGAGCACTCGGCATCCAGGGGTACTCGGCATCTAAGAGTGCTCGGCATCCAGGAGTACTCGGCGTCCAGGGGTACTCAGCATCCAGGAACATTCGGCCAAAGGGATCGTTCGGCCAGAAGGCACGTTCGGCCAGAGAGCATCGTTCGGCCAGAGAGTACCGTTCGGCCAGAAGGATCGTTCGGCCAAAGGGATCGTTCGGCCAGAGAGCCATCGTTCGACCATGCGCTTCGTTCGGCCAGGAACACGTTCGGCTTCAACTGACCTTCAATCCATTCTTCCCACGCATCAAACATACCGTTCGGCATAGAGAGGGTGGTTCGGCATTGTTAGCGTTTGGCCTATTTCGTTTGGCATACGGCGACCACTGTATTTGGGCCAGAGTGTTCGGCTGCCGAGCCCACCTGGGAAGTCAGCCCATCTTTGTCTATAAATAGAGGGACAGGGTCACAGTGAAGAGGACCTTTTTGGAGAACACGGGGGAGACTCTGCCATTTTTCAGATCCATCTTCTTTACTTAGCAACTTCATTCAAGTATTTGATCTACGAATTGTATTTGTAATCAATCATCAAGAAGATCAATAAAGTTTAACCTCAAAGTGGACCTAGGCAATTACGCTGAACCACTATAAATTTGGTGTTCTTATTTTCTGCATTTAAATTAGCATTGTCTTCTCTGTTTAATTTACCTTCATCACTTATTTCTCTACATAATCTTTCTCTACGAGGTTAGTGACCAATTTTGGTGCTAACAGCACCAGTGTATGAACACAAATCAGCAGTATATAATCACAGATCACAGATCTAAGTGATGTAGAGGATGAAAAGTAAAGAATAATGAACTTAAAACGGAAAGAAATAGACAGAGACACAAGATTTATAGTGGTTCGGCTATCTCCAGCCTACGTCCACTCCAAAAGTTAATATTTTATTGACTTTCCTCGCTGGTTATAATTGATTACAACAGATAACTATGAAAAAATCTGAGTACAACAGTAGTATTGGAGAGCAAAGTTGAATCAGGCAGAGTCTGGACGTTGGATAGCCAAAAGATCCTTTTTCTATAGGCCCTGGGGGTCTATTTATAGGTGTATGAGGCTGATATTTTGCTCAGATCTCGGGAGACTCCTTATGGCACGTGAGCGGGCCCACGCGACCGAGCCCACAAAGTTTCGGCCCGATCCGTGATCGATACGAACGTAATTCGTATCGATCAAGATTTTGTCCAATGGAGTCGAAACTTGGTGTGAACATTCCTTAGCTTGTGCGTAGGCTTTTGTGAAAATTTCGTGGCATTTGGACTTGTAAATCTCGAGTTATGATCGATACGAAATGGGGACTTTCGGTAGTTCGTCTGGTTCGAATCGATCTATTCGACTCGATCGTGTTCGAATCGATGCCCTTCACGTGCGCGCTGGTGACGTGGCGCTACTTCCAAGGCTCGATCCCATTTTCATGCCGGGTTGATTGCTTCTTTCCTGAAATCACGCTTGCTTCTTGTTTGTGTCCAGGCTTCGTAACCATTCATTCACATCCATCTGCTTTTGCTTCCAGTCTTCTTCGCAATGACTCGATCGATACGAACAGTATCGATTCGAAGTATCCAACATTGATCGATACGAACAGTATCGAGTCGAACAAACCATCGCACGCTTACCTATCCAATCTGGGTCCACTGTCATCGAGTCGAAACCCATATGGCCTTCCTACCTGATCGATACGAACACGCTGTTCATATCCATGCTGATCGATACGAACGCCTTGTTCGTAACCATCAATCATCTTGAGCAAATGAACTCCGTTTGACCTGAGATTTGAAATGTAGCGTCTCCTAGCCTTGATCATCATTTCCTATCGATCCCGCCATGATTGGAGCTCGGCCAAATTTTGACGACATCGATCAAAGCCTTATCTCCAATTGATTTCCAATCCTGATATCCGTCATTTTCCAGTTATTTTGTTGATATTCCAGCCTTGACCAAAAGGTGGGATAACAATAAATATCCAAAACCATTTATAAAATTCTTCCCATATTTAAACAAACTTATTAGATGATCCGTTAAAATCAGTAAGGTTCTTTTGATAAATCATAAATTATTTAAAATAATCTTAAATAATTTTAAATAATAAGTTATTATTTAAACATCCTTCTATTTCACTTAAACTAAATCTCATTAGAAACAATAATTTTAAAATCTCACTTATAATATATTAAATTAATTTTAAACACTATTATTGTAATAGTAAGTTAACTTCAAATAATATTAACATATAATTACTTAACTTTAAAAAATTATTAAAACAATAGCTAATTAACTTTAAACTAATATTAATATGATAATTAATAAGCTTATAAATATAATTAAATAACTTAAATCAATATAATTAAATAACTTTAATTAAAATTTAAATTATAGATAATCACTTTAAATAAATAATTAAAATATAATTAATTTTTTTAAACCATAACGAAATAACTTTAAAATAATAATTAAACATTACTAAACAACATTTAAGAAATAACCTTTAAGAATCATATTAATAAAATAATTAACTTTAAATCACTAATAAAACAATTATAAATTATCTTTAAAATATTATTATTAATAAGTTATTACCTTTTTAAATCTTATTACTAAATAATATTTATCTTCAAACATCCAGAAAATAAAAAAAGTAACACTTAATATACTCTTTCTCTTTTCTTTTCAATGGGGACCATCCCTTCCCCTTTGAATCCCTATCATCCCCCCTTACCTCCTCCATCCCTCCCATACTCCACTCCCTCTCCCCACGTTTCAGTCTCGTGTCCTATCGTGATGTCCTCCTCTGATCCACCGCCCTCACTGCCACCTTGTCTTCCTTCTGTTCCACCCTCTGCCTTTCCCACAGTTCCTCCTATCTCTGTTGTCTCAATTCTTTCATCTTCTTTACCTCCACCACCTTCTTCGGCTCCCTCTGCTCCTTCGTGGAACACGCTGTTTAAATCTAAACCATGAAATGTTGGGCTCTTTACCCCACGTGATGTCCCTCTAGTTTTTAAAGGAGCTGCTCTGGTTCCCCCTCCCGAAGTCATCCATGTAGGTAATAGCATATGGAAAGAGTATCTTGTGGGTTTCTTTTTGGACAAACCTCTTTCATATTCCAATGTTTTTTAATTTGAAGAAAAAATGGAAACTTAAAGGCTCGATTATAGTTAAATCTGATGGGTATTTTTTTAAGTTGTCTAATGAAGAAGACAGGAAGAATATCATAGAGGCTGACCCCATCATCATGCGCAACAAACTTTTTATTGTAAAACAATGGGATGAAAACGTTGGAAATAGTTGTGGTAGGATTAGATCCGTGCCAGTGTGGATCAAACTAAGTAACATTCCGCTTTACGCTTGGTCTCACGTAGGAATTAACTGGCTGGCAACAAAGGATAGGAAAGTTTCTTTGCATGGATGCTTCAACTGCGAGGTTAGATCGAATCTCCTTTGCAAAGTGCATGGTCGAGGTAAGCCCCGATAAAGAGCTTCCAGAAAGTTTCCCTGTAAAATTATTAGATGGAAATGAGCAACAAGTGAAAGTGTCCTACCTATGGAAACCAGAAATATGTTCAGCCTGTCATGTTTTTGGTCACACATTGGAGCATTGTTTGGAAGAAAATAAAGAAGTTGAAGAAAATGGTGTTTGTGTCGATGAAGTTATGAGAAGCATGAAACCCCAAGCAAAAGATGATGTGACCTCAAGTAAACCCGCAAGGAAAAAGCAAGCATGGCAGAAGGTAAATTATAATATAGAAAAACAACAATCAAATAGAAATGTAAAACAAACAGAGAAGATGGGTGGTACTATGGAGGTAGTAGATGCTAACATGAAAACAAGTGTTGTGGTGGAAGAAAATAACAATACTAAAGAAAGCATAGGGATAGAAACTCAACTTGAAATGCAAACAGAAGGAATTGAACTGGCCAAAAACATGTATAGTGTGTTGGTTGTTGAAGATGGTTTTGAAACCAGTGATGATGCTCATGGAAAACAAATTGATGATTTATTGGCAAATGAAAATAACTGTGTAGCTTCACTAAGTGAAAACACTTCAGCTGAAACAAGTAATAACTCTGGACATGGAAACTCCTCATTTGTACCATTTAAATCTGCTGTGCACATGCACACCATTGGTGCACCAGCAGTTCAAATGTGTACTACCATTCAGCAACCTCAATTGGAAATCCCCACATCTGATGAATTACAAACACCAAATGATGAGACTGCATGGTGCACTGACTTAGAATCACAAATCACTCATTTGATTTATACTTCTCAAGCTAAAGAAAATGAAAACCTCACTTCTATGATAAGAACAGCAGAAAATATTGTTATACCCCTAGATTATGCCTTCACAATCAAAATTCCAGGATGGGTGTCACCAAAACAACCGCAAAACATCACACTGAACCACAATCACCATTTCTATCAACTGGTAAACCATCAAATATCAGGAAGTCCAAAATTTCCTCCAGTTTAAAAGCTTCAGACACAAGCCCTCCTGCTTTAAGAAGACAAACCCGATCTCTTACAACTAAGAGCAACAAATCTTCCAACCTTCCCGACAATTGTTTAATCAATGAATAAAAATCTCACAGTGTGGAATATTAGAGGAGCCCATAATAGTATAAAACTTGACTAGGCAAAAATTTAATTCTTCTCCATGACCTCTATTTGATTGCTTTACTTGAAACCAAACTTAATCTCCCTCTAACCATCAAAGCAGCTAACTATATCAATCCCTCATGCACAATGCATCACAATTTAGAAATAGCTTCATGTGGCTGAATACTTGTCCTTCATGACCTAACCAATTTAACTCTTTCCCCTATCATATCATCCAGACAACACCTTCATTTCTATGTTTAATCTGTCCACCCTTCCCTCTCTTTTTATCTAACTTTCGTCTACGCTGACAACTCTATTAATTCAAAAGCATCCTCCTTGAATCTTTACCACCACTAAGACAATCCTCCCACCCTTGGTTGGTGATGGGAGACTTCAACTATTGTTATGACCTTGATGATAAACATGGAGGCCTTCCTCTTCTTCCAAAAGATATTGCTCCTTTAAACATAGCCATCAGTGACTCTGACCTCATTCCTTTCTCAAGATCTGGTGCCAAATACTCGTGGAACAACCATAGCAGGAGTGGTGTTCGTACATTCTCTAATATTGATCATGCCTATTGTAATCTCTCTTCTCTTTCTCAATGGCCTACCCTTTCTGTTTTCCTTCCCCAGCCTATTTTATCTGATCATTCTCCTTTAATCATTAACACTGGGCCCCTATCTGTTAAAGAAAAGAGAAGCTTTAAGTTTTACAATGCTTGGATCAAACACCCTCAATTTCATAATATTATTTTACAAGCATGCTCTAACTTGTATTATGGTAATCCTATGTTCAAGTTTTACAGGAAATTGAAGGGCGTCAAAGCAGCTCTAAGGTAGTGGGCTACTGGTATTTTTGGAACTGGATGTCTTCTATCAACTAAACTTCAAGTACAACTGAAAAAAGCCTAAGATTATATATTGGAACACCCAAACAATGCTACATCAGCTGAAGAGGAGAGTAGGCTATTTAAGGAACTCAATAGTGCTCTGGAGATTGAAGCTAGTATGAAAAAACAACTACTACACGAGAAATGGAAAGAAGGAGGTAGAAATATTGCTTTCTTCCATGCTGCAATCAGAGTCAAACACACAAGGCACAACATCCACAGCATTTCTAATGATGGTGGTAATATTCATACTTCTCCTGAATATGTTTACAGGGCTTTTGTGGACCATTTCACTAACTTGTTTGGAAACTCCTTTGACTTCTCTCCTGAATTGGACCTTTACAATGCTATCAATCTACCTACCATTAACTGTTCTAAAGACAGTGCTCTGACTTTCAAAGTTACTGATGATGAAATAAAAAGAAATTTATTCTCCATGAATCAACACTCTTCTGGTGGACCTGATGGTCTAAATGTCACTTTTTTTATATCAACATGGAATATAATAGGTCTTGATTTTTGCAAGGCAGTCCATAATTTCTTTGACAAATGCAAGCTTCTTGGTGAGGTTAATACTACTAACATTGCTTTAATCACTAAGACATCTAACCCATCATATGTTTCCTCTTTCAAACCTGCTGCAATGTGGTTTACAAATGTATTTCTAAAGTACTTGCTGCTAGACTTGTTTCTGTATTGCCAAAGCTAATCTCTTCCAATCAGGCTGCCTTTTTGCCAGGCTGTAGTATTTTAAATAACATTTTGCTTGCACAAGAATTGTTAAAAGGACATGGAAAGGCTAATTCCTCCCCAGCAGCCATTCTCAAGCTTGATATTTCGAAAGCCTATGCCAGTGTTCAGTGGTCTGCAATAGTAAGAATAATGGCAAAGATGGGGTTCCCTAAGACTTATGTTTCATGGATATATACTTGTATTTCTTCACCATCTTTCTCTGTCATTTTAACTGGTAGGTCAGTAGGTTTCTCCAAAAGTAAACAAGGAATACGCCAAGGTGACCCGATTTCCTCTTATCTCTTCCTACTGGTTATGGAAGTTTTCACTAACTTGTTAACTTTGAAATACACAAGTAGGCTTGTCAATTACCACCCTAAATGTAGACACTTACAAATTTCCTCCATCATGTTTGCTGATGATGTGCTTTGTTTACGAAGCCTGAACTCTCTTCTTTGTCTTGCATTATTGATACACTACATATTTTTTACAAAATGACTGGGCTGAAACTCAACCCTATCAAATCTAGCATGCTGCTCTAGTGTCTCTAACATCCATGCTTCCATTTTGTTCCAGTCCACTAGTTTTAAGAGCATGGATAGTGACATGAAGTATTTGGCTCTTCCTCTAATTACTAAAAGAATCACACTTGCAAACTGTTTTCCCCTTTATAGGAGGATCACTGACACTTTTAACTCATGGTCCAATAGACAGCTATCTCAAAGTGGTAGGCTGGTTCTTATAAAGTTTGTAACCTTCTCTATGATGGTGTATTAGGCTCGCACCATGATACTACCTTGCAAACTGTTGAGACTTATAAGGTCAGCCATGCTAAGTTTTTTTGGTCAGGTTCTATCCACACCAGGAAACTCATTCCATGTTCCTACTCAAGTTTTGAGGCTCCTCTAATCAAGGGAGGACTGGGAATTACCAACCTCAAACTATGGAACATAGCAGCATTTAGTAAACATTTTGATGATTTGTTGAGCAGGAAAGACAGCGTATGGGTGAAATGGGTTTGGCATCACAGTATTGGGAGGAAAGACTTTTGGAACATTGAAACTCCACAATTGTGCAGTTGGTCATGGAGAAAGATTCTAGGGTTGAGAAATATGTTTCTGCCACTAATTCATTCTCACTTCACTGGCAATAACACAATCAGTTTTTGGCATGATCCATGGTCTAGCAAGGGGTTAGTCTTATCTAAAGTGTTCACTCACCAGCAAATTTTACAATCTGGAATTCCTACTAATGCTAAGGCAAATGACTATGTTGTAGATGGGTTTGTTCATCTACCTTATAACAGCAATCAGGCAATCATGAGGCAGTGGGATATCATCCAGAGAAAGAACTACAATGAAATGGCCCCCTTGTAGATAACTTTGAATGGAAAGAAACACTCAGTTGCCCTGCTATATCAAGTCCTCTCTGGTAATGCTCATTTGCCTGCCTTCAAATGGTCTTCTATTATCTGGAGAAATGATTCAACTCCTAGGGAAAATTTAATGTTGTGGAAGGTGATTAAATCTGCCTTGTTGACTATGGAACTCCTCTGCGGTTATGGGAAGCAATGTAGTAAAAGATGTGTCTTCTATCTTCTGCATGATGAAACAACTTCTCACTTGTATTTTGAATGCCCTGCTCTCTTCCCACTTTGGAAGAGACTCATGATGAAATCTAGAAGGCAGTCCCCAAATATAAACTCTGAAACTGAATGGAATATTGTTTACAAATCCACAAGATGGAAGATTGACAGATCGAGAGTCATAACAATGTGCACAGGACTTATATTGACATTATATGGAAGAGTAGGAATGAAATAATTTTTGAGAAGAAAAGAAAGTCTCTGGAAAGCTTATGGGTGGAGATTAAAAATAGAACACACGTGTAATTAAAGTTCTCAACCAAGTTTTCTCTTGGATATGCTCTTGACTGGGCATGATCATGCTTTGATTTTACGTTTGTTCTTTTTTTTTGCCTTGTATTTTTGTGTGTTTTCTCTCCTTTGTGTATCCTTTTTTCCTTCCTTGACTCAAAGTCTGTTTTGATTCAAGTTATTTTATTATTTTGTTGCAATAAAATCTGATAAGGGTCCAGTCAACCTCGCTAGCTTTGCTAAAAAAATAATTATCTTCAAACCTTATAATAAAATAATTATTCTTAAAATAGATTTCTAATCAATAATTAGCTTTTCAAATTTTGAAGGAGGCTTAACGATCACCATGGTACTTAAATGAGCTACCATATTATTCAGTTAACTTTTCAAGTTAATAATAGATATTTACGTAATCCACAACTATGTCAATAAATCCAACACTTAACCGTCATTGGTTAAAATATCACTTATTCAAAGTGGGATATCAATTAACGATATATAACCAAATGTTCAAATCTATAAAATAGCAGAACGGGGATTTATTCTGCTAATTAATTGCCAAATTAATTTAACTAGCGAAACGGTGATTTATTCTGCTAAACAGATATCCAATTACCATATTCAATCCAATTTAACTCAACAGTATTTTATTTGGCCAAATAAAATCAATAATTAAGGTATATAAATTTAAACGACGTTATTATTTAAAATAATGTGATATATACCCAGTCCATTTAAATATGTCATAAATTTTTACATGTCCAAAGCTACCAACAGGTTACACTAAAATGTTGTACTCGTCCATACGAGTACAATGCAAAAATCCGTGTGTCAGATGGGTTAAATATGAGCAAGATAATCAATTTACTAACTAACATATCCATTTATATAATAATTAACAAATAAAAACAAGTTATCTCACCCAAGTCATGGACCAAGGCCCAAAGCCATGCAACCGCACCCAAATTGAACAGTGCTTACTTCCTCTTTCCTTTCATTTTCTTTCCAGCTCCCAAACGCGTATGCACGCACCGATACGTGCACATGCATGAGCGATCCGCACCCCCATTCTCTGATCCAAGACCAATAGCATGCCTTTCTTCGAACGCTAGTCACATTAGCGTCACCACCTTCCCATCCGGTCCTCCGAGGCGTTTTTCGACCGAATGCCTGCTTTTACATTTTCGAGCAAAATTCGTGACATTTTCCAATGCCACACCGCCTAACCACGACCGAACCACCCGAAACTTGGCCCGAAGATGCTCCTTCTTATGACAAACAATCCCATAACCTCTAATTCACCCAACATTTACTTGGTCGACAGAAAACCTAAACCCTAGCTCTCCACCTCTGTCGTTGGCAGTCATGAAATGCTGCCAAAACTCACCCAAAAATACTACGACGCCCTACATCTCTAACGAGGCAAGCGGCGTTGACCAATTCTCAATGGATAGAGAAAAATTAAATTTTGAAGTTAAGAACTCAATTTCCATGCTTACTGATTTTTGATGATCTCTCGGTGTTTTCTCGATGCAAACTCGATCGACCTTTTTCTAAAGATAGTAGACACCAAAACAAACAACTTTCTTCTTGGATAATTATGCTAATTGTGAGTGATTTGTGAGTTCTTGATTTTTGAATGAGGGAGAATGGATTTTTTTTCTTAGTTTTGGGTGTTCAAAAATGAGAGAGCAGGAGATCAACAAAATGGAGAAATCTGATGTTCTTGGGTGCACAAATATACGCATAGCCAAATGGTACAAGGAAGAGACAAGGGAACAATGGCAGTAGGTAGGTAGGGTGAATGGAGGACAAGAAGTTGGCTGCACAGTTGATTCCAGTGGACATTGCAGTGTGTATTTGCAGGAAAGGGTTATGTGTTTGTGTGATTTGTTAGGAATAAAGTTTGTTTTAGAAAAGTTTCCTGGGTCCGACGCCGCATAATAACCCGTCCGCGTATGAGACACGAACGACAAAAATAAAAATACGATCGCGTATAACAATGTTACACGATCACAAAATAAAAATAAGGTAGACAAGTTATTAAACTTCGTGAAGTGTCAAAATGACAACGTTTGCCGTAAAATATGTCAAACGAAAATTTTCTTATTTTTCCAAACTAAAAATTATGGAAAAATTCAAAAAAATTAAATTGAAAATACGTCATTGGAAATCAAGTCTCGGTTCGAAATAGATAATTTATCATAATTTAAATTCAAATCTGAATATTTAAATAAATTAAATATTCAAATTTGAAGACCCAAAATACGGGTCGTTACACTCTTCCCCCCTTAAAAAGAATTTCATCCCCAAAATTTCATCATATGAACACCCAATACTATTCATAAGCCCACATGATGATTATAGATCATTCATATACAGAATCTAATTCGATCACTACTCAAATACATGACTCCACTTCCAAACCAGTATCGCTCACCTGATTTTCTAGTGCGGACTCCGATCAGGCTCCTTGATTAGGAACCTCTATTTTCCTTACACAGTCATAGATTATGATAGAAAACCTTAGTTCCATATCAAGAACACTCATCAAGTGCTTGCCGTCAAAAACCAAGTAATAAATCCTTATTCACAATAGTGTGGAAAATCTTAGAGCCTTGTACTCGAATATTAGATCAAACTATATGGAGAGAGAATTGATTTACATCCATTCTACATACTTATTTAATTGGTTACTCTTAATACCAATTTTTACTATCACTAAATTATTTCGGAAAACATTTTCATAAAACATAGTTTAAGTTTACAAACCGGTACAACTCCCAATCATATCCTAAGGGTATACACAACTATAATTCAAACTTTATCTTGAATTTACTTAAGAATTTTAAACACCCGGTTTTTATTCAAAACACTTTTTGAAACGATACCATATATTTTGGAAACTTAAGGGTCAAATACTTGGATATTTATTTCAAAAACTTTTGAAATGATATTATATATATTTTAATCCATAACAAATATATATATATATATATATAGCCCGAGCAACCCCATAGTCATACCAAGGAACTAGGTACTACCAAACAGTATTATATATTCCTTACTACATTTTAGAGTATTATAAATCAAATTTTCAAGTATTATTTTAAATTTATACACACATTTTAGAGATATTTAAGTTTCCTAAACCCCAATTTAATATAACCAACTTTTATATTCAATCATTCCCAAAATATTTATTTCAAAATATTCTAAATTCCTTTTAATAAAATAACATTTATTAAAACCTAATTTTATCAAATCAACCTTTATATAAAATTGTTTGTACAATATTTATTCCAAAATATTCAAATTTTATGTTAAATAAACAACCTTTAGTAAAATCAATTTTTTAACCCAAATATAAACAACGAATGCCTTATATTCAAATTGTGAAACTTAATTCACAAGGTATTCATTTCAATGTTTCCAAAATTCCTATCTATCCAACCCAGGTTTTAAAAGGAAGATTCTAAATAGATTAACCGATAATTGTCAATGCTCGAAAATGGGCGAGCATGACCGATCAAATCCGAGATGATAATGATGGAATATTATCATTTCTATCAACTAAGCACATCCAAGAATAACTATATCAAATTTTTGAAAAATTATTTTATATATATATATATAAAATATAATCTTAGGTAAAATAATTCCATTTACCCAATTTAAATCAATATTGTGTCAGTTTGGTCTTGTTTATGTGTTTAGGAAATCCCTATCAATAACGTTGGCCAAACACATCGACCAGAATTCTTAAGCCACTCAACAGATCAAACAACACAATATAAAATAGTTTTATTATCACTAACAAATACGCGCTCTCATATATATACTCTAGAACTCATCCTAGGGTCTCGCTTACCTATCTCAAATGAATCAAACCCACTAAAGCCTAGTTGTTCGCTCAGCCTAAGCTCTGATACCAACTTTAACGACCCACTTTTCCATACAGTTTAAGCGGTCAATAAACCACCCATGACCAACCTAAATTGAACGGAAAGGCGGATAGTTAGGGAAAAGAAAAAAGAAAGAAGACAAGAAGAAACTAAAAAACACAGAATCTCACAATAGAACGAATAATATATAATATATAACAAATCTTTACACAAAAACAAAACTGTAATATATGTATATACAGACATCGATCAGAGTATACTAACCTATTTCAGCCCGGACAGTTATAACAACCTGTCCTCACAATTGCTGATAAATACGAAAATGAATGCAACGGAAAAATAACCATGTATGTGAATACATTTATGGATCTCCTTCTCGTCTCCTGAAGCTCCAAACATCCAACTAAACCTGGAAAATATGCTCGGTCGGACCCGAGCATTATATGAAAACAACGCCCGGGTCAGTCTGGTAAAACCAGCTTGAGAAACTCAAATCACAAGAAATTTTATTTATTATAGCTTGTAAAATCCTTTAAAATCAAAGGAATCTTGTAAGACCACGCCGCACATAAACACGGACGGGTTTTTACCTTACGATAACCAAAATCTTTATATCAGAAAATCTAGTGATATTATAATAATGTCTAAGGGTTAAAATAATAATAATCAAGTAGCTGTGATGCTCGTGAGTGTACATCACAACAACACTAGGTATATAATCAAAAATTGATAAGGCACGTTCGCTAATTGTTTAGGATTTCCATGGAGGTGCCCTCAGTACTTCGAGGAACGGTCCTCCTGCACAAGGATTAGAGATATCCTTTTGAAGCAGCATACATCCCTAGTGATGTACCATAGGAAAAACATGGCTAGTCTCGCTAAGACCGAGTGCATCACCCCATGCATGCAGAACAACTGTAAGTGAACTCTATGAGGAGCCGACTACACCCTATAGGTTTGCCAACCCAACTGGCCATGCCTCCTATCTCTAGTTTTATTCATTTCCGCTGATGAGGCTACGTCCGACATTCCAGCTTACGCACCGCCACCAAAATAGATCATGGCATCCCACATGGATTCCAATACCTCAATGGGCCTCAGAATCACACATTGATTCCCACATCTCAAATATACCTTGGAATCTCACACAGATTCCCATACCCCAACGGGTCTCGGAATTACATATAGATCCCAACATCTCAATATAATCACGAATCTCTTCCATAGAACCGTATATGGTTTTAGGAGTGGTTATCAGTTCGAGTCATCTCTTATAAGTACACTCTTCCGCTTCTCGGGTGCTCCACAAACCAAACGCCGATTTTCGGAATGCTCAATACCGGTTCTTTAGGAAATAATCCGACAATACATAAGAGCGAGGATCACCGCCTAACCGTTTAAGTGGATGAATCTCCTTATCATTTGTCCTAAAAGAATGAAACGAGTTTATATGTACAGTATAGCACCACCGATGGTAACTGTACCATATAATTCCCGTATTTACCCTTTATATTTCCAGAGTTAAAATCCTTTAGTGTTAAGTAGGGAATATTTCCCTACCATCAAAATTAAGAAGGATTACATATTTAGGCCAAGATTTGATAGTCGATTATTTAATTATAAAATAAACAAGCATTTAAACAAAGGTCACATTTCCCATAGAAATCACTAAGCCTCTCAAAAATAAATCTTTCATTCTTAAAATTACTTTTCAAAGACTTGGAAATCACTTCCATATACTTATCTTAATAGGATAAGCATATTCAAAAAATATGATATTTTTGATACTTAGCAAAAATATAACCATATACTTATCTTAACGGTATAAGTACGTTCACAAACCATTTTACTTTTAAAACTTGGAGTCTTTTTAAAATAGATATGGAAAGTGCCGTTTAGTATCAAATCATGGATCGTAGTTTACTCAATGGTTACGTCATTATCCCAATGAATCCATAGTAAAATATAGGCAATCCCTGCCCTTCGAATTACGCCATGAAAATCAACCATTCCTTTCCAAATTTCTATATTTTATAAATATCACCAAATCTATTTATAAATTCTCTTTATAAATCTCCAATCCATTTATAAAACATTCTTTATAAACATTCTTTCTAAATCTCAGTCCCCACTTATAAAACTTTTCCTATTTAGAACTTTAAAACTCATTGATAAAATCCTTCCATAAATATCCAAAACCATTTATAAAACTCTTCCCATATTTAAACAAACTTATTAGATGGTCTCTTAAAGTCAGTAAAGTTCCTTTGATAAATCATAAATTATTTAAAATAATCTTAAATAATTTTAAATAATAAGTTATTATTTAAACATCCTTCTATTTCACTTAAACTAAATCTCGTTAAAAATAATAACTTTAAAATCTCATTAATAATATATTAAACTAATTTTTAAACACTATTATTGTAATAGTAAGTTAACTTCAAATAATATTAACATAATAATTAATTAACTTTAAAACGTTAATAGAACAATAATTAATTAACTTTAAACTAATCTTAATATGATAATTAATAAGCTTATAAATGTTGAATCACTAGTTTTGATTCATGACAAAACGGTTCAGAAGCTAAAGAAGAATATGCACTCATACATGATAAAAAGAAGACATCAGAGGATCAAGACTTCAACTCTATGCTTAAAGTAATTATTATATGTGTTGAGTCTTAGATATATGTTAAAATCAATCCTCAAAGTTTTAGTGTTCTAAGATCCTTTAAAAACAAAGTTCACTGTGCAATACATGCACAGCCAGTCGACTGGTTGTGCATGCCCAGTCGACTGACTGTGCATAATTATTTTTTTACTTTTTTCAATTCAGTCGACTGACCGGGCTTCAACTGTCAAATTCTGAATAGACATCTTCTTCCATAAAGAGTTGCACTTCGGGAAAAGATGCCTCTCTTGGTTGAAACTCTTCACTAAGAGTTGCATCTCTCTGAAAACTATATATAGGAGTTCTCACACACTTCACAATCACCAATTTCTGATTCTAATTCTTTCGATTCTCTCTTGTGATTATTCTAGTGCATTCATACTCTTCATTGCTTTGAATCTTTGAATTATATTTCATATACTTTGATTCTTAGCAATATTCTTCGTTTCAAATCTTCACATACACTTTATATACTTGAGGAATTGATTATAGGAAGTTTGTAATCTCAAAGACAAATCAGTGTTATCAAGAACACATTGTGTTAACTACTTTTATATTTTGTTAAGTCCTGTTCTGCTGCTCAGGCAAGGGAAAGTCCTCTTCGGCTGCTGAGGCAAAAATCCTGTTCTGCCACTCAGGTGTCTGTTCTGCTGCTCAGACCTATTCCTCCGGGTTAAGTGAGGGTATTGTTAGTTAAAGCCAGAAGTTAGTCTGGGACTGGACGTAGAACGGGAGTTCGAACCAGTATAAAAATTCCTGGTGTGCTTACTCTTATTTACTTTATTGCTATTAACTGCTTCCGCACTTAGTTTAATATATATTCCATATCTGTCGATCCACCCATACTTTCATTTGGTATCAGAGCAAGGTCATCCAATAACTATAACATAATTATTTGATATCTTGATAATATGGAAAACAACACTAACACTAGTTTCAATGAAGGACAGTCTACTGCACGACCACCACTATTTAATGGTTTAAATTACAGTTATTGGTCCACTAGAATGAGAATATTTATGCAGTCAAACAGTTATGAAATTTGGAATATCACTCAGACTGAACATCATATACCAAATATTGAATATGCACAATGGTCACACACACAGAAACAAGATGCTACAAATAATTCAAAAGCTATGAATATGTTATTTTGTGCTTTAGACAAAAATAGTTTAATAGAGTCATCATGTGCACTACAGCCTATGAAATCTGGAGAACACTAAAAATAACTTATGAAGGTACAAACAAAGTTAAGCAAAGTAAGATTTCAATGCTTAAAAATCAGTTTCAAAACTTTAGAATGAAACAAGATGAGTCTATAAATGATATGTACTCTAGATTCCAAGACATATATCCCTCATTATTAGCACTGGGAGAGAAATATACAGGTTTTGATATTGTGTCAAAACTCCTCAACTCACTCACGGATGAATGGGAGAGAAAAGTTTTAGCTATCGAAGAAGCTAATGATATCTCTACCATAAAACCAGAGGAGTTGATAGGTAATCTAATGTCTTATGAAGTTAATTTACAGGCTAAAAGAGTACAGGCACAAGACAAAAAGAACATAGCTTTTCGAGCTGAAGAAGATGAGAACCAAGATTCAGATGATGAGAATTTAGCATTCATTGCCAAGAATTTCAAGAAGTTCTTAAAGTATCGAAAGAACAACAAATTTAATGATAAAAAGAACTTCTCAAGCAAACCATCCGCAACAGCTTTAGAATGTTACAACTGTCACAAGAATGGACATATCCAGAAAAATTGTCCGGAACTAAAGAAGATTATTCCAACAAGGGCAGAAAAGACAAATACAAAAAGAAAGCATTCTCTGTCACATGGGATGACTCAGATTCCTCATCATCAGATAGTGACAGTGATAATGAAAATGAACAAGCAAATATATGTTTCATGGCTACCAAAAATGAGGTTAGTGATCTTACCTTTGATGATCTAATAGAAATTAATTCAGAACTTTTGAACACACTAAAAAGTTTCAAAAGAAAATATAAAGAAGCCCGCGAAAATCAGAACAAAGCAGAATTCGAAAGAGATATGCTTAAAGATGAGAAGAAAATACTAGAGGAAGAACTTGAAAAACTTCAAGAATCAGTCTCGAATACTAATTCTCAATTTACTTTACTGAGTCAAGAAATTGAAACTCAGAAAGAAAAGAATGATGTTCATGTCTCTGAAAATCACGAGTTAAAAAAAAAAGTAAAATTACTTGAACTAGACAATACTGGGCTAAAAAGTAAGTTAGAGAGTATTACTAAAAATGTTTCTAACTTTAATAAAGGAAGAGAAATTTTTTCTAAAATTATTGAGAATTCTCAATCAGTATCAAGTAAAAAGGGTTAGGTTATGTTAAGAAGTCAATAGCTCCATCTAGACTAGAAAATAAAAGGAGAATTGATTTTAAACCCACAATCACTAAAGAAAATTCAAAAAGGACAAATTTGAAAACTATAAAAATATGGATTCCTAAAACAAACAATAGTTTCATTAGGAAGAAATATATAAACTCCTTTATTAAATCTGTACACAAGAATATAAATTATGTTTATAAAGGGAATATCAAACCCTCTTAGGTTTGGTTTCCTAAGATCTAACTCTTAGGACCCTATAAAAAGTGGGTACCAATATTATTTGTTATGTTTGCAAGACCCACTTAAAAAGAGAGGAAAATGGATATTAGACAGTGGTTGCTCAAAACATATGACAGGAGACAAAAATATGTTATCAAACATTATCTACTCAGACGGGGGTTCTGTCATCTTTGGAGACAATTCCAAGGGATATATCATCGGCAAAGGCGATGTGAGCAACAACGGTACATCTAATTTACCTCTTATTTCAAATGTTTTACTAGTCAAGAATTTAAAACATAATCTCTTAAGTATTAGCCAACTGTGTGACAAAGGATTCAAAATTACTTTTTCTGAAAATAAGTGTAGCATTTCTGATCAAAATCAAAATTCACTCTTTGAAGGAAATAGAGACAAAAATATTTACATTTTGAATATGAAAATAAATCATAATTCAGAAATGTGTCTACTAGCCAAAGAAAATGATCCTTGGTTATGGCACAAAAGATTTTATCACATTAACTTCAAAACTTTAACTAAGCTTTCTAAAAATGAGTTAGTAAAAGGGTTACCTAAAATGAACTTTAAAATAGATCATATTTGTGATGCATGTCAATTAGGAAAACTAACTAAGTCATCTTTTAAATCTAAAAAGATTATTTCAACAACACAACCACTGGAACTATTACATATGGATTTATTTGGACCAACACAAGTGCAATCCATAAATCATAATAGATATGTATTTGTAATTGTTGATGATTTTTCTAGATATACTTGGGACCATTTTTATGGAAAAAAAAGTGATACTTTTGAAAATTTCAAAGTCTTTTCAAAGAGAATTCAAAATTTCAAAAACTTAAAAATAAAGAACATTAGAAGTGATCATGGAGGTGAATTCGAAAACGACGTTTTTGAACATTTTTGTAAAAAGAAAGGAATAAATCATAATTTTTCTTTTCCTCGTACTCCACAACAAAATGGAGTAGTAGAATGGAAAAATAGAACTTTACAAGAATGTGCAAGAACCTTGTTAAATGGAAGCACGTTACCCAAACATTTCTGGGCAGAAGCAGTTGCAACTGCCTGTTATGTACTAAATCGTGTTTCTATAAGACCTCTAACTAAAAACACTTCTTATGAACTTTTTAATGGTCGAAAACCAAATATTTCTTACTTTAAGTTTTTCTGTTCAAAATGTTTTATTTTAAACACAAAAGATCAGCTTGGCAAATTCGATCCAAAATCCGACGAAGGAATCTTTATAGGATATTCAGACCGAAGCAAAGCCTATCGAATTTTTAATAAAAGAACTAATATCATCAAAGAAATACTTCGTGTATCTTTTGATGAAAATTTTAAACAAATTTCAAGTAGTAGAGATGACGAAGGAGTTCCTGAAAATATCACAAATATAGAATCAACCTTGTCTAACAATAATGAAAACATTTTTCCTAATAATGAATTAAGATCTCCACCAATGATATTAAAAGATCATCCA
Source organism: Allium fistulosum (assembly GCA_030737815.1). Classification (NCBI taxonomy): domain Eukaryota; kingdom Viridiplantae; phylum Streptophyta; class Magnoliopsida; order Asparagales; family Amaryllidaceae; genus Allium; species Allium fistulosum. Next base: position 1,037,642,753 of record CM060906.1, on the reverse strand, counting down.
GTTCAAAATGTCATAGGAGAAATTAATTCAAATGTTGGAACTAGAAATCAATTAAACCAAATGGGCCACGTAGCATTTCTTTCTAATATAGAACCTAAAAATATTAAGGAAGCCTCAACTGATGACTATTGGATTATCGCTATGCAAGAAGAACTAAACCAATTCTAAAGAAATGACGTTTGGGATTTAGTTCCAAGGCCTAGTGATCAATCAGTTATTGGTACTAAATGGATTTTCAAAAATAAGGCTGATGAACATGGAAACATAACTAGGAATAAAGCTAGATTAGTTGCTCAAGGATATAATCAGGAAGAAGGAATTGACTACGAAGAAACGTTTGCTCCCGTCGCTAGATTAGAAGCAATACGTATATTATTGGCCTATGCATGTTTCATAACTTTAAATTATATCAAATGGATGTTAAAAGTGCTTTTCTAAATGGCTTTATAAAAGAAAATGTTTATGTTGAACAACCTCCCTTATTCATTCACGAAAAATTTTCAAACCATGTTTATAAACTTAAAAAGGCATTATATGGACTAAAACAAGCACCTCGTGCTTGGTATGATCGTCTAAAAAGTTATTTAATAGACTCTGGTTTTGAAATTGGGAAGGTTGATCAAACTTTTTTTATTAAGAAAAAGAAAGAAGATATTTTAATAATTCAAATTTATGTTGATGATATTATTTTTGGTTCTACTAATGAAAAGTTATGTCAGGAATTTTCTAAAATAATGACTAATGAATTTGAAATGTCTCACATGGGAGAATTGAATTATTTTCTTGGTTTACAAATTAAACAACTTTCAAATGGAATTTTTATAAATCAAGAAAAATATTGTAACAATCTAATCAAACGCTTTGGTATGGAAAATACTTCTGCCAAACCTGCTCCTATGAGTACAACTATACATCTTGAAAAAGATGAAACGACAAAAGTATAGACCAAAAATTATATCGAAGCATGATTGGATCATTACTCTACTTAACAGCAAGTAGACCTGACATAATAATGAGTGTTTTTCTGTGTGCACGATTTCAAGCAGATCCAAAAGAGTTACACATTAGAGCAGTGAAACGTATATTACGATATCTTAATAAAACCAAGGACTTTGGACTATTTTATCCGAAAGAATGTCCTTTCGAATTAGTTTCATATAGTGATGCTGATTTTGGAGGATGTCGGATGGATAGAAAAAGTACAAGCAGAACTTTTCACTTCATTGGATGAGCTCTTGTATCTTGGTTTAGTAAGAAACAAAATTGCGTCTCACTCTCAACTTGTGAAGCAGAATATATATCCGCAGCTTTGGCATGTGCTCAAGTAATCTATATGCAACAAACACTTCAAGACTTTGGTTTCAATTTATCTAAGTCAACAATTTTTTGTGATAACTTAAGCACTATCAACCTTTCTAAAAATCCAATCAATCATTCACGAACAAAACATATTGACATTCGTCATCATTTTCTTCGTGATTGTATTGAAAAGATATAATAAATCTTGATTTCGTATCTTCAGAAAACCAGTTGGCCGATATTTTTACTAAGCCTTTAAATGAAAACACTTTTGTAAAATTGAGACGAGAACTTGGAATCATCTCATTTAAAAATTTATAAGTTTATTTTCTGCATAAGCTGGGATTTGAACTCAGGACCTCCTTGTAAGTATGCATATGACTTTGCCAATAGGCTATTTGATATTTTTTGTCTAAGCTCATAGCTCACTTCAGCTTATTTCTTTTTTGTTATTTAAATGGTTCATATTAACGTGGTTTTTGTCCTCAAATTTTCTTCTGGCTAAAATTAAATCATTCTATATTTAATCTCAGCTATTCATTGTTTAGTTTTTTCAGTTTTCTATAAGTACATTCATTCAAATTTAAAAAAAAATCAAACATGTTTTTCAACCTTGCATTGTTTATCTACACCATGGATGGTTCATCTTCAGATGAGCCTTCCTCTCATTACTCGTTTGGATATTCTTCAATTGATTTTGAAACTCCAAGTTCAAGGTCTTCAGAACTTCCAACTCCGACTCCTGCTTATATTCCGATATGTCCACCACAAAGCCATCATACGGGATATACGCCAGAAAATAAACGCATGCGGAGAAACTTATTTCCATCCCCAACTACTAAAGAAAAGATAGATAATTTACATCACTATCAGAGGGAAACACTTAATCTTCAGCGTGAAATGTATTATGAGCAAAAGAGTCATGGTATGAGACTTAGTTTTCTTGAACGATGAGCTGCAAAAATATGTGGTTCATTCCCCATCAACACAAATGCACATATTCACTCACCTCAATGCCCTCATGTATCTCCAAATTCATGGGAACGTAGAGGACCAAATTTATGGGAACATGGAGGAACGAGTAACTCACCGATTCAAAAGGAATATTCACCTATAAACCTATTTGCTGAAAATACAAAAATTAAACCGGGAGAAGAATCGGAAGACTCACATTCTCATTTCTAATTTTCTTTATACAAAGTATGCTCATTGTCTTTGTTTTATAATGTATTAAACTTGTGTGTATTCTTGAATTATTGCTCAAAAATTATTCTGTATTTTTTGTTTCCAGTCAGTCGACTGAATTTCAGGCTCAGTCGACTGACTGTAGGGAAATCAAACTCTCGGGAAACCATTCAGTCGACTGACCTATCACGATCAGTCGACTGGCTGTATGAAATTCGTGCTATTTTTAGTGCACCAGTCGACTGACTACATTTGTCCAGTCAATTGGCTGTAGGCAATTTTTACTGCTTCCCTTTTTATAGTTACTTTTTACCCAATTTCACTTTACCATTCTCAGTTTTTTACCCAAAATCATTCTTGAGAAAAACCCTAAAATTCCAAATCCAATCAAATCTTTCATCGAATCCTTCCTCAAATGGCTCCTACAAAGCGACATAGGCAAAGCTCCTCCTCCGCCGGACCTACCGATAGCCAAATTGCGCAATGGTTATATAACAATGTAGCAATTGCAAGATGGCATAAATTGGAAAATTCGCGGATCTTTGAAGGTTCATTCATGGTCTATAATGATTTTGCGGCTTACGGTTTACAAGATCTTATGCGAAGATCCGGATTGGAATCTCTTCTCGACATGAATCTCAATTATCACAAGATAAATCATCTCATGGTAAAGCTCTTCTATGCAAATTTAAATCTTCCTCATCAACGTCCATCAAATAGGGATGATTGTGTTTGGAGTTTAGTTTGTGGGCATCAAGTCTTCTTCTCCTTAGATCGGATGGCGCACATACTTCACCTAACCAAGGTATTCCTCTAGACAATATCGATTGTAATATTCAACAAAGAGATCGAGTTAGTCATATGTTCATGGGTGACAATATGACGGAACAACAATCCATTCTTCTTTGACCAAAAGCAAGAATTCTTCACAAAGCATTCATGAGAAGTATTCTTCCAAGAATCGGGTCATATGAACTTATCTACCCGGAAAATTTCAAAGCACTCTATGCCGTATGGGGAGGAATTCAAGTAAATTGGCTACAGAGATAATTGGATGAATTTCTATCCTTCAACAATGGAAATATGAGAACCATTTACTTCGGGGAATATATAATGAGATTACTTTGAAATGTGGGTGCCCCTCAACCAGAATCCGAAACTTCTTCTGTTGGAGTTATAAACATTCGCACTTTGAGTCTCATGAAACTACCGTCAGCTCCTCCGGCATTTACCTCTTTTGAAGAATGGCGTCGCCAACACCAACAACGACAATCGGGCGGACCAATCATTCAAGAGCAAACACCCCAACCCGAAGAAGAGGAAGAAATTCGTCTTGCAACATCCGCTAGTACTCGAGAGTCCATAGAAATTCTATCGAGAAATCAACAAATACTAGGAACTCGTTTGAAGAAAGTTGAAAAAAATTAGACAAGATCAAAGGGTTCTTGAGGCAATTTCATGCTCTTCATCCACGACTGCTTCTTCTATAGCACATGGTAAGCGACCAGCACCAAGATTCACATGGTCTACTTCCGAGGAACATACCGGAAGCGATACTAGCGAACCAAGTGGTAGTGGACAAGACACATCAAGACTTGGAAAGGAGCATACCGAAGAATATGACTGGGATCGAGATGAGTAAGACTTTTTTGGTAAGATTTGATGAAATGTTGTTCTTTGTTCAAATTTTAATCCTTGCAAAATACTCTGGTAAAATTTATGAGACTTTTAGTAAGTAGTCTCATTATTGTTGGTTATGTTTTTATCTCATGTACTATGATACTTAGTTTATCTATATGTACTGTTCTGTGTTTATTTGTGTGTTATACACTAAATTTTAATTATCTATCTCCTTTTTGTCGATGAAAAAGGGGGAGAAAAAGTGTGTGCACTAACATATTTGATGCAGGAAAAAGATGTCATACTTTCAGGGGGAGAAAATTCACTATCTAATATATATACAGGTTGTCATCAATCAAAAAGGGGGAGAATGTTGAATCACTAGTTTTGATTCATGACAAAACGGTTCAGAAGCTAAAGAAGAATATGCACTCATACATGACAAAAAGAAGACATCAGAGGATCAAGACTTCAACTCTATGCTTAAAGTAATTATTATATGTGTTGAGTCTTAGATATATGTTAAAATCAATCCTCAAAGTTTTAGTGTTCTAAGATCCTTTAAAAACAAAGTTCACTGTGCAATATATGCACAGCCAGTCGACTGGCTGTGCATGCCCAGTCGACTGACTGTGCATAATTTTTTTTTACTTTTTTTAATTCAGTCAACTGACCGGAAACGACCAGTCGACTTACCGGGCTTCAACTGTCAAATTCTGAATAGACATCTTCTTCCATAAAGAGTTGCACTTCGGGAAAAGATGCCTCTTTTGGTTGAAACTCTTCACTAAGAGTTGCATCTCTCTGAAAACTATATATAGGAGTTCTCACACACTTCACAATCACCAATTTCTGATTCTAATTCTTTCTATTCTCTCTTGTGATTATTCTAGTGCATTCATACTCTTCATTGCTTTGAATCTTTGAATTATATTTCATATACTTTGATTCTTAGCAATATTCTTCCTTTCAAATCTTCACATACACTTTATATACTTGAGGAATTGATTATAGGAAGTTTGTAATCTCAAAGACAAATCAATGTTATCAAGAACACATTGTGTCAACTACTTTTATATTTTGTTAAGTCATGTTCTGCTGCTCAGGCAAGGGAAAGTCCTCTTCGGCTGCTGAGGCAAAAATCCTGTTCTGTTGCTCAGGTGTTTGTTCTGCTGCTCAGACCTATTCCTCCGGGTTAAGTGAGGGTATTGTTAGTTAAAGCCAGAAGTTAGTCTGGGACTGGACGTAGAACGGGTGTTCGAACCAGTATAAAAGTTCCTGGTGTGCTTACTCTTATTTACTTTACTGCTATTAACTGCTTCCGCACTTAGTTTAATATATATTCCATATTTGTCGATCCACCCATACTTTCAATAAATATAATTAAATAACTTAAATCAATATAATTAAATAACTTTAATTGAAATTTAAAGTATAGATTATCACTTTAAATAAATAATTAAAATATAATTAAAACAATTTTAAACCATAACTAAATAACTTTAAAATAATAATTAAACATTCTTATATAAAATTTAAGAAATTACCTTTAAGAATCATATTAATAAAATAATTAAATTTAAATAATTAATAAAACAATTATAAATTATCTTTAAAATATATTATTAATAAGTTATTACCTTTTTATATCTTATTACTAAATAATAATTATCTTCAAACCTTATAATAAAATAATTATTCTTAAAATAGCTTTCAAATCAATAATTAGCTTTTCAAATTTTGAAGGAGGCTTAATGATCACCGTGGTACTTAAACAAGCTACCATATTATTCAATTAACTTTTCAAGTTAATAACAGATATTTACATAATCCACAACTTTGTCAATAAATCCAACACTTAACCATTATTGGTTAAAATATCACTTATTCAAAGCGGGATATCAATTAACGATATATGATCAAACGTCCAAATCTATGAAATAGCAGAACGAGGATTTATTCTGTTAATTAATTTCCAAATTAATTTAACTAGCGGAACGGTGATTTATTCCGCTAAACAGATATCCAATTACTATATTCAATCCAATTTAACTCAACAGTATTTTATTTGGCCAAATAAACATCAACGATTAAGGTATATAAATTAAAACGATGTTATTATTTAAAATAACGTGATTTAAACCTAGTCCGTTTAAATATGTCATATTTACATGTCCAAAGATACCAGCAAGTTAAACCAAAATGTTGTACTCATCCATACGAGTACAATGCGAAAATCCACGTGTCAAATGGGTTAAATATGAGCAAGATAATCAATTTATTAACTAACATATCCATTAATATAATAATTAACATATAAAAACAAGTTATCTCACCCAAGCCATGGCCCAAGGCCCAATGCCACGTAACCGCACCCAAGTTGAACAATGCTTTATTCCTCCTCCCTTTCATTTTTTTCCAGCTCCCAAACGCGCATGAGCGCGCGGTTACGTGCACAAGCGATCCACACCCCCATTCTCTAATCCAAGACCACTAGCACGCCTTTCTTCGAACGCACGTCACATTAGCGCCACTACCTTCCCCTCCGGTCCTCTAAGGCATTTTCCGATCGAATGCCTACTTTTAAATTTTCTAGCAAAATTCGCGACATTTTCTAATGCTGCACCTCCTAACCACTAACGGACCACCCGAAACTTAGCCCGAAGATGCTCCTTCTCATGACAAACAACCCCATAACATCTGATTCTCCCAACATTTACTTGATCGACAGAAAACCTAAACCCTAGATCTCCACCTCTGTCGTCGATGGTCATGAAATGCCACTGAAACTCTTCCAAAAATACTACGACGCCCTACGTCTCTAACGAGGTAAGCGGCGTTGACCAATTCTCAATGGATAGAGAAAAATTAATTTTTGAAATTAAGAACTCAATTTCCTTGCTTACTGATTTTTGACAATCTCTCGGTCTTTTCTCCATGAAAACTCGAGCGACCTTTTTCTAAAGATAGAAGACACCAGAACGAGCAACTTTCTTCTTGAATGATTATGCTAATTGTGAGTGATTTGTGAGTTCTTGATTTTTGAATGAGGGAGAGTGGATTTTTTTTCTTAGTTTTGGGAGTTCAAAAATAAGAGAGCAGGAGATCAAAAAAATGGAGAAGTCTGATTTTCTTGGGTGCACAAATATACCTATAGCCAAATGGTACAAGGAAGAGACAAGGGAACTATGGCAGTAGGTAGGTAGGGTGAATGGAGGAAAATAAGTTGGCTACACAATTGATTCCAATGGACATTGAAGTGTTGATTTTCAGGAAAGGGGGCTTGTGTTATGTACTTATGTGTGTGTGTGTGATTTGTTAGGAATAAAGTTTGTTTTAGAAAAGTTTCTAGGGTCCGACGCCACATAATAACTCGACGGCGTACGAGACACGAACGATAAAATAAAAGTACAATCACGTATAACAATGTTACACGATCACAAAATAAAAATAAAATAGACAAGTTATTAAATTCTGTGAAGTCTCCAAATGCCAACGTTTGCCATAAAATACATCAAATGCAAATTTTCTTATTTTTCCAAATTAAAAATTATGAAAAGTTTCGAAAAATAAATAAATTAAAAATACGTCATTGGAAATCAAGTTTAAGTTCGAAACAGATAATTTATCATAATTTAAATTCAAATCTGAATATTTAAATAAATTAAATATTCAAATTTGAAGACCCAAAATATGAGTCGTTACATTTGGGCAAACACAAAAATTTACATAAACTATATGAATAGAAAATAGGTGATCCAACTGTCTGGTTATTTTGTATCAGACTTTTGTTTGTCAAAACAGAGGTATGTGTGAAAGTTACCAGACGTTTGTGATAGACGCAGACGTTTGTAACAAAAAGTCCAAACGACTAAATATGAACTATTTTTGTCATTTTCTTTGAAAGCTCATGGTTTCTGATTTTGACTATTTTTCAAAAAAAATCTTTGAGTAAATAATTCTTAAAAAATAGTTTTAATGTAAAGATAGTTTCTGAAATATATTTTTGCGTGTGCATAATCATCAAATTAGAGATTTTACATAATTTCTAAAATGATAAAAATAATAGAAAAACTCTGTTTGTCTTTTATAATTTCGCTCGATGTCAATGTTAATCTTCATATCTCCTTGTATATATTCCTACAAATATGATGATAGAGCATGTGTGTGTAAATGCATAGTTGTCTCATTGTAACGGAAAAGCAGGATCTGACATTCTCTCCCTTTTTGATGATGACAACTATGTATTTCAAAAAATAAGCATGCAAGGTAAATATTGCTCCCCCTATCAATATGCCTGGATTTTTTTTCCCTATACTAATATGCCTAGAATTTATTTCCTATATTAATATGCTCTTATTTTCTCCCTTTTTGTCATTAACAAAAAGGAATATATGAAGCGTATGAAATGATGATATACATAAATATAAAGAAAATGGTTAAGAACATCATGAAAATAGTAATGAGTAAGAAATAAAATGTAAATACCACTACAAGATTAAAAATCCACTTACAACAACTAAATAACAAGAACATCACAAGTTTAAATACAAGCATCATAATAAAACTGAAACATGACAAGTTTTTGAAAAAACACACCACATGAAACATCACAAGTTTTTATCACAAAAATAGACATAGGTCATCATGAAGTTTTAATAAACAAACATACATAAGATATCACAACTTAACTGAGAAAAAACATGAAGAATATGCCATGAAGATATACGAGAACCCAAAAAGCCAAGATTCCATTCCAAATGAAAGCCTGTAGCATGAATGTCCAGAAATTTAACTAAAACAATGAAAACATATATATGAGTTAAAAATTTTAAGTGCATAGTTTAAGATAAAAAGATTTATAAATTGTAGAAATACCTTACCAATCACACTAATTGGGTGATGGTGGTGGTGATTCTCCTCCAAAGTTCTTTCACATTCTTTTGAGAATTGTTTTAAATATTTTGACCTCATTTATGTTCCAGTCTATACTAGTTTCAGCACAATCAAGGCGGTGTTGACTTGTGAAAAACCTTGTGTGATTTGATTCTCAAGTTTCTTTTGATTTTTGGAGATAATTGTGTCAAATTGAGATTTTTCTTTCTTAGTATAAGATTTGTAATCAACTGTAATGACTTGTACGGATTCAGTTTTCTATCTTCTTGTTGTCATTTTCATCCACATTTTCACCCTTATCAACATCATCTTCATTATCATTCTCACTTTCTCTATTATCTTCAACCATTGGATTTTTCCCTTTTCTTTGTTATTGAAGGCTTTGGTTGTATTGTTCAAAAAAGAGATATTTTGGAACATTTTTTGGAAGATGCAGTAGACTGAAAAATTTATTTCCAGGAATTTTTAATGGTACTACGATCGATACTATGACCTTGAATGTTGTAGTCATTGAGTAGCCTAGTGATGTATGGAGCATAGACAAGAGATTTGTTTCTTAATGTCGAAATAAGAGCGTAGGTCATCATAAATTAATTGGGCCCAATCTACTTGCATGTTCCTAAAAATGGTATGTAAGGCTTTAAATTCATTACTGTACACAATTTCGTGACTGCCTTATCTAGGAATGATTGTTTTTATCAACATGCGGAGGAGAAGTCTAGGTCTTAGGTGAAGGTTTGTGGATTTGATTTCGGTTTTACCATCTTCCCATAAATCATGTTTAATTTTATCATGGGTTTCTCCTTGATCTACATCATCTAAGTCATAGCCATTGTTACTACGCTTAAGAATTCTAGCTATATCCTTGACAGTTATTTTGAGGATGTTGCCATAAACACTAGCCATAGGACTTTCTTTATCTTTATGTATTATGTATTATTATTGCAGGATTATTTATATTGGCCAAGAAAAGGAGGATACTAAGATCACAAATTTCTTCTTGACTATCCTGATAATCTATTAGACTTGTAATTTAAGCTTGATCGTTACAAGCAAGTAGAATGTAGTTTGGATATTTATAAATACCATGAAATGGCTTTAATTTAGAGAGTTGTTTGAATCTTGTCATGCTTCTTTTGTCGTGATAGAGCCAAGCTTCAAGTTGTTCTTCGGTTGGAGGAGCATTTGATGGTCGAGCACTTGAAGATTCTACATTTTTCCGTTTTCTTTTAGAAGTTTTTGATGCCATTTGATTTTAAGTTTGATGTAGAATTTGGGAATAAAAACTATTGTTTATAGAGGAATTTTTAGGTAAAACTGAAAAAAAATCCTTTGGAAGGGAAGAGATGGGTTTAATTGTAGGGATGGTTGGTGAAAATATTTAATTTGATTATCAATTATCATGTAAGCAGCAACATAGATGTCTGCTAGAAATAGACCAGATGTCTGGATTTGACGAATCCAAACCAGTAAGCAGTGGTACAAATTGCACTATTTCCAAACATTTGGTATTTTCAACCAGACCTTTGTTTATGAATACAGACATCTGTTGCAACACCCTGTAAAATGAACCATAAATAAATAAAGTAAATTAAATTAAATGTGATAAGGTAGAAATGGAAATTTTATAAAAGTTGAAATTTGACCATGAAAAGTTATATCATTGCGTTCGAGGTGAAATTCTGATTAATTTCCATATATAATATGCTGAAAACGGAGCTCGGACGAAGAAGCTATGAGCATTTGAAGTTTTCATATTTAAAATAATTTGAATAGGCTTCAAATAAAAAATTAATTCCCTAATTTGAAATATGAAAATAATTGTGATTAGACTTGGGGGTTAAGCAACGTTAAAAATTAGCAATTAATGTTAAAATTTAATTAGGGTATGAAATAAATAAATAATCAAGCAACGATAAAATAAAATAAATACCTTCCCAAAATAAGGGAAGTAGTCGACCCAGCACTTCAAAGGGTCTACCTAGAGCTCGACCGTAGGGGTCGACCACTTCCTTGTTATGGAGCCGATTTTGATGAGTTGTACGTTCCAAATTTATCCGTTTTTAATCTATTCTCGTTCAAGGGTTATGATGCGTTTCCAACCACTATAAATTAGACCCTAGACCTTTCACTTTTATCCATAAATATTTTGGGAACTATAGCGAAACTATGCCATTGTTATCTCTCCAAATTAGATTCAGAAACTCCGTAGAAAATTCAGGTAAGAATCCAATCTGTTTTCTATTTATTTCTTCTTCCTCCAATCTATTCTTATTATATTCTCCTCCAACAATTCTGAATCTAATAAATATATAAACCTCTTCCCTATTGTATGTATATATACCAAAAGAGAGATTCTAGAAGAGACTGTGAGGCATGCAAATCCATGGAAGGCGAAGCTAAAGCTATTTTGTGAGTGGAAAACCTTAGTATTTCTTTTAAGCAATTATTTAGTGTATTTCTTTTGGATTTGAATATACCTTAGGGATTTGGGATTTCGAACATATGATAGATAAAATCCCCCAAAATTCCTTTTTATTTTGATATGTCAATTCTATGTTGAGATTCCCAATTATTTACATCAATTTGATGGAATTTGTTTCGTTTATGCAACTTTTGATAATTTCATAGTCTATTCCACTTCTTCTTCTTCTTTGGGTCAAATTGTGATTCTCTAATGAAATAAAGGGTTTATATTACGAATTTTATTCGTAGTTTACACCACTTATTTTTATTCGTTTCTTTGTAAAAGAGGAGTTGAATAGAATATGGGGTTTAGATTGCAATTCTTATTGTTTAAGATATTCCATTGGATTGGTGTAATAAATTAAGTTTCTATTTTATTTACCAGTATGTTATTGTAGTTTTGGTTATGAATATTTATTTCCTGTTCTGGATATTAGAATCCCACGAAATCTAGGGAGTTTGAAGAAAAAGGACTTATAATAATATCTGGTTAAGGAATTGACATTTAGCGCTAGTTTATAGCGTAAAATCTATGCGTTTAGAACTTATTAGGCACGAATATTTATTTATTTCTATTTGCGTAATTAACGTATAATTATTGCATATATGGTGTAATTAATTAGACATTTATTTTCATTTATTTCCCCCATTAGGAAGGTAATTGATTGTTTGGTGAAAATAAGAGGAAACTCTTATATAGCTTAATTATTACTTTAAGGCGTAATAAGAAAGATTCCTTATAAGGCCTTATTTATGAAGCGATGAGATGTGTGTGTGAGAGAGAGAGTGTGTGTGTGTGTGTTTGTATAGAGTAATTGATGTATGGCTAAGTCATAGGGGTGCGAGGTCAATAGGATTACGTGACGTAAGTCTACCCTTCACTTTAAGGCTACAAGTAGTTGTGTACACTTGTATTGATATAAGATATCTTTATAATAAATATTTGTAATGATGTGAGGTTGGTCCCAAATTCTATAGACGAAATCTACCCAGCTAATCTGGCTACTAGTTCCTATGAATAACGGACTAATGTGAGACGTCATTATGAGTATGGGCCATAAGACGAGGGGCCTGCTTTGGGGTCTTGAGGTATTAAGTGGTTAGGCCCACCTCTTTTCCCCAGATCAAGTATTAAATGACCAAAGGGAAACGTTAGGTGGTATCTCTACGGGGGTCCGCTTTTGGAAATAGGTCTTAAATGATGGTGTCTGCCTTAATTATGGTCTTAAATGAGCAGAGTTTGCCTATTTTCCATTTGGAAGTATTAAGTGGCCTATGAGATTCCATATGGTGTCAGCAGGATAGTACCATTTAGGAGCACACTTCTGGAAATAGGTCTTAAATGATGGGGTCTACCTTAATTAAGGTCTTAAATGACCAGAGTCTGTCTATTTTCCACTTGGAAGTATCCATTGGCTTGGGTATCGTCTATTACATTATTAGTTTTTATGACGTATGATTGGGATATGGGATTTTAGAAACCTGCTTCTGGAATGGAAGGTATTAAGTGGTTGGACCACCTCCTTTCCTTATAAAGAAGTATTAAATGGTTTTATGTTTGTAGATATATTTTTATTTTGAAATATACTGCATAAGTACTGAAAAGGTAAGACTAGAGATTTTTATTCATCAGACACTTGTTGTGACTCTCTCCTCATTACAACACAGGTTAAGGATGGAGTGATGGTGGTGACGATGCTTAGAGATGGAGAAGCTTGGCTTGTTGTGGTATTTATTATTAGTACTTGCTTTTATGTGTACCCATTGATTAAGAATTGTTGTAACAGATATTATGTTACGGTTTTTATGGAATTTCGTATTATGACATTTTTAGGGTTTTGAAATAAATGGATACACATTGCTATTATTATTTTTTTATCCGCTGTAAGTTCTGAAAGTTTAGTTATAGCTCCATATTGTTATTTTCTTAGTTCTACCAACACCTTACCTTAGAATGGATTTAAATTTCGATGGGTCTTTTCTATGTCAAAATTAAGGCCTGTTCCGGGGTGGGTTGTTACATTTGGTATCAGAGCCTAGGTTACCCGATCAATGGGGAAAGTATGCTATGCGTATGAGTGTCTACTTGTTGTTATTGAAAAAGGTTTTTCAAAAGATTTTTCAAAAACTCATGCTATATATATATATACTTATTTTGAATTTATGCTTAACTCGATAAATTCTGACTATAGAAGTACTTGCTACCATATTCCGAAAGGGTAGACGAAGCAACTCTGAGTTGGACAATAAATAGATTTAAATTTATACTTCTTTGTAGGACCTAGATTTCCCTATCATTGTAGGCCCTATAAGTATTAAGGTAAGAGGGATATGAATCGCAGATGGAAAGGGTGATAGGAAATAAATGACCTTAAGGAAATGTTTATTAGGCTGACAATTAATACTGACAAATTAACATTTATGAAGGTAATAAATGAAGTTTTTATGTATTAATAAAATATGGAAGTAAGGAAAGGAGCAAACTTCCGTAAGAAGGAATACATTTATGACCATAAGGAGGAAATTAGATATTTTTAAGGGTAGAGTACAAAAGTTTAAAAGAAAGAACAAATTTTAATCCTTATTTATAAACCTAAAAGTTCTTTCTTTAGAACTCTTTTTAGGAGTTTATACATAGAAATAACACCTATTTTTGGATAGAAATAGAAAGAAAGGAATGTCCGATAGTACAGGAAGGAGAGCATTCCCATATAAGGTGATGAAGAGAATAATGGTTGGAATTTAGGTAATAATAGATTTGTGAATTCGGGTAGATGAGATAGTAAAATGAGTAATAGAGTAAGAGAGAAGTTATCTTTGTCTACTCCATATATTTTTCTATTGTATAAAGTTATAAAAGGTATCTTTGACCACTGATTTGATTTAATTAATGATTGATAAATAAGTTAGATGTTTTTGTATAAGGAGAAGCATATATGTAAAGATGAGAATTTTATATATTTTTCCTAATTTGAATACAAAAGTTATTTGAATAATAATAATATTCGATTTGATAAAGAAAAGTTGCAAGAGATTTTAAGAGTTTTTGAGAAGTTACGAGATATATTTCATCAAATAATAGTATATTTTGAGTTATAAGGTAATAAATATTATTGTATGCTTTAGAAGGAGATAACTGTTATTTTGAAATGATGATTGTGAAAATTTTACTATTTTGTAAACGATAATTCTGGTAGCTAGAAAACTCTTCGATACAAAAATGGTCTAACATATTATTTTGGAATGATAATTATGTTTTGAATCTTTTGTGTTAAAATCCTATTTTCAAAAAGGAGTAAATCCTTATTTTAGTAAGCTATTGAAAAGGAAAGTTTTTCATAGTTTCTTTTTGAAAAACCAAGAAAATTTTGAATGCCATAAATTAGAAAGCCTATGGGAAAAAGTTTTGATAAGAAAAGTTTTTAAAAGGTAGATTATTATATTCCTACTTGGAAATAAAGGAATTTTGAATTTTTGATAAAGGTTTTTATTAACGTTTAAATTTTCAAAGATGGAGATGTTGAATTTAATACTTCATGTTTTAAGTATTGCAAGAAATGAAGTAATAAATACTATTTTTAAATAAGTTTATTTGTATGAAAATATATTACTTTGTGTGCGAAAGTTATGATATTATAAAATTTTATGGAGTAGATAAGGATCATGACCTAGGTGGGATAGACTAAAGTTTTTAGGATATGAATAAAATAGAAATAGAATGTACAACCTGATCTGGAAATTTGAAGTCGGTCCCAAATCTCTATTTGAAGAAGTTAGTAAAGTGTAAAGATAATCCAGATCTGTACTTAGGGTGTGAATTAGGTTGCCCATAGGATACAAATTTCTATATTTAATTTTAGAGCAATTTCCGCATACTTTCCATAATTATCCAATTCCAAAATACATGTAAAAGTGCATTGTTTGAAGTAACAAGGAATACACTAAAAAGGAAAGAGATGTGTAAGAGATGTATATTTCTTTCCATAGTTTACACTGTCTATTTCAATAATAAGAAAAGAAATAATTCCTTGTAATTTCAAACAAAGCAAAAAATCTTAATTGTGGTTAATTTATGATAGTATTCTTTTTGGAAGGATGGCTTCGAGGAATTAAAATATGGAAATGAGTATTCTAGTTGCAGAATTAGTTATTAGATATAGATATCGTATAGCTATGCTAAACGACTAGAATATATATATAGCATATATAACGACTATATGTGTATTAGTTAGTAATTGGCGGATTAGGATTTATGGATGTTAACAACAAATTTAATGGGCAATAAATTTGTAGTTAATGAGAGGAAAAGTAATCTAATGGGGACTGATTAAGGAAACTTGATATTGCATTTATGGAAGAAAGAAATCTGAGTAATGAATGGATTTTGGAAACCTGAAGAAGGTTAAAAAGATTAAAGAAGAATTAATTGTAAATGGTCCAATTCTGACAGTAATGATCAGCTGCTATGGATATTAATTGAAGCAATAAATGGACCACATTTATAAAAGACAAAAAATGGGAAATTAAGAAAATGGATAGCAATGGAATGAAATATTAAAGATAGCCCATCTTAATTTAGAAAGGAGTGTTAGGACCTCAACACCATTTATATTAACTAATAATTAATGGGAACTTCTAGTAAAAATTTCTTTTGGAGTTCTTGGATTATAATCGCTAGTTGTCTTCCTTAGTTATTGGACAAGTGGATGATGTAGACTTTAGGAATGGGATTTAAACCACTTGATATATTTGGGAAGCGAAGTAAATAAGAAATTTTTATGGGAACACTTAACTGGCAATAGACCATAAGTAAAACTGAAAGTTAATGAGGAAAATAGGTTAGCAGCTTAAAGTGAGTAAATGTTTCAATCTCAAAACATTAGATTTTATGTAACATAAGGGATTTAGCTCATAAAATGCCACCATGCAAGGATAAGAGAAAATGTATAGGAATGAGAATGAAATTTCCAATTGATCAAGGATTAAGAAGAAGGTGGCAGAAATTTTCCGTTAGAAATAGTGAAACCGCAGCACTCCAACACAGCTTAATTGAATCGCACTTTGCATCGTTAGCGATAGGAGCCCTCGGTTTACTAGCAAATTTGGAGAGGTTTTCAAGTAGCTATAGGAACTAGCTTTAGGAACTTCGTTGAATCGGTGCATCGCTTACCAACTGAAGACCAACGAACAAACTGAAGGAATGGATGGGAACTTGGAGGATTTGTTGAGAGCTTGCATCTTGGACTTTGGTGGACCTTGGGAGTAGCGCTTAGCCTTCGTAGAATTCGTGTAGGATTGTAGTCATCAATGGATGATTACTTTGGCAACCTTAAAGCATTTTCTGGGGAAGGCCATGCACATCGCAAAATTATGAGTGGGAAACCACCGACACGTACTTCTCGGACCAGATCTCTATTGCGAAACTTTGGAAAGTCGGAATTGATTAGGCAGCATGTAAATGTCGTACGATTTGGATAGTTGGAAAGTAGGCACCATATTTATTGGGCCTTTTTTCCAATATGGGGAAAAAACAAGAAAACTTTTATGTTGGCTAGAGTCCATGAAGTTTTTGCATTTGAGGAAATGACTTCATAGCATAGCAATTGTTGTAGAGCCTAATCAATTGGGGGATTTTAAGATGGAGCCAATAGCGTTTCGTGCCACCGCGTGCATCATAGAGCATGGAACTCTGAGGCTCCGCAACAAAGAATTAGATTGGTTCGAGTACAATGGTGAGAAAATCTGATATGAGGCATGAGGACTCTTCGGCCTAAACCTTTCTTCGGAAAATTTTCTCTCCTAAATTAGAATTTTGGTTGCATCGTGGTCGCTAGATTGGATGGTAAGAAGATGGTTGTTACATTTTTCAGAACCACTTTACACTCATGTAGAAATTTTTATGCATGTTTAGAGTTTTCGCATACATACTTTCATGACACGATTACACAATCACGATAGAATTAACTAAGATTGAGCTCATTTTAGTATGTCTGCAGTACATAGTCATATTGCACTATTGGTTGAGTAGATGGTTATGTACATAAATTGATTGTATAACATGGATATTATTGCACGCTAGCTATTCGCCCCTTGAAAGATTTCGGAACGAAATCCTTTTTAAGTGAGGAAGAATGCAACACCCCATAAAATGAATCATAAATAAATGAAGTAAATTAAATTAAATGTGAAAAGGTAGAAAATGGAAATTTCATAAAGTTGGAATCTGACCATGAAAGTTATATCAGTGCATTCGTGGTGAAATTCTGATTAAATTCCATATATAATATGGTTAAAATGGAGCTCGAACGAAGAAGTTATGAGCGTTTGAAGTTTTTAGATTTAAAGTAATTTGAATAGGATTCGAACAAATAACTAATTCCCTAATTTTAAATTTTAAATAAATTTTGATTAGACTTGGGGGTTAATCAATGTTAAAAATTAGCAATTAATGTTAAAAGTTAATTAGGGTATGAAATCAATAAATAACCAAGCAACGGTAAAATAAAAATAATACCTTCCTAAAATAAGGGAATTAGTCGACCCAGCACTTCAAGCGGTCGACCGTAGGGGTAGACCGCTTGGAGCATGGGGGTCGACCACTTCCTGGTTGTGGAGCCTATTTTGATGAGTTGTACGTTCTAGATTTATCTGTTTTTAATATATTCTCATTCAACGGTTCTGGTGCGTCTCCAACCACTATAAGTTATACCCTAGGCCTTTCACTTTTATCCACAAATATTTTGAAAAAAATAGCAAAACTCTGCAATTGTTGTCTCTCCAAATTAAATTCAGACACTCCATAGAGAATTTAGGTAAGAATCCAATTTATTTTCTATTTATTTCTTCTTACTCCAATCTATTCTTATTATATTCTCCTCCAACAATTCTGAATCTAATAAATATATACACCTCTTCCCTATTGTGTGTGTGTGTATCAAAAGAGAGAGATTCTGAAAGAGACTATGAAGCACTCAAATCCAAAGAAGGCGAAGCTAAAGCTATTCTATGAGTGGAAAACTTAGTATTTCATTTCAGCAATTGTTTAGTGTATTTCTTTTTAGATTTGAATATCCTTAAGGATTTTGGGATTTCAAAACTATGATAGATAAAATCCCCCAAAATTCCTTTTTATTTTGATATGTCAATTCTATGTTGAGATTCCGAATTATTTACATCAATTTGATGGAATTTGTTTCATTTATACAATTTTTGATAATTTCACAGTCTATTCCACTTCTCCTTCTTCTATGGGTAATAAAATAATGGTTTAAATTACAAATTCTATTCATAGTTTACACCACTTGTTCTTATCTATTTCTTTGTAAAATAGAAGTTGAATAGAATATGGGGTTTAGATTGCAATTCTTGTTGCTTCAGATATTCCATTGAATTGGTTTAATAAATTGAGTTTTTATTTTATTTACAAGTCTGTTATTGTAGTTTTAGTTATGAATATTTGTTCCCTATTTTGGATATTATAATCTAATGAAATCTTGGGAATTTGAAGAAAAAGGACTTGTAATAATATTTGGTTAAGGAATTCACATTTAACACTAGTTTAGAGCATAAAATCCAAGCGTTTAGAACTTATTAGGCACGAATATTTATTTATCGCTATTTGCGTAGTTAACGTATAATTATTGCGTATATGGCGTAATTAGTTAGGCATTTACTCTCACTTATTTCCCCTATTAGGAAGCTAATTGATTGTTAGGTGAACATAAGAGGAAACTCTTATATAGCCTAATTACTTTTTTAAGGCATAATAAGGAAGATTCCTTATAAGGCCTTATTTATGAAACAGTGAGATGAGTGTGTATATATAGGGAGAGTAATTGATGTATGGCTAAGTCATAGGGATGCAAGGTCAATAGAGTTACATGTCGGAAGTCTGCCTTTCACTTTAAGGCTACCAGGAGTTATGTACACTTTTATTGATGTGAGATATCCTTAAGATAAATTTTTGTAATGACACGAGGTTGGTCCCAAATTCTGTAAAGGAAATCCGCTAGCTAATCTAGCTACCAGTTCCTACGAATAGCGGACTAATGTGCGACGTCATTATGAGTATGGGCCTGCTTTGGGGTCTTGAGGTATTATATGGTTGGACCCGCCTCTTTTCCCCAGATGAAGTATTAAATGGCCAAGGGGATACATTAGGGGGTATCTCTATAGGGGTCTGCCTCTGGAAATAGGTCTTGAATAATGGGGTCTGCCTTAATTAAGGTTTTTAATGACCAGAGTCTGACTATTTTCCACTTGGAAGCATTAAGTGGCCTTTGAGATTCCATATATGATGTCAACTTGATAGTACCATTGAGGAGCACGCTTCTAGAAATAGGTCTTAGATGATGGGATTTGCCTTAATTAAGGTCTTAAATGACCAAAGTCTGCCTATTTTCCACTTGGAAGTATTAAGTGGCTTGGGTACCGTCTCTCACATTATTAGCTATTTATAACGTATTATTAGGATATGTGATTTTAGAAACCTACTTCTAGAATGGAAGGTATTAAGTGGTCGGACCCGCCTCCTTTCCTTGTAAAGAAGTATTAAATGGTTTTAATGGTTTTATGTTCGTGGACATATTTTTATTTTGAAATATACTGCCCAAGTACTGAGAAGTTAAGACTCCGGGTTTTTATTCATCAAATAATTGTTGTTCTAACTCCCTCCTCATTACAACATAGGTTAAGGACGGAGTGATGGCGGTGATGATGCTTAGAGGTGGAGAAGCTTGGCTTGTGGTAGTGTTTATTAATACTTGCTTTTATGTGTACCCATGGATTTAGGCAATTTTTGTAACGGATATTATGTTACGGTATATATGGAGTTTTGTATTATGAGATTTTTATGGTTTTGAAATAAATGGGTACACTTTGCTATTATATTTTGTTTCATCCTTTGTGAGTTCTGAAAGTTTACTTATGGCTCTATAGTTCTACCAACAACTTACCTTAGAATGGATCTAAGTTACGATGGGCCTTTTCTGGGTCAAAATTTAGGCCTATTCTAGGGTGGGTTATTACATCTATTGTAGGTAAAAATTTAAAATTGTATTACCTATAGCGATCCAGACGTCTTGACCTTTTATCCAGACATCTAATACGCTATGTATTCAGACTTTCCGATTTAGTTGTTCAAAGTTGACTTTTTATTTATTGTTTTAGGATTTTAAGCTTATCTATTTGTTTTCAACATATTTATAATAAATAATTTTATTGATTTATTTTATTTCGTTATATATTACAACAATAATTATATATATAAGATAACACATTAGAAAATTTACTTATTTATCTTTGCTAGGTTTGGATTCTTCTGCAGGAAAGTGTTCCCAGGAGTTTGGTTCAATTTTATTTTTCTCATTCGAAGGAATAAGTAGAGACCATCTATTAGAACGAACTGGAGTATGATTCCAATCTTCGTTTATGATTCCAATCTTCGTTTGTAACGACCCGTAATTTTCGATAATTAAAAATAGTTAATTTAATAAGATTATTTAGTTTAATGTTGGAAGAAATAAAATTTATGATATAGGAATGGGAAAACTAACTAGAATGAAGTTTAATAATGTAAATTAATGTAATAGATGACTATTTGAATGTAATCTCAAGTAATTGTAATAATTGTAAGTTATAATTGATTATAAATTTAAAATAAGGAATAAATTTAAATGTTATATTAATTGATGAAATAATGTGTGTATTAATTGACAATTGGATTAAAAGAGTAATTGATAATTTAAATGTTGTATTAATAATGAAATAGTATGTAATGAATTGTAATTGAATAAAAATTAGTGTTGTGCAAATAATTATAACATTTGTGTAGACAATCAACTAATAAATGTGATTAAATTAAGCTAAAGGTAACAATTGTTATTTGTTACCTATTTTTTTTGAATAAAGGTCAAAAGCTTTATTGATATTGAAGAATCAATACAACAACAATATATACACATAAATACACAGCAACACTATAATGCGGCCCAAACACAATCACGACCAAACCCTAAAAACATTGCGAAAAATAAGCGATTCTATTTCCTCATGGCGGCTCGTTTTCTCTGCCTGTCAAATCTTCCTCTCTCCCAACTATAGCGCTGCTACTTTCAGTGCGTCTGGAAATAATAAAGTTCTCAGCTTCATCATTTTCTCTATCAATCATGTACCTTGAGGATGTTGATGTGGTTGGGAAATTAGGGATTGAGGGAAAGGTAAGGTCTGCACGCGAAGGTAAAATTTCCCATTTTATTAGGATGTCATCAGTATTAATCAAGCTGTGAGGGAAGAACTTAGATCTGTTGATGATTAAGTCACGAACCATATTTTTTATGGTTTTACAAACTGCAATTTTGTCTGCATTGTCATTGTTAAAGATCTTAGAGTTTCTGCTTTTCCAAATGAACCATACGGCTGAGCTAAGAGCAGCTATACTGATATCTCTCTGAATGTTGTTTGCTGCAAAATTTTGACTTATGTAGGTAATGGTGTCTGAGATAGACGTGTCAATGTTACTATGAGTTGTAGGGTCACCTAACATAATTCTGATCCAACACCACACATGTTTGGAGAAAGAACAGTTGAAAAATAAATGCTTGCAAGTTTCCTCTTCTAAATTGCATAAAACACAGATAGAATCTTCAGTCGGTACTTGCCTTTTTAATTTATCTTTTGTTGGTAGATAGTTGAAATTGGCTCTGTAAAGACAAACATTCAGTTTAGGAAGGGATATGTTGTTCCATATGATTTTGTGGTTATTGATCTCTTGAAGTTTGATTCTAAGATTGTCCCAAACATTATGAAAGGAGAGATTTCCATTTTTACTATTTTTGCAAAACCAGTAGTCTTCTGCTCTGTCGTGATGAATGGGTACTTGTCTTATATCATCACTTATGTTACCAAGGTATGATATAGTCTCAGTTCTCCATGTATTTCCAGATATGATATGGTTTACCTTATGTTTTTGTCCTTTGGAGTATGATAAAGTATCTTGCCCCAATTTTTCTAATAATGTTGAACCATTTATCCATGGAGTAAACCATAAACTTGTAGATTTCCCATCTACAATTCTTCTGTCAATTATTTTTTGTGCATCTCTTCTATGGTATAGCATTTTTTTCCAAGTGCATGAGAAATTGTTATTGTAATTAGACTCCCACAGTGTTTCTTTGTTGGCATATCTCTCATTTAACCACCTTGCACTGAATGTTGAATTATTAAGTGTCTCCCAAATTCTTTTTATGCAGAAAGTGATATTTATATCAGATAGTATTTTCAACCCCATTCCACCTTCAGATTTAGCACTTGTAACTGTTTCCCATGGGACACTGCTCTTTTTACCCTTCCAGATGAAAAGTTTGCATAATTGATTGATTTGTTGAATAGTTAGGCTGGGAAGCATAAAACACTGCATCCAAAAACTAACCATAGGATATATAACAGCCTTTATCAATTCAATTCTTCCTGTAACTGTGAGGAATTTGCACTCCCAACCTTGCATCTTTTTTAGCACTCTATCAATCAGTTGTTTGCAGTTTGACTGTTTGATATATGTCACTGATAGGGGTAGCCCAAGATATCTAACAGGTAATTGTCCTTCTTGAATATTCAGAATGTTAAGCACTTGGTCTTTATTATTGCAAAACTTGTTAAAAAACACTTATGTTTTAAGATTGTTCATTTCCAAACCAGTAACTCTCTGAAATTTCTTGAAGCAATTTTTAATGGTTTTAGCTCCAGTAGCAGTTGCATTAGTGAAAATTAAGAGGTCATCTGCATATATTAGATGTGTAATTGTGGAGTGGTTTTTGATAACTGATTCTATTTTACCTTTGGCAGCTTTTGCATCCATCAACAAAGTGAAATATTCCATGCATAAAGTAAAAAGATAGGGGGATAAAGGGTCTCCTTGTCTTAATACATTACTACCAGTAAAATATCCCCTATGATATCCTTCGATAGAAAATGAAAAACTTGGGGTGCATATCATTTCTTGAATAATTTTTACCCATTTGGCTGGGAAATCCATGCTTTTCATCATGTGCAGAATGAAATATCTGTTTACTGAATCATAAGCTTTTTTGAGATCTACCTTTATGCACATTTTGTTGCTGCCCTGTTTATTGAAATTTCTGATGTGTTCATGTGCAAGTATTATCCCATCTTTTATCTGTCTGTTTGGTAAATATGTTGTTTGATTGTCAGATATTAATTCTGCGAGCCCAAACTTCATTCTGTCACATAGAAGTTTTGATAGGATTTTATATAACATGGAACAACAGGCTATGGGTCTGAAATCTGAAACTGATTGATAGGTTTTAACTTTTGGGATTAAGGATATGATGGTGTGATTGATTTCTCTCACTATTCTACCATTGTCAAAAGAAGTTTGCATAGCTTCAAGAAGAGGTTTCTTTAATTCATTCCAATGTGTTTTGTAGAATTTGGCATTAAAACCATCATAGCCAGGGGCTGTGTCATTATGCACACTGAAAATGGCTCTTTTTACTTCTTTTTCATCAAAAGTGGCATTAAGAAAAGTTTTTCCCCAATAAATGTAATTAATTGTTACGTTAATGTGAATTAAGGCAATAACTGTAGAATATTGAGGTAATAAAATGTAAATTAGTGTTAGTTTTACCCATTTAACAATAAATGATTGAATAAATTTTGACGCCGGTTTGGATGAATCCTGAAACTGTTTGAATTTTGGGCTTAAATTGGATTTCAATTCGATTTAAATTCAAGGGTGAGTGTTTTAACCCACTCACAACTTCTAAAATTTCTTATGTTAGTTAAATTAATTTCTGATGTGATTAGAAATTAATTTATGCCTGTTTGATATATTTAAATCGTCATTCCAGTTAATTAGAATTTATTTGAATTAAATTATCATTTAATTTATTATTGAATTTAAATTGCCAGTTAATCACCTGTAATTGATAACCTGTTATTTGTTGATATTTATTAATTGATTTGGATGATGATTGTGATGAATGTTTGATTTGTTGTATTGGATGAATAGATGTTGTATTTTATATCGTTATAAACTGCAAGTTCACTATGGGTTGAAACGATACATACCCGAATGATCTATAGATTAAGGAAAATCGTTATGGGTTGAAATGATAGACTCGAACGATTTTATTGATTTTATTATTAATTCGGGATTGCGGTTTGAAATGATATATAAACGTAACTTTTTAAATTGTGGATTGAAATGATAAATATCCGTATCACTTGACCCTAGGGTAGAAAATTATATACGGACACCGGATTGGTTAAATTTAACGATTTTGAACTTCTTAATTTTTGAATTAATTAAATGATATCTTGAAATAAAATTTGATGTATATAAATTAAAGTATTATTGGAAAATCAAGTTTTATGTTGAAATGTGAATTGGTTTAAAAGGAATTGCTTTAAGAAATTAAATTGGAAGTTTAAAGTTAAACTTTTAAGTATAAATGAAATTCTATCGAAATTAAGTTATTGAAGTTGTTTGAAAATAACTTTGAAATATTTTGAAATTGAAAGGTTTGGAATTTGGTTTGTTGACTTGGAAATTGAAATGGTCCAAATGCGTTGAAATGAATAGTTTAATTTGATATTAATTCCAAATTCATGTTTTAATATAAACTGTTTTAAAAATATATTATTTCAAAATTTCTAATTATTAAGATTTTCAAAGTATTAAACTATTTTAACCTGTATTAATTATATTAAATCATTTTAACCTGTTTTAAACCATTTAATTTATTTAAACTAATTAACCTATTTTAACTTATTTTAAATCTAATGAATCTATTTTAAAGCTATTTAATATATTATAAATTATATTTAATCTATTTTAAATCTATATTAACTATTTATAACTATTTAAAACTATTTTCTTCTAAATTCCAAACTAAGTAAAATGGATAGGTTTATATTCAAATTCTCGATTTTTTTTAAGTGAATACGGTTAATGATGTTATAATCTAAGTTGGGAATTAAATAACATATTTGGTTTAATATGATATTTTGAAATGAGAGTTTAGCCTATTTTGGAAATATGACTTTTGAAAGGAAATATAATTTCGAACTATGATTTCAAATGTGATATGATTTCATAGGTGAATATGATTTCGAAAGTAAGTAATGATTTCAAAAATGATATGATTTGAATTGAATATGATATTTTGATATCAATTATGAAATGATTTTGGAAATGTAAAAGAACCATCCGGTGTGTAATAAGCGATTGGTTGTTAAAGAGACCGGGATCAGATATTGTCATACTCTCTGCTAATACCGAAAACCACTTTGACAACTGTGTACGCGGTGGAGATTCCAGAATGAAGTAGGATGGTTGGAGACGATCCTATATGAGGTATATATGTGGACCTGACTCCCATGAGTTAGCTTAAGGTGGCTAAAACAGGAGCAATTGACGGGCCAAGTGAGGTCATTCCTCCGATCGGGCACATTCCTTCGATACTATATTCTGACTTTGCGATTGATTTGGTGGCCACCCTCGATTTTGATTTGGGAGTGTGTTCCGAGGTGGGTGGTAGTAGCTGCTATGCATTACCACCAGTCCGGAAGTGTAATTGGTATATCTACCCTGGCATTGCCTAGTTGTGCCGTGTCACCTACCCTATCGAGACCACTACAAGTTTGTTTTGTACCATACCTATGGAGTGCCCTCTGACGACGTCCAGTACGGACGGGATTACGGTACTGTATAGACTATGAGAATATATAAAAATGTGTTAAGGGGGAAAATGTAACGCCTTAACGCTATTTTAATAGTTTATCTTACTATAGACATGTTATAATAGCGTATTGTACTACATAGTAGATAGTTTAACGGATCCTTAGAAGATGTGAATCCCGAACATCTCTTAAGTTACTACACTCACGTTAGACACTGGATAGGAGATGTCAAACCCCGTAAACATCTCCGACGCCCTTCCACTCATATTTATTTATTTACCGTTGATTTAACTTACATAAGATCTTTTAGTTCTGACTCGAGTGTTTTGTCTTTTCAATTCGCTCGGGTCAGCCTGAGCATTTCAGAATTTGAAGACCTTATTTTTGGAGGACGAAGACGAAGATTTGTACTACTATTATTTACCATATTTATTCCACTTCATTCATACTGTTCCGCTGCATTATTTGTTTATCTCTGATATGTGTAACTATGATTTTGTATTGTATGTATAATCAAACGTTTTGTATACAGCTTCATGAATTGTTATTTGATTATTATATTTTGTCATTCCGCTGCGAGATTCTGTTTTGTTTTTTTTCTTTCTCTGCTTTTTCTTATTCACCCTAATAATAATCCGCCCTTCTGTATGGTTTGAGTCGGCATGTGTGTCTGCTTAAAACGTTCAAAAAGGCGGGGTGTCACAGTTGGTATCAGAGCTTTGGTTTAGCGATAACCTTAGCTTTGTGGGGTCTGAATCATTAAAAATAGGGTAGTAATACCCTAGAATGAGTTATTGAGAGTATATATATGAGTGGGCGTATTTGTTAGTGTCATAAAAGGTTTTTATATTGTGTTGATTTGTTCCGTTTTGTATTTATAAATTCTGGTTAGTGCATAGGACGCTATGACATCGATAGGGATTTCTGAACACTTAATAGGACAGACCGACACAATATTGTTTTGAAATATAGGTAAATGAAATAATTTTTACCTATTGTATATTTTTATATATAAAATAATGATTTGTAAATGATATATACTTGGTTGTAATATGTTGGTTGTTAGGTAGTGAAATTTATAAATATTAGTTGGAAATAAGATTTGAAAATAAAATAAATGAAATTTGGAAATTTAGAACTTAAGCTCTGGGGTTTTTTTGAAAATTTCTTTCGAATGATTTTGGGATATAATAATAATATTATTAGAAGTATTTTCTGATATAAATATTTCAATATAATTTGAAAGAATTTTTTTAATGAAATTTTGGGAAGAAATAAGTTTTGTACTCCCCTCTCTGTCGTTGGAAAATAATATCGGTGATGAGTGCACGCATCATCGACGTTCATTTTCGAGTTTCAAAGTGGGAAGGCCATTGTAGTAGTTTTTACTGCAAATTTATTTTGATTAACAAATTTAAATTTCAAATTTAAATATGATTTGATATATAAAAGATATTGATTATATATTATTTTAAATAATTGAAATGGAACCCGACATTTAGTTCTTAAGTTTCTATAAACTAGAGATTTCAACTATTGTAATGGAATAAAATTTTAACTATTTAATAATTGAAACGTCTAAATGAAAATAAGAGATTATATGCTAAGTTATAACTGAAATATACAAGGAATTTGAAATTTGTAACTTGTAAATGAAAAGAATATGAAAATAAGAAATGATAATTATTGAACCTTAAGTTAATTAAAATAAGTAAGTCAAACTTGTGTAACTTTCAATTGCATTCTTAAAGACATATATATATATATAACTTACCAATTATAAAAAGTTGAAATGTTAAACGAATATGTAATGGAAATTTTTACAAGTAAAACTTATGTAATGGAAGTGTTCAATGAAATTTACTTTTATAAATAAGAAATTTGATATGAAAATAGTTATAAACTTGAGTTAAAATTGTAATGCTACTAATTAAACGAAATAGAAAATGAGTACTGTAAGTAAAGGATTTTGAACTTAAGTTAATATTGAAACTATTTATAATTAAAGTAATAAATGAATGAATGAATGTAATGCAATAAAAAGAAATTGACATGATACGAATAAATGAAAATGAATTTTTGTAAGTAATAAAGGAAAATAAATGAAATAAACACTGAATGAATGAATGGGAATAAAATTTTGTAAGAGATAAATGTAAGTTAAAGAAATAATCCTTGTATGAATGAAAAGAAAAATAAATAAAAAAATTGTAAATGTTGTGAATTTTTTTTAATAAGAATAACTCAAGTACATTATAAATTATTGTTTGTTTGGTTTATGGATTGTTTGGAAAATGATACTTCTAATTGTTTAAGATGTATGAATAATCTATTGGGTTCATCTAAGACTGTTGAGTAAATGGTATACTTAGTAGTTATTTGTCATTCTATGTGATTAAAAGTGTCTTAACCCGAACAAACTATTTGTTTTGGTTGATATGGATGGATAATTGATTTTATTGATTTCATATGATGATTGTATGTTGTGTTTGCCAGTGGTTGTTGTTTATATTGATTTGTTTGTAGTAGGTGAAACAACTTTGAATATTTTCATTTTATATAATTATTAACTCTTTTTGGATTATATAAGGGAAATACAGGTTATGGAAGCAATTGCCACTGCTTTTGGTTCATAAAAATAAGCGTTATTTGCCCGACAAATAGGTACGTTCTCGGATTACGGTTTTCTAGCGATCTTATATATTTTCCCGTTGTTGGGACATATTATTTTGAGATATATGTAATATATTGTTATTTTGATATTTTTATTTCTTCCAGACCTCTCCGTACAAAGGAGACTCTGCCGACATTTTTCGAAAATTTTGGACTTAGAAAATTTTGCGAAATGTTTTTCCAACTTTATTACGTTGAGTAGAAAAGGATTTAATAGTTATAAATTGATATATTTTTATTTAAATTAATTAATTTTGTAAATTTATTTGTTTATAAATTTAATATTTTTAAATAAGATATATATAAATTTCTTAATTTCTTCTTTTCCCTTCTTTTTCCTTTTCGGGGACGAAAAGTTTTGAGTCGGGGAGAGTGTAACGACCCGTAATTTTCGATAATTAAAAATTGTTAATTTAGTTAATTTTTGCAATTTAATGTTGAAATAAATAAAAAATTGTGATGAATGAAACAATATCTAGAATGAACGGTAACAATGTCAATTTAAGTTAATTATTAATAAATTGAATGAATTCCAATTAATTGAAATAATATATATAAGTTCTACTTTGCTATAGATTGGATATGAGGAAACCAAATGGAAATATTGAATTAACCAATGAAATAATACATATTAAGTGGTAATTGCCTCGAGTGCCGTGTTCATAGGCCATATCGCGCCTTCTACGAGTTTGTTTTGTGTCGTACATATGGAGTGCTCCCTGATTGCCCACCTGCGGGTGGAGTTTACAGTATCTGTATAGACTGCGGCATTATATAAAATGTGTTAAGGGGGATATGGGTAACGCCTTAACGCTATTTTAAGACTTTACTTTACTGTAGACACTATTATAATAGCGTATTTTACTACATAGTAGATAGTTTAACGGATCCTTAGGAGATGGAAATCCCGAACATCTCTTAAGTTACCGCACCCACGTTGACACTGGATAGGAGATGTCAAACCATGTAAACATCTCTGACGCCGTTACACTCATATTTATTTACTGTTGATTTAACTTACATAAGATCTTTTAGTTCTGACCCGAGTGTTTTGTCTTTTCAATTCTCTTGGGTCAGCCTGAGCTTTTTAGTTTATCGAAGACTGCTTTCTGGAGGACGAAGACGAAGATTTGTACTATTATTACTTATTATATTTATTCCACTGCATCATGTTGTTCCGCTTCATTTATTTATTATTTATTCTTGTTTTATGTAACTCTGATCTGTATTATAAAGGTTATCAATGTTATTTGTAAATAGCTTCATGAACTGTTTATTTGATTATTATATTTTGTCATTTCGCTGCGAGATTCTGTATTTGTTTTCTTTCTCTGTTTTTATTATTATTTACCCCATAACAATCTACCCTTTTGAATGGTTGAGTCTGATGTGTGTGGTTTATCGTCGATTTAAACCGTCCAAAAAGGCAGGTCGTTACATCGTTCGATGGCCCCGTTTCCCAAGAGTTTCTTAGAGTTAAGTCGTTATTATTGACCAGAGTTTCTGTTAAACGAGGAGAGTTTTTACATATGCTATTCTTTGTTGGTGATTGTCTATAAGTTGCCAGAATACATCTTTCAAGAAAATTAAGATGTGCTCCTTGTCAGTGTTGTTCATAGTACATTTTATGAGAAATGCGGTTAAGGATCTTAAGGCTAGAATTAACACTAGAGGGAGGGTGAATAGTGTTTTAAGAAATTTGTTAATCTTTTTGAGTTTATCTTAATTTGTTAACAATGTATACACTAATCAGACACAGATATGAACACAGAATCAAACACAGATGCAAATATAAAGTAAAAGCAGTAAAGGAAAGAACACACCGGATTTTATACTGGTTCGGAGTTACCCTACATCCAGTCCCGCAACACAAGTACGGATTTCCTTTCAAAAACAATTCTTACAAATACAACCCTCGGTTTTAAGGCTACGAGGTACACCCTCCAGAATCACAATCCTCTGGGTAGAGATACTTGATTTCCGGGGCAACAAGTTCACCCAATTGATTTCCAAGGCTACAATCACACCTTCTCTCGCTCAATTGATTACAAAAAGTCTATAACTCAGATTAGCACTTGGATCTTGTAGAGATAGTGGAGAGAATCAAAACCAGAAATTATCTAGTTAGATTCGATATTGATTTCGGCAGAGTAATGGTGTAATTTGTAAATAAGAAAGTGGAGAAGAAGAAGAGAAGTTAAATCAGAGAAAAAAGTGATTAAAATTCGTTGAAAACACCCTTTATTTATAGTAGATCAATAGCCATGTCCATTGATGAAGGGATGTGGCGAATAGACACTTCTTTTAAAAAATAATTTAACTGTCACCATGTCGACAGGGGTACATGTGACCATGTCGACATGCCCTTGTATGTTTTGGTGATTTGTTTTTCTTTGAAAATAATTCCTATATTATATTATACTTATATTTAAACTTTATAAATATACTTATATATAGTTATAATACATAAATAATTATAGAGAACAGTATTAAAATATATATAATAATTTTCTATACTTTTATGTTTAAATCTTAAGTATAAATATATAAAACAGCTAAATATATTAATATCATAATTATAGTTTAAAAACTTAGGATGATAATTTAAAATCAGAGATACTTAAAAATTAAGGATATTTAAAACTAAGGATATTTTTGAGGCTAAAATATATTGAAAAACCAGGACAGATGATTTTGGTTTTTAAACAGGAATATTTAAAATCATTTTGAAAAACAAGCTATATATTTTGAAAGTCATTTTGAAATAAAAGTAAGTGGATAAAAAAAGATGTTCCACTAGATTTTTCGTAGGTTCCATCCTACTTAGGGTTCCATCCCTTTAACGAGCACGAAGTGGATTCCATTCCACGAATAAAATAGATTTTAAGATGTCAGTGCCTTTCTATGAGTTTTAACAATATTCCTAACTATATAACTTATCTTGAAAACTTGAACTCTTGAAATTCTTGATACTCATGAGTCTTGAATCTTGATATCGTCAATCTTTGATCTTGAATCTTTATACTGTACAGTTCTTCATTCTTTAGTACCTGCAAACATATCTATATATATCTACACAATAATGTTAGTATTATATATTTTATAATCTAATTCTAAGTAAGGTTATTGTCATCAAAACCAACTCCTCAGGGACTAACAATCTCCCCCTTTTTGATGATGACAACCTATGTTTATAAAATATCACTTCTATCCTAATACTTCTAATAACTCCCCCTTAATCTATGCCTAACTATCCTATTTTATACTTCTCCCCCTTTGTCATCAACAAAAAACCATATAACTCCCTAATACTACATAACTCCATATAACTCTATATAACTCCCCCTGAAACTAAGACTACATTACTTGTGATTATAATGATAGTGTTATCATACATAATTAATACTTAACTTTAAACTAAACTCTTAATAACTACTTTAACTAATAAACTATATATTCAATGTAAATAAATGTACATGTATTTTTAATATAAACAACTATATATACAACGATACGAACGAAAGAATGAAAGAAAGAACACTAAGGAGTATTCTTGACAATAGGAGACCTATGAATCAAACAATTAGGATAGTGAAGACAGAAGTTTCCACGCTGTTCGACAAGGTTTCCATCCTTATCAAAACATACTTCACCAACGCAAACTACGGTGTCGTCGTCTTCAACTTGCACTTCATGAACAGGTGCGTCCTCTTCTTCCAAGGGTGCTTCTTCCTCTTCCATTGGCTCTTCTTCGCTGTCCTCTTGTGTATGGTCACTAGAAGACTCTTCTTCGATCAAGATCGGGTTCGCTTGGTTATCCATTATGAACTTCTGCAAATTTCTAAGGATTCGACCTTGCTTCTCCTGTTCTTTACTCATCCGAATTTGTTTGACTTGAATCTCAGTCACCATTTGCAGATTATCCTTTGTAGTATCCTTTAATTTTATCACACGAGCGTGAATGGAGCGTTGAAGAGGGCCGAGAGTAGGAGAGTGAAATGAGAAAGTCGAGTTTATGTTTGAATTTGATGGAGAAGCCATTATTTTCTTTGTTTCAGAAGTTAAACCAGAAGAAAATGAGAGAGAATGAATCGAAAGTCGAAATATGGAAGAATATATAACCAACTTTTCAAATTTTGGTGGGAATTTTAATTTTCAAAAAATATCGTTATATGTCGACATGGTGGGATATGGGGTTGTCGACAGGGGTATTTTAATTTTGGCTTCTAATTTATTTTTAATTTATTTAATTATACTTGTTATATATTTATGTTTTATATTTCAGTTATTGAACAAATATATAATTCTCTTCTTAATTTAGTAAATATTGATTCATTTAATGGTTTTGTTAAGATATCAGCAGTTTGATTCTCAGAGTTTATATATTCGAGAGTAATTACTTCTTTAGTTATATTATCTCTAAGAAAATAATGTCGAATATCAATATGTTTAGTTCGAGCATGATGAGTAGGATTTTTAGATAAATTTATTGCACTAGTATTGTCACAATAAATTGGTGATTTTGAGATATTTAATCCAAAATCTCTTAAGGTTTGTTGCATATATATTACTTGAGAACAAGCCAAAGCAGCATAAATATACTCTGCTTCAGTTGTTGATAGAGAAACTGTATTTTGCTTTTTACTAAACCAGGAAACCAGAGAATGTCCCAAAGAGTGACAAGTTCCACTTGTACTTTTTCGGTCTGATTTACATCCAGCATAGTCAGCATCACATTATGATATTAAATCAAATGAATCATTTTTAGGATAAAATAAGCCATAATTAGAGGTGTGTTTAATATATCTTATGATACGTTTTACATCTTTTAAGTGAGTTTCTTTAGGATGAGATTGATATCTTGCACAGAGACATACACTATGCATGATATCAGGTCTACTAGCAGTGATATAGAGCAATGATCCGATCATTCCTCTATACAACTTTTGATCTACATCTTTCGAGAGATCTTCTTTACTTAGATATTCATTGGTTGCCATGGGAGTAGGTTTTCCACTCGCAGTAGTCAAACCAAATTTATTAACTAGTTCTTTAGCATATTTTTCTTGACTAATAAAAATACCATTATCTAACTGTTTTATTTGCAATCATAGAAAGAAGTTTAATTCACCCATATGACTCATCTCAAACTCTTTTGTCATTATTTCAGAAAATTCTTTATTCATTTCGAAGTTAGTTGAACCAAAAATGATATCATCTACGTATACTTGAACTAGTTGAATATAATTTTTATTTCTTTTAATAAAAAGAGTATTATCTATTTTACCAATTTCAAAATTTGATTGTAATAAATAAGATCTTAGTCTATCATACTAGGCTCTAGGAGCTTGTTTTAGACCATATAAAGCTTTCTTAAGTTTGTACACATGGTTTGGTAAATTTTCATCTTCAAAAAGTGGTGGTTGTTCAACATATACTTCTTCTTTTACAAACATTTAAAAATGCACTTTTAACATCCATTTGAAATAATTTGAAATTATTATGATTTGCGAAAGCAAGTAGAATCCTAATGGCTTCTAATCTTGCTACAGGAGCACAGGTTTCGTCACAATCTATACCTTCTTCTTGACAATAACCTTGGGCGACTAATCGTGCTTTATTTCTAACGACCTCACCTTGTTCATTCATTTTATTTTTATAGACCCATTTAGTTCCAATTATAGTTTTATCTTCAGGTCTTGGAACAAGTTCCCATACTTCATTTCTAGTGAATTGATTTAATTCTTCTTGCATAGCCAAAATCCATGAATCATCAGTTTATGCTTCTTTAGGATTTTTGGGTTCAATAGATGATATAAATGCTACATTACTCATTTTACTTAGTTGATTTCTAGTTGTAACAATAGATTGCATATCTCCTATTATATTTTCAATAGGATTATCTTTTAAAAGTTTAATTCTTTTATTAGGATGATTAATTTCATTATTAATTTCGGTTGATTCCTAATTTTGAGTAATTAAATCTTCTTCATCATTTGTAATTTCAAAATCTTTTAAATTTTCATCAAACGAAACATGCATTGTTTCTTCGATGGTGTTAGATCTTAAATTAAAAACTCTATAAGCTTTACTTCTATTAGAATATCCGATAAAGATTCCTTTGTCAGATTTAGGATCAAATTTATCCAAATTATCTTTTGTATTTAAAATAAAGCATTTACTTCCAAAAATTCTAAAGTATGATACCTTAGGTTTCTTTCCATGAAGAAGTTCATAAGGTGTCTTATCAGTTAAAGGTCTAATTAAAATTCTATTCAAAATATAACAGGCGGTAGCAACAGCTTCTGCCCAAAAGTGTTTTGGTAAATTACTATTTGAAAGCATAGTTCTCGCACACTCTTGTATCGTTCTATTTTTACGTTCAACTACTCCGTTTTGTTGTGGAGTTCTTGGAAATGAGAAATTGTGAGTTATTCCCTTTTTATTGTAGAATTCCTCAAACTTTTCATTTTCAAATTCACCACCGTGATCACTACGAATAGTTATAATTTTTAAAGATAATTGATTTTGAATCCTTTTTGTAAAGTTCTTAAAACATTCAAAAGTATCACTTTTATGTTTAAAAAATATTGTCCATGTAAATCTAGAATAATCATCTACAATTACAAAAACATATTTACTATGATTTATTGACTGAATTTGAGATGGACCAAATAAATCAAGATGAAGTAACTCAAGGGGTTTTGAAGTTGAAATCATATCTTTTAATTTAAAGGAACTTTTTCTAAGCTTTCCTAATTGACATGCATCACATAAACTATTTACTTTAAAATTCATTTTAGGAAGGCCTCTTACTAGATCATGTTTTTACAGTCTAGATAAGAGTTTGAAATTCAAATGTCCAAATCTCTTATGCCAAATCCAAGGGTCACTTGTATTTGCCAAAAGACATAGGTTATCATTTGAAACTTTCATACTAAGAATATAAATATTCTTTTTCCTAATTCCCTCAAATATTATGGTTAAGTTATTATCTTCAATATGACATTTATCTTTTTCAAATTTAATCTTATATGCTTTATCACAGAGTTGACTAATACTTAGTAGATTATGTTTTAGATTCTTAACTAGCAAAACATTAGTAATAATAGTAGTTTCAGAGTTACCGACATTGCCGATGCTAATCACGTATCCTTTCGAGTTGTCTCCAATGTTAACCAGTCCTCTATCTTTGTATATAATATTATTCAGCATATCCGGATTACCAGTCATATGTCTAGAGCATCCACTATCAAGTATCCACTTATTCCTTTTGATCTGCACAGATTGTCATTGTGGATTGATTCCTTAATACCCATAAAGCATCTTTCCTGCACATTATAAAATTTGGGTAGATAACTAGAATATGAATAACATTCATATGCAGACTCATCGAACAATGATGATTTAAACAATTCTAAACTAGTTTTAACAGATTTTTCAAAAATAGCCATTTTAAAACTTTTCAAAATTCAGATTATGAAACTTTTGAAAACCTCGATCTGATACCAAATGTGAGAAATGCGGATTAAGGATCTTAAGGCTAGAATTAACACTAGAGGGGAGAGGGGTGAATAGTGTTTTAAGAAATTTGTTTATCTTTTTGAGTTTATCTTAATTTGTTAACAATGTATACACTAATCAGACACAGATATGAACACAGAATCAAACACAGATGCAAATATAAAGTAAAAGCAGTGAAGGAAAGAACACACTGGATTTTATACTGGTTCGGAGTTACCCTACATCCAGTCCCGCAACACAAGTACGGATTTCCTTTCAAAACCAATTCTTACAAATACAACCCTCGGTTTCAAGGCTACGAGGTACACCCTCCAGAATCACAATCCTCTGGGTAGAGATACTTGATTTCCGGGGCAACAAGTTCACCCAATTGATTTCCAGGGCTACAACCACACCTTCTCTCGCTCAATTGATTACAAAAAGTCTATAACTCAGATTAGCACTTGGATCTTGTAGAGATAGTGGAGAGAATCAAAACCAGAAATTATCTAGTTAGATTCGATATTGATTTCGGCAGAGTAATGGTGTAATTTGTAAATAAGAAAGTGGAGAAGAAGAAGAGAAGTTAAATCAGAGAAAAAAGTGATTAAAATTCATTGAAAACACCCTTTATTTATAGTAGATCAATAGCCATGTCCATTGGTGAAGGGATGTGGCGAATAGACACTTCTTTTAAAAAATAATTTAACTGTCACCATGTCGACAAGGGTACATATGACCATGTCGACATGCCCTTGTATTTTTTGGTGATTTTTTTTCTTTGAAAATAATTTCTATATTATATTATACTTATATTTAAACTTTATAAATATACTTATATATAGTTATAATACATAAATAATTATAGAGAACATTATTAAAATATATATAATAATTTTCTATACTTTTATGTTTAAATCTTAAGTATAAATATATAAAACAGCTAAATATATTAATATCAGAATTATAGTTTAAAAACTTAGGATGATAATTTAAAATCAGAGATACTTAAAAATTAAGGATATTTAAAACTAAGGATATTTATTAGGCTAAAATATATTGAAAAACCAGGACAGATGATTTTGGTTTTTAAACAGGAATATTTAAAATCATTTTGAAAAACAAGTTATATATTTTGAAAGTCATTTTGAAATAAAAGTAAGTGGATACAAAAAGATGTTCCACTAGATTTTTTGTAGGTTCCATCCTACTTAGGGTTCCATCCCTTTAACGAGCACAAAGTGGATTCCATTCCACGAATAAAATAGATTTTAAGATGTCAGTGCCTTTCTATGAGTTTTAACAATATTCCTAACTATATAACTTATCTTGAAAACTTGAACTCTTGAAATTCTTGATACTCATGAGTCTTGAATCTTGATATCGTCAATCTTTGATCTTGAATCTTTATACTGTACAGTTCTTCATTCTTTAGTACCTGCAAACATATCTATATATATCTACACAATAATGTTAATATTATATATTTTATAATCTAATTCTAAGTAAGGTTGTTATCATCAAAACCAACTCCTCAGAGACTAACACATTTCTTTTCGAAAGCCCATCATTTCTTGTTGATAGTGATGAATTTCATCAATTTGGTTATTTGTAGAGGATGATGCAAAGTTAATTGAACGTTTGATTTTCTTCCCATTTGGAGAGTACCAATGTGGTATGTAGGTGATGGAATGATCTTTAGCAAAGATGATTTATTCAAAGAAGGGGTTATTTTTGATGGGGATGAATATGAGCTTTTAGAAGAAGGTGAGCTATAGTCGATTGATGAATGGGTTGAATTTTTGTTGGAAGTCATTTTGGGAGCTTCTAAGAAGGTTTACAAAAAAATATTTGTCGGTGTTTTTTTATTTATAAAAGCTTAGTTATGTATAAACTAGAATGCTATTTTTAGTAAATGGATTTTAAGGCTTATATTAGTTTAACCATATAAAATTTAATCATTTATTTGTGGTAGTGAATAGTTTTATAATTTGTTAAGAATGACTTATTTATGATTCTAAGAAGTAGTGTAGAAAGTTTTAATAGTAGACATGTATAATATTTTATTAAACTGAATCTTGTAGAGACCCAATACCAAGTTTACGACGTAACTTGATGAAAATATTTTCATTTAGAGGTTTAGTATATATGCATGCTATTAGATTTTCAATGGATATGAAATTGAGTGATATCACATCTTCTTTTATATTGTCATGTAGAAAATGATGAAATATCAATGTGTTTGGTACGTGAATGATTTATTGGATTCTTTGACAAGTTTATGGCACTTGTATTATCATAATAAATCGAAGATTTCTGAAGAAAGATTCCAAAATCTGAAAGAGTTTGCAGCATAAAGATAACTTTTGCACATGCCAAAGCAGTAGAGATATATTCTGCTTCACACGTCGAGAGTGAAACACAATTTTTCTTTTTACTAAACCACGATACTAGAGGCTGTCCGATAAAGTGACAAGTACCGCTCATAATCTTTCTATTCATTTGACATCCTCTAAAGTTAGCATCGCTACAGGATACTAACTCGAGAGGAGATTCTTTGGATAAAAAAGTCCATAGTCCCTAGTGTAGATTAAGTAATGCAAAATTCGTTTCACGGCCAGCAAATGTGATTCTTTGGAATTTGCTTAAAACCTTGCACACAAGCAGACACTCGTCATGATATTTGAGTGATTAGCAGTTAAATATAGTAAAGATCCAATCATGCTTCGATAGAGTTTTGATCCATACTCTTTCTGTTTTCATCTTTATCGAGATGAACCATAGTGCTTATAGGTATTGGTTTACTGGATGTGTTTTCGATTCCAAAAGGTTTTATTAAATTATTACAATATTTTTTCTTGATTAATAAAAATTTCATTACTTAGTTTTTAATTTGTAAACCGAGAAAATATAAGAGTTCTCCCATATGTGACATCTTGAATTCACTTGTCATTATTTTTGAAAACTCATTGCATAAATCTTCATTTGTAAATCCGAAAATGATAGCCTATACATAAATTTGTATAATTAATATATCTTTCTTCTTTCGTTTAATAAATAGAGTTTGGTTAACTTCTCTAATATCAAATCTAGAATCTATAAGATAGCCTTTTTGTCGTTCATACCAAGCACGGGGTGCTTGTTTCAAGCTATAAAGAGCTTTCTTAAGTTTATAGACATGATCAGGAAATTTTCTTGTTTTAAAGGATGTGATTGTTCTATAAAAACATGTTCTTTAAGAAAACCGTTTAGAAATGCACTCTTAACGTCTATTTGATAAAGTTTAATGTTATGATGATATGAGAAAGCCAGTCAAATACATATTGCTTCTGACCTTGTGACATGAGCAAAAGTTTCTTCATAGTCTAACCCATCTTCTTGAATATATCCTTATGCAACTAATCTAACCTTATTTCGTGTTATATTACCATTTTCATTGGCTTTATTTTTAAAAACCCACTTTGTAACAATGACTGTTTGATCATTTGGTCTTGGAACCAATTCCCAAACGTTGTTTCATTCGAATTGATTTAGCTCTTCTTGCATAGCTGATATTCAATAGTCATCGGTTGAAGCTTCCTTGGGATTTTTCGGTTTTATATTAGATATAAACATGATATGGCCCATTCGATTTAATTGATGTCTAGTTCTGACATTTGTATTTACTTCAAAAATTATATTTTCAATTGGATGATTTTTCCAAATTTCCTATGGAGTTCTAAGTTCATTTCACTTGAATTTTCTATAATTTGTTGTTCTTCATTTGAAGTTATAGTATTTGGAGAAGGATTTTGTATGATTGTTTACTCTATAACATCTTCTTCATCATTTTTATTTTTTTTATTTTTCGTCAAATGATACATGCAAAGTTTCTTCTATAGTTTTTGTGCGTTTATTATATATTCTATATGCTTTGCTTCGTTCCGAATGTCCAATAAATATTCCTTCATCGGATTTCGGATTAAATTTTCCTAGTTGATTTTTGTATTTCATATAAAACATTTTGATCCAAAATCCTTAGGTATGATATATTAGGTTTACTGCCATTAAAAAGTTCGTATAGTGCATGTTTAGTTAAGGGTCAAATAGTGACACAGATTTAAGATGTAGCATGCAATAGACACGGTTTCAGCCCATAAATATTTTGATAGATGGCTACCACTAAGTAGAGTCCTAGGACAATTCTATAACGTCCGATTCTTTCTTTCTACAACTCCATTTTGCTGTGGAGTTCTAGGAAATGAGAAGTTGTGACTAATACCGTTTTTGTTACAAAATTTTTCAAAAAGTTCATTTTCAAATTCGCCCCATGATAGCTTCTAATATTTTTAATTTTTAAACTTTGAATTCTTTTAGCGAAAATTTTAAATGCCTCAAAGTATCACTTTTGTTTTTCAAAAATATTGTCCATGTATATCTAGAGAAATCATCTGCCATTACAAAAATATATTTGTTATGATTTATATATTGAACTTGAGTGGGACCGAATATATCCAAATGTAGTAGTTTGAGAGGTTGTAACGTAGAAACGATTTTCTTAGATTTAAAAGATGATCTAGTTAATTTTCCTAGTTGGCATGCATCACAAATATTGTTTACTTTCTAATTCATCTTTGGTAGACCTTTTATGAAATTGTTGTTAGATAATTTATTAATAGCTTTAAAATTTATGTGATAAATCTTTTGTGTCATAACCATAAATCGTTATCTTTGGCTATTAAATACATGTCTATATTGTGATTAATTTTATATAAATATTTTTTTCTCTAATTCCTTCAAAATTTAGAATTTTATTTTGATCAACAATATTACATTTATCTTTTAGGAAAGACGTAATAAAACTTTTATTGCATAATTGACTAATACTTAGTAAATTATGTTTTAAAATTTTAACTAATAAAACATTAGTAATAGGAGGTGAATTAGATATACCATGTTTGCTCACGTCTCCTTTTCCAAAGACGTATCCTTTAGAGTTATCTCCAAAAATAACAGATCCTCCGTCTGAGTAGATAATATTTGTTAGCATATCTTCATTGCCTGTCATATGTTTGGAGCAACCACTCTCGAGTATTCATTTTCCTCCTTTTTAATTTGGTACCTACAAAAAAAAATTAAAGTCTATTAGTACCACTTCCTTCTTTAGAGTCTTAAGAGTTAGGTCTTGGGAAGACATACCTAAGAGGGTTTGGTGTCCCTTTTGAAAATATAATTAGAGTTTTTGTGAATAGTGGACTTAAATGTACATATATACTTATTTCTTATCAAATGATTATTAGTCTTTGGAAACGAAATCTTAATAGATTTTATCGGTTTCTTTTGACTATCATTCTTCTTTTTGAAATTCGTATCTAATGGACTATATCTTTTAGAACAAATCTTTATATATTTATTTGTTTTATGATAACCAAGACCTTTTCTATTAAAAGATGATTGAGAATTGTCAGTGATTTTTAGAAAGGTTTTCTCTACCTTTATTAAAATTCAAAATATTTTTAGTAATGTTTTCTAACTTGGTTTTAGGTCCCATTACTAATAATTCTAATACTTTAACTCTAGAGTTTAAATTATAATTGTCTTTTGTTAACATTTCATTATTATTTTTTTGAGTTTCTATTTTATTACGTAGCATAGTAAGTTGAGATGTTATATCAACACATGAACCTTGTAATTTTACTAATTCCTCTTCTAGAATTTTTTTTTTCATCTTTTAAAATATCGACTTCTAGTTCATTTCTGTTCAACTTTCCTAATGTATCTTTATATTTTATTTTCAAATTTTTTAGCTTATTTAATAACTCATAATTTGTTTTAAATAAATCGTCGAATGAGAGCTCACTTACATCGTCATTTGTACCTATGAAGCATATATTTGCTTGTTTGGAATCACTGTCACTATCTAACGAAGAGGAGGAGTCCGAGTCATTACAAGTTACTACAAAAGCATGCTTTTTCTTTTTATGAAATTTCTGGCTTTTATTCTTGAAGTTATTCTTCTTACGGTATGAGCAGTCTTTCTTTATGTGACCTTGTCGCATTCATAGCACTTGAGTGAGAATGTTGACTGTAACGACCCAGAATTTCAGTCATTTGAATTTGAAATATTTAAATGCTTTAAATTATTGAAAAGGTTAATTTTATAAGTTAAATAACCTGAATTTCAAATATAAGGTTTATTTGAATAATGGAATTGTTTATAGAATTAAATTTTGAATTTAATATGAATGAAAATGGTTTCAAAAGTTGATTTAAAATCTATTTGAATTAGAATAATGGTAGTAAGCTTTTACATTTGAATTAAAAGTGACTTAACTAGTTCTAATAATAATCGTTTTAATTAACGTGTGAAAATAGCCTTCTGGCGCACTGTCTTGAAATTGGAAGAAACAAGTTCCAATGGATCCGTAATAGTGAATTATAGTATGCCGTCGAATTTTGTGGCGATCAGACATATCGTTTGTTTGTACAAGTTCGAAATGCGTAGGAATTAATTAAAGGAATTTAAATTAATATAATTTGATTTTGAAAAGCTAACTTCTGCATGTGATGGAATTGACTCCCGATACTAGTTTCATTTTGTTCGGAAACGGGGTATTACACATAGAATGTCAGGCGACATGCTTTGATTGGAGTTCGAAAAATTAACATGTGAATAGTGTCTTCGGAATTTTCTATAAAAGGACCTAAAGTTACTTCATTTGCAAAACCCTAGAGAGAATTAGGTCATAGCTGCCATTGCCACCTTCTCTCGTCCAACAGCCATGAAAGCTCGAGCCACCATGGCCACTTTCAGGCGAAACTTCATGCATGAAAGTCATAGCCTTCCACACAACGAACAAATCCATACGATCAGATCATCAATCTGAGCACTATGGTGGCCGAAATTCTTCTCCGACCGTGCGCCATTCTTTGCTGAAGTCATAG
Organism: Allium fistulosum; assembly: GCA_030737815.1. Taxonomy (NCBI): domain Eukaryota; kingdom Viridiplantae; phylum Streptophyta; class Magnoliopsida; order Asparagales; family Amaryllidaceae; genus Allium; species Allium fistulosum. The sequence continues at coordinate 1,037,599,487 of CM060906.1, read as the reverse complement.
TAATCGAAGGCGGTCTGGAAGTTGGCACTGGTTGCAACGGCGAGGCTGGGTCGAAGGCGTACTTTGGTGGCGATGTGGAGGTGCTAGGTCAGACAGAGGCACAGCGTTGACGATGGAAACACAAGCGAGGTTGGGTTTTGAAGTCGCGGTTACCTAGAGACGTTTAAGCACAGTGATTAGGGTTGCTAAGCAGGGTAATTAACGATAATGAAAGTGATTAAAGTCAAAATTAACTATATTTTTAAGTTGAAATTTTATGTAATGTTTAAAACCTTTTCATATGAGGTCGAAATCGAACGCGATAAGTTGCATTGCACTCGTTACTGTGACTACTACACTATAGAGTTGGATTGGAGTAAATTGGAGGTGGCAAGAATTTGTGTTAAAATTTAATGCTTGTTCAATTTTAATTTAATCCGGAGCGTTTTGGTGATTACCGGAATCAAAGTGAGTTTTTTCAGCTCTCTAGCCCACTTATATTTTTATATAGTGTAAATAATTTTATTGGAAAGTTTTTGTTGACTGCTTGGATGATTTACTATTTTATTTTTTGGTTTGGATATATTCCTGCCCTTGGAGCGGATGAGACCCTATTACGTTCACGTGTAAGAGCGGATGACCCTTTGTATATGATCTCGTCTCGAAGCGGTTGGTTTATATTATTTGGTTATATACTTTATGCGTTGCAGTGGGACGGATTGGAGGGATCCAACTGGATTCCTCACACTATTGATTTTATTTTTCAGATATTTTGATATATGATGGGTTGGATGCCATATTTGATGACATGGATGATTTTTCCCTATTTAGTGCTATAGTAGCACTTGGCCATGTTTTTAGTATTTTGGAATACAATAAAGTGAAGATTTAGTTTTTAAAAGGATTTTAAGTGATTTTCGAAAATGTATATGTTTTAATAATTATTCTTGAATTATTAAAGAAGGAATTTATTTTAAAATAAAAGGTATGATTTTAAGATATTATAAATTAATAGTTTTATAAAATGTTTTAAATAGAAATTTTGAACGGTAAAATAAAGATTTTTTTATATTAAAAATAAGCCCGCCTTTATAATATAGGAATATTGTTTCAAAAAGAAGATAAAAATATTTTGGTATAAATATTTATTAACCGTTTTATATAAAGTGATACACACACATATATATTAAGATTATTTATAAATGTGATAATGTATAAAAGTGACACTTTACAAATAAAGTGAAGATTTTTAAAATTGTATGTTATTAAAAGGATAGATTTATAAACGGTGTTTATAAATAAAGGGAAACTTTTATCATTAGATAAATTGGAGAAATAAATAACAATCGTGAATTTATAATAAGATGTGGAATGTTGGTTTAGAAAAATAGTTGATTCTATTTTGGAAAATAGAAAGTGAGGATAGATTTGAAGATGTTAGACGATATGCTATAAAATAGAAAGGAATTTATAAATACAGTTTTATAAATATAGGAATGATTATGTTGAAATTTAAGCATGGATTTTTATCAAGGAAGTATATTTATGTTTTAAAAGTTGTTTATTTATATTAATATGGTTTTAAAGTTGTTTATCAATATTTTAATATTTTTAAAAGTTAATTATTTTAATTATTAATATGGTTTGAAATTAATTATAATGATTTTTCAATAAAGTTTTAGAAATTAATTAATATTATTTATAATAATGTCGAAGATAAATTATTATTGGTTTATTAAGAATGCTTTGAAATTATTAATTATTATTTTAAAGATGTTTTGAAGTTAATTATTTTTTTATTTATAATGTTTATTATTATATAATAGTGTTTAAAGTAAATGATTAGAATTTATTTATAAATGTTTTTGAGATTTATATATAGGGTTTTATAAACAGATGTGGGTTTTATAAGAGGAATCTTATAACATGGTTTGAACAACATAAAGGAAGATTAGTTAAGGGTGAGAAGGGTTTTATAAATGGTTTTAGATATTTATGAAAGAATTTTAGAAACGGGATTATAGATTTATAAAAGGATTTTATAAATGGTTTTATAAAGGGTTTATAAATGATTTTAGGAATGTTTAAAAGGGAGTTTTATAAATGATTTCAAAGACTGATGAAATGGGTTTTAGAGATTTATAAAGGAATTTATAAATGGTTTTAGAATTGTGTAAAAGAAAATCTTCCTCCGTTCTGTGAATATACTTATACCATTGAGATAAGTATATGGATATTTTTCCAAGTATCAAAACTATAGGGATTGTGAATATATCTTTGTAAAAGTATTTTGATACAAGCACTTATAAGATGAATTTAATTAATGAAAAGATTAATTAAGGAGGCTAGTGGTCACTTATGTGCTTAACCAATGTTAGTTTTTCCTTTTGAAATAAATCACTGATTTGGATGTGTATTTGTGGATAGTCAAATAACCTACTATCAAATATGGACCCAAAAACGTGACTTTAGAAATTTCTAGGAGAAAAAAGTGAGTTATATAGAACTGTCATCTCCCATGATGCTGTTTACTATGCGTATAAATCTCATTTCATTCCCCTAAGACATATGATATGGAAATCCATCCACTAACCGTTAGTAGGTGGTCTCCGTTCTTACCTTTGACTGATATTTCTTAAAGAACCAGGGTTGAGTTTACCGAAAATTATCGAATGCTGTTTTGAAGAGACCGGGATCGAATATGATATCCGAAAACCACTTCGATCCAACTTAAGAATTTCAAAGTGAAGACATCTTGTAGTTGATGGAATTGAAGAAGGAGCTCTTTGAAGTGCAAGAGCTGCTTGCTACTAATCCTGAGGGTGATTCCCAAAATTGAAATGACCCTCCTATTTCCACCCTAATTTCATAAGGATTTTTTTTAGGGATGATATATAGATATATCATTCATTACAAATATATTTTCCAAGGTCATTTTCTTTCTCCAATAAACAAAATATATCCAGGATCAAAATAACTTACCAATATAAATATATCAGTGTATATCTAATAACATACACATACATATGAAGATGTATGTGTACCTCTTGTTTAAATTCAGAGTATATACTTTATTTTTTTTTGTTGTACAAGAACATTCTGTTTGATTTAGATTTTAACAATTCAGATTAATTATTGTATCCTGATTTTTGACCATAGAATCAACTGGAAACATGTACTTTAGTCTGTTATTCTAATTAAGAAATGATCAAGTAACAATCAGTGGAAAGCAAGCTTTTAATATAGATGATTGTCTTAAAGTCTGGATAGTATCAAACTCAGGTTAAAAGAAAGTGGATCCTAAGAGAACACAAGCAACATCTAGGCGTAATGGAAACGCGCCTAACTTATACATGAGAGGTCACGAGTTCGAGTACTATGCTGGTCGGTTCAAACACAATTTTTGTTTTTTTTTCTCCTGTATGGTTTGAAATCTGGTATCTACCTATATCTGCACATATATATTTAATTTCATCCTATAATCTAACATACAAAACAAAGTTTCTTGCTTTATTATTTTTAAAACCCATTCCTACAATTGTTCTAGGAATTCATGTTTATAATTTTTGCCCAAATATCAACATGTACACAGATATACATGTACATGTCAATATCTTTGCTTATTTTCCAGAAAACTGAGTGAAACAATTGCTAAATGTACTAAGCTTTTGAAATGCATATTTTTTTATTCAAAATACAATCTATCATGATCAACCAATACTTCATTTATTTGAAGCTGGTTAACTCATGAATCCTGTATCTGCTACACACTAGTTCAAAACAATGGAGATACCATTCATTGCATTCTGTCTGAAGCTTTTAAAAACATTTTACTTTTCTCAATACAATTCAGAAATGAATTCAAACTTATTTACAAAGCATTTCAGTAAAAAGGAAACTAAAACCCTTATAAGTTTACTTTTAGCTAAATTCAGATTTTATTCTAAAACTCAGTGCTCTGTTATGTCTCAAGATTATCTAATACATAAAATAAATTATGCAAAACAGTAGCTCACCTACATATGCATATTTCTTTTCCAAGCATCATATCAATACTTTAAGATCATATCCTTGTTTCCCACTCAGATATTTCTTTTAGATTTTAAACCTTAGTACATAACAATATATTTAACATGATTCAACTAGTCCATCTAACCATAATAGAATTCATTACATGACTGGAAATCTTAGAAACATAACATTGTTCCTGAATACATGCAGATATAATCAATTTAAGCTCTTATTGGAACTAGCTAGCATGTTCATTCACTTCTCCATAATAGCCATAACTTCATTTTTACTTAGTGCCTGGGTTACCTGAAAGAGCATGAGTGGCTGCCTCATTTTAAAATGAGACACCCCATATGCCATGAGCAAACAAGGGTCAGATCTATGATCTGGTATGAGTAACATCAATGCATTCATGATATTAAGCAATAGAGAATATAAGGGTACTAACTTGTTATTTAAGCAAATTTCTGCAATCAACTACTTTAACATAGTATAATTAAGTTGATTCAGGTATGATATATTCATTTATCATTCTTACACTTGCATACATAATCATGCAAACATAATTATCTATTTGCAACATTTGCATTCACTGGAACCATCTTGGTTCCATACCATTCAACCTAAGAAATATCCATATTCCTATTTCTTCATTTACAGGTTGTATTATTCAATTTAAATCCCTGCCTCATCTGCTATTAAGGAATCACTGGGACACATTGCAATGAACTAATTCACATCATTGCACAAAGATCTCAGGGCTTAAACAAACCATGTGCCAACTTGCATACTTCAAATATGACAAGCATTCCAGCAGCTTTCTTGGCCTTCCCTTCCCTAGTTTATTTACTAGTGTATTGACTTAAATCTTATCATCAAATATGCTAAGTGAACATGTCACTGCAAACATGGAAACATCCATAATTTTTCCTAGCATAATTCTCCTCAGAAATAAGCAAACAGTTATTTCCTACATGGGGTCAATATGTCTTGATCTTAGTAAAATATAAGAATATTTTCAACTGTAAAAGAGGCATGGCATGTTCTTATTATATTGATTTGCAAGCCTTTATGATTGATTCAGATTCAGGATCTGGTTCAATCATAATTTTAGCTTGTGGGTTTTTTTTTTGATTTGATTAAGGGCTCAGCACTTAGAAAATTTCTATTGCACCCTTAACATTCTTTTTTTCTTCTCAAGCCTCAGCACTTATACCAAGTATAATGCAGCTCCCCAACATTTTTTGTAAAGTTTCCATGCCATAGATCTATAACAGTTGAGAGTATTCTCTATATAATTTTAAGATCCTAGACTTTAACATTTATGAGTATAAATAAAACAGTATGATACACATCCAAAGACAAATGTCTCAACCAATCAAAGATCATCAAAAATCATCCATATTAAATCATATCAGATTTAAAATAAGACATCCAAAAAGCATTGATGAAATCATATACATCAAAACCAGAAATATACATAAATGGCAATAAAAAGTGGCTGCCTCATCTCAGGTCTTAATGCCATGAACTTCAGTGAGGTTACTCACCTAAATGTTTCTTCTTATTAATCCAGAAAATCCTTGTATGAGTATTTTCTCCTTCCTTCCAATATTTTTCTTCTTTTCTTATTTTTGTGCAGCCCGGGGTAAAGACAACTCTACTGCCTATTTATATGCATTTTTCCACTAGGGTTTTGTTAAAACAGAATTCCATTTCTGTCCTGGCTAGCATCATGCATTTTCCATTCATAATACCCCGGCTATATTAACCAATTTAAAGGCTGCATTTTCTTTCTTTTACTTTTCAGAAAATGGCCACTCACCTAGTCATGTTAAAAGTGTGACTACCCTATTTTATATTTTAATTATTTCTGAGAATCCCCCTTTGCTATTTTTGCCTACACAAGCATATTGACTTGTATCACATTTCATGTCATTTTAATGTTATAGTTTCACTTGCTTTTATATATATATATATATATATATATATATACTTTTCAGTACTTAAAATGTATATTTGTATACATATCTTATCTAGGCTTATTTTAATTTCTCTTTTAATTTCAGAAACATATGCACCTATATGTATACAAGTTTACAAATCCTTGTAACACATATATATATGTATAATTTTCTTTTCTGGGTTTTAAATGAAATCTGTTTACTGATTTAAAGTAAAACTTACTTTTCTTATTTTCTAAGATGATCCATATAATTCCAGAAATCAAATATCCATGTTGCAAAAATCATGTTTGTATTGCTTTTTAATTCTTGTTTTAAATCCAAGAAATCTGGAGTTCTTCCTTGTGCCATTTCAGTGTGCACGTGCACACGTATACTTGCACACTATTTATTCCAGAAATTTCACCATATTTAAATCTAAATATTTCAAAAATTAAATCATTTTATAAAAATGATTTTTCACAAAATTTTGGGGTATTACATTCACCCCTCCTTTTAGGAATTGTGTCCTCACAATTTTTCTAACATTTATAACAAGCATCATTTTCTTTTCTGAAAACTTATCAAACATATGCATAAGCAAACAAATTCAACCATATCAACCATGCATAACAAATTTTTCCAGAAAGAAAAAAAAAATTACCTTTTAATTTGCAAAAAGCTTAGGATAATCCATTCTAATCTTATCCTCTAACTCCCATGTGCAGTCATTAGGATCATTACTCCACTGGATCTTAACTAGTTTCAAGGTTTTGCTCCTTAATTTCTTTTCTTCCTTGGCTACAATCCCCACTGGTTCTTTTTCATAGACCAAGTCAGGATTTATTTGAATTTTGGTAGGCTCTTCCAAAATGTCTTCTTTATCATGTACCCATCTTCTAAGTTGGGACACATGAAAAACATTATGCATTGCTTTCATTTCCTCTGGTAGTTCTAATTTGTAAGCCAATGAACCAATTCTTTCCAGAATTTTATAGGGTCCAACATACCTTGGTATAAGCTTACCTTGCTTGCCAAATCTCATGACTTTCTTCATAGGTGAAATCTTGATGAAAACAAAGTCTCCCACTTCATATTCCACTTGCTTTCTCTTCCTATCTGCAAATTTCTTTTACCTATCTTGAGCTGCTGCTATTCTTTTTCTTATTAACCCAATTTTCTCTGTAGTTTCTTTAACATATTCAGGTCCAAGAACAGCCCTTTCTCCAGTCTCTACCCAGCATATAGGTGATAAACATGGCTTGCCATATAAGGCTTCAAATGGTGCCATCCCTATGGTGCTTTGGTGACTGTTATTGTATGTGAATTCAGCTAGATGGAGGTGGTCTTCCCAGTTGCCTCCAAAGTCCAGTGTACATGCTCTCAACAAATCCTCTAAGACTTTGTTCACCACCTCAGTTTGACCATCTGATTGTGGATGGTAGGCAGTGCTTAAGCACAATTCACTCCCCATGGCCTCTTGAAAACTTTTCCAAAATCTTGAGGTGAAGATGGTATCCCTATCACTCACAATGGTTTTGGGTATGCCATGCAACCTTACTACCTCTTTCATGAATATTTGAGCCAATTTTGGAGCATTTCTTTCTGCTTTAACTGGAATAAAATGTGCTACCTTAGTTAGCCTATCCACTATTACCCATATACTTGTGTTTCCCTTCTTAGATCTAGGCAGACCATCTATGAAATCCATAGATATATCCTCCCACTTCCACTGTGGTATACTAAGGGGTTGCAATAGTCCTGATGGCCTTTGTGTCTCTGCCTTGACTTGTTGGCAAGTCATGCACCTTGCAACATATCTGGCCACATCTGACTTCATCCCCTTCCACCAAAGATTTCTTTTCAAATTTTGATACATCTTGGTGCTACCTGGGTGTATGGAGTATTACTCCTATGGTACTCATTTAATATTTCCTCCTTCAATTCTATATTTTCTGGAACACATATCCTATTTTTATTCCTTAAATAACCATTTTTATCAATTTGATAATTTATTACTTCCTCCCCTTTTGATATGAGCATTTTCTTTTCCACTATGTTTAGGTCTTGTTCCTGCATTTTACCAATCTTAAGAAGTAAATCTGATTGCAGAGATATCATACTTAATTTCCCTTTACCTCCACCTTCTTCAATGGGTATCATTTGTACCTTACTGTTTTCCTCAATTTCCAAATCAGTAAGTATAGACAAATCCCTAAACTCTTTCATCATCAACATGGCTACCTTGGCATGTTGTCTACTCAAGGCATCTGCAACTTTATTTGCCTTGCCTGGTGTATACAGTATTTCTAGATCATAGGCAGCTAGGAACTCTACCCATCTATGTTGCCTCATATTCAAATCTTTTTGTGAGAATAAATATTTCAGTGCCTTATGATCAGTGTACAAAATGAATTTGGCACCTAACAAATAATGTCTCCAAAGTTTCAAAGCATACACAACTGCTGCTAGTTAAAGATCATGGGTTGCATATCTGGTTTCATGTGGCTTTAATTGCCTAGATGCATAGGCTACCACCTAGTCTTGCTGCATCAACACAGCCCCTAACCCAGAGCCACTTGCATCAGTGTACACAACCAAATTTTCATTTCCTTCTGGCACTCTCAATACTGGTGCATTAATCAGAGCTTCCTTTATTTTGATAAAAGCTTGCTCACATTTTTCTGTCCATACAAAGGCTTGGTTCTTTCTAGTTAAATTGGTAAGTGGTGATGATATTTTTGAGAAATCTTTTATAAATCTCCTATAATATCCTGCCATCCCCATAAATGATCTAATCTCACTGATGGTGCTAGGTCTTTTCCATGCTTGGATTGCCACTACCTTATTAGGGTTTACTGATATTCCTTTGGCAGAGATAACATGCCCAAGAAAATGCACTTCTTCTTTCCAAAATGCACATTTTGAAAATTTTGCCTTTAAATCATTTTCCCTTAGTCTTGACAAAACTAAATGCAAATGATTTTTATGCTCTTCCACTGTCTTGGAATAAATCAAAATGTCATCAATAAAAATCAATACAAACTTGTCTAAATAATCTCTAAATATTCTATTCATTAAATCAATAAAATATGAAGGAGCATTTGTCAAACCAAATGGCATAACCAAAAATTCATATAAGCCATATCTTGTGTTAAATGCAGTATACTTAACACTTGAGTCTTCAACCTTCATTTGATGGAATCCTGATGCTAAGTCTAATCTAGAAAATATTTTAGCTTCACTGAGTTGGTCAAAGAGATCATCTATTCTAGGCAATGGGTATTTATTCTTGATGGTTACTTTATTTAGTTCCCTGTAATCTATGCACATTCTCAGGGTACCATCATGTTTTCTTACAAACACTACTGGAGAACCCCAGCAGGAATTGCTTGGCCTTATAAATCCCTTGCCCTCTAATTCTTCCAACTGATTTTTCAATTCTTTCAGTTCACTTGGCCCCATTCTATAAGGTTTCTTGATTATTGGACTTGCTCCTGGAATGAGATTAATTTGGAACTCAACTGGTCTGTGGTGTGGAACACCCTTAACTTCCCCAAACACATCCAAGTATTCATTAACTATGGGAATTTCTTCAATGGTTAGTTCACTCAGATCTTTTTCTAAGTCAACTAAATGATACAATTTCCCTTCCTTAGCTACTTCACATAGAACTGTGATCCTCTGACCTCTAGAATTTTGCAATGATATGGTGGATGAGTCTAAATTAATTATGGCTTTAAATTGCCTTAACCAATCTACCCCCAATATAACTCCTATATTTAGGTAATTTAAAACATATAAATTGGAAATAAAAATATTTCCTCCTATGTTTAACTCCACATCCACACAGTTCATGTTCAAAACACTAGAACTCCCTAGGGGACTTTGTACAAGCAATGGGGTTTCAACCAAAATGCAGTTTAATTTTAACACTTTAACTAATTCATAGGAAATCAAAGAGTGTGTTGCTCCAGTATCATATACTACTGGTATGGGTATGGCACAAATGAGTAATGTACCTTCCACTTGGCCATGATTTTCAGCATCAATTTTCACTGCAGATTTGCCTTTACCTTCCAAAGTTGCCAATTTCCCTTGCTGTTTATTCTCAGGACAGTTCCTCTTCATATGCCCCTCTTTCCCACATAGGTAGCATTTGAAGGCTCCTCCTTTTAACTCTGGGCACTTTGGTTTGATGTGTCCTTCTTTTCCACAATGATGGCAAACCAATTTCTTCTTAGTATCATTGGCTTTTGTGTCTTTACCCTTCTTGTTGTCTGCCTCCTCCTTCTTTTTATCATAAGGGTGATATCTTCCCTTATCCTTCTTGTTGTTGCTCTTAAAATTCCTATATTTCTCTCTTTCTTTGTCATGTTGTTCCAGTTTCAAGGCCAGATCAATTACTTGATCAAATGTTCTATCTGCATATGGTAGCATAGCTCTGCTAAGTCCTGGGTTCAGTCCTTTTATATACCTATCATTTTTGGATGCTTCATCTGCCACTAGCATTGCTCCATAATTGGATAGCCCCTCAAACTTTTGAGTGTATTCAGTGACATTCAAAGTTCCCTGCCTAAGTTTGATAAATTCTTCAAGCAAAATGGTCTTGGCTGATGCTGGTACAAATCTTGCCTCCAACATCTCCTTGAACTGATTCCAAGTGATTTCATTTTCATTTCTTCCAGCTATGATCACCTCCCACCAGCTTAAAGCTACCCCTTTCAGTTGTCTAGAAGCTACTTGCCTCTTCCTTTGGTCATCCAACTGCATGTCATTGAAAATCCTATCAAGTGTTCTCAACCATGCTTGAATTTCCATCACACTCTCAGTTCCTTCAAAACTCCTGCCTCCCAAATTGGAATAAGTCTTCAGTAGTTTTGAAAGCTCTTCATGTGGGTTCTCAGGCCTATGCCCAATTCCATCTCTTAAAACCCTCACAAATTCTTGCATATCAAGCATTTGAGGTGCACTGGGTCCTGCATTGTGATGAGATCCTCTTCCTACCATGGTCTGCTAACTAAATTCTGGGCAAATGGTATTAGTATATTATGAGTACTTCTATAATTTCTATTTTCTTATCTAAATTATTTCATCCAAAACAAACAGACATAATACATTTCTATAATACTTAACAACCAATGCAACCAAGTGCTCTGATACCAACTGAAATGACCCTCCTATTTCCACCCTAATTTCATAAGGATTTTTTTTAGGGATGATATATAGATATATCATTCATTACAAATATATTTTCCAAGGTCATTTTCTTTCTCCAATAAACAAAATATATCCAGGATCAAAATAACTTACCAATATAAATATATCAGTGTATATCTAATAACATACACATACATATGAAGATGTATGTGTACCTCTTGTTTAAATTCAGAGTATATACTTTATTTTTTTTTGTTGTACAAGAACATTCTGTTTGATTTAGATTTTAACAATTCAGATTAATTATTGTATCCTGATTTTTGACCATAGAATCAACTGGAAACATGTACTTTAGTCTGTTATTCTAATTAAGAAATGATCAAGTAACAATCAGTGGAAAGCAAGCTTTTAATATAGATGATTGTCTTAAAGTCTGGATAGTATCAAACTCAGGTTAAAAGAAAGTGGATCCTAAGAGAACACAAGCAACATCTAGGCGTAATGGAAACGCGCCTAACTTATACATGAGAGGTCACGAGTTCGAGTACTATGCTGGTCGGTTCAAACACAATTTTTGTTTTTTTTTTCTCCTGTATGGTTTGAAATCTGGTATCTACCTATATCTGCACATATATATTTAATTTCATCCTATAATCTAACATACAAAACAAAGTTTCTTGCTTTATTATTTTTAAAACCCATTTCTACAATTGTTCTAGGAATTCATGTTTATAATTTTTGCCCAAATATCAACATGTACACAGATATACATGTACATGTCAATATCTTTGCTTATTTTCTAGAAAACTGAGTGAAACAATTGCTAAATGTACTAATCTTTTGAAATGCATATTTTTTTATTCAAAATACAATCTATCATGATCAACCAATACTTCATTTATTTGAAGCTGGTTAACTCATGAATCCTGTATCTGCTACACACTAGTTCAAAACAATGGAGATACCATTCATTGCATTCTGTCTGAAGCTTTTAAAAACATTTTACTTTTCTCAATACAATTCAGAAATGAATTCAAACTTATTTACAAAGCATTTCAGTAAAAAGGAAACTAAAACCCTTATAAGTTTACTTTTAGCTAAATTCAGATTTTATTCTAAAACTCAGTGCTCTGTTATGTCTCAAGATTATCTAATACATAAAATAAATTATGCAAAACAGTAGCTCACCTACATATGCATATTTCTTTTCCAAGCATCATATCAATACTTTAAGATCATATCCTTGTTTCCCACTCAGATATTTCTTTTAGATTTTAAACCTTAGTACATAACAATATATTTAACATGATTCAACTAGTCCATCTAACCATAATAGAATTCATTACATGACTGGAAATCTTAGAAACATAACATTGTTCCTGAATACATGCAGATATAATCAATTTAAGCTCTTATTGGAACTAGCTAGCATGTTCATTCACTTCTCCATAATAGCCATAACTTCATTTTTACTTAGTGCCTGGGTTACCTGAAAGAGCATGAGTGGCTGCCTCATTTTAAAATGAGACACCCCATATGCCATGAGCAAACAAGGGTCAGATCTATGATCTGGTATGAGTAACATCAATGCATTCATGATATTAAGCAATAGAGAATATAAGGGTACTAACTTGTTATTTAAGCAAATTTCTGCAATCAACTACTTTAACATAGTATAATTAAGTTGATTCAGGTATGATATATTCATTTATCATTCTTACACTTGCATACATAATCATGCAAACATAATTATCTATTTGCAACATTTGCATTCACTGGAACCATCTTGGTTCCATACCATTCAACCTAAGAAATATCCATATTCCTATTTCTTCATTTACAGGTTGTATTATTCAATTTAAATCCCTGCCTCATCTGCTATTAAGGAATCACTGGGACACATTGCAATGAACTAATTCACATCATTGCACAAAGATCTCAGGGCTTAAACAAACCATGTGCCAACTTGCATACTTCAAATATGACAAGCATTCCAGCAGCTTTCTTGGCCTTCCCTTCCCTAGTTTATTTACTAGTCTATTGACTTAAATCTTATCATCAAATATGCTAAGTGAACATGTCACTGCAAACATGGAAACATCCATAATTTTTCCTAGCATAATTCTCCTCAGAAATAAGCAAACAGTTATTTCCTACATGGGGTCAATATGTCTTGATCTTAGTAAAATATAAGAATATTTTCAACTGTAAAAGAGGCATGGCATGTTCTTATTATATTGATCTGCAAGCCTTTATGATTGATTCAGATCCAGGATCTGGTTCAATCATAATTTTAGCTTGTGGGTTTCTTTTTTTTTTTTGATTTGATTAAGGGCTCAGCACTTAGAAAATTTCTATTGCACCCTTAACATTCTTTTTTTCTTCTCAAGCCTCAGCACTTATACCAAGTATAATGCAGCTCCCCAACATTTTTTGTAAAGTTTCCATGCCATAGATCTATAACAGTTGAGAGTATTCTCTATATAATTTTAAGATCCTAGACTTTAACATTTATGAGTATAAATAAAACAGTATGATACACATCCAAAGACAAATGTCTCAACCAATCAAAGATCATCAAAAATCATCCATATTAAATCATATCAGATTTAAAATAAGACATCCAAAAAGCATTGATGAAATCATATACATCAAAACCAGAAATATACATAAATGGCAATAAAAAGTGGCTGCCTCATCTCAGGTCTTAATGCCATGAACTTCAGTGAGGTTACTCACCTAAATGTTTCTTCTTATTAATCCAGAAAATCCTTGTATGAGTATTTTCTCCTTCCTTCCAATATTTTTCTTCTTTTCTTATTTTTGTGCAGCCCGGGGTAAAGACAACTCTACTGCCTATTTATATGCATTTTTCCACTAGGGTTTTGTTAAAACAGAATTCCATTTCTGTCCTGGCTAGCATCATGCATTTTCCGTTCATAATACCCCGGCTATATTAACCAATTTAAAGGCTGCATTTTCTTTCTTTTACTTTTCAGAAAATGGCCACTCACCTAGTCATGTTAAAAGTGTGACTACCCTATTTTATATTTTAATTATTTCTGAGAATCCCCCTTTGCTATTTTTGCCTACACAAGCATATTGACTTGTATCACATTTCATGTCATTTTAATGTTATAGTTTCACTTGCTTATATATATATATATATACACTTTTCAGTACTTAAAATGTATATTTGTATACATATCTTATCTAGGCTTATTTTAATTTCTCTTTTAATTTCAGAAACATATGCACCTATATGTATACAAGTTTACAAATCCTTGTAACACATATATATATGTATAATTTTCTTTTCTGGGTTTTAAATGAAATCTGTTTACTGATTTAAAGTAAAACTTACTTTTCTTATTTTCTAAGATGATCCATATAATTCCAGAAATCAAATATCCATGTTGCAAAAATCATGTTTGTATTGCTTTTTAATTCTTGTTTTAAATCCAAGAAATCTGGAGTTCTTCCTTGTGCCATTTCAGTGTGCACGTGCACACATATACTTGCACACTATTTATTCCAGAAATTTCACCATATTTAAATCTAAATATTTCAAAAATTAAATCATTTTATAAAAATGATTTTTCACAAAATTTTGGGGTATTACAAAAATGGATGTATTAGAAGTGGTGCCTTCGGTTTCGTTCAGTCCCAACACGAACTTATATGGATGAATGTTGGTATTACATTATTGCCTAGACGGCAGTGTTAGCATTCAAAGTGGAAAGTGCTATATAAAATGTAAAACGTAGCCTCAAGCCTCATCAACCGGGAATGACTAAAACATGGGAGATGCAGCAGGGCTAAGTGGGTCGCTCGTAAGTAGGTATGATTATCCTTATCTAGAGTCGATATTATCTCTCATTTGTATGTTGCGGAACCCATTAACGGAGGGGTCATCATATTCGGTACTACTAGTCAAGTGGGAGGCCGGTCCTGTGTTGTTAGGGGAACCTGGCGAGGTCCTTAGTGTAATTTTATCTACAGATGCACCGTGACGGGCGGTGCCCTAGTAGTCCAGTCATTAGATGGAATCCATTCTCCAATACGAGCCTTTACGGTTTTAGTTGTATACCTATTATGCCGGAATTTAATTAATGTAACAATTTCGGCTATGATTAATAAGATTTTGTATCTTAGACACTATTATAATATTGGAGAATTTCATATGAAATGTTTTAGTTATCGTAAGGTAAAAACCCATTCGTGTTTATGTGAGGCGTGGTCTTATGAGATACTTTTGATTTTCAAAGGTTTTCTATAACTTTAAAATCCAGTTGGTGTGTTTTCTAAGACTGGTTTTCCAAACTGACTCGGGTGTTATTTTATTATAATGCTCGAGTTAGGCCGAGCATATTTACAGATTGCTTTGGATGCATTGGAACTTGGGAGACGAGTTGGAGGTCTTCAAGTCATATCCATGTATATGTTTATTTTCCCTTGCATTGTTGCTGAAATTATCAGCAATTGTGAGGACATGTTATTATAACTGTCCAGGCTGATGATTGGTTATTTGTGTAGTCTGATTTGATGTATATATATAACAGTTCCTCTTTTGTAAAGGTCATTGAGACTATATTATATATTGTTCCACTGTGATTGTGAGATTCTGTGTTGTTTTAGTTTCTTTTTCTCTTTTTCTTCTCTTCTCTTCTTATTTCTTCTTTCTTTCCCATAACTATCTGTCTTTCCATTTAATTTGGATTGGACATGTATGGTTTATTGTCAGCTTGAATTGTGCGGATTGGCGGGGTCGTTACAGCTGGTATCAAAGTGCAAGGTTAAGCGAGAACCTTGGCTTTGTGGGGCAACTTATTAAGAGATAAGTTAATGGAATGCCTTATTATGAGTTTAATTGTATTATAGATACGATCGCTTATTTGTTAGTGATGTAAATATATTTATATTGTGTTAATTTATCGGTTGAGTGGCTTATGAATTTTGATCGGTACATGAGACGCCATGATATCGATAGGGGTTTCTAAACACTTAAACAAGGCAAACCAACACAGTATTTTTTGAGAATTGGTAAATGAAATAATTTTACCTAAATTTCATTTTATATATAAAGGAAATTTTTTCCAAAAATTATTGTAGTATATATAGTGTGTTTGGTTGGTAGTGAATGATAATATTTGATTATTATCATTTGTTGTTCTAATAAAAGTTGTTATTATTATAATCTAAATAAAGATAAACATTTGTAAAATGAGTTATATAAGGAAGTGAATTTATAAATATGAATTATAGAGTGTTGATTATAATTAAAATAATCAACATTTGTGAAATGATATTACATAAGAAGTGAGATTATATAAATATGATTTATAAATGTGATTTATAAATGGAAAGGAAATGGAATTGTATAAGTATACTTATAAATATGTTTTGTAAATAAAATAGATTTAAAATAAGAAATTTAAGATTTAAATCCCATTGATTTTAAAAATTGTTTTTCAAAGGTTTTGAAGAATAATAATAGTAGTGTTATTTTGAAAATGTTTTAACTGGGAATATTTTTAAAAGGATTTAAAGAGATAGAAAGCACTGAACTTGCTTTAGACTTTTTTTTGAGAAAAATGTGTGATCCTCTACGAATAGAGGAGAGCACACATGTGAATGTATATATCACGTACATAAGGTGCTGCCAACATGCCTGGCAGGTAATAAAAACAAAATACAAATATCAAATCTCAAGTGCTCCTAAGATGAGTTCCGACAAGGCCACCACCCATCGCACCCCAATATCGAGCTCTGGCATGGCCACCACCCGATATTGAGGTGTTAGAAGTACCTAAAAAACTAAAGAAAAACAAAACTACTGTATGTCGTCAAAAACTAATAAGGAAGCTCCAAAAATCAGAATTTGAAGGGGTGAATAAGCATCTGCTCTGAAGTGGATCTGCTAAAAAGAGAGACCGCTCTGGAGGCTCTATACAAGAGAAAAGAGTGCCAAACTGAAGAATAGAACCTCCTGAAAAAAGTACTCCATAATGAAGATAACAGTATCCTATATCTGAGGAGATAACTACTAGAAGTCCTGAATGAAGAAACTCTGCTCTGGTGACCTCTCTCCAATCTGATATCCAGCAATTTGAAGACAAGAGTACCTGCAAAATGAACCTGCTATCCTATCCCCCAAACCTGTATCTGAAACATGACTAAGGAAAAAAATTAGAATGATACATACATATATATATATATATATGTATGTATGTATGTATATTTATATAATAAATATACATATATATGTATTTATAAGGAAGGAAATAAAAACCTAAAAAAGACTAGAACAAAAATTACGACAGATCTATCTTATGTACCTTTAATCATAAGTAAGTTATGATTAAAAGTGAAATCATCATATAAATTTGAGGAAATATTAATAATACTATTATTAATGTTAAAAAAATTATTGTTGTGTTTAAAAAAGCTAATATTATGATTAACTTTGTTAAGATACCGTTTGAAAAGGATAATTTTAGCTAATTTATATTTGGGGTTAGAAATCCAATTAAAACAAAATGAAGAAATTGAAAAAAATCAATTTGTTAAAATGACTATTATTATTTTTAAAAATTCTTTGATTTCTTTCAAACCAAATAAACCAACTAATAATAATGAATAAAGTGTCTAGTAAAAATCTAATATTCTTTTTGAATTTGAATCTATAATTATTCCAGTAGGATTCACAATCCGAAATTTTAGATATTATATTAAAGTTAAATTTTTTAAGAGTATTAATTAGGATGTAATTAGAATCCAAACAATCATAATATATATGATTAATGTCCTCAAGATGCAGATTACAAAAATAACATTTATTATCATTTTGAATGTTTTTTCTCTTTAAAAATTCTATTGTATTAAGTTTTCCATGAAGTATTAACCACATGTGAATTTTGGACTTAGGAGGAGCATTAGATTTCCACAAATATTTAAAAGAGTTGTTTATAATACCCGAAAAATTAATAAATCTATAGAAAGAATTAGAAGTATATTTCTTACTCTTATCCCATTTCCAACTAATAAAATCATTATCATTATCAATATTATAAAGATTTAATCTAGCATAAAGCAAAGAAAGTTGCCTAAGGGTTGAATCAACTAAAATTCTGTTAAAACTGAAATTCTAAGGAGGATCATTTTCAGGAGAATAAACTTCATTGATTAATGCATACTTAAAGTTACAAATTTCATACAGCTCCTTAAAATCTAACTTTAGAGGCAAGATCGAAATCCAAGGGTCGTGCCAAAAAGAAGTACAATTACCCGAATGTACTAACGTATTAATTCCTAATTTAAAATTTTCATGACATTTAAAATGTTTTTCTATAAGGATAAGCAATTTGATATAAATTGCTATTACCGTTATAGTAATATTTGGAAATGATCTCTTTCCAAACAGCTTTATCATTTATATCTTTAAATTTCCAAAGCCATTTACCTAATAGAGACAAATTCATGTTACACAAATTAATAACTCCTAAACCCCCTTCCTTTTTGGCCTTACAAACAGTTTCCAAATTTAGTAGACATTTTATATTATTATTTAGATTTTCGCTACTCTATAAGAAATCTCTTCTAATTTTATCGATTTTATCAATAACCCAATCCGGAAACAGATGCATGGACATCCAATAAATCGGAAGGGCTGATAAAACTGAATTTATTAAAACTAGTCTACCTGCTCTAGATAAAACTCTCTCATTCCAGTTAGAAACCTAAATTTTAATTTTATTAATAATAATAATCCAATCATCATGTTTGAGTTTGGTGGGTCTAATCACAAAACCAAGGTAATCAAAAGGAAAGCTCATTGTTTTGCAATTTAGAGTATTAGCAACTAGGTTTTCAACTTTTTCAAAATCATTAAAACTAACACAGAACTTTTGTCAAAATTTATTTTTAAGCCAGATAAAAGTTCAAAACTATAAAGGATAAACTTAAGGGGTATAATGTGACTAGGAAGGTGGGAAGAAAAAAGAATGGTATCATCAGCAAATTGAAGAACCGATATACCATTAGCAAAAACATCAGCAGCTAAGTTAAATAATAAAGGCGATAAGGGATCCCCTTGCCTTAAACCTCTCTTAGATTGAATTCTATTACCTAATATACCGTTAACCATAATACTAGAGTTTCCAGTTCTAAGCAAAGTCATAATCCAACTGATCCATCTATGATCAAATCCTCTAGCATGAAAAATATCTACAAGAAAATCCCAATCAACCGAATCAAAAGCTTTAGCAAAGTCAAGTTTTAAAATCGCACAGGTTATGTTATTCTTATAACAATAATTAATATATTCTTGAACAACAGCCACTCCATCAGTGATATTTCTCCCTTTAATGAAAGTCGATTGTGAATAATCAATTAGATCATTCATTCTTGTACTAAGTCTATTAGCTAGAACTTTAGAAATGATTTTAACAGAACAGTTAATCAAAGAAATAGGTCTAAAATCTTTTAAGTTATTTGCTCCTATTTTTTTATGTAACAAAATAACATTTGCGAAATTAAATCTCCTTAATTGCAAATTACCATTGTAGAAATCATTAAACATATTAACTAAGTCAAATTTTAAAACGTCCCAAAAAGTTTTATAAAATAAAATTGGAAACCCATCAGGTCCCGGGGATTTATCACTAGGCATGTCATTAATAGCTTTACTAATTTCCTCCTCGGTAAAAGGATTATCTAACTCTGATAAATCAACAATAGAATCAGATGGATATAGATCTATCCATCTAACGTTGATTCTATGTTTGATTATAGAACCAAAAATATCCTTATAATAGTCCGTAAAAGCCTTGTTAAGATCTCTTCGATCAACTAACTCTTTATTATTAACAAAAATAGAATTAATAGTATTACTACATTTTCTACCATTAGCTATATTATGAAAAAAATTGGTGTTATTATCACCATCATTAATCCATTGAATTCTGGATCTCTGTTTCCACATAACCTCCTCCTTTTCTAAAATTGAGTTTAATTCATCTTTTAAATTAGCAAGAACATTACGCTCACCTATATTAAGCTGTCTAGATTCTTCTATCTTATTAATTTTAAGCATCTCATTAAGAATGTTATCTTTTTTAATTTTATTATTTCCAAAAACATTCTTATTCCAGTTTTTAAGAAAAATTCTAAGCTCCCTAAGTTTTGATACAAAAGATTTTGTTGAATTATCCATATTTCTAATATTATGATAATTCAAAAAAATCCACTTACCCTTAATTAAATTCTCAAAATTAGATTCCAAAAGCCACATCTTTTCAAATTTAAAATTATTAATAATAACTTTGTGATGTTCACAGATGAGAATAATAGGACAATGGTCAGAGTTCGTGTAGGGTAAACCAGAAACTCTACAGATTGGAAATTTATCTTCAATCTCATCGCTAACAAAAAATCTATTAAGGAGAGCCATAGATGGAGACTTCCTAGCATTACTCCATGTAAACTCTCTATTTGCAAGGGGGATCTCAATCAAGTTAGAATTAACAATAAATTGATCGAATTCCTCCATGGCAGAGTAGTCCCCTTCCCTAGGAGACCGCTCTCCTATGAAGCGCGTAACATTGAAATCACCCCCCAAAATCCAAGAACCCGGAGCTAAGGCTCTAAATTCTAGGCATTCATCCCATAAAATTCTCCTATTAATTTTTGAATTAGGAGCATATACGTTAGAAATATTTAAAAAAGAGTTATCAGAAAGATTAATAAGAATAATATGAATAAAATGCTGCTTGGCAATACATTGAAGCAATCTAAAATAATTATCATGCCACCTAATCATTAAACCCCCTTAAGAACCCACAAAAGGAAGAAAAACCCACTTTCTAAAGTGATAACCTCCTAATCTTCTAAAAAAATGAATGTCAAGTAAATTGATTTTAGTTTCTTGAAGTAGAGCAATGTCAATAGAATAGTCCTTAAAGAACGCTCTAACCTTATCACACTTATTTAAATCATTTAGACCTCTAATGTTCCAACTAATGATCCTCATAATCTAACTGAACTAGCCCTCTCTAATTCCTTACATCTAATATACTCCCTATCTATCTCAGCATCAGAAAAAATGAAAGATATAACACGAGCAAGCTGACTAAACTCGGCTGATGAAAGGCTGCCTAATGCATAAGTAGAATACAAACTACCCAAACAAAAACTCATACCTGAGCCTGAATTCGTAGCGCCACATGTGGCACTCGAACCAGGTAACTCACTCATAGAATGTGACTGGCAGTTACGAATCCTAGCACTTCGGCGAACAGATCCGCTAGAAGCTACTGCTTTCTTTCTCTGTACTTTCATCACCGATGAATCCAAAACCTTCACTGTATTATTACTTGTTACCGCACATTTGTTCAAAGAGATACCACTATCACTTGGTTCAAGCACTGAATCTAATCCTGCTGACCTAACTGCTGAGGTACCCAAAGAAAACTGGTCTATGTTTGCATTCTTCAATGAAGATAAGTCTGAAGTAAAATAATGCAAACTATCACCGGCTATATTCTCAAACAAAACTACTAATTGGAAACATTGATTATCTTCACCATAATCCACAATGGATGCACTAAGACTGGTGTGCATATCCATTGTGCATGAGTGAATATCAAATGAAGACGTATCCTTATCAATCCTAATCTCCAGCATTTTATCTAACTGACCAAACATCTCATCTTCAAAATATCCTTTGACCACTATAGAGCCATCAATCCATTCCAGCAATTCATCTTTGACCAAAGCACATTCTAGAAATGCTTTTGATTTACACAAAAAACTGCAGTTATCAACATTTTCCAAATCACAGAAACTAACAGATAGGAAATCTTCTTGAAAATTTTCTGGTGTATTAACCAAATCTAATGATTGAATCTCATAATACTTTAAAGAATTTAAAACTGTGTCGAGGCCGTTTTTCTCTTCAAACTTCGAATAAGCAATAAAACTTTTAATTCCAAATAACATTTGAATCCCAGAGTTGTTGCTACCTAGATCTATTGAATCTTGGTCCATTAATTCGAAAACAACATCTCCAAGATCATTCGACCAATCTATTGTAGCAACACTCGAAAAGGTACAATCAAGAGAATTAACACCGCCACTATTATCAGATGTTGATAAGCAATCTCTCGAGTTAAATGATTGAACTGGAACAATATGCTCAGTGAAATGCAATAGATCACCGTCATCATCCAGATTATCTAAAGATAAGTCAGCTTCACAACTCGAAGACAGGCAATCCTATTTGTTGAAGATAGTTAACTCGAAGTTATCCTGAACACGATGTTTGGATTTATGATTATTCCTTCGAGCAGAAATGAATAAATGTCCCTGATCTTCAACAATTCCACACTCCTTCGAAGATGATATACAACAAGACTGGTCAAAACGTAAAGAAACAGCAGGATCAAGAAGAATGGGGTCAAAGCCCAGATTAATCTCTTTAACATCCAAAGATTTAGGAATAATCAATTCAACTGTAGAAACATCTGGAGGGTCAGGCTTTTCATTCAAAATTTCAGATTGACCAACAGATTCTAAAGAATTACAAGAATTTTCAATGAACCCATTTCCATAGTTCGGCTCATTGATGATTTCGAAATGATAATAAAGTTCATCGAGATAGCTTATACCTAGATCTTTTTTGGGCCAGAGATAATCAATCAACAAACCCCTTAACCACAAAATTTTTAGAGTGAATTGAAAACCATGATTTACCAAAATAGGAGTAGATCTACCCTGCTCACAATGATTGGAATCAATGTAATGAGAATGCTCCTTGACTTCTCTAATATCAGATTTACCAAAGTATACCTCTGGGTTACCAAATCTTTCCAAATAACCCTTACCTATGTTCGGTTCATTAATGATGTTAAAATGATACAACAATTCATCCAGATATTTAATACCAATATCTTTCTTGTACCAAAGATAATCAATAAGAACACCTTTCAGCATCAAGAATTTCAGAGCGAATAAGAAACCATGGTTAGTCGAATTCGAATTAGCCTCAGAAGAATTCGAAACAATCACACAATCTTTACTCTTGTGCCCAAAGTTGCCACAAGAGAAGCATCTCACTGGACCCCGACATTTATTAGCTAAGTGTTTAAAATCCCCACATCTGAAACAGAATTTTCTTTCCTTTCTGGAATCGATCCATTTCGTATTAGCTTTACGATAAATTCCTTGATATTGAGATGTAGATTGATTCTTAACAGCTTGAGCATAAGAATAGGGAAGAAAATAGCTATTTAGGAGATTGGTAGATTCAACAGATGATGAGGAAAACGATCGATAATCTTGAGGGAAAGAAGAAATCTTCGGCCAAACTTCTTGAGAAAACGATGAAAGCTTCAGCTAATATTCTTGAGAGGACGCCATTTTTTCGATGAAATTATTTCTAATTCCGAGAATTAAAAAATCATACTTGCTTTAGACTTTAGAAAATAATTTCGATGAAGACTACATCATCATCGGTGTTCATCTTCGAGTTTCTAATTGATGGATTGCTACCATTGAAGTTGTGTTTTGGTAAAAACAAGTTTTGATTTTAAAATCCAAAGTATAATCGGATAAATATAAGAAAATAAGTTTTATAACTTATCAAATATTGAGAGTACTAAGTTAAGACAAAATTTTAAAAATTGTTAAAAATAAATGTTAAGAAAAGTAAATTTGAAATTGAACTATGAAATGAAATTTAACTTAATTTAAGTTAAATGAAATGAATTTTGAAAAGAAATTTGACTCAAGTAAAGGTAAATGAAGTGAATTAATGAAATGGATATGAACTTGAGTTATAGAATGAAATTCAACTTAAGTTGTAAAAAGAATTGAATATGTTTTGGGATGTGGTTTGATAGAATTGAATTTGAGCTTAAGTTTTGAAGTGAAAATAAACATTTATGGTGTAGTATAAAATGTTTGTAATAAACTTAATTAATTGTCGTATGGAATGGCTCCTAAATAATATTAGTACTGAAGAAATATACTAAGTGAAAATGAATAAAATTTAACTTAGGAAAAGTTAAAATGTAACAATTTTATGAAATGGTCCATAAACGAATTTAGTATGCAATGAAATGTTGTTAAACATAAATTAAATTTAAAGTGAATGTAAGTAAAGTGAACGAAAATAAAATGAATGTTAATACTTGAATGGAGATAAAATTGACGTAAATCAATTGAATTAGAATAAATTGAATGTAAATTAATTGAAGGTAAATAAATTGAAAATGAATCAATAGAATGTTAATAAGAAATGAAAGTGTATAATTATAATGTTGACATTTGAAAATGCAAATTAATATGATTGTAAATAAATTGGATGGTTATTTGTTGGATGGTTTCTCTTATTGCATTTGTTACATTTGCATATAGTTACTATATTAGTACATGTTATATATTGTTGTTACTTTCTATATACATGTTCTCATTGGTTGTTAAGTGATTAGTAGGTGCGGATGGCGTATCCTTCGCATTTGGAGCTCGCTTTTGCATCATATTGATTGTATATGATTGTCAGTGCTAATAAAAGGTACATATCTCGGACGCTTCATCTTCGAAGATGAGATGTATATTTTTGATTATATATATTGTAAAATTTTCCGATCGAACCATGCAAAGGAGACGTTGGCGAAAGTTTTCGTAAATTTAAGGGGCTAGAAAAAATTTGAGAATTTTGGAAAAAAATTTATGACTAAAATTTGTTTTTTATGTTATAAGTTGGATTGGAATCTGTGAATGAATTTTAAAGACATAGAAATTTTATAACCCATTTCAACTAATTAGTTTTAAAAGTCAATAGGATTGTGGCATTTTCTTACTTGCTAATTTCAAGGATGAAATTCTTTTAAGGGGGAGAATGTAACAACCCAGATTTTAGTCATTTGAATTTGAAATATTTAATTGCTTTAAAATATTGAAAAGGTTAATTTTATAAGTTAAATAACCTGAATTTCAAATATAAGGGTTATTTGAATAATTGGAATTGTTTATATAATCAAAATTTGAATTTAATATGAAGATGATTTTGAAAGTTGATTTAAATTCTATTTGAATTGGAATAATATTAGTAAACTTTTAAATTTGAATTAAAAGTGATTTAACTAGTTTTAATAATAATCGTTTTAATTAACGTGTGAAAATAGCCTTCCGGGGCACTATCTCTGAATTGGAAGATACCAGTTCCATTGGATCCGTAATTGTGAATTATAGTATGCCATCTCATTTCATAGCGATCGGACATATCGTTTGGTCGTGCGAGTTCGAAACACGTAGAAATTAATTAAAGGAATTTAAATTAATATAATTTGATTTTAAAAAGCTAACTTCTATATGTGATGGAATGGACTCTCGATACTAGTTCCATTTTGTTCGGGATATGGGTTTCGATTTGCATAATTTTCTGAATTAATATGGATTTAATATTAATTTTCTAGTGAAGAAAATGATGATTTGCGTTTAAAATAATTTACGGCTAAATTATTTATGTTTTGGGTCTAAAATTAATATATGTTGGAAAACATATTGACAATGATTTTCTGGAATTTTTGTAGAATTTTTCTAAGTGTTTTAATAGATATATAAAATTATTTAAGATATGAGACTTAAATGTTTTATATATTTATAAAAGGAGAAAGGGTATTTTGTAAATTATTTAAATTGTTTATTTGAAATTTCGGCAGTGTTTTTGGAAAAGAAAATTTGCAACCAATCATATTTTAACAAACAAGGCAGGTTAGTTGAAAAGATTACTTTAAAAGGATAAAATTCAGTTTAAACATGCTTTTTACCTGTTTCACCACTTTCGGCCCCTGGGGTTTCGACTTAATAGTTCCGCTTCCATCTCCATCGAAACCAATGCGCATGGTATCAAGTCTTGGTGCGTAGCGAATTGGACAAAGATGGAAGGTATGAAGTCGAAACAAAGGGGTTCCAAAGGAGGTCGAAACCTTACTTAGCTTTCAAATGAAAAACACGCCTGCTTTGCTTTCGAAAGGGATGCTTTGGACTTGGTTGGCTTTCGACTGGGTCAAATGGTTTTAAAGGAATGGTTTCTAAGAGGTTGCGCCTTTGTTTTTAAGTAAATGCTTTCATCGAGGTCGAAACCCTTTGCTGCCACTTTCTACCTTTCGAAGCGATGCCTTCGAAAGGTCTATTTTGTTTTATAAAACCCAAACCGCTGCTCCATTGCTTTCGGAAGGTTGGTTTTGACCCCATCACTTCTTTACTTAGGAAATAGCTTTCGAGAGTGTTGCTTTCGACCCTGTTCTTTTTTGACCCTTTGAGATTTTTAAAGATAAACCCAAAAGGTTTCGAAAAAGATAGTTTTGAATGGTTTAGAAAGGATGTTCGACATGTTCTACTTGAACCCAAATGCTTTCGGAAGGCTTTAAAGGAAAGGTTTCGAAGGGGTGGTTCCCTAAAGTTTTCGAAAGGTTTAAAGGAAGGTTTCGAAGGGGTGGTTTCCCAATGATTTCAAAAGATTTTAAATAGAGGGTTTCCAATGTTTTTGAAAGGTAATATTTAAAGAGTTTTGAAAAGAGGATGTTAAAGGTTTTAAAGGCTTTCGAATGAAAGGTTATTCAATGGTTTCAAAAGGACTATGGTAATGGTTTCGAAAGGTAGGTTTCGGCCTTTCGGCCTAATGTTTTAAGTGCATCGAAAAGGGTACTTTCAGGGGTTCGAAAGGGGTACTTTCTATGATTTCGAAAGATATTGTTTAAAGGTTTAAATAAAGTTTTGAATGTACGTCAACAATGTTTTTAGAGAAGCATATTTAACATGGCAAAGTATTTTGGGTAAAGCATAGAGTATATTTTCGTTGTTTAAAGAATGATTTAAAGGTTTAAATCATTTCGAAAGAAATGGTTTTCAAGGAAAATTTATAGGTAGTTAACCCTAAGTAAAATGACTCAAATATTACAATACCAGATGGGACTGGTATAGGGTTGCGCCCTACACATTAGCTATTAGCCCCAGCTAATTTAGTCCAAAATTCCAATGTATAGGGCTTTGTCATGGGTAAGACTAAAATGATGTTACACATAGAAAGGAATATATTTGTACAAAGGTAGGTTATTGGTGAGCCCGCAGAACCATTAGGATCAATTGACCTGGAGAAAGTAAGTTAGGGACAGACCGTCCAGAAGAGGAGTATCTAACAGATGTTAGATTCTTTGTTTATATTTTCTGATAGGCCCGAGTCAGCCAAAGGTTAGTAGTTAGCCAAACAAAACTATAGTGTTCAGACAGATAGTCCATTTGTTACCTGATATGTATGTTTACATGATAATGCTTTACAGTTTTAACCAGTTTTGGTTACAGGATTATGATTTGCAAAAGATATGTTTTAAAAGGATATTAGTGAGGGGAAACCCGTTCCGCTAAGCAGTGTGATCTCACTTAATATCAAATAACCGAGATGTATAGTATTATTCACACCAGGCTTTATGTCTGACTCGAAGTTTATGTTTTTCCCCTTAAACTCTTGGGTGCTCAAAATTGATTTGAGTAGGCTGAGGGTTGAGGATTTTTAGGTTTTTAGTAGGTTGGCGAATAAAGCTTCCGGAGACGAGCAGGTGGCTGACGGATAGCTATTTAGGAGTCGCTATTTTATTTTGTTTGATTCCGCTGTGTTATATTATTTCAATTATGACTATATAGTACTCTGGTCAACCAAGGGAGCATATTCATATGTCGCTCTTGACGTATTTTATAATAATTATATTTGATCTAAACCTGGGAAACGTTTGGGATTATGTAACTTGGATATGAAATGTAAACAGAAAAATGTTTTAGTATGTGATGTTTTTATTTCATATTCAAGTGCTTCCGATATTATGGACACCATTAACGTCACCATTTTGATCACCGGAAGTTAATACTATGGATGACTGCAGCATCTATAGCGCTTAGCCTCGGGCCTCTGGATAGGGGATGTTACAACTTGGTATCAGAGCATAGGTTTATGAAAAACTTTAAACTAAAATGAATTTTGAAAACATAATCCTTAGGTATTAGAGATAAGATCGGGGTATGGGATAAAGCTATATAATGTACTTGTATTTGCTATATATAAGTATACGCTATACCTCCATTCCCCTATCTCTCTTAGGCCATTCTTCTGTATCTCACGAGGCTTGAATACAGATATGGATGCTAGAAGTAGAAGAGTGAATCTTGGGGGAAGCACCATAACAAATGGTTACGCCATACCAAATACGAGAAGGAACCAAGTTCAGGCACAAGCAGGAAATGTGGGTGCTGGAGTTCCGCAAGTTGATATATGAGCTATGTATCAGTTTTTCATGAATATGATGCAGGCGGGTGTTGCTCCTAGAGTGGTTGGAGGAAATGCTGTAGGAGGAGTTCAGGAAGCTCCAGTGGTCAACAATTATGCTATTCTGAGTAGAGACTATGTTAGGCTAGGAGGAAAGCCAATTATCGGTATTGAAGATGCTATTTTGGTGGAGCACTGGTTGCTGCATTGTGAGAGGATCTTGGCAGACTTGGGGCTTAATGATGAGCAGAAGAGGAGGATTGCATTGAGACAGCTTCAGGGAGCAGTTTTATACTGGTGGAATAGTGTGACAGTTGGTGTGAATGAAGAAACGATGACATGGCTGAGTTTAAGAGGAGGTCGAGGAGAAGTTCATGTCTGTGATGGTGAGGTCTACCTTGATCAGAAAGTTTAATGAGTTGGAATAGGGGAAGATGACTATGTTGGAGTATGCTAGAAGGTTTGAGGAGTTGGCTAGGTATGGATATGCCACTGAGGATACTGTGATAAAGAGAAATGAGAAGTTCATAGGGGGTTGAAGCCTGAGTTGGCAAGGGCAACATTACCTCATATTAGGGATCCTTGTGATGTTGTAGTAGAAGATAGCGTTGAGACATGAGGAGATGCTTTCTTCTCTAGAGAAGAACAAGGCAACCAAAGTCCCGTAAGAAAGGAGCTTAGAAAGGTGGAGCTACTAAGAAGGGAAAGGCAGAAGTGGTCTGTTACAAGTGTGACAAGAAGGGACACTATGCCATGAGTGCCGGACATGCAAAGAAAAGAAAAATGCGGAGAAGAAAGAGGTGAGGTGTTTCAACTGCAATCAGGTTGGTCATTACAAGAACTAGTGCAAAGAGCCTGCTAAGGATGGAAGGGGCAAAGTATTTGTATTGGAACCAACTACTTTGAGGCCAACGGAAGAGGAAAAAGGAAAGGCAGTGTTGGGAGGTACGCTTCAGATCCATGGTATGTCTGTTAGCGTTCTGTTTGATACTGGTGCATCGTATTCTTTTGTATCTCGTTGTTTGGTAGATAAGCTTAACCTAGAACCCTCATACTTAGTTACTTCCTTAAGTGTTGCAAATCCGATAGGAGTGTATGCGACACTTGGGATGAAGTGTGGCCCCTTAGGGTTTGATTTGTTAGGTCATATCTTTGTTTTCAGTTTGCATGTATTTGACTTTGTAGGGTTCAGAATTATTTTGGGTATGGATTGGTTAAGTAAGTACGATGCTAGGATATTTTGCCATGAAAGGAAAATATCACTTAGACACCCTGACTGTAGTGATCAGATTGTATATACCATAGAAAGCCATAGTTGTGAGGTGAATGCTTTATTGGGTGTTGTGGAGGTAGAAGACGAGTTGAATCGAGTTTTCGTGGTTAGAGAATTTATGGATGTTTTTGAACCTGTAGTAGGATTGCCACCGAAATGAGCCATTGAGTTTCAGATAGATTTGGTGCCTAGAGCAGAACCAGTGAGTAGGCCGCCAAGTAGGATGACACCTACAGAGATGAGAGAGCTGAAGGGGCAGTTGGTGGATTTGGAAGTCAAGAGTTTTATTACGCCTAGCATTTCACCATAGGGAGCAGCCGCAGTGTTTGCTAAGAAGCTGGACGGATCGTTGAGTTATGTATCGATTATCGTAAGTTGAATGAGAAGACGATAAAAAAAAGATATATGTTGCCTAGAATCGACGATTTGCTCGATCAGTTGAGTGGAGCTAAGGTATTTTCTCAGTTGGACTTAGCAACAGGTTTTCATCAGCTTAGAGTAGCAGAGGATAGTATTCCTTTGACGACGTTTAGAACTAGATATGGATCGTACGAATTGTTAGTGATGCCGTTCGGACTAACTAACGTGCTGGCATTCTTTGTGGACTTGATGAACCGAGTTTTCCAAGAGCACTTGGATAGGTTCGTGTTGGCTTTCATAGATGATTTCTTGATATACTCTAGAGATGAATGAGGGCATGAAGTTCATCTTAGAATTGTGCTTGAGACGCTGAGGCAGAATCAACTGAAGGCGAAGTTTTCGAAGTGTCATTTCTGGAAGAAGGAAGTGAATTTTCTTGGTCATGTAGTCTCGGAGAAAGGGTTGTCTGTAGACCCGACTAAGATTGAAGCGTGAATAATTAGAAGAGACCCGAGATAGTGACTGAGATAAAGAGTTTCCTTGGATTGGCGGGATATTTTTGGAGATTCATAAAGGATTATTCACGGATGTATCACCGATGACCAAACTAACAAGAAAGGATGTGGAGTTTGTGTGGACCGATAAGTGTGAGGAAGCATTCCAGAGCCTGAAATAGTTATTGACCCATGCTCCTGTATTATTTGTTCTAGAGGGGATGCAGGATTTGGTAGTTTATACAGATGCGTGTGGAACTGGGTTAGGAGCTGTGTTAATGCAGAGAAGTAAAGTGATTTATTATGCTTCTCGACAGCTCAGACCGCATGAAGTTAGATATCCTACGCATGATTTGGAATTGGCTGCAGTGATTTTTGCGTTGTAGGTATGGAGACATTACCTTTTGGGAGAAAGGTTTGAACTATATACGGATCATAACTCATTGAAGTACTTTGTTTTCTCAGAAGGGCTGAACATGAGACAACAGAGATGGTTAGACTTTATTGCTGCTTATGACTTTAGTATTGAGTATACACCAGGGAAAAGTAATAAGGTTGCAGATGCGCTTAGCTGAAAGCATCGGGATGCAGTGTTGGCAATGATAGCAGAGTGGAAAGATTTGGAAGCGTTGTCGACTTGCAAAGTGCAGTGGAGATCTGAGGCTGGGTCTAGTGGAGAATCTGTTATGTTATCTTGTTTAGAAGTTCGACCAGTGATAATCGAAAAGATTGCTTCTAAACAGGAGGAGGATCCAGTATTGGTCGAACGGATCAGGAAGTTAAGGGATGGAACGAAGAGTGATGACTTGAAGTATTTTAGCCTTGACCAGAATGGGTGGTTGAGAAAGAAAGGTAGGTTATGTGTTCCAAATGTGGGAGACATAAGGAAGGAAGTTTTGGAGGAATCCCTTCGTTCAAGGTTCATTATTCATCTAGGAGGACAAAGATGTATCGGGACATGAAGAGGAGTTTCTTCTGGGAAGGTCTGAAGAGGGATGTAGGCTTTTGGGTAAAGCAGTGTCTAAACTGCCAACAGGTAAACGCCGAACATCAGAAGCCAAGTGGGTTGCTTCAGCCATTGGATATTCCGGTATGGAAGTGAGATTCTATTTCTATGGATTTTATAGATGGGTTGCCAAGATCTAATAGAGGAAATGAAAGTATATGGGTCATAGTGGACAGATTAACAAAGAGTGCCCGTTTCATTCTAGTTAAGTTAACTAGGACGGCACCTGTTTTAGCTAAGTTATTTATGAAGAATGTAGTTAAACTGCACAGAATTCCTAGTAGCATAGTAAGTGATAGAGATTCCTTGATCACTAGTGAGTTCTGGAAGAGTCTACAGGAGATTTTAGGAACCAAGATCAAGATGAGTACCACTTACCATCCACAGACCGATGGGCAAACAGAAAGAGTTAACAAAGTCTTGGAGGATTTGTTAAGAGCTTGTTTGTTAGCTTTTGGGGGATCATGGGAAGACCATCTACACTTAGTCGGATTTTCGTATAACAACTGTTATCAGGCTAGTATAGGGATGGCACCGTTTGAAGCTTTGTATGGAAGGCCATGCAAATCTCCCATTTGTTTGTTAGAGACCAGGGATAGGGTGGTTCTTGGTCCAAATTTGGTTAGAGAAGCTGCAGAGAAGATTGAGTTGATTCGAGCTAGAATGAAGGATGCTCAATCTAGGCAAAAGAGTTATGCAGACAGAAGACGGAAAGATTTAGTGTTCTCAGTTGGAGATCATGTGTTTGTTAAGGTATCACCGATGAAGGGTGTGATTAGATTCGGGAAATCAGGAAAGTTGGCACCGAGATTTGTAGGACCATTTCCTATTGTAGAGAGGATCGGGAAACTCGCATATAGAGTAGAGTTACCGAATAGTTTGGCAGGAGTCCATGATGTTTTCCGTGTTTCTTATCTAAGGAAGTGTGTTAGAGATCCGGAGTCTACTATAGCACCGACTGTGCTAGATGACTTGGTAGTAGAACCAGACTTGACTATAGTTAGAAAGCCATTTCAGATAGTTGCGAGAGATGAGAAGAGGCTTAGAAACAAGATAGTCAGATTAGTGAAAGTCAAGTGGAGCGACGATGAGGGAGACTGTACTTGGGAGTCTGAGAGCAGGATTAGAGACACTTACCTGATTTGTTTGATGGTATGTTTTACCTTTATGATTGATTTGTTGTGTACCTTATCGTAATTTCGAGGATGAAATTCTTTAAGGAGGGGAGTCTGTAACGACCCTAATTTTTAGTAACATTATTTAGGATATTTAATTATCTAAATTAAATAAAATAATATGATGATTAGGGGATTGAGTTTTGTGATTAGTAAGGGTAGCTGTGCCATGTTAACAAATGAACTAAGTAAACTGAAATGGAATTAAATGTTAGGAAATAGACAAGGGCAATATAGGAATAAGTAGATCCTTATACCCTAAACCCTAAGCCATGTACATTCTACACGTTCATCATAAGTTCGTAACTAAAACAAAAACAAAGAGGTCAATCACCATTAGCAAGAGCAAGAGCAAGAGGAAGAGGATATTTATATATGCTTGTTGATGTGAAAATCCTATTAAATGAAATCCAAATTCCTTACGTTTTTAGATTTAGATCAGAAATCATATTTTAGAGATGGGTTTCAATTTTCATAATTTTCTGAATTAATGTGGATTTAATATTAATTTTCTAGTGAAGAAAATGATTATTTGGGTTCAAAATAATTTACGGCTAAATTATTTATGTTTTGGGTCTGAAATTAATATATGTTAGAAAACATATTGAAAATGATTTTCTGGAATTTTTGTAGAATTTCCTAAGTGTTTTAATAGACATATAAAATTATTTAAGGTATGGGACTTAAATGTTTTATATATTTATAAAAGGAGGAGAGGTATTTTGTAAATTATTTAAATTGTTTAATGCTGAAAATTCGGTAGTGTTTTTGGAAAAGAAAATTTGCAACCAATCATATTTTAACAAACAAGGCAGGTTAGTTGAAAAGGTTACTTTAAAAGGATAAAATTCAGTTTAAACAAGCTTTTTACCTGTTTCACCACTTTCGGCACCTGAGGTTCCGACTTAGTAGTTCCTCTTCCATCTCCATCGAAACGAATGTGCATGGTATCAAGTCTTGGTACGTAGCAAATTGGATAAAGGCGGAAGGTATGAAGTCGAAACAAAGGGGTTTCGAAGGAGGTTGAAACCTTACTTAGCTTTTAATGAAAAACGTGTCTGCTTTGCTTTCGAAAGGGATGCTTTCGACTTGGTTGGCTTTCGACTGGGTCAAATGGTTTTAAAGGAATGGTTTCTAAGAGGTTGCACCTTTGTTTTTAAGTAAATGCTTTCATCGGGGTTGAAATCCCTTTGCTGTTGCTTTCTACCTTTCGAAGCGATGCCTTCGGAAGGGCTATTTTGTTTTATAAAAACCAAGTCACTTCTCCATTACTTTCGGAAGGTTGGTTTCGACACCATCACTTCTTTACTTAGGAAATAGCTTTTGACCCTATTCTTTTTTGACCCTTTGAGATTTTTAAAGATAAACCCAGAAGGTTTCAAAAGAGTTAGTTTTGAGTGGTTCGAAAGGATGTTCCACATGTTCTACTTGAACCCAAATGCTTTCTAAAGGTTTGATAGATTTAATGCTTTCGAAAGGTTTTAAAGGAAAGGTTTCGAAGGAGTGGTTCCCCAAAGTTTTTGAAAGGTTTAAAGGAAAGGTTTCGAAGGGGTGGTTCCCCAATGATTTTGAAAGATTTTAAATGGTGGGTTTCC
This sequence comes from Allium fistulosum, assembly GCA_030737815.1. NCBI lineage: Eukaryota > Viridiplantae > Streptophyta > Magnoliopsida > Asparagales > Amaryllidaceae > Allium > Allium fistulosum. The sequence goes on along the minus strand of CM060906.1, from coordinate 1,037,565,171 downwards.
AATGTTTTTGAAAGGTAATGTTTAAAGAGTTTTAAAACGAGGATGTTAAGGGTTTTAACAAGATTTCGAATTAAAGGTTATTCAATGGTTTTGAAAGGACTATGGTAATGGTTTCGAAAGGTAGGTTTTGGCCTTTCGGCCTAATGTTTAAGTCCCATACCTTAAATAATTTACAATTTTTGAAATCATTATCTTATGACATACAATTAAAACAATTTACAATTTCATAAAATCTATATTGTTGTAAGTATGTCATAAGATATTGATTTTTAAATATTTGTGTTTTAAGTAATAATGACTTTTGAAATATAAAATATATAGATTTTATTTTAATATATGCTTAATTTAATATTGATTTTAAAAATGTACATAGATTTTATTTGATATGTATTTTAATTGAATATTATTTTTTTAGAAATTTTTTTTATATTATATATATTGTTTCATTAATCTCTAGCTTACTTTGATTTGTTTTCATCGAATTCGTGCAGATATGTGCTTTGTTGCTGTCTCGTAGTCGAATCTGTGCTTATCCATTTAGTTTGGTCGATTGTCGAGTTCGTGATTCAATTCGTTGATTTTCATGTTGTATAATCTCTCTAGCCTCGAAAGGTGAGCAATCACTCATAATTAACATTCTTATATTTAGTAAATTTAATTCACTTGAAATGACGATTGAAATATGCTTTTAAATTTGAATTGTTAGTTATTTAATTGTTAAATATGATATGCCATTATCTGCAATTGTATACTTATGACATATGACACATAACATGTTGTATATTATATTTAAATTTGTTACTGATGATTTATGCCTGTTGTTGATATGTTATATTATTATCATATTTGTTCTCACTCCGCAAGTTCCTTGTTAGTTTAGAAATTCCCTATGGGTTGAAATGATACATACCCGAACGATATTAGAGATTAGGGGAAAATCGTTATGGGTTGAAATGATAAACCCACAAGCAATTTTATTGAAATTTTGGGATTGCGGATTGAAATGATATATACCCGTAAATTATTAAATTTAAATTGCGGATTGAAATGATAAATATCCATATCACTTGACCACAGAATAGAAAATTATATTCGGACATCGTTGGTCTATATTTTGAAAATGATTTCCAAAGTTTGAAAGAAAATATACGGGTTTTAATAAACACTGATTTTTAAATATAATATAAAGATTTTAATTTTAATAAATGTGAAAAAATTAGATTTTAAAATTATATATTTTGGATATTTTAAATTTATAAGTTAAGTTTTAAAATGAAAATTATAAAATTTTACTTATAATTTTATTATTTTTAAAATATATAAAATATGATTTAAAACAGATTGAATAATAATACGATTTAATTTAATAATAAATATATATTAAAATTTATTAAGAATTTAATTTAACTAATAATATATATAACATGTTAAGCATTTATTTAAAATTATATTAATATTTTAAAATAGATTTTTGTAATGACTTTAAGTAAATGGAAGTTGGAAAGATAAATTAAATAAGAATTGATTTGTAATTTAATTTGTTAAGAATTGAATTTAAATAAGAATTGATTTACAATTAAATTTGTTTAGAATTGAATTTAAATAAGGTTTGATTTGAACTTGTTGATTTGAGATTTTGAAAGGTATGATTTTATAACTTGATTTGATAAAAAGTGATTAAATGAATATTTTCAACTTTAAATAAATTTGAGATTGAATATTTAATATTAACTTAAATTTGTAATATGAGATTTTGTTTAAGTGTTATTAAAAATGATTAAGTGAGTATTTTGAAAATTTGATAGGACAAAAGTTGAATTTTGAAATATAAATGAAATTTATTAAATTTAGTTAATGTAAATGTTTGAATAAGTAAAATTTGAAACCTATTGAATTTGAAGTGGTTTAAATTTGAAGTTCAAACCTAGATTTGAAATCGATTAAAAATGGTTTTAATAAGAATTTGAACTGAGGTTGATTTAAATTGAAGTTTGGAATTAGAGTTAATTTGAATTAATTTGTGAAATTGGAAGAAACGATTTAAATCATTTTGTGAATATGATTTCGGAAGTGATATGATTTCGGAAGTGAATATGATTTCGAAAGTGATATGATTTTGAAAAAATATATGATATTTCGATATGAAGTATGAACTGTTTGAAATGATTATAAAAGTGATTTTATAATCGAATATGGTGTGAAATAAGCGTTTGGTAGTTAAAGTAATAGAGATCGGATATTGTCATACTCTCTGCCAATACCGAAAACCACTTTAACAACTATATACGTGGTGGAGATTCCAGAACGAAGTAGGATGGTTTGGCGACGATTCTGTATGAGGTATTAACGCAGCCTTGACTCCCGCGAGTCAGCTTGATGTGGCTTAAACTGGAGCCATGCCGGGCCAAGTGAGGTCGCACCTCCTATCGGGCACATTTCTTCGAAACCATATCTATTGCTTTTGTGATTTGATTTTGGTGTGCACACCTTTAATTAGGAGTGTGTCTCGAGGTGAGCGGTAGTAGCTGCTATGCGTTACCACCAGTACGGATCCACAAACGGTAGTATCATAACCTGGGCATTACCTTGCATGCCTTCCCTTGTCACATGCCTTATCGCGCCCATTACGAGTTTGGTTTGTGTCGTACCTATGGAGTGCTCCCTGATAGCCCACCTGCTTGGTGGAGTTTACAGTACTGTATAGACTACGACATTATATAAAATGTGTTAAGGGGGATATGTGTAATGCCTTAATGCTATTTTAATATTTTACTTTACTGTAGACATTATATATGTAGCGTATTGTACAATGTATGTAGATAGTTTAACGGATCCTTAGAGGATGGGTATCCAAAACATCCTTTAAGTTATATTGTACTTTAATTGACATTGCACTTGAGTTGATTTACTTGTATAAGAATGTTAATCCTGACTCGAGTGTTTTGTGTTTTGTTTTATGCTCGGGTCAGACTGAGTGTTACAGCATTTGAGACTCACCTTTGGAGCTTTGGAGCTTCGCTTGGAGATCTATCTGTTATTTCAGTTTTATTCCAGTTGTTTATGTTCAGACTTGTCATCTGTCTGTATTCGAGACTACATTATATTTGAGATTTCTATTGTATCTTGTTTTAGGCTCTGATGTTTATATAGTAGCATCATGAACTACTATTTACCTTTTCCACTGCCTATTGTTGTATTACTCTGTTTCTGTGATTCTATGATTGATTTATTTACTGTATATGCTAAGTTTTGCCAAATATAAATTAACAATCTATTGTTTTGAACAATTCAAGTCTGACATGAGTGGATGATTGTCGATTTGAATGGTTCGAAATAGCGGATCGTTATAGTTTGTATCAGAGCTCTAGTTTAGGCAAAACTTAGCATATGGAGTGAAAACTCATTAGAGATAGGGTAGTGATACCCTAGAATAAGTAGAATCAATTATAGAATCATCTTCGTTCGAGCTTGAAATTCTTCATCCTGGATTAGGATTTCTTTTGAACTTTGGAACGTTCTTTTTGTTCTGAAATCCGTGCTTGTCCTTTCCTATTCGAGTTTTTTTGATACTGGAGCATCCCATAGCATCAACCTCAACCGTCAACTTCATCCTTTATGTGACTAATTCCATCGGCGGTTCCGCCAACCTGTGTATGATTTGTAATGGGGTGAAACTCTTTTACAACAGGCGTCGATCCATCGAAGATTTCTATATCCTTGGTTTTGATGCTGTTATTTCTTGCAAAGCCTGAACCGTTTCTCTAGTAGACGATCAGGGTAAATCTCTTCGGATTTAATGTCGATTACCTTAGGATTATGCAGGAAGTTCTATCTATTCGCTTGATTCTCACCCTAGTGATCTTCACTCCACTTTAATAGTCAGGGATTATTCTGATATTTTGGTGCAGTCACTCCTCTACCTTCCAAGCATGAAAATTTACCATTTGCTATGTTTAAATAGACGTATTACAAATATCAAATTTTCATTTCAAAATTTATTATTTATTTTTCGCGAAAAATTTAGTTAATTTACGTTATTAAAATAGTTAAAATTAGTCGTTACACTCTCCCCCACTCAAAACTTTTCATCCCCGAAAAGGAACAAGATAGGAGAATGAAGCAACAGAAAGGAAAATAGATTTGAAATACACAGTATTAGATACAACAATTAATTTAAAACCATATAAATTTCATTAGTTTTTAAATTGATTAATATTCAGCAAATTTGGTTTCAATTCATTTATTTATTAAATCAATCAATATTCATTGTATTCACATTTGGTTGATTTCAATTCAATGTATTCCATTCAATTGATTTGCTTTCCATTTATTAATATTTGTTGCAAAATTTTCATTCAAAGCAAAATTTAATTTATTTAACTTATTTATTTGTTCCATCCGACCTCTCTTAAGTTAATTCCACTTATGATTCAATTTCAACTATTTTATGTTCATATTTATTTACTTAAATAGCGTTCTCCATTTATTAAAAAAAATTCACTTAACATATTTCGTAACATAGATTAAGTGTATAAACATTTATTATAACAACTCAATTTATTTATTTATTCCCCTAACAAAATTCATTTTTGGACATCTTATTGCTAACCTTTATTATTGTATATTATTCAATTACATTCAAACCCTTTCCAAGTAAGTTTTATCAATGTTTCGAATGTAATTAAATACTGTACAAAATTTTCTTTTATTTACTACATTTCAATTAAGAAAAAATTTAGTTTGAACATTTTTATTATTTAAATTCCTCTTGTATAACCTTCAATTACAATTCACATTCATTTTAACTTTTTGAATAATCAGGTAAGTTATATATATGTTTTAGAATGAAATTGAGTATTATACAAATAAATTTATCCTATTTCAACTATTTCAATTGTTTCAATTCCATTCTCATTTTAGCCACTCCAATTATTCAAAATTTTACTTCATTTCAAAATTTGAAAACCATTTCTTAACACAAAACTTAAGAGTTAAATTTCTGGTTTCATTTCAAACCATTTTGAAATAAATATATACATATTTATATTTTATACATCAATCATACTCAAGAAATTTCAAATCAAATCCATTTCCAAAACAAAAGTGTAGCAAAGCTACTGAGTGGTCTCCCCACTTTGAGACTCGAAAATGAATGTCGATGATGCTGCAGTCATCATCGAAATTATTTTCCAGCAACAAAAGAGAAGTGTACTAACTTACTTCCTTTAAAATTCTGGAAATAATTTCCATTTGAAAATATTCCAAATAATATATTTTTCAAAACTATGAAAACCAAATTTAGAAAAGTACCGAAAATTAAATTCTCAAGTCCATAATTTAAATTCATTTCATTTGCGAATCAGATTATAAACCATATTTATAAAATTTCATCTCCTTAACATACAATAAAAGCTAATGGTTTAGGAAAATGTTGATATAACAATAAATGATAATCTAATATTATCATTTCTAACAACCAATTCATTAACCATCTAGTTTCAGAACATTATATCTTCATATATAAAGTATAATCACAAAATTATTTCATTTACTAATTTTGAAAACAATACTGTGTCAGTTTGCTCTGTTTAAGTGTTTTCGAATTCCTACCGATAGCGTTGGCCAGACGAATCGATCGAAACCCAAAAATCAACTTAACAACTCAAACAACACAATATAATTAAAAAAATTTATATCAATTACAGATACGCTCCAGGATGATTCAAGAATGGATTTTAGAACAAGGGCAGAGATTCAAATTAGTGGGACCCTAATCAAAGAAAATTCTAACCAAGAAGATAGGCACGAAAAGAATATAAGATAATTTGAATTACAAAAGAAGAAAGATGGATAGACTTGTATTAATCGCATCGACCTTAACTGGGTCAATTGAGACTTAGAAAGACGAGATATCATCAACAAAAACCACGACAACTTGTTGAGAACATCACGGAAAACGCTTTTCTTGAGATCGATGAGGAAGGCAGGAGCATTGGTTAATCCAAAGGGCGTGACTAACCATTCATAGAAACCAATCGTTTGGGAGGAAGGATGATAGGTCGAGCTCCAGGGATAAAATCGATGCGGGATTCAATTTCTCGCTCGGGAAGAAGAGAAGTGAATTCATCGAAACATCAGGATAATCCCTGATTATCGGGGTGGAGTTAAGATCACTAGGCTGAGAATCAACCGAAAAGATGAAACTGCCTGCATAATCCTGAGGCAATCGACATTTGATCACAAGAGAATTACCCGGGTCGTATACTAGAGAAACGAATCGGGCTTTGCAAGAAATAACAGCATCGTAACCGAGGATATAGAAATCTCCGAAGAATCAATGTTTGCTTGTAAAGGAGTTTCACCCATTTACAAATAATATATAGGTTGGCGAGACCGCCGATGGAATGAGTCACACGAAATGATGAAGTTGCCAATTGAGGTGGCAAGATGTGCTCGAACTTATTACAGAGATCAACAGGAATAGAGCTATGGGATTCTCCAGTATCAAAAGGAACACGAATAGGAAATGATAAGAATGGATTTTAGAAACGAGGAATGTTCCAAAATTCAAAGGAAATCCGAATAAAAGAGGAAGAAATTCAAGCTCGAACGATGGTGATTCTGTAAATTTTACTCCATATGCTAAGTTTTGCCTAAACCAGAGCTCCGATACCAACTGCAACGACCTGCTATTTTGAACCATTCAAATCAATAATCATCCACTCATGTCGGACTTGAATTGCTCAAAACAATAGATTGTTAATTTATATTTGGCAAAACTTAGCATATATAGTAAATAAATCAATCAAAGAATCACAGACACAGAGTAATATAACAATAAACAGCGGAAAAGATAAATAGAAGTTCATGAAACTACTAAAACATCAGAGTCTGAAACAAAATACAACAGAATCTCAAATACAAATGAATCTCTAATACATAAGCAACGGACAAGTCTGAACATAAACAACTAGAATAAAATGAAATAACTGAAAGCTGGATAAGTAGATCTTCAAGCAAAGCTCCAATCTCCAAAGGTGAGTCTTAAATGCTATGACACTCTGTCTGACCCGAGCATAAAGCAAAACACAAAACACTCGAGTCAGGATTAACATTCTTATACCAGTAAATTCAACTCAAGTGAAATGTCAACTAAAATACAAATAACTTAAAGGATGTTTGGGATTCCCATCCTTTAAGGTCCGCTAAACTATCTACATATATAGTAAGATACGCTACATAGATAATGTCTATAGTAAAGTAAACTATTAAAATAGCATTAAGGCGTTACCCATATCCCCCTTAACACATTTTTATATATTCTCGTAGTCTATACAGTACCGTAATTCCTCCATAAACTGGAGGGCTATCAGAGGGCACTCTATAGGTATGGTACAAACCAAAATCATAGAAGGCGCGATAAGACATGTAACAAGGCACGCGAGGGAATGCCCAGGGTAGGATTCTACCGTTTTGCGGATTCGGACTGGTGGTAACGCATAGCAGCTACTACCGCCCACCTCGAGACACACTCCCAAATCAAAGGTGCACCCAATCAAATCACAAATTAATAGAATGGTATCGAAGAAATGTGCTCGATCGGAGGCACGACCTCACTTGGCCCGGCATGGCTCCTGTTTTAGCCACATCAAGCTGACTCACGAGAGTCAGGGCTGTGTTAATACCTCATACAGAATTGTCGCCAAACCATCCTACTTCGTTCTGGAATCTCCATCACGTACATAGTTGTTAAAGTGGTTTTCGGTATTGGCAGAGAGTATGACAATATCCGATCCTGGTCTCCTTAACAACCAAACGCTTATTTTACACCGTGGTCATTTTCATTTAAAACAATTCATATCAAAATATCATATTCATTTCAAAATCATATCACTTCCAAAATCATATCACTTTCAAAATAGTTTAAATCATCATATCAAAATATTCGCATTTAAATCCATTAAATCTAAATCATAATAGTTCCAACTTAAACGGTTTAAATATTGAAAATAGTTTATATATACAGAAATGGTTATAAATTAAAAATAGTTTATATATTAAAAAGAGATTATAGATTAAAATAGTTCATATATTAAAAATATTTTCCAATTAAAATTTACCATTTGCTATGTTTAAATAGACGTATTACAAATATCAAATTTTCATTTAAAATTTATTATTTATTTTTCACGAAAAATTTAGTTAAATTACATAATTAAAATCGTTAAAATTATCGGGTCATTACAATATGTAATTGAATAATATACAATATAAATGTAAGTAATAAAATGTCCAAAAATGAAATTTTATGGTTTTGAATTAATTGTTGTATTTGGAACTGTATTTAGAATCTATCTTTCTTTCTATTGTTCTATTCTCCTATCTCGTTTCTTTTCGGGGATAAAAAGTTCTGAGTGGGGGAGAATGTAATGTCCTGGAAATTTTAACAATTTTTAAATAACGAAATTAACTGAATTTTTCATGAAAATTTAACAATTTAATTTAGCAATTTAATTTAGCAATGAAAATTTGATATTTGGTATTCGTCTATTTAAACATAGCAAATGGCAGATTTTCATTGGTAAATATAGAAGTTAGTCCTGTTGTGTAATTTCCAATTTCAATTTTAAAATCAGTTAATTTGATTAAAATAAAATATTTTTGAAATCTGAATATTTTTACATAATAAAATGGTAGATCATTTTCTGAGTGAGACGTCATATTTTGTTTCACCAAATTAGGACCGTTATAGCCCCATTTATCTTATTTTCGATGGTTAGCAGCATTTTGGCAGCAAATATCGACTTTTGATAGGATGATCGTATTTCTCATATCTGTGTACCATTTTGTTCGTCCCGTCGTGCTGATCTCCGCAGTATATTCATTTTTGTAATTCGGCACCCGGTATGCGACGAAATCGGCGAAAAAATTTGTCGTGTCAGTTCCATACCTGTGACTGTTGGTTTCCTTTGTCTTTTTGGTTACCACCGACTGAAACGAATAGTCAATAGCTTTTTTGTTTTTCCTCAAAATTAATATTTACCTCTACTATTCCTACCGGTTCAAATTTAATTTGCTTTTGTGCCTAGTCATTAGCTTGGTTGCTATTCATTTTCTTCCCCCTCTTTACTTTTCGATCTGCCATTATATTTGAGAATTTTTTTTATATAATCATTCAAATATTTGCATTTAGAAACTACTGTTCTCTCCTCCATTGTAATACTCGCCGCCTCCTCCTTCTCCACATCATCGAAAACCCCTCACTTAGCCACAACGCACCGCCCACTGACAACGTCCACAACAACATCATTCTCTCCTCTTTTATATATTTTGCCATTCTATCAACCATTATATGAAGCTTTCATATTTACGCTTGGCCATGAGAAACCCTCCTCTTGGCAACCCGCTCACCCCTGACATTTTGAACCCATCCACCCTCACCCGTGACAAGCACGTGCTCGCCTCCTTCAGCTGCCTCACCGCCATCACCAACTCCAACGCCCCTCTCCACTCCTCCATAACGACCACTGCAGCCGATCCCCACCTACCCACAACACCCGCCTCTTAGCTTTCCACCACACGTCTTCTCTCCGCTGTCCAACCTCTTCCACGCGACCCACCTTTCCCACCACGCTGCAGCTCAACCGAGCGCCACTACTAGCTCGTCCCATTCTCCTTCCAGCCTGCTCCTAGTTGCCGAGACCCATCACTTTTGTCAACCCATCCTTCCACTTACTCCATTCATGAACAACCCTCCAAACGACATCGACCAACCGTTACACTACAACCTCCACGCGGCTCCTGACCTCGCCGACCCAACCTGTCCCCTCCGCCCTTGCTTCTCCGCTCCTTAATCTAGCGGCAACCGAAATCCCTCTTATATATAAAAAAAATAAGTGATAAAGTTTTATATACATATCAAAGCATGCGTGGATATATGAAGCTTGGTGCAAGCTCATTTCTTTTGCCTGCTCGTATTCTTCTCAACCCGCCACCTAGCACAACAACCGCCCATCTCCACTTGACAGACCGGACAGCTTACGTCAATCCTCCTCCACGCCCAAACTCCAGTGAGTATCCTTCTATTTGTTGTATATAAATATTATTTTTAAGATATATATATATATATATTGTTGTAAGTATGTCATAAGATATTGATTTTTAAATATTTGTGTTTTAAGTAATAATGACTTTTGAATATAAAATATATAGATTTTATTTTAATATATGCTTAATTTAATACTGATTTCAAATATATATATATATATATATATTATTTGATATGTGTTTTAATTGAATATTGTTTTTTTAGAATTTTTTATATATTATATATATTGTTTCTTCAATCCCTAGCTTGCTTTGATTTGTTTTCATCGAATTCGTGTAGATATGTGCTTTGTTGCTGTCCCGTTGTCGAATCCGTGCTTACCCATATCAGTTTGGTCGATTGTCCAGTTCGTGATTCAATTTGTAGATTTTCGTGTTGTATAATCTCTCTAGCCTCGAAAGGTGAGCAATCACTCAGGATTAAAATTCTTATATTTAGTAAATTTAATGCACTTGAAATGACGATTGAACTATGCTATTAAATTTGAATTGTTAGTTATTTAATTGTTAAATATGATATGCCATTATCTGCAATAGTTTACTTATGACAAATGACACATAACCTGTTGTATATTATATTTAAATTTGTCACTGATGATATATGCCTGTTGTTGATATATTATATTATTATCATATTTGTTCTCACTCTGCAAGTTTCCTGTTAGTTTAGAAATTCTCTATAAGTTGAAATGATACATACTCGAACAATATTATAGATTCGGGGAAAATCGTTATGGGTTGAAATGATAAACCCAAGCGGTTTTATTGAAATTTTGGGATTGTGGGTTGAAATGATATATACCCGTAAATTATTAAATTTGAACTGTGAATTGAAATGATAAATATCCATATCACTTGACCATAGAATATAAAATTATATACGGACACTGTTGGTCTATAATTTGGAAATGATTTCCAAAGTTTGAAAGGAAATATATGGGTTTTAATAAACATTGATTTTTAAATATAATATAAAGATTTTAATTTTAATATATGTGAAAAGTTAGATTTTAAAATTATATATTTTGGATATTTTAAATTTATAAGTTAAGTTTTAAAATAAAAATTATAAAATTTTACTTATAACTTTATTATTTTTAAAATATATAAAGTATGATTTAAAATAGATTTAATAACAATAAGATTTAATTTAATAATAACTAATATATTAAAATATATTAAGAATTTAATTTAACTAATAATATATATAACATGTTAAGCATTTATTTAAATTTATATTAATATTTTAAAATAGATTTTTGTAATGACTTTAAGTAAATGGAAGTTGGAAAGATAAATTAAATAAGAATTAATTTGTAATTTAATTTGTTAAGAATTGAATTTACATAAGAATTGAATTAAAATTAAAAAAAAATTAGAATTGAATTTAAATAAGGTTTGATTTGTACTTATTTATTTGAGATTTTGAAAGGTATGATTTTATAACTTGATTTGATAAAAAGTGGTTAAATGAATATTTTCAAATTTAAATAAATTTGAGATTAAATATTTAATATTAACTTAAATTTGTAATATGAGATTTTATTTAAGTGTTATTAAAAATGATTAAGTGAATATTTTGAATTTTAATAGTACTAAAGTTGAATTTTGAAATATAAATGAAATTTATTAAATTTAGTTATTGTAAATATTTGAATAATTAAACTTTGAAATCTATTGAATTTGAAGTGGTTTAAATTTGAAGTTCAAACCTGGATTTGAAATCTATTAAAAATGGTTTTAATAAGAATTTGAACCGAGGTTGATTTAAATGGAAGTTTGGAACTAGAGTTAATTTGAATTGATTTGTGAAATTGGAAGAAATGATTTTAATTTGAAACTATTTTCGATATAAACTATTTTAATATATAAACTATTTTAATATATAAACTATTTTAATCTATAACCTATTTTTTAAATATAAACTATCTTAATTTATAACTATTTCAATATATAAACTATTTTAATATATAAACTATTTTAATCTATAACCTATTTTAAATATAAACTATCTTAATTTAAAACTATTTTAATATATATAACCTATTTTAATATATAACCTATTTTAAATATAAACTATCTTAATTTATAACTATTTCAATATATAAATTATTTTCAATATTTAAACTATTTAAGTTGGAACTGCTATGATTTAGATTTAATGGATTTAAATACTAATACTTTGATATGACGGTTTAAATCATTTTGTGAATATGATTTTGGAAGTGATATGATTTCGGAAGTGAATATGATTTCGAAAGTGATATGATTTTGAAACAAATTATGATATTTCGATATGAAGTATGAACTGTTTGAAATGATTATAAAATTGATTTTGTAAACGACCACGGTGTGAAATAAGCGTTTGGTTGTTAAAGAGTCGGGGATCAAATATTATCATACTCTCTGCCAATACCAAAAACCATTTTAACAACTGTGTACGTGGTGGAGATTCCAGAATGAAGTAGGATGGTTTGGCGACGATTCTGTATGAGGTATTAACGCAGCCTTGACTCCCGTGAGTCAGCTTGATGTGGCTAAAACAGGAGCCATGCCGGGCCAAGTGAGGTCGCACCTCCTATCGGGCACATTTCTTCGAAACCATATCTATTGCTTTTGTGATTTGATTTTGGTGTGCGCACCTTTGATTGGGAGTGTGTCTCGAGGTAGGCGGTAGTAGTTGCTATGCGTTACCACCAGTCCGGATCCGCAAACGGTAGTATCCTACCATGGGCATTGTCTTGCATGCCTTCTCTTGTCACATGCCTTATTGCGCCCATTAAGAGTTTGGTTTGTGTCGTACCTATGGAGTGCTCTTTGATAGTCCACCTGCTTGGTGGAGTTTACAGTACTGTATTGACTACGACATTATATAAAATGTGTTAAGGGGGATATGGGTAACGCCTTAACGCTATTTTAATATTTTACTTTACTGTAGACATTATATATGTAGCGTATTGTACTATGTATGTAGATAGTTTAACGGATCCTTAGAGGATGGATATCCCAAACATCCTTTAAGTTATATTGTACTTTAATTGACATTTCACTTGAGTTGATTTACTTGTATAAGAATGTTAATCCTGACTCGAGTGTTTTGTGTTTTGCTTTATGCTCGAGTCAGACTAAGTGTCACAGCATTTGAGACTCACCTTTGGAGCTTTAGAGCTTCGCTTGGAGATCTATCTTCATCTACTCAGCTATTCTGTTATTTCATTTTTATTCTAGTTGTTTATATTCAGACTTGTCATCTGTCTGTATTCGAGACTACATTGTATTTGAGATTTCTATTGTATCTTGTTTTAGACTCTGATGTTTATATAGTAGCTTCATGAACTACTATTTACCTTTTCCGCTGCCTATTGTTGTATTACTCTATGTCTATGATTCTGTGATTGATTTATTTACTGTATATGCTAACTTTTGCCAAATATAAATTAACAATCTATTGTTTTGAAAAATTCAAGTCTGACATGAGTGAATCATTGTCGATTTGAATGGTTTGAAATAACGGGTCATTACAGATATTATGGACACCATTAATATTACCGTATTTGGTCATCGAAAGCAAATACTATAGATGACTACAACATCTGTAGCACTTAGCTTCAGCCCTGCAAATAGGGGATGTTATAGAATTTGTGTTAAAATTTAATGCCAGTTCAATTTTAATTCAAACCGGAGCGTTTTGGCGATTACTGGAATCAAAGCGAGTTAACTCACCTCTCTGGCCCACTTATATTTTGATATGTGTGAATAATTTTATTGGAAATTGTTTGTTGATAGTTTGGATGATTTTCTATTTTATTTGTTGTTTTGGATATATTCCCACCCCTGGGGTGGATGAGACCCTATTATGTTCCCGTGTAAGAGCAGACGACCCTTTGTATATGATCTCACCACGAAGCGATTGATTTATATTATTTGGTTATATACTGTATGTGAGGCAGGGGAACATGTTAGAGGTGTCTAATTGGATTCCTCACACTGTTGATTTTATTTTTCATATATTTTGATATATGATGGGTTAGATGACATATTTGATGACATGGATGATTTTTCCTTATTTAGTGCTATAGTAGCATTGGGCCATTTTTTAGAATTTTTGGAATACAATAAAGTGAAGATTTAGTTTTTAAAATAATTTTAAGTGATTTTCAAAAATTTATATGTTTTAATAGAATTATTAAAGAAGGAATTTATTTTAAAATAAAAGGTACGATTTTTAGATATTATAAATTAATAGTTTTTTTAAATGTTTTAAATAGAGATTTTGAACGGTAAAATAAAGATTTTTTTAATCTTAAAAATAAGCCCGTCTTTATAATATAGGAACATGGTTATAAAAAGAAGATAAAAATATTTTGGTATAAATATTTGTTAACCGTTTTATATAAAGTTATACACACACACACACACATATTAAGATTATTTATAAATGTGGATATTTATAAATGTGATACTGTATAAAAGTGACATTTTACAGATAAAGTGAGTATTTGTAAAATTGTACGTTATTAATAATAGGATAGATTTATAAACAGTTTTTATAAATAAAGAGAAATGTTTATCATTAGATAAATTGGAGAAATAAATCACAATTTTGGATTTATAATAAGTTGTGGAATGTTGTTTTAGAAAAATAGTTGATTCTATTTTGGGAAATAGAAAGTGGGGATAGATTTGAAGATGTTAAACGATATGTTATAAAAGAGAATGGGATTTATAAATACAGTTTTATAAATATGGAAATGATTATGTTCAAATTTAAGCATGGATTTTTATTAAGGAAGTATATTTATGTTTTAAAAGTTGTTTATTTATATTAATATTGTTTTAAAGTTGTTTATCAATATTTTAATAGTTTGAAAAGTTAATTATTTTAATTATTAATATGGTTTGAAATTAATTATAATTATTTATCAATAAAGTTTTGGTAATTAATTATTATTATTTATAATAATGTTGAAGATAAATTATTATTGTTTTATTAAGAATGCTTTGAAATTATTAATTATTATTTTTAAGATGTTTTGAAGTTAATTATTTTATTGTTTATAATGTTTATTATTATATAATAGTGTTTTAAATTAAATGATTAGAATTTATTTATAAATGTTTTCTAGATTTATAAATAGGGTTTTATAAACAAATGTTGGTTTTATAAGAGGAATCTTATAACATGGTTTGGACAACTTAAAGGAAGATTAGTTAAGGTGGAAAAGAGTTCTATAAATGGTTTTAGATATTTATGAAAGAATTTTAGGAATGGGTTTATATATTTATAAAAGGAGTTTTATAAATATTTTTATCGATTTATAAAGATTTATAAACAATTTTAGGAATGTATAAAAGGGAGTTTTATAGATATTTTAAGGATCGAAGAAATGGGTTATAAATGGGTTTTAGAGATTTATAAAGTAATTTATAAATGGTTATAGAATTGTGTAAAAGGAAATCTTCCTCCGTTCGGTGAATATAGTTATACCGTTGAGATAAGTATGTGGATATTTTTCCAAGTATCGAAAATATAGGGATCGTGAATATATCTTTTTAAAAGTATTTTGATACAAGTAATTTCAAGATGAATTTAATTAATGAAAAGATTAATTAAGGTGGCTAGTGGTCACTTATGTGCTTAACCAATGTTGGTTATTCCTTTGGAAATAAATCCCTAATTTGGATGTGTGTTTGTGGATAGTTAAATAACCGACTATCAAATATGGACCTAAAAACACGACTTTGGAAATATATAGGTGAAACATATAAGTTATATGGCCCGGTCATCTCCGATGATGTTGTACTGTGTATATAAATCTAATTTCGTTCTCCTAGGACAAATGAAAAGGAAATCCTTCCACTAAAGGTTAGGAGGTGATCTTCGCTCTGATCTTTGACTGATATTTCTTAAAGAACAGGGTTGAGTTTATCGGAAATTATCGAATGTTGTTTCAAAGAGACCGGGATCAGATATGTTATCCAACACCACTTCGATCCAACTCAAGCATTTCGAAGTGAAGACATCTTGAAGATGATAGAATTAAAGATGGAGCTCTTTGAAGTGCAAAAGCTACTTGCTACTAATCTTGAGGCTGATTCCCAAAATGGATGTAGTAGAAGTGGTGCCTTCGGTTTCGTTCAGTCCTAGAACGAACTTGTATGGATGAATGCTGATTGCATGTTTCTTGGAGGGCAGTGTTAGCATTCCAAGTGGGAAGTGCTATATAAAAGGTAGCCTCAAGCCTCATCAACCGGAATGACTAAAGATAGGAGATACAGCAGGGCTAAGTGGGTCTCTCCTAAGTAGGGTTTGATCATCCCTATCTATAGTCGATAATATCTCTTATTTGTATGCTTCGGGACCCATTAATGGAGGGGTGATTATATTCGGTACAACTAATCCAGTGTTAGGCTGGTCCTTTGTTGGTTGGGGAACCTGACGAGGTCCTCGGTGTTATTTTATCTAGAGATGCACCGTGACGGGCGGTACCCCAGTTGCTCGGTTATTGGATGGAATCCATTCTCCACTACGAGCCTTTACGGTTTTAGTTGTATACCTATTATGCTGGAATTTAATTAATGCAATAATTTCGGCTATGATTAATAAGTATTTCTATCTTAGACACTATTATAATATCAGAGAATTTCATATGAAGTGTTTTGGTTATTGTAAGGTAAAAACCCATCCGTGTTTATATGCGGTGTGGTCTTACAAGATACTTCGGATTTTCAAAGGTTTTCTATAACTTTAAAATCCAGTTGGATGTGTTTTCTCAGGCTGGTTTTCCAAACTGACTCGAGTGTTAATTTATAATAATGCTCGAGTCAGGTCAAGCATATTTACATATTGCTTTGGATGCATTGGAACTCAGAAGACAAGTTGGAGGTCTTCAAGTCATATTCACGTATATGTTTATTTTCTGCTTCATTGTTGTTGAAATTATCAGCAATTGTGAGGACAGGTTGTTATAATTGTCCAGGCTAATGATTGGTTATTTGTGTACTTTGATTTGATGTATGTATATAACATTTCCTCTTTTGTAAAGGTCATTGATGCTATATTATATATTGTTCCGCTATGATTTTGAGATTCTGTGTTGTTTTAGTTTCTTTTTCTCTTCTTCTTTCTTATTTCTTTCCCATAACTATCCATTTTTTCATTCAATTTGGGTTGGACATGTGTGGTTTATTGTCAGCTTGAATTGTGTGGATTGGCAGGGTCGTTACAGCTGGTATCAGAGCGCAAGGTTAACCGTAACCTTGGCTTTGGTGGGGTTAACTCATTAGAGATAGGGTCAGAAGCACCCTAGAATAAGTTTGACTGTGTGTGTGTATCTGAGAGCGTAGTTGTTAGTGATATAAAAATGTTTTATATTGTGTTGATTGATCTATTGAGTGGCTTATGGATTCTGGTTAATACGAGTAGTTAACGTTATTGATAGGGATCTCTAAACACTTGAGCTGAGCAATTCGACATAGTATTGTTTTGAAATTGGGTAAATGAAATAGTTTTACCTTGATTATATTTTATATATATAGAAATATTTTTTTTAAATTATTATAGTATATATGGTGTGTTAGGTTGTTAATAAATGATAATATTTGATTATGATCATTTGTTGTTGGTGTCCTAATTAAAGTTGTTATTATTATAATGTATACAGAGATAAACAATTAAGAAATGGTTTTATATAACCAAAGTGAAATTATATATAAGGGAAATTATAAACGTGATTTTTAAATAAAAAGGATTTAGAAGCTGAGAAATTGAGAATTTAAAACCCCGTTGACTTTGAAAATTGTTTTTCAAAGTTTTTAAGAAATAATAATAATAATATTTGGAAAATATTTTTAAATGGAAATATTTTAAAATGGATTTTAAAAGTGTTAAGAAAGCACTAAAGTCACTTCGGTCACTGCAAAATAATTTCGATGATGACTTCAGCATCATCGACGTTCATTTTCAAGTTTCCAAGAGAGGAATTGCGACCATAGAAGATTTGATGGGAAAAACAAGTTTTGATTTAAATTCCAAATATGATTTGTTATACAAAAAGAGAGATATATTATATTATGTATTATTTCAAAATGGAGTTGAAATAAAAATAGAGTGTATAAAATTCTGAAGATTTTTATCTAAGTATTTTGTTGAAATTATAAGAAATCGGTTTTTGTAACTTATAAATTGAGGAATAATATAAAACAAAGTTTTAAATTGTTGAATATAAATTTTAAGAAAAAAACAAATTTGGAATGAAATTTAACCTAAGTTAAGTTAAATGAAATGATTTTTGAAATGAAATTGATTGTAATTTGAAATAAATCAATGGAATGAACTAATTAAATAAATTAGTGAATTGTATATGGTTTAGAATGTGGTTTGCTCGAATTGAAAATGAACTTAAGTATTGAAGTGATAATCAACATTAGTTGTGTTGTATAAAATGTTTATGATAAACTTAAGTAAAATTGGATGGAATGGTTTTTATGTGACATCAACGTTGAAAGGAATATACTAAGTAATAAATGAATGTGAATAAAGCAGTGTGAATAGTGAGTATGAATAAAAGAATGTGAATAAAAGAATGTGAATAATGAGAAACCAATTGGAATAAATACATAAGTTGAACGTATATTATTTTATTCGCATAACTGTTTGATCCGGATTCGAGTACATGATTTCAGGATGATTTACATCGGTCCGAACAAGGATTTTTCACTCGACTCTCGACGGTGAACAGTGGATATGGATTTTTGATTAATTTTGATATTTTCTATCTAGCATATGGCTATGCAAGGAGAATGGCAGTTTCTAATCAATGATTTACTGATGAATATTAATGTTAAATGGATATTAAACATTATAAGTAAATAAGTGTTAATTAAACTACAATGAAAAGTATGTAATACTTAAATAATGAATTCATTGATTATTTTAGATATTGAATGTGAAATATTTATGTAAATACATGAAAAAGACATTATATGAATGAATGAAAATAAATAAAAGGAAAGTGAGATAAAAATAAACAAATTGAATAAACTTAAATAATGTGTTGAAATTATTGGTTGTTTTGGCTTATGGGATGTTTGGAAAGGATACTTCTAATTGTTTAAGGTTGTATGGATAATCTATTGAGTAATTATCCAAGGCTGTTGAGCGAAGGGTACACTTGATGGTTATTTATCACCTTGCATGATTAAAAGAAACAAACCATTGGTTTTGGTTGCTATGGATGTATGATGGATTCTTTGGTTGCATAAATGGTTGTATTGTTTGTTTGTATATGTTTTATATTGATTTGCTTTTGTTCCAAATTGAAAACAACTAAATATTTCTCTTGAATAAAATTCTCACTATTTGGATTATATAAGTGAAATACAGGTTTGTGGAAGCAATAGTTACTACTTTTAGTTTCATAAATAAAGTGTGTTTGCCCGATAAATAGGTACGGTTTCGGATTACGGTTTTATAGTGATATTATTTTGTTTTTCCCGTGGTTTGGGATGTTTTATTTTTGAAATATGATACATATATTGTAATTATTGATATTATTTATTTTCCGGACCTCTTCGTACAAAGAAGACTCTGCCGAAATTTGTCGTGAATTTAAGACTTAGAAAATTTTGTGAAGTGAAAATATTTTCGAACTTTAGTAAACTTGAATATGAAGATTTAATTGTTTATTAATTAGTATATTTTATTTAAAATACTTAATTATATAAATTTATTTTTTTATGAATTGATTAATTGAATAAAGTTATTTTAAGCTTCTTAATTCTTTCTCGTTCCTTTTCAAGGACGAAAAGTTTTAAGTAGGGGAGAGTGTAACGACCCATATTTTTTCGATAATTAAAATATTGAATTTAATAAGATTTTAGGATTTAATATTGTATGAAATCAGAAATTTATGATTTGTTGGTAAGAAAACAATTAGAATGTAATTTAATAATGTGATTTAATGGAATTGTTAACTATTTTAGTGTAATTTCACTTTATTTTAATAATTGTTTGAATGTAAGTTCCATTGATTGTAATAATAGATGTTAATATAAGAATGGAATAATTTAAGTAATAAATGTTGGAATATATGAAATGAACAGAAAACAGTAGTGGTATAATGAGAATTCGTTTGAAATCTAATATTGAATATAAACTGCAATAAGAGGTGTTGGAATCCTTTAATTGAAAAGAAAATACAAGTGCATTGTAATTAATAAGTTCAACATAAGAACTTACATTTTAAATTAAATTAAGATAAACATTTTAATGAAATTTAAGCTTTGACTTGAAAAGAATAAATTGTATGTTTTTCTCTAACCGGAATAACAAATGTTGAATTTGAATAAAGGATGGAGTGGATGTTCAAATGAAAGAATAACATAAGTTGTTATTTGAAATGCATCTTGGAGAAGTTGATTTTCAATAAGATAAAACATTTACTTTGTAAATAGTGTATAAATTTTGTTGTATATGAAATTTTATAAAACATGTTTGAATTGGTATAAATGAAAAGAAAATAGTGTTTTATAATTAGAATTTGTTTGAAATTAGTAATGAAATGAATTAGAATTAGATTAATTGAAATGTTTCAATTAAAAGGAAACATAAATGAAATTGTAATGAATGAGTTAAGATATGAACTTGCATTTTTGTGTCAATATTGAATGACATTTTAATTAAGATAATTGCATGTTTTGAGACGTATAAAAAAATAAAACTTTCATTTTGAATAAATAGGATTTTGGAAAAAAAATTAATTTTAGAATAATATATATATACACACACATTAATATTCAAATTTTTAAATATCCCAGAGGGTTCATGGTTGTGTAAATGTTGTGGAATCAATTAGAATTACCTTGTATTAAATGTTGAACATTAATTACATAGGTTCACATATTTTTTCTTCTTCTCATTTTATATATGTTAAAACTTGTAAATTGGTTGCATTAATGTGGCCGTTACAGTAATTAAAAAAGTAAAGTAAATCATTTTTATAGTGTACAGATAGATATATATTCATTAATTAATAAAATGGTTTGAGTAACGTAAATAAATATATAGATTGATTGGTTGATTAATTGATTGATTGTTAATTGATTGATTGCGTTAATGGAGTGTGCACATATATTAACATAAAACGAATGTTTTAATATGGAATTAAATGACATAAATATGTGTATATTTGGGTTTATTAATATGAATTAATTGGAGTAACTTTTGGAATTTGGACTCCAAAGGTTTGTTTATAGGATATAGGCGGTCCCTTCATTTGCTTTACATCTATTGTCACGTCGCATTCTCTCTCTTTTCATTTTCAAGTTCTTAGCGTAGGCACCACTTAAGCATCCATTTAATTATTAGACTACTCGTTCGTTTCCTATTAATTAATAATAGTCTCATTAATTGAATTTCAGATGTATGCATCAAAACACTAAATTCCTTCATTAATGGCTCCCTCCGACCACCAAGCAGTACCCCCGATCTCCTTCGTCCCCAGCAAATACAACTCCGTCCTGACCAACCCATCCCCCACTCCCTCCTCCTTGGCCGCCCCTGACCAGCATGCGACCACATCCCAAGCCCCACCACTCCCATCCGGACCCAACCAGCCCCTCTGTATTGAGATTCCCGCCCCCATGACTTATGCCCAGGTAGTGGGTGCTGCACCTCGTTCCCCCCTCCTGCCCAATCCTCCGGCCAAGCGGCGCCACCCCCTGCCTCTTTTCAGAAACGTTCGCCAAACGGTGGAATTTCTAAAGAAAGAAAACCGTTGCCTGCGTTGTGCTGGCCTTAGACACGTGGCGCAAGCTTGTAGGAATGCAAAGATTTGCTATAAGTGCGGATTTTTTGGGCATCCTCAAACGCACTATCCCGATAAAACCCCTAATCAGTCTCTGGCTCGTAAAACGAGTAAAGTCCCCTCCTCTTCCACTAAAGACAAACTCCCCTCTGCCCGATGGGTCCCAACGTCGCATCTCCACCCAGCTCATACGAAACCTTTCAGCTCCCCAATGCAAGTCATATCCCCTGTTGCTCCACATAATCCACTCCAATCCCCAAAGCATCATCATAACACACCCCTGATCCCTAAAACTTTCTCAATGGCGGACACATCACTGCTCCTCATCGCAAACATTATCTCCGGCACATGGTCCATTGACTCTCTACACCATGCCCTATCCTCCACATTCCAACACAGAGAATGGCCACTTTGGCTTTAGTCTGAAAACAGCTTCATCTTCTACTGCCCCACTTTCTCAATCAGAGACCAAATTCTCCAGAGATCGACCATCACCACGGTCGGAGGAACCGTGCAATTCCAACCCTGGTCTAAGCTCGACCGCCCGGCGCCATCTCTAGACCCACCTTCATGGGCGCGAATCTCAGGCTTCCTAGAGCTCCTTCGCTTCAACACAGAAGCCATCACCGAAGCAGTTAAACCAGTAGGTAGGTTCCTGGCCCTGGACGACTGCGAATGGGCTGAACTGGATCACTATTTTTTATACATTCAAATTCAGTTCTACAGTGGCATCACTTCCCCATCATCCTTTGTCTCCGTCCTCAACAACACAGAATACCTCCTGCGCATTGAAAGATGGGAGCACGAACACCCTAACAGGCGCCCGGAAAATCATCTACTGGGATTTGACTACGAAAGACACTTCCCCCTTTTTGAGCAACACATCATGATCGAAAATTTAGAATCAGAAGACAGATTCGACGTCATGAACTACTCCCCAATCTACTCTGGCTCCCCACCGGCGCCTGGCCAACCTTATGATCAATCATTCGAAGTGGTGGGTCCAAGGGGCTGGGACCCATGGCCAACCCAAGAACACAGGTGGGACCCTTTCTCTGACCTAGACCTCTCATCCCCGCTCTTCCAACAGATCCCAACCCCCCCAGCCTCCGCTGCCCCTCCCAATCCTCTCCCTATTCCTATCCCTCAAACTAATACCCAATCTCTCCCGGTGCAGATCCATAATTCCACCCCCCAAGCTGACCCTCCTTCTCCCGCTCATCAATTCCCCGTCCCTAGCCCAGAAGAGTTCAGCCAAGCGGCCCTCCCGAGGACTGGTCAAGAGCCTCATCCAACCACTCCAGTGGCTACTCGGTGGTCCCAGCCAATCACCCCAACAGCTGTGCGCCATAGCTCCAGACTGGACAGAGCAGCATCTCATCCTGGTAGTTTTTTTAAACATGTTGTCTTTTCTTCTCATAATAAAAGCTTAAATAAGAAAATGGCACGTTGCATGGGAGTAAACTTGCATGGAGAGCATTACTCTTCCATGCAGGCACTAGAATCGGAGCGCTTATCATTCTCCCAATGAAGCTAATATCCTGGAACACACGGGGGTTGGGGGACCCCAGCAAAAGACATTCTGTTAGCCTTGTTATAACCCCACATAAAATAGACATCCTTTTCTTGCAAGAAACTAAACTGTCAGACCCAAACCCCAACATGCTCAGACAAATCGGTGGGCCATTCCTAACTGGGTGGGCCCACATAAATGCTGTCGGTTCGAGCGGCGGTATAATGACAGCCTGGAATGAATCCGTGTGGTCCCACTGCCAAACCTTCTATCACACTTCAGCCTTACATGTAGCCCTTCGCCACTTACAAACCGGAACAATCTTCTTCTTCTCCAATATCTATGGCCCACAAAACCCTCGAGATCGAAACGAACTCTGGACGAACTGTCTCACCTTCTCCGCTCATATCAACGGCCCTTGGATTGTCGGAGGAGATTTCAATACCACCAAATCCCCAACAGAAAGGAACTCTGGCAATCTATCCCAAGACTCTGAAGCCTTCAACCAGTTTATCAATCTTTGCTTCCTAATTGACCCACCCATCAGCAACCGCCTTTACACCTGGTCCAATCGCAGATCAGATCCCTCACTAGCTAAATTAGACCGCTACCTCTTCAACCCGGCCTGGGAGGATTTGCACCCCCTCTCCATTGTCTCGGGTCTAGCCACAGTTATCTCCGACCACTGCCCGCTCCTCCTAGACACGGGATCCCCCACTTATCACAGCAGACCCTTCCGGTTCGAACGCCTCTGGCTCCTCGAGCCATCATTTGATAATTTCATCAAAGAAATCCGGTCTCAGCCTTCCCCCATCCAATCAGCCACTGTCAGGGTCGTCTCCAAGCTCCGTTCCCTTCGAAAAATCATCAAACCTTGGGCCAAATCAGTTTGGGGCTCCATTCGCTCGCGCATCTCCGCCATCCAAGATGAGATTCTGGACCTAAATATCCTGGAAGAATCCTCTCCTCTCTCCGAATTAGACAGATCTCGTCTGAGAGAACTGGAAGCTGACCTAGACAGATTGTCACTTCAAGAAGAAATAGGTTGGAAACAACGTTCCAAAGCGAAATGGATTGAAGATGGCGATAAGAACACTGCTTACTTCCACCGTCTCGCCAATGGCAGACGAAGATCAACTTTTATCCCTGAAATCACCCAAGACAACAACACCACCACTGATCAGTCAGTCATCCTTAAACTCTTCACCGACTATTACCGAAATATTCTAGGCAACCATCACCCCCCTCTTCCCCCAATTGATTGGAACCTGCTCTACCCAGAGAATCACCCCATCCCCATTGACCATCCCTTCTCTGAAACAGAAATTTGGGCAGCGCTTAAGAGCATGTCCGATGACAAGGCTCCTGGCCCAGATGGCTTCGGGCCCCTATTCTTCAAACACTACTGGGATACAGTAAAATTCGACATCATCGAAATGCGCTCCGAATTTCATGCCAACCCATCATCCGTGGCCCGCATCAACTACGCAAATATCATCCTACTCCCAAAATCCCCCGGCGCCACCTCCCTCCCGTCCTTTCATCCCATTAGTCTCCTTAACACAACCTTTAAGATCATAACCAAGGTCCTGGCCAACCGCCTTCAAGCCTTCATAGCCCCTCTAATTGGAATTGAGCAATCCGCATTCATCTTGGGCCGTAACATCATGGACTGCGTAGCAATGACCCAGGAGGTCATATCCTTCTGTCACTCGACTTCAACTCCAGGAATGCTTCTCAAACTAGACTACTCAAAAGCTTTTGACTCAGTTAACTGGCAATTCATCTTGGAGCTAATGGAACACAGAGGCTTCCCCACAAAATGGTGCAACTGGATATACTCTATTCTCAACTCAAGCATGTCCTCGATAGTCATTAATGGGGTCTCGGGGGGTCTAATCAAATCAGCCCGTGGACTTCGACAAGGAGACCCACTTTCTCCCTTACTTTTCGTTCTGGTAGCCGATGTGTTCAACCGCATGATCAAGTTAGCAATTTCGAATAACATCTTTCAGGGCATCAATCTCCCCAATTCTAACCTAATCATTTCCAACCTTCAATTCGCTGACGACACCATTCTATTCGCTTCACCCATGCTCAACCACATCCATTGCCTCAAAGTAGCTCTATATTCATTCGAACTCATATCCGGCCTGTCTATCAACTTCAGCAAAAGCTCCATCATCATGCTCGGAGGCGCTGACCATCTCGGGCAAATCTGTTCCAGCCTGCTCAACTGCAAGATCGCTCACTTCCCCATCTCCTACCTCGGAGTCCCAATTCGTCCAACCAAACTACATAGATCAGATTGGTTCCCCCTCATCGCCAAAATCGAAAACATACTCCTTTCATGGAAAGCTCACTCCTTGTCCTCAGCAGGGCGTCTTGTCCTTGTTAAATCCGTTCTATCAACGATACCCACATATTGGATGTCACTGTACAAACTCCCATCCTGGGTAATCAAAAAAATTGACGCGATCAGAAGCTCCTTTCTTTGGAATGGTAGTAATATAAAGAGACTCGTAAACTGGCAGACCGCCTGCCTCCCCCCGAAAAACGGCGGCCTTGGAATCGTTAATCTTCATGACTTCAACATCGCGCTCCTCGCCAAATGGCTCTGGCGGTTCCTTACCCCTGGCTCCTTCCTTTGGAAATCTTGGATTACCTCTCTCCACTATCACTCAAACCCTCACCCTGTCCTCCATGCCTCCACCGGAATCAAACCATCCCCTTTTTGGTCTGGGGTCGTATCAACCCTACCACGTGTCAAACGGCTCTTCCACGTCAGCCTGGGCAATGGGGCTAATTGCCTCTTCTGGTTGGATACATGGCATAATCAGCTTCCCCTCTCCTCCACCCTCCCCAACCTCTTCGCTCATACAACCAACTTCTTCGCCTCCACCCTTGACATTTCTATTTCGGTCCCCGATCAGCTTCTTCCTACCTCCTACTTTGACCTCGCCACCCTCTCCAAGCTTCACCTTATCACCTCTATTCTCCGTAACATCCACCTAAACCCGTGGCCTGACTCCTTCACCTGGGCCCCCAACCCATCAACCGGCTTCTCCGTTGCCTCCTGCTATGCTCACCTAAACAACCCCGGACGTCTCTTCACCTTCCCCAGACTTTGGAAGTGCAGGATCCAGCCCCGCTTCGCTTTCCTGCAATGGTGCCTTATTCACGAGCGAATCAACACAAGAGACAGGCTCCTTCGCCATAACATCGACGTCGACCCTAGCTGTGCCTTATGCTCTACCTCACCAGAAAGTCTACAACATCTATTCTTTGAATGCGATTTTGCTGTCAGGGTCTGGGCGGCTTCGACGGTTCACATTCTTGGACATATCCCCATGTTCAACTCGTTTTTCGACCACTGGCAGAACAACCCCACCAACTATCACTTTGATCTAATTGTAGCTATTTTCAGTTGGTGCATCTGGACCGAGCGTAATGCACGTGTATTATGCAAGCCCACATCCAACTTCGAAGGAACTTGTAGACGTATTATTCACTATTTCTCATCTATTTCAGGTCGAAGCTTCTCCGCACCATTCAGACTGAGATTACCATACCCCAGCTCTCCACCAGCCGAATCCTCGGGCAGCACTTCAGCAATTCCTCCTGGCAGGCATTGAGGGCATTACCAACTGCTATATAGCTCTAGTCTTTTTTCTATTCTGTTGTTCACAATATGTATTTTGTATATAAAACTCTGTCTCTCATCGACTATCTTGCGGTTCCTTACTACATTTTGGCCAGCGATCAGGCTTGTTGATCGCACTACTTAACTATTTATATGATATTTAATCGGCTGTGTAGTTCCACGCTACACAACCGTGTCGCTCAAAAAATAATAGTCTCATTTGATTTATTTCTAATTAATAATTGCCTCATTCTTTTCATTTGTTTGTTTTCTCCTTTCAAGTGCTTTATCTGAAAAAAAATCCTTTTTTTCCATTACAAATTAATATTCATGCCTTTTAATTAGCATTTACTATTCTCTGTTTCTAAAGTTTATTTTGTTTATGCGTTATTAGTTCTTGTAGCTTACTTTCATTAGAAACTCTTTCTTCTGAAGCTTCATATTAAAGAACGGAAGATTTATTTTTATCTTTATTCATATATTTATTCCTTTACTTCACCTCTTTCAATACCACCGTTTTAAGTTTGTTCATATTTTTACTTTATTTCAATTCCTATTTTATTTATATATAATTTATTAGCTTTTCATTTGTTTCCATTTTCATTCATGTTGCCTCATTTCATTTTTTCAAATCTCATCCTCTGTAGCTTCATTTCTCCAAACAAACTTCCATCTCATTTTCTCTCTCTATCTCTTCATTTTCCCCCTTCATTTTTTTCTTCTTCTTCAAATCTCCTTCTTCTCTTTTTTTTCAAAGCTTCCTTTTTTCTTATTCTTATTCTTCAAATCTTTTTCTTCTTTTCAAAGCTTCCTTTTCTTTTTCAATTCTTCGTCTTCTTTAAATTTTCTTCTTCTTTCCAACCATTCTTCGTTTTCCAGATCCTTTTCTTCAAATCCAGATCTATACAAACTTCTCTGTCTCTTCCAAAATTTTCTATAAAAAAGAAGAAGATTAAGATAGCAAGGTACAAATCAAAAGGAGGAAGTAGTAGCGGATCCAAATCTGACTAGAAAAGGGAAATCCATAAGGTGAGTGTTTAAACTCACTCACGAAATACTAAAATTTTATTGCAAGTTAAACCAGGTAATTAATGATAAAAAAATTTATTGTTGGTTTGAAATTTTAATTGATATTTAATTTGAATACCTAAACTCCAATATGTGATAACTAATAATTATTGTGACATGTTATTGAATTGGTTGAATTGTTGAATTGGTTGATTTGAATGTTTGATTGTATGTTGTAATGGATGTTATTGTGATTGAATGTGTATTTGTTCATTTATTTTGATATATCCTTGTTATCACCCTATAGTTTATTGTAATCATATAAATTTTCATATTGATTATTTGAACACTGAATAAAGATATAAAACCCATGAATTTCATATGTTTACGTAAGAAAAAAATAGAATGTTTAGATTTACTATTTGAACCATAAAAATGATTTTTGAGAAATAAACTATCGTTTCCTTATTTGAATGTTTTCAAAATTAAATTTTGAAACATTGGGAAGTTTCCATAGAATTGAATGTTGAAACTTTGGAACATTTTTATAAATCAAATCTCTTGAACTATGAAATTTAATTGGAAATTTTTATGTAAATTTGTAAGTTACTAAAATGGATTTATTGTGAAATCTATTGTATTTTGAATATGGAAACAATAACTTTTCTGGAAAATTTGAACCTTAAAAAATGTAGTTATCTGCATTCCTTATTTCATCTAATTTTGATTTAATTTGCATAAGATCTTTTAGTACTGACTTGAGTGTTTTGTCTTTTCATTACGCTCGGCTCAGTCTGAGCTTTTCAGTGAATTGAAGACTATTTTCTGGAGGACAAAGACGAAGATTCAGTATATTATTGATATTTATTATAATTATTCCGCTGCATTATTTGTTTATTCCTGCTGTATAACTCTGATTTGTATTGTAAAGTGTAATCAAATTTTATTTATAAAACAGCTTCATGAACTGTTTATTTGATTATTATATTTTGTCAATCCGCTGCGAGATTCTATGTTTTGTTTTTCTTTCTTTTCTTTTATTTTCTTATTTACCTCATTAACAATCCTCCCTTTTGAATGGTTTGAATTAGACATGTGAGGTTTATTGTCGATTTAAACCGTCCAAAAAGGTGGGTCGTTACAATCTGAGTCCACATAGAGTGGTCGTGTGAATGATACTAGTTCGAAAGTGAAATTGTGTGATGAGCAAGCGATCAGATTTGATATTGCATACGGATGGTATATGTACATCGTATAAGCTTTAATAAATTAAATATTGACATTGGAAAATGTAAATGGATTTGGTTATGAATTAATTGGATGGATGATATTTGTTGGATTGTTTCTCTGATTACATTTGTTGCATTTGCATATAGTAATTGTATTAGTACATGTTATATATTAATATTACTTTCCCTATATATGTTCTCATTGATTATTGAGTGATTAGTAGGTGCGGATGGCATATGCTTCGCATTTAGAGCTCGCTTTCGTGTTATATTGATTGTATATGCTTGATAATGCTAATAAAAGTTACACATCTCGGATTACATGTCGTATTTTTATATTTTTTCCTATGGGATGCCTCATCCTTGAAGATGAGATGTATATTTTTGATTATATATATTGTAAATTTTTCCGATCGAACTGCGCAAAGGAGACGCTGGTGAAATTTTCCGTAAATTTAAGGCGTTAGAAAATTTTGAGAGTTTTGAAAAAAAATTGATAACCAAAATTTGATGTTTATGTTATGGTGTGGAATGGTATTAGCTAGAAATTATGAATGAATTTAATGTGTTAGAAAAGGTGAATTTTATCCGATAATACTTAATATTATTTCTAACGCCCAGTTATCATACTTATCATTTAATGTTAGATAATAATACTTATCATTTATTGTTATCATAATACTTATCATTTAAAAAATGTGTTAGAAAAGGTGAAATTATCCGATTTATTGTTATCATTTATTATTGACTTTGATGACTTCTTTTTCGGGACTTTTGAGAATATCCATTTTGATGAATTCAGTATCGATTTCTTTGGATTTGATTCACGTCTTCGTATGTGGATTTTGGTGATTGATTGTTTCTACAATCATTTCTGTGATTTGTCACTTTAAAACACAAAGGTTTCTATACTAGTAGTAAATATTCGAACTCTTTTACAAAGATGATTTCAACTTTATGTTTAATACAAAGCTCGTTTGTAAAACCGTTTTCTAATCTATTAGTATATACAAACCTTTACCTCATTCGTATGAGAAAATCTAATTAAACAGCTTAGCAAAACAAGTGGTATGAAACGCTTGCGTTTACTTCGTCGGTTAATTTTTGGACTTGTTCGATTGAAATTCTTGTGACAATTTTCGAGTAGGAATCTACAATTTGTTCGTAAATATTTAAGTTAAGCTAGTGGTTATGGGACATGAAGCTAAACTCATATATTTACTAGCTTAGTGCAATCGACACTTTTTATTGATCGATGATGATCGTTTTGTGATTTAGACTAGCGATGTGCGATGTCTATTTGTTTGTGTGGGGATTACAATCCCCGTTTGTGGAACTTCGGTTAAATTTGGCGGGGTAGCGACCCGTGGTCTTCGGGCCGTTTGTGGAGCTTCGGCTCAAAATTTATGGTTAGCGACCATGGAATAGCGTTCCGTTTGTGATACACGTGTTGGTGAGTTTTCATGCTCCCGTTTGTGATAGGCCTCCGCCTTTGTGATTCCTGGATTTCTAATTGACGATTTCTAGAATTTGTGTTTCACCAACTTTTGCGATTGGCATTAATATGTTTGTCAATATTTATGGTTTGGTGAATAAAATAAAGAATATGACATTCTTTTTGGTGCTTTGAGATTCATGAGATATTGTATGATTTTGTTGTTGTTTAAAGTATACTTGTCACTGTATGACATTATTGTTATCATACGTTTTTGTTATATCTCTTCTTATATCTCATTTTATATATGATAATTATAGTTAGACTGATCCATTTATTTTCTTATTAAATAATACTCGGGTCAGACCGAGATGTTACAGGTGCTTCTGTTTGACTCCTTATCTGGGATCATCTTCCGACTTTTGTCTAACTACATTACATTTGTAGTTTTTGTTGTTATACATTTGAGATATAGACTCCATGATGTATACTTATTCTTTTGTCTAGCACTTGTATCTATTCTTTTGTGATATTGTGGATCTTATTTGACCACTACTCTGATGTACACCTTTTTGTGTTATATATTCATATCTGTTTCCGCCTTTGTGATATGAATATCTGTGACTGATTTGTGTTATGTTTATTTCTATATTTGTTTCCGAAGACTATTTAGCCACTGTGTGGTAGCTTTGAGTTTGTATTAGATATGTCGGATTTCCTCCAAAAATGAAATGTAAGTTATATTATCTGACATATCGGTACTCGCACAAAGCAATTACACAGATGGTCGCTCCTCAACAGCCTTATTCTTCGTGCTAGTCGACGGCATTACTTAGTAGTGTCCTTGGCTAGCGTGAGATAGAGGTGGGGCGTCACAGCTTGGTATCGGAGCGAAACTTCGGAACAATGTAGAATAATCTAGCAAGGATCATTGTCCTAAGTCTTTCTTAGGAATCGTGCCATAGGATTTAATTCGAGTCTTCGTACCATTCTATCCTATTTATTTTTATGATGCCTTGTTTTACCAATCAAGTTTGTTTGATATTCCTTCTGAGAATAACTTTCTTTCTTTCTTACAGAAGAGAAATGATTAGACCAGGTCATCCCAACGCCGGTCAATCAAGTGCTACTCCTCAGGATGGAGTATTTATGTCTGCTCAGGAACTTCTAGATCTTGTGAAAAATGCTCAAGCTATCGGACCCATTCCAGAGCCCACTCATCCTATATCTGGATTTGCACGCTTGTGCAGTGATTACACCAACTTGGGTGGAAAGCCATTCAAAGGTTCTGAGAGCGTTATAGAAGTCCAGGCTTGGCTTCGAGCATGCGACCGCATCTTTTCTCGCATGAATCTTATCAATCTTCATCGAGTCCAAGTGGCTTCTAGTATGCTCCAAGAAAGAGCATTAGACTAGTACGAGCTTTTGATCTCTGAAATTATTGAAGCGGACCTTACTTGGGAGCAATTTCGGGAAAGGTTCGAGTTGAAATTCATGCCGGAAGCTGAAAAAGTATCTTTA
Source organism: Allium fistulosum (assembly GCA_030737815.1). Classification (NCBI taxonomy): domain Eukaryota; kingdom Viridiplantae; phylum Streptophyta; class Magnoliopsida; order Asparagales; family Amaryllidaceae; genus Allium; species Allium fistulosum. Next base: position 1,037,532,908 of record CM060906.1, on the reverse strand, counting down.
GCCCGACGATTTATTGACCTTGTTCAAGGTGAATCTTCTATGACGGATTACGTCACTTATTTTGAATCTCTATCTAAATATGGGGTCGAGTATATTAATACCCCATTGAAGAAAAATCGTAGATTCGTTTATGGGTTGAACAAGAACCTCAAAAAGCCATTACTTCTAAAATTGGAAGTTTCTTTTGATCAGCTAGTTGATATCGCTCTTCGACTCGAAGAGGCCGATAAAGAAAGTGATGTTGAAGTCAAATAAAACATCAACAAGAAGAGACCTTTTAAATTCAAGCCTAATCCCAACAAAAAGGGGAAGCAAACAACTTCGGTAGCGAATACTCCTAACCCTCGACGTGGAGAATGTTACAATTGTGGTTCTAAGGACCATTATGCAAACAAGTGTCCGAAGTCTCTTTCTTGTCGCTATTGCAAGAGTTTGGGTCACACTATATCTTTGTGTCCCAAACTTCAGGGCAAGAAGGAGGGAAAGCTAAATGTTGTACAAGCCCCTGCTAACATTTCTCGTGGTCAAGGTATTTCTCATTCTATCCTTGATGGCATTATTGTATTTTGTGATCTTCCTATTCGAGTTCTTTTTGATACGGGTGCATCTCACTCTTTTATATCAAAAGAACTTGTTGATGCTTTTTTTTGAATGTTAGTGGCTTGATGACTTCATTAAGGATTGAGAATCAAGTTGGTGGATCTGTAACACTTAGTTTACTTTGTAAAGATGTCGAAATTATTTTATGTGATTACTCTTTCCGTGCCGATTTGCACGTTATGCGTTACCTTGGTTTCGGAATGATTTTGGGAATGGACTGGCTTAACCGTTATGAAGCCCATATCCTATGTCCTGAGCGGACTATATATCTTCGACATCCTCAGTCTGTTAAGCAGATTTCTCTTGTTCTGAAAGATTCAGATTCCGATTCGAAAGCATCCTTGTACTCTCTAAATCCTCATGATGACAGTAATGATGATGAGGAGGATGTTATTTCTCTCATTCACATTGTTCGTGAATTTCCCAACATATTTGAGCCCGTTTTAGGATTACCACCTATGCGAGCAATTGAGTTCAGAATTAATCTAATCCCTGGAGCTCAACCTATTACTCATCCTCCTTATCGTATGTCCAATAAGGAAAATGAGGAGATGCGTAAACAATTATCCGAATTGGAAGCGAAGCAATTTATTCAATCTAGTTCCTCTCCATGGGGAGCTTCGGCTATTTTTGTGAAGAAGTCTGATGGCACACTTAGGCTTTGTGTTGACTACCGCAAGCTTAATGATCTCACCATCAAGAATAAATATCCATTGCCTCGAATTGATGATTTATTCGATCAGCTTAGTGGTGCTAAGGTCTTTTCACAGTTAGACTTAGCAACCGGTTTTCATCAGCTCCGTATTGCAGAGGATAGCATTCCTTTGACATCGTTCTGTACTCGTTATGGATCTTATGAATGGCTTGTTATGCCATTTGGTTTAACGAATGCTCCAGCTTATTTCGTTGACCTTATGAATCGAGTTTTCAAAGATTTCCTCGATTGATTTGTTCTCATCTTTATAGATGATATTCTTATTTATTCTAAAACCGAGGAAGAGCATGAAAATCATCTTCGGATTGTGTTGGAAACTCTTAGGAGTAACCAATTGGAAGCAAAATTTTCTAAATGCCACTTTTGGCAATCTCGTGTGAAATTTTTGGGACATATCATTTCTGAATCCGGAATTTCCGTGGATCCTTCAAAGATTGAAGCGATTCAAAATTGGAAGAGACCGGAGAGTGTGACGGAAATTCGTAGCTTTCTCGAATTGGCGGGCTATTACCGTCGGTTCATAAAAGACTTTTCTAAAATTTCCGTACCTCTTACTAGTTTGACAAAGAAGGGAATTAAATACATTTGGTCTAACAAATGTGAAGCTGCTTTTCAGAAACTAAAAGAACTCCTTTCCGATGCTCCTATTCTTGTGATTCCCGATGGGAACCAAGATTTTATTGTTTATACCGATGCTAGTCGTGTTGGTTTGGGTGCCGTTCTCATGCAGCGGGAACGTGTTATCGCTTATGCTTCTAGGCAATTAAAGCCTGCCGAGACTAGATATGCCACTCATGATTTAGAGCTCGCGGCTATTGTTTTCGCCCTTAAAATTTGGCTCTATTATCTTTTGGGAGAGAAATTTGTTCTCTACACCGATCACAATTCTTTGAAGTATTTATTTTCTCAAAAGGAACTTAATTTGCGTCAAAAACGTTGGCTCGAGTTTCTTGCATCTTATGATCTTGATATTCTTTATACTCCCGGAAAGGGAAATCTTGTTGCCGATGCCCTTAGCCGTAAGCAACAAGCGGTTGTTTCATGATGATATCCGAATGGAATGATCTCGCGACTTTATCCACTTGTGAGATTCGAGATCGTGAATCCAATTCATGTTCATCTCTTGTTTTATGTATCCTTGAGGCTCATCCTTCTCTTTTAGACCGCATTCTTGAAGCTCAAAAGCATGATCCCGAATTGGTTCTTCTTGGCCAAAGTTGTAGGGATAAAATTGATATTGATGGTTTTAAAGACTTTGATATTGATGCTCGTAGCGGTATTTGAAAATTTGGTAGACTTATGGTGCCAAATATTATTGATCATCGTAAAGACATTTTAGAAGATTCTCATCGTTCTAAATTTACCGTTCATCCCGGTAGTAGTAAAATGTATGCGGATATGAAGCGACTTTATTATTGGGATGAAATGAAATCTGATATTGCTAACTTTATTAAGCATTGCATGACTTGCCAACTCGTGAAGGCCGAGCATCGAAGGCCCGTTGGGTTATTGCAACCATTGGAAATTCCAATATGGAAGTGGGATCAAATTTCCATGGACTTTATTGATGGTCTTCCCCGTTCTCGTTCGGGTCATGATAGCCTATGGGTGATAGTAGATAGACTAACAAAATCCGATCATTTTATTCCCGTTCGGTCCAATCGGACCGTACCTATTTTGGCTAAACTTTTTGTCAAGGAAATTGTTAAATTGCATGGAGTTCCTACTTCTATTGTTAGCAATCGTGATCCATTATTTACTAGTGGATTTTGGAAAGGTCTTCAAAAAGCTTTGGGAACGAAGCTTAATTTTAGCACCGCTTATCATCCTCAGTCCGATGGACAAACTGAGCCTGTGAATCAAACTCTTGAAGATCTTCTTCGTGCATGTGTTCTTGATTTTGGTGGAAGTTGGGAAGATCATATTTCTCTTGTTGAGTTTTCCTATAACAATAGCTTCCAATCTAGTATTGGTATGGCACCTTTCGAGGCACTTTACGAAAGGCCATGCCGATCTCCTTCGTCTTGGCTTGAAGCCGGTGAGAAGCTGGTTTTAGGTCCAGATTTTATTCGGGATGCAACAGAAAAGATTGACCTGATTCGTCATAGGATGAAAGAAGCTCAGAGTAGGCAAAAATCCTATGCCGATAATCAAAGAAGGAAATTAGAATTTTCTGTGGGAGATTTTGTGTTTATTCGTGTTTCACCTATGAAGGTTGTTGTGCGTTTCAGTCGATCGGGAAAATTAGCACCTTGATATATTGGCCCATTTCCCATCACCGAACGCATTGGTTCCGTGGCTTATCGCCTTTTATTACCGGCTCAATTTTCCGCTATTCATGACGTATTCCACGTCTCTCAATTACGGAAATGCCTTCGAGATTCCGATTCTGTTCTTGAGCCCGGTGTTATTGAAGAATTTGAAGTTTCGCCTAATTTGACTTATGAGCAACATCCTATTCGCATCATTGCTTCGAAGGTTAAACGCCTTCGAAATAAAGATGTTCCTCTTGTGAAAGTTCAGTGGTCCTCAAATCCTAAGGATTTCTCTTGGGAATCCAGAGAATTCATCGAGCGAACACATCCGGGCTTGCTCTCTTGTGCTCCTTAAGGTGAACTTTTTATTTCAAATTTCTTCTTTTTGTGTTGATATGCTTTTATTGTTGTTACTTCTTATTTATTTCTTAAAGATTGCGAGGACGCAATTTCTTTAAGGAGGGGAGTCTGTAACAACCCACATATTTACGATTGTATATTTAAATGTATTATTTGAATATAGAATCGTTAATCGGATTAAAGTCCGAAAAGCTACCTTTTGTAAAAAGTCGAATTGGGACTCGAGATCACCTCCATTGAGTCCAAAATGGCATTTACAACTTTTTTGAGTATAAACATCGATATGTTTGGAGTTGAGTAAAAATTATGACTTTTTCACTTTGGGCTTGGGTTTGGGTTTCAGCCCATCAACCTTCTAAATAACCTAACCCTTCATCCAACTCCTCTTCATTCATTCTAATATTTCCTAACACTTCAAGTTAAAAGAGAAATGGGGGAAGAGAAAAGAAATTAGAAATCCCTAAGCCCTAATTCTCTTAGGAATTATCATCTTCAAGCTAGAAATCAAGGAAAAGCTTAGGTAATATCCTCTTCATCTTCTCCATCTTAATCCCTCTTTAATTTTTAGAAATTCCTATAACCTAACTTAGGAAAAAACTTCACCTTTGATATTAGATTGAAGATTCTTGAGGTGGTATTGAAGAGAGATCAACCTATTGCTTGTCCTAGAGCTTATCATTTGTGTTTGGGTTTAAAAAGGTGAGTTTTTGAACTCACATCTTTGTCTATTTCTATCATTGTTGTTAGGTATGAATTCCTAACATCTATTCATGTTCATTTGCTTTTGATTTGAATTGATTTGGTGAACATTTCAATTTTTGGTGTTTTGAAGTCAAAACTTTAAAAATCCTAGCTTTGATGTATGATCATGTTTTAGGTGGTGTATCGAAGAGCCTATAGGACTGGGTTGTCGATTGGCAAAAACCCCTAAAGCCCATTGCTCGTCCGATCGCAAATTGGGAGAGTTTGCTCTTCATTTGATAGGCTGGAAAAAACAATCCCGGTGCCAGTCATTCGACTGGCTGTAGAAGTCGAGAGTTTCTGAGACTGTCTACAGAAACTGGAAGTCTCTGTTTTCTGCAGTCAGTCGACTGGCTGCAGGAACTGAAACTTTCGGGTTTTTGGATCAGTCGACTGGCCTCTGCAGTCAGTCGACTGACCTACTTGTTTTTTTTGCCTATTTTGCTTTAGGTTCCAATTTTTATCGATTCGTGATTATCCGATTTATTGTTATCATTTATTATTGACTTTGATGACTTCTTTTTCGGGACTTTTGAGAATATCCATTTTGATGAATTCGGTATCGATTTCTTTGGATTTGATTCACGTCTTCGTATGTGGATTTTGGTGATTGATTATTTCTACAATCATTTCACTACGCCATAAATGACCTTCTGCAACACTTTTGCAAGGTGTTGCCAGCTAAAATGTTGCGACAGCTATAAAATTTTGGTCCTACTGCAACGTTGCATTTTTGGTGTTACCTTAGCCATAAAAATGTGTTGCTCTAGCTAAACAAGTGTAACACGATGCAACATTTTTATATAGTGTTGCAATAGATGTATTCAAATTAAAAAATTAATAAAATTAGCAATCCGCATGAATACGATCCAACGATCTACATTTAATCTGGTTGTTAAAATGGATCACCACTGCAATTTGGCCCAAAATTTCGTTTTCCCGCCTAAACTAGTTCAGATCCCTTTTGGTTTTCATTTCAATTCGTCTCCACCCATTCGCCTCCTCCCAGTCGCCTCCTCCCATTCGCCTCCGCCACCAAATTGTCTCCCTCCTTTTCTTCTGCTTCCTCATTCGCCTCCGCCACCAAATTGTCACCCTCACCCCCAGCTACCCCCTGACCCATCGCGACCATCTAGCTCCAACCAGAGCCCTGTCACGACACCAAAACCCGAAGCCAAACAAAGTTTTCCGTTCAAACCCCTTTTGCCACCGCTGTCGTCGCCATCAGCTCTCGCCTCCAACAGAAGACCTGCTCGCCACCAACCCATCTACCTTTCTCCTTTAGACCACTTCACCTGAAAACCCTTCTAGCGCCTTAATTTCTCCCAAAACCCGAACTGCTGCCCTCGAGATTTTGGTTTACTTCGTACTTTCCATCGCAAGTTCAGAGCAGATCCCAGGCTGATCTCTTCATACTTTCCCCTATGATTGCGGTTGCTTCACTTGGTACTGGTAATTTCAATAAGATAGTATGCCCCCCATATGTTTGTGCAAATGCTCCTTTAACACTTGTTAATGTTTCACAATCTGGCTGGGTATGTACTGCTTCTGTATGCCCTGTGCCTCCATCGCAAGTCCATCGCAAGTTCATAATCTGGTTGGTTGGTTCACCATTGAATCTGGATGTAGTTGTATTGGTTGAAGGTTGGTTGGTTGGTTTGGTAAGTTATGGGAGTGATGGTGGAAGTTGGTGATGCAGAGGAGTTTCAGTTGGCAGTGTGATGCCTGAATGTTGGCAGAGAGATGTAGACGGAGTTTGGAGTTTGACAATGGTAGAGTGTTGTTGTGTATTGGTTACGGAGAGAAGCTAATGTGGTGATTGGAAATTGAAAAGAGTTTGTAGTAGAGTTTTGGTGTTTGGCCGTAGGGGATTCAAGCTAATGTGCCCCGGACCCCCGCCGGCGCTGCGCCCGGACCCGCTTCTCGGCTCGCCTTCGGCTCGGCACTCGGCTCGCCTTCGGCTCGGCATATATTTGTCAGTGTCGGTGTATGTATAAATTGAAACTGCATATGTAATGAGTGAACTGAGTGATGTAGTGAGGAATATCTGTATATGTGAATATCGGTGTTATATATCATTGTATTGTAAAATAGTGGAGTCAGGAATTTGTACAATTTCAAATGTTGAAATAAAATATTTATTTAAATAAATTACTATTTAAATATCAAATTCTGTGTAATAGCATTTTATTAAATAAATATTTATTTTTATTAAAAAATCAAATATGCTCTATATTGTGGGCCCCACAAATTCAAAAGGTTCATATCTATAGCAACATTTTGGAATGTTGCTACAGATACCTATGGGTGTTGCCATAGACCCAAATAGGGTTCTATTGCAACAATATTACTTATGTTGCCTTAGATAGTCAAAATGTTGCCTTTGAGGTCTAAGGCAACGGCAAAAATTGCATCACCCTAAAAGTGTTGCCATAGACCTATGGCAACATTTTTCGGGCCTGAGCCAACATTTTTTTTGTGTTGCAGTAGGCCATTTATGGCGTAGTGTTTCTATGATTTGTCACTTTAAAACACAAAGGTTTCTATACTAGTAGTAAATATTCAAACTCTTTTACAAAGATGATTTCAACTCTATTTTTAATACAAAGCTCGTTTATAAAACCGTTTTCTAATCTATTAGTATATACAAACATTTACCTCATTCGTATGAGAAAATCTAATTAAACGGCTTAGCAAAACAAGTGGTATGAAACGCTTACGTTTACTTCGTCGGTTAGTTTTTGGACTTGTTCGATTGAAATTCTTGTGACAATTTTCGAGTGGGAATCTACAATTTGTTCGTAAATATTTAAGTTAAGCTAGTGGTTATGGGACATGAAGCTAAACTCATATATTTACTAGCTTAGTGTAATCGACACTTTTTATTGATCGATGAAGATCATTTTGTGATTTAGACTAGCGATGTGCGATGTCTATTTGTTTGTGTGGGGATTACAATCCCCGTTTGTGGAACTTCGGTTCAATTTGGCAGGGTAGCGACCCGTGGTCTTCGGGCCGTTTATGGAGCTTCGGCTCAAAATTTATGGTTAGCGACCATGGAATAGCGTTCCGTTTGTGATACACGTGTTGGTGAGTTTTCATGCTCCCGTTTGTGATAGGCCTCCCCCTTTGTGATTTCTGGATTTCTAATTGATGATTTCTAGAATTTGTGTTTCACCAACTTTTGCGATTGACATAATATGTTTGTCAATATTTATGGTTTGGTGAATAAAATAAAGAATATGACATTCTTTTTGGTGCTTTGAGATTCATGAGATATTGTATGATTTTGTTGTTGTTTAAAGTATACTTGTCACTGTATGACATTATTGTTATCATACGTTTTTGTTATATCTCTTCTTATATCTCATTTTATATATGAAAATTATAGTTAGACTGATCCGTTTATTATTTTCTTATTAAATAATACTCGGGTCAGACTGAGATGTTACAGGTGCTTTTGCTTGACTCCTTATCTGGGATCATCTTTCGACTTTTGTCTAACTACATTACATTTGTAGTTTTTGTTGTTATAAATTTGAGATATAGACTCCATGATGTATACTTATTCTTTTTTCTAGCATTTGTGTATATTCTTTTTTGATATTGTGGATCTTATTTGACCACTACTCTGATGTACACCTTTTTGTGTTATATATTCATATCTGTTTTCGCCTTTGTGATATGAATATCTGTGACTGATTTGTGTTATGTTTATTTCTATATTTGTTTCCGAAGACTATTTAGCCACTGTGTGGTAGCTTTGAGTTTGTATTAGATATGTCAGATTTCCTCCAGAAATGAAATGTAAGTTATATTATCTGACATATCGGTACTCGCACAAAGAAATTACACAGATGGTCGCTCCTTAATAGCCTTATTCTTCGTGCTAGTCGACGGTATTACTTAGTAGTGTCCTTGGCTAGCGTGAGTATAGAGGTGGGGCGTCACACGTTTTGTCGTAAAAGTTTGAAACAAATTTAAACTAATTACATAAATTAATATGATATAACTGGCTTTGAAAAGTTATCTTCTATATATGATCGAATTAGGACTAGTTCCATTCTATTCGGAATAGGGGTATTTAGTATAGAATGCTAGGCGACACTTCTCGATAGGAGTTCAAGATTTTCAGCCTTTAAAGCTTGATATTTTTAATTAAAATATATATATATATATATATATCCTATTTTATAACCATATTTAGCCATAACCAGCCCATACCCTTGCCCACGTTCGCACCATACCCTCTCCCTCCTATTTAATCGCGTTCCAACCAGAGAAACGATGTTTTCCTCTTTTTTTTTAAATTTGAATGTAGCCTCATCCAACGGCCAAGGGAGATTAGAGCCATTTTCGATGATATTAGGCGAATTCACCAACTAAGGTATTGTTCACGATGACGAAGTGAATCTAACCAACGGTTGGATCAGCATAACTCATGACGAGGTGGACGTATTTTGGTGATGAACAGTGAAAGCTAATTGGCCGATTCCGGCAGCTATGATCATCGATTGGTCGAGGGGTGTGAAGGGAAATTGTAGAGGAGGACGTGGGTGACATTCTGGAAAAGTATGGTGGATGACAGCGAACTGTAGCGGTAACAATCCTCGGTTGAACGGCGCAGCGTTTGGTTTGAATTTCTCGACGTCGGTGGCACGTGGGGGGTTGGACCTGAGGGAAACGACGCGGCGTGGCGTTGGCGGTCAGCGACGAGCTCGAGGGGGCGTGCGATCAACGGCGACGATGACGAGCGATGATGATGTTGTTGCGTGTGGGTTGCCTGGAACAAGAGTGAGGAGGAAGAGGGAAAGGTATTAAATTTTAAAAATATAGTTATATTAGTTAATGATAAGTTAATAGTTAATTTAATTAATCGATTTCTTATATATGCAATAACTTTTGCATCTGAGGTCGGATTCGGACGTCGTTTATTGCATTGTACTCGTATCAGCGAATACTACGTTATCGAGTTGGATTGGAAATGGTTGAAGCCAGTAGGAATTTGGGTTAAAATTTAACGCCAGTTCAATTTTTATTGAAAACTGGAATGTTGCAACGATAAATGGAAATTTCGGTGAGTTAAACTCACCTCTTTGGTTAACCAATAATATTATATAGTTGACAAAAAAGTGTTATGTGCATGTTTGGATGATTTACTGCTGGTTTGGTTTTATTCCCACCCTTGGAGCAAATGACCTTTTTATATATACCCGCCTAGTGGCGGCTGACCCATTTATATAATTATATATAAGTTGTGATGTAGGAGGACAGGTTGGAGGGATCCAACAAGATTCCTTGTCATTATTTATTTTAATTTGATTCATGTTATATTAATTATTGTATATTAAACCTAATTGTTGGCTCTATTGATTATAACATTATTATATGTTCAAAACATAAACTCTATAGTAATAGAAAATCAATATCGATATTGGATATATGTTGGGTAGCTATTGGCCTCAAATTAGTATTTTATAAATACTATAAATTGCAATTTGAGTTGAAGTTGGTTTTGAGATAGGAAATGTGCAATGACCAGCAATTTTACCACCTTGATTTGCGAATATTTAATAAATTTTTAATATTAAAATAATAGGTTTAATAATTAAAATATAACTCTTTTAAATAATAACAAATGATGGTAAAATAGAATTGTAACGACGCAGGATTTTGCCACTTCGAAATAGACTATTTAAATATATTTTATATAATCAATAAATGGATTTTTATTGGCAAATAAGCCTATTTTAATTATTTAATAATAATGATAAAATAGTTTTCAAAATTTGTTTACCAATATAGATAGTTCAAATAAAAATAGAAAATGTAACCGAAGAACCTTTTCCGAAATTTCGACTTTTCGACATCCAAAAGTCATCGAGAACGTTGTGCACAATTGGTGCAACATGAACACACATATATATGATAGGATTAATAATAATAAAATACTCTTATTTGCTAACATATATTTAATTAAGCATAAAAATGTATGTGACAAATTATGTTATAAAAGGCATACATATACATATAAACACACTTATATATATATATACAAATGTCACGCCATACCTTAAGTACCCTACAACATGGCCTAGGAGGGGAGGGGGGTAACGTGTATATGTGAGGGAGAGGAGAGGTATGGGTGTTAGTCCATGAGTTGATGGTTTTGATGACAACAACCTTAGAATAAGATTATAAAATATAAATACTAACATTATAGTTTAGATATATATGTATATGCAGGATTTAACCATGCAGGTACCAAGAATGAAGACTGTACAGTATAGAGATTCAAGATATCAAGATTGAAGACTCATGAGTATCAAGATTATCAAGAGTTCAAGATTTCAAGATAAGTATTGAGTCCAGAATTATGTTAAAACTTCATAATAGCACTGAAATCTTCACTCCATTTTTCTTTTGGGATGGAACCCATTTCTACCTTTTTAGTGGCTTACAAACCCACGACAAGTAGCTTACAAACCTACGACAAGTGGCTTACAAACCCACGAACATCCTGCTTTTGTACAAGTTCTCGAGTCCTGACATGATGAGATATTCTGCAGGAAGAAGCTTGCAAAACTACTTCAAAATGATTTTCAAAACTACTTCAGAATGATTTTCAAAACTGCTTTCAAAATGTTTTAGCCTTAAAAATTATCTTTTCAAATGATTTTCAAAAAGATGATTTAGCCTTAAAATATTGTTTGTTCTTGTTTTTAATAAACTCTTGTTTTTAAACTTCGTTTGTTTTAAACAATCTTTATACTTAGATTTAAATATAAAATTATAGTAAAATTATATATATATTATTCTCTATATTTATCTATGTATTTTATCTATAGTCAAGTATATTTATAAAGTTTAAAATAGTTTTAATATAAAATAAAGGTTATTTTCAAAGAAAATCAAAACATCAAATTTTCCTTTGGGATGTCGACATGCCCTAGTACCCCATGTCGACATAGTGTCAGTTAGTTTCAAAATTTGAATTTCAAAAGAAGTGTTTATTCACCATAACCTTTCACGAATGGACATGACTGTTGTTCTTCTATAAATAGGGGTTAGTTTCAACGAATTTTATATCAGATTTTCTGGTTTTTCACTTCTCTTCTTCTTCTTCCACATTTTCTTATTCAAAATCCTATCATCACTCTGCCGAAATCAACATTGAATCTAACTAGATTATCTCTGGTTTGATTCTCTATCACTATCTTAACAAGATCCAAGTGCTATTAAGAGTTATAGGCTTCTTTCTAATCTATCTAGCGAGAAAAGGTGTGATTGTAGCCTTGGAAATCAATCAAGCGAGAAAAGGTGTGATTGTAGCCTTGGAAATCAATTGGGTGAACTTGTTGCCCCGGAAATCAAGTATCTCTACCCAGAGGATTGTGATTCTGGAGGGTGTACCTCGTAGCCTTGAAACCGAGGGTTGTAATTGTTGAATTGCTTTTGAAAGGAAATCCGTACTTAGTTGTGCGGGACTGGATGTAGGGTAACCTGAACCAGTATAAAATCCGGTGTGTTCTTTCCTTTACTGCATTTACTTTATTTCTGCATCTGTGTTTGTTTCTGTGATTATATATGTGTCTGAATATTGCATACATTTGTGTTCAAATTAACATAAACTCAAAAATATTTAGTAATTTCTTATAAGCACTATTCACCCCCCCTCTAGTGTTATTCCTAGCCTTAAGATCCATATTCCGCATTCCTCACAATGGGTGCATGCATGCATGTATGTACTATTTTATTAAGTCACTTTATATATTTTAATAAATTCCTAAGCCTATAAATACCCATCTCATTCCTACATCCTCTTCTTTGTTTTCATTTACATTCTCATATCAAAACCCTCTTCTTATCTTCATGTATTTCAATGACTTCCATCTCCAAATTCCTAAAAGAAAAGGTAGAGAAAATAGTGTAAAAATATAACTATACTCCTCCATTTCACTTCCAAATCCATTCTCTACTAAAAAACCCATATCCACCAAAACCACCAAGGCCGAGCCTTATTCTAGCCATGGCAAGCCAAATTGGTCCAAGGCCGAGCCCATTTAGCCTTCCAAGGGTGTAACGAGTCAAGATTTTCGACCTTTGAAAATCAACACTAATACGTCTGCTGTATTGCATGCCGAGCAATTGAATGCCGAAAAACCCAATTGTTAGGGGAAAAGAAGAAGGAAGAAAGGTAGAAGAAACTAAATAGCATAGAATATTACAGCGGAACGAATAATCTATAATATGCAACAAATCTTTACAGAAAAACAAACTGTAATATATGTACATACAGACATCAATCAGAGTATACTAATTTATTTCAGCCTGGACAATTAGAACAACCTGTCCTCACAATTGCCGCTAAATACAACAATGAATGCGGCGGAAGAATAACCATATACGCAAATACATCTCTGGGCCTCAAGCTCTTCTCCTGAAGCTCCAAAGTATCCAAATTAAATCTGTAATATGCTTGGTCTGACCTGAGCATTATAATAAAATAACACCCAAGTCAGTCTGGAAAAACAGCATGAGAAAACACACCCAATTGAATTTTAATGTTTTAGAAATATTTTGAAAATAAAGGTATCTCGTAAGACCATGTCGCACATAAACACTGACGGGGTTTTACCTTACGATAACCAAAACAATTTCGATAAAAAATCCATTGATATTATAATAATATCAAGGGGTCAAAGTAAAATATGAATATAGCTGAAATGCTTGCATCTCACATTTTAGCATAGTTGGGCACAACAAAATCCGTATGGCACTTATTGGAGAATGGATTTCATACAATGACTGGGCCACTGGGGTACCGTCCGTCACGGTGCATCTCTAGATAAAATAACACCGAGGTCGAACCTATCGACCCCTGCCAACACTGAACCGGCATACCCCTTACTGGATAGTACCGAATATGATCACCCCTTATATTAATGGGAACCGAAGCATACAAATGAGAGATAATATCGACTCTAGATAAGGATGATCATACCTAACTTAGGAGCGACCCACTTTACTCTGCTGCATCTCCCATGTTTTAGTCATTCCCGGTTGATGAGGCTTGAAGCTATGTTTTACCTTTTTATGTAGCACTTCCCACTTAGAATGTTAACACTGCCCTCCAGGTAGAAATGTAATGTCAGCATTCATCCATATAAGTTTGTTCTGGGATTGAATGAAATGCTTAAGAGCTCCGTCTTCAATTCCATCATCTTCAAGATGTATTCACTTCGAAATGCTTTAGTTGGGTCGAAGTGATTTTCGGATAACATATACAACCCCGGTCTCTTCGAAACAAAATTTGATAGCTTTCAGTAAACTCAACCCCAATTCTTTAGGAAATAAAATAGTCAAAGATAAGAGCGGAGATCACCTCTTAACCGTTAGTGGATGGATTTCCTTATCGTTTGTCCTAGGAGAGAGAAACGAGATGTATACGCACAGTATAACATCATTGGAGATGACTGTGGGATATAACTCATGTGTTTCTCATAAATATTTCCAAAGTAACATTTTAGGACCAAATTCGATAGTCGATTATTTAACTACCGAATAAATAAACATTCAAATTAAGGATTTATTTCAAAATGGAAAACCAACATTGGTGTAACGACCCTAAATTTTCGATAATTAAATTTATTAATTAAATAAGATGTTGGTGTTAATATTGGAAGAAATAAAAATTTGTGATTTATTAATAAGAAAATAACTAGAATGTAATGTTAGTAATGTTAATTTAAGGCAATGGATAACTATTTTACTGTAATTCTAATTAATTGGAATGATTGGAAAGTTATAATTGGTTATAAAGTGTAAATAAGAAAATAAACCAAATGTTGTATATAAATGGTAAAGTTTTATGTAATTAATTGAAATTGGCTAATATAGAATAATTAATCAGTATGTGAATCCATTTGCTTTTGTTTGTAAATAATAGACTTAGAAATGGGTTTGAATTGGTAAGTTATAACAATGAATTAATTTATTTAGATTTTAAATTATAATTAATAAATTTACTACAATTGAAACTGAACACTGTAATTAGTGAAATATTTAACATTGAATTGATATGGAAATTTGTTTTAAAAGATTATAAATTACTTAGTAATAAAAAATGATAAAAATTGTTAGTTATTAAATTTGAAATTAAAAAGTGATTTAATCAATTTAATAATAATTTATTTATTTAACGTGAAAATAGCCATTTTGGCAACAGTCTTGGATTTTGACAAAACCAGTTTCATCGGATCCGTAACGGTGAATTATTATGGGATTTCAAGTTTCGTAGCGATCAGACTTGTTGTTTGATCATACGGGCTTGAAACGCGTAGAAATCAATTTAATTGAATTCAATTTGAAATAAGCTGATTTTAAAGGCTAACTTCTTCATACAATGGAATTAGGACTTAAAACATGTTCCATTGAGTTTAAAGATATCGAAAACATCTATTTTGATATATGGAATGACCGACTTTCGTTTCGGAGATGGAACTGGCTTTTCGGGTCGTTATCGTCATTCGTACCAATTCGATATAATATTCTTTCTTATCGGGCTTTGTTCATATAAATAGTTTTGTTCTAACCCTAGTAGCCTTTTTATTTCTCATTACTGTACGTACTGAAATTTCTGTCGTTCCTCTCTTCTCAATGGCTGATAACCTAAATCCCCAAATCCAAACTCAAATCAAAATCAATTAAAAAAATTTAAACTCCTCCAAACCCTAACATATTATACCATTTCGAAGCTCTCGACGAGCGTAATTCACTGGTGCAATTCATTTCTCGATTCGAATCTTTATTTGTCCAGAAATTAGTGATTTGTTCTCTGTCGTCCATAGCCATGGCCTCGTTCAACGATGGATCTTTGACGATGGCTCGATCAGAGGGCATGGGCACGTAGAGGGTGATGAGCAGGTTCGATCCATGCGGCTACTTGGGTCTGGAGATGTTTGGATTCACCGCGATGGGTGTTTGAAGAGGACGGCGGCCATTCGTCTTTCGTGAAACTGGAGGCATCGCTCGACCAGGGGAGTTGCGGTCGTGGGTGAGGTGAACTCTAGCGTTGTTCGATCTGGACGACTCTGGCAGTAGGCGGCATGACGCGGAGATTTGAGGTGGTGGCTACCCTAGGTTTCACGTGATCGATCAGGTCTGCTGCTAGGGTTTCTCGAGAACGCGGAAGATACGTGATGATGTTGTAAGTTAATTTGTTTATTATTTTAATTTATTTTAATTTTGAATTTCAATCGTTCTAACATCGATAACTTTTGCGTACGAGGTCGGATTCATGTGTGGTTTGTTCCACCGCGATCGTATCGAAATTTCGGACATTATGAAACTGGTTTGGATGAATTCCAAGAATGTTCAATTTTGGGCCTTATTTTGGATTTCAAATCGATTTGAAATCAAAGGTGAGTGTTTTGACCCACTCAAAACTACTAGATTATCTTATGTTAGTTAAATTGAATTTATGATGAGATTAGAAATTGATTGGTTGATGTTTGGTGTATTTAAATTGTCATTCCAGTTAAATCTGACTTTTATTGAATATTGTCGCCATTAATTTAATATCAAATTCTAAATTGCCGGTTAATACCCATTATTGATAATCAGTCACTTGTTATTGTTTATTGATTGGTTTGAATGGTGATTATGATGGATGTTGATTGTTGATATTGGATGACTGGATGTTATATTTTATATTGTCATAACACTGCAAGTTCCCTATGGCTTGAAATGGTACATACCCGAATGATCTGATAGATTAGAGAGATCGCTATGGGTTGAAATGATAGACTCGAGCAATTTCATGGATTTCAAATTAAACCCAGGATTACGGGTTGAAATGATACATACCATAAATTTAAATATACTGTGGGTTGAAATGATATATATCTGTATCACTTGACCATAGGGTAGAAAAATATTTACGGACACCGGATTGGTTAAATTAAATGATTTTAAATCCTTAAACTTTGAATTCAGTCAAATGATATTTTGAAATAGAATTTGATTTATATAAACTGAATTGTTTAAAGGATTTAAATTGAAATTTTGGAATTGTTTTAAGTGAATTGCTTAAGGATTTAAATTGAAATTCTAAAGTTGAATTTGAAGTATAAACAAAATTTATCGAAATTGAGTTATTGACAACGTTTGAAATTGTAACTTTGAAAGCTATTGAAATTGGAATAGCTTAAATTGAGACTTCAAGATTTGAAATTGGGTTTTGATTTGAAATCTGGACATGGTCCGGATTTGTTGAAATGGAAGAAATAGTTTAATTTGATATAAATTTCAAATTTATCATTTTAATATAAACTGTTTAAAAATATCATTTTAAATCCTGATTTTAAGATTTCAGACTATTAAACTAATTTCATCTATTTTAAACTATTCTAAACTATTTTAATTAATTTAAAACTATTTTATTTATCTTAATCTATTTTAATCTATTTAATTCAATATAATCTATTTTAACCTATTCTAAACTAATTAACCCATTTTAATCTAATTTAAATTTATATAATCTATTTTAAATCATTTTAAATCATTTTAAATCTATTTAAACTATTTTAAATCAATTTAACTATTTAAAATCTATTTAAACTATTTAAATCAATTAAAAACAATGATAATCCATTTTAAACTATTTTAAAGTATTTTAGACTATCTAAAAATTTATTTTTAAACTATGCTAAATTATTTAAACTATTTATAACTATCTAAACCATTTTCTAAATTTCAGATTGTGTAAAGTGGAAGTGTTTATACTTAAATCCTTAATTTAAAAGCGAATATGATCTAATGTTGTTATAACTTAAGTTGAGATTTGAAATGATATTTTCTAGTGAAAGAACATATTATGAGTAAATATGATGATTTTAAATAAGGTTTTAACCTATTTTGGGAAGTATGATTTCAAAAGTGATATGGTTTGAATTGAATATGATATTTTGATATCAATTATGAAACGGTTTTGGAAATTTAAAAGAACCATCCGGTGTGAAATAAGTGTTTGGTTGTTAAAGAGACCGGGATCAGATATTGTCATACTCTCAGCCAATACCGATAACCACTTTAACAACTGTGTACATCTTGGAGATTCCAAAATGAATTAGGATGGTTTGGCGAACGATTTTGTATGAGGTATTTATGTTTTCTTGATTCCCGTGAGTCAGCTTGATGTGACTAAAACAGGAGCCACGACGGGCCAAGTGAGGTCGCACCTCCGATCGGATATGCTTCTTCGATACCATATTATGACTTTGTGACTGATTTGGTGGCCACCCCTCGATTTTGATTATGGGAGTGTGTTCCGAGGTGGGCGGTAGTAGCTGCTATGCGTTACCACCAGTCCGGATCCGCAAAACGATTGTATCCTACCTTGGGCATTGCCTCGCGTGCGTTGTCACATGCCTTATCGCACCTTCTACGAGTTTGGTTTGTGTCATACCTATGGAGTGCTCCCTGATTGCCCACCAATTTACGGTGGAGTTTACAGTATTTTATAGACTACGACATTATATATAATGTGTTAAGAGGGATATGGGTAATGCCTTAACGCTATTTTAATACTTTACTTTACTATAGACACTATTATAATAGCGTATTGTACTATGTATGTAGATAGTTTAACGGATCCTTAGGAGATGGGAATCCCGGACATCTCTTAAGTTATTGCACTCACGTTAGACACTGGATAGGAGATGTTAAACCCCATAAACATCTCTGATGTCGTTACACTCATATTTATTAATTGTTGATTTAACTCACATAAGAAATTTTAGTTCTGACTCGAGTGTTTTGTCTTTTCAATTCGCTCGGGTTAGTCTAAGCTTTTCAGTGTATCGAAGACTACTTTTGGAGGACGAAGACGAAGATTTAGTACTACTATTATTCATTATGTTTATCCCACTGTATCATGTTGTTCCGCTGTATTATTTATTTATTACTGCTGTAAGTACTCTGATTCTGTATTGTAAAAGTGTAATCAAATATTATTTGTAAACAGCTTCATGAACTATCTATTTGATTATTATATTTTGTCATTCCGCTGTGAGATTCTGTGTTTGTTTTTCTTTCTTTCTCTGCTTTTCTTATTTACCCCATAACAATCCTCCCTTTTGAATGGTTTGATCCGACATGTGTGGTTTATCGTCGATTTAAACCGTCCAAAAAGGTAGGTCGTTACATTTGGTATAAGAGCTTTGGTTTAGCGATAACCTTAGCTTTGTAGGGCCTAACTCATTAGATATAGGGTAGTAATACCCTAGAGTGAGTTTGTTTGAGCGTAAATATATGAGAGAGCGTACTTGTTAGTGTTATAAAAATGTTTTATATTGTGTTAATTTGTTCTGTTTAGTATTTATAAATTCTAGTCGATACATGGGACGCTATGGGATCGATATGGATTTCTAAACACTTAATAGAGCAAACCGACACAATATTGTTTTGAAATATAGGTAGATGAAATAATTTTTCCTATTATTATATTTTGTATATAAAAGAATAAATTTTATAAATGGATATAATTGGATGTGATATGTTGTTTGTTAGGTAGTGAAATTTTATAAATATTGTTTGTAAAATAAGATTTACTGATTAAGTAAATAAGAACAGAGAATTTGAGAACTTAAGTTCCAAGATTTTGAAAAGTTCTTTCAAAGGACTTTAGAATATAATTGTATTATTTGAAAGTATTTTCTGATATAAATATTTCAATATGATCTGAAAGAAACGTTTTGAAGAAATTTTAAAGGAAATAAGTTCTGTACTCCCCTCTCTATCGCTAGAAAATAATTTCGGTGATGAGTGCATGCATCATCGACGTTCATTTTCGAGTTTCAAAGTGGGAAGACTGCTGTAGTAGTTTTACTACACATTTGTTTTGATAACAAATCTTAAACTTTAATTTCTAGATATGATTGGATATATAAGTTATGAGTATATATATATATATGTAAGTATATTATTTTAAATGATTTGAAAATGGAACCCGGTATTTAGTTCTTAAGTTTCTGTAAATTAGTAGTTTCAATTATTGTAATGAATGAAACCTTGACTATATTAATAATTGGAAACTGCTGAAATGAGAAAAATAAGAATTAGATGCTAAGCGATTAATGAAATATATAAGAAATTGGACACTTGTAAATTAAAGAATAATGAAAATTTAGAAGATGTAAATATTGAACATTTTTTTAACTAAAATGAATGAGATAAATTTATGTAACATTCAATTACATTCTAAAAGACATATGTATAACTTACCAAAATGTTAAAAGCTGAAATGTTAAATAGAAATATGTGATAGAATATTATACAAGTAAAACTAAAATAATGGAAATGTTCAATGGAATTACGTTTATAAATGAAGAATTAAGATGTCTAAGAATATTATTAACTTAAGTTAATAGTTTGAAGTGCTACTAAATAAATTTAATAGAAAAGTGAATACTGTAAGTAAATGATTATAAACTTAAGTGATGTTTGAAGCCAATTATAATTAAGGTAAATAGTTAAAGTGAATACTATATGTGAAAGAAATAAAGTGAAAAGAAAAAGAAAAAAATTTAAGTATGAGTTGCTTCACAAATGAATATTGATGTTAAAGGGAATCAAAGTAAATAATAAATGTGAATTAAACTGAAATAAAATGTATGCAATACTCTGATAATGAATCCATTGTTTATTTTAAATAATTGAATGGAAATAACTTATGTAAGTAAATGAATGTAACCTGATGGAAATATTGCATTGTACGAATGAAATGGGAAATGAATTTTGTAAGTAATGAATGTAAATTAATGAAAATAAGCATTGTATGGATGAATGAAACTGATGAACAATAAATATTGTGGAAGGAAATTAATAAGAATGAGCTTAAATAATACTTGAAATCATTGTTGTTTGGCATAAGGGATGTTTGGGAATGGATGCTTCTAACTTTATAAGGATTTATAAATAATCTATTAAGTTATTATCTTAGACTGTTGAGTGTATGGTATACTTAGTAAGTTTATTTATCATTTTATATGATTAAAGGTTTCTGAACCCGAACAAACCATTTGTTTTGGTTGGTATGGATAGATGGTTGATCACTTTGATTGCATGCGATGATTTTATGGTTTTGTTTGCGAGTGATTGTTTTGTTGTGTTGATTTGTTATTGAAACAACTAAATATTTCTTTTTTACATAATTCTAACCCTTTTGGATTATATAAGTGAAATACAGGTTTACGGAAGCCATAGCTACTCCTTTCGGTTTCATAAAATAAGCGTTGTTTGCCCGACAAATAGGTACATTTTCGAATTACGGTTTTATAGCGAAACTATATTGTTTTCCCGTGGTTTGGGATATTTTATTTTGAAATATGATATATATATGGTTATTATTGATATTATTATTTCTCCCAGACCTCTCCGTACAAAGGACACTGCCGAAATTTTCCGTGAATTTTGGACTTAGAAAATTTTGTGAAAGTGGAAATGTTTTCAAACTTTTATTGAACTTGAATATGAAAGTTTTAATTGTTATAAACTGATCTATTTTATTTAAATTTATTTAATTATGAAAATTAATTGTCTATAAATTGAATACTTTGAATAAGATATATTAATTCCTTAGTTCCTTCTTTTCCCTTTTCAAGGACGAAAAGTTTTGAGTGGGGGAGAGTGTAACGATCCGAAATTTTCGATAATTAAATTTATTAATTAAATAAGATGTTGGTGTTAATATTGGAAGAAATAAAAATTTATGATTTACTAATAAGAAAATAACTAGAATGTAATGTTAGTAATGTTAATTTAAGGTAATGGATAACTATTTTATTGTAATTCCAATTAATTGGAATGATTGGAAAGTTATAATTGGTTATAAAGTGTAAATAAGAAAATAAACCAAATGTTGTATATAAATGGTAAAGTTTTATGTAATTAATTGAAATTGGCTAATATAGAATAACTAATCAGTATGTGAATCCGTTTGCTTTTGTTTGTAAACAATAGACTTAGAAATGGGTTTGAATTGGTAAGTTATAACAATGGTTTAATTATAAATTCACTATTTAATTCGTTGAAAATCAATTGGAAAATCTATTGCAATTAATGTACTCAAATATTGCAGTAAATATGAATTAAGATGATAATTGTAGAGTGTTGATGTAATAAATGGTAAACCAATGTTAACTATGTCCATAAAGTAATGATTGATTGAATAATAAGATTGAAAATCAAAATAAATTAATTTATTTGGATTTTAAATTATAATTAATAAATTTATTACAGTTGAAACTGAACACTGTAATTAGTGAAATATTGAACATTGAATTGATATGGAAATTTGTTTTAAAAGATTACAAATTATTTAGTAATCAAAAATGATAAAAATTGTTAGTTATTAAATATGAAATTAAAAAGTGATTTAATCAATTTAATAATAAATTATTTTATTAACATGAAAATAGCTATTTTGGTCACGGTCTTGGATTTCGACGAAACTGGTTTCATCAGATCTGTAATGGTGAATTATTGTGGGATTTCAAGTTTCGTAGCGATCGGACTTGTCGTTTGATCATACGGGCTTGAAACGCGTAGAAATCAATTTAATTGAATTCAATTTGAAATAAGCTGATTTTAAAAGCTAAATTCTTCATACAATAGAATTATGACTTGAAACCTGTTCAACTGAGTTTAAAAATATCGAAAACATCTATTTTGAAATTCGGGATGACCTACTTGTGTTTGTAGACGGAACGGGCTTTTCGGGTCGTTATTGTCGTTTGTACCAATTCGATATGATATTCTTTCTTATCGGGCTTTGTTCATATAAATAGTTTTGTTCTAACCCTAGCTACCTTTTTATTTTTCATTACTGTATGTATTGAAATTTCTGTCGTTCCTCTCTTCTCAATGGCAGAAAACCTAAATCCCCAAATCCAAATTCAAATCAAAATCAATTTCAAAAATTCAAACTCTTCTGAACCCTAATATATTATACCGTTTCGAAGCTCTCGACGAGCGTAATCCACTGGTGCAATTCATTTCTCGATTCGTCATCATTAGTCCAGAAATCAGTGATTTGTTCTCGGCCGTCCATAGGCCATGGCCTCGTTTAACGGTGGATCTTTGACAATGGCTCGATCGAAGGGCATGGGCACTTAGAGGGTGACGCACATGTTCGATCCATGCGGCTACTTGGGTCTGGAGGTGTTTGGATTCGCCACGACGGGCGTTTGAAGAGGACGGCGGCCATTCGTCTTTGGTGGAACTCGAGGCGTCGCTCGGCCAGGGGAGGTGCGGCCGTGGGTGAGGTGAACTTTGGCGTTGTTCGATCTGGACGACTCTGGCAGTAGGCGGCACGACGAGGAGATTTGAGGTGGCGGCTACCTTAGGTTTCATGCGATCGATCAGGCCTGCTGCTAGGGTTTCTCGAGAACACGGAAGATACGTGATGACGTGGTAAGTTAATTTGTTTATTATTTTTATTTATTTTAATTTTGAATTTCAATCATTCTAACATTGATAACTTTTCCGTACGAGGTCGGATTCACGCATAGTTTGTTTCGCTGCGATCGTATTGAGATTTCGGAAATTATGGAACTGGTTTGGATGAATTCTGAGACTATTCAACTTTGGGTCTTATTTTGGATTTCAAATCGATTTGAAATCAAAGGTGAATGTTTTAACCCACTCACAACTACTAGATTATCTTATGTTAGTTAAATTGAATTTATGATGCGATTAGAAATTGATTGGTTGATGTTTTGTATATTTAAATTGTCATTCCAGTTAAATCTGACTTTTATTGAATATTATCGCCATTAATTTAATATTAAATTCTAAATTGCCAGTGAATACCTGTTATTGATATCAGTCACTTGTTATTGTTTATTGATTGTTTTGAATGGTGATTGTGATGGATTTTGATTGTTGATATTGGATGACTGGATGTTATATTTTATATTGTTATAACACTGCAAGTTTCTTATGGGTTGAAATGATACATACCCAAACGATTTGATAGATTTGTGAGAAATCGCTATGAGTTGAAATGATAGACTCGAGCGATTTCATGGATTTGACATTAAATCCGGGATTATGAGTTGAAATGATATATACCCGTAAATTTAAATATATTACGGGTTGAATTGATATATATCTGTATCACTTGACAATAGGGAAGAAAATTATATACGGACACCGGATGGGTTAAATTAAATGATTTTAAATCCTTAAACTTTGAATTCAATTAAATGATATTTTGAAATAGAATTTGATTTATATAAACTGAATTGTATTAAATGAATTGTTTAAAGGATTTAAATCTAAATTTTGGAATTGTTTTAAGTGAATTGCTTAAGGATTTAAATTGAAATTCAAAAGTTGAATTTGAAGTATAAACGAAATTTATCGAAATTGAGTTATTGGCAACGTTTGAAATTGTAACTTTGAAATCTATTGAAATTGGAATAGCTTAAATTGATACTTCAAGATTTGAAATTGGGTTTTGATTTGAAATCTAGATATGGTCCGGATATGTTAAAATGGAAGAAATAGTTTAATTTGATATAAATTTCAAATTTATCATTTTAATATAAACTGTTTAAAATACCATTTTAAATCCTGATTTTAAGATTTCAGACTATTAAACTAATTTCATTTATTTAAAACTATTTTAAACTATTTTAATCAATTTAAAACTATTTTATTTATCTTAATCTATTTTAATCTATTTAATTCAATTTAATCTATTTTAACCTATTCTAAACTAATTAACCCATTTTAATCTAATTTAAATTTATTTAATCTATTTTAAATCTATTTAAATCATTTTAAATCTATTTAAACTATTTTAAATCTATTTAACTATTTAAAATCTATTTAAACTATTTAAATCTTTTTAAACTATCTTAAATCTATTAAAAACTATGTTAATCCATTTTAAACTATATTAAAGTATTTCAGACTATTTTAAAATTTATTTTTAAACTATGCTAAACTCTTTATAACTATCTAAACCGTTTTCTAAATTTCAGACTGTGTAAAGTGGAAGTGTTTATATTTAAATCCTTGATTTAAAAGCGAATATGATCTAATGATATTATAACCTAAGTTGAGATTTGAAATGATATTTTCTAGTGAAATAACTATTCTGAGTAAATATGATGATTTTAAATGAGGGTGTAACCTATTGTGGGAAGTATGATTTCGAAAGTGATATGGTTTGAATTGAATATGATATTTTGATATCAATTATGAAACGGTTTTGGAAATTTAAACGAACCATCCAGTGTGAAATAAGCGTTTGGTTATTAGAGAGACCGGGATCAGATATTGTCATACTCTCTACCAATACCGAAAAACACTTTAACAACTGTGTACGTGGTGGAGATTCCAAAATGAAGTAGGATGGTTTGGAGAACGATTCTGTATGAGGTATTTACGTAGTCCTGACTCCCGTGAGTCAGCTTGATGTGTCTAAAACAGGAGCCACGCAAGGCCAAATGAGGTCGCACCTCCGATTGGACATGCTTCTTTGATACCATTTTATAAATTTGTGATTGATTTGGTGGCCACCCCTCGATTTTGATTATGAGAGTGTTTTTCGAGGTGGGCGGTAGTAGCTGCTATGCGTTACCACCAATCCGGATCTACAAAACGGTAGTATCTTACCCTACGCATTGCCTCGCATGCCTTGTCACATGCCTTATCGCGCCTTCTACGAGTTTGGTTTGTGTTGTACCTATGGAGTGCTCCCTGATAGCCCACCAGTTTACGGTGGAGTTTACAGTACTATATAGACTACGACATTATAAACTACAACAAAAATGGGTAATAACAGCATACAATCTCAGCGTTCAATGAGGTAATGCAGTCACTCGTGTTTTTATTTTTAATACATGTTTTCTAAACGCTGTCAAACACCAAATTTTTTGGCTCAAAAGGATCCCCGCTTTAGTTTTAGCTGGCCGCGCATTCCAGTATTTTCTCTTGAGAAAAAATTTCACTTTCCCTTTTCTATAACCTAGTTCAGAGCTTTTCTTCTCTCTTCACATTTAACCATCTCGATTACTAAATCCATCTCCACCTCCATTTTTGGCTCTGTCGCCACCTCCAGCTCCGTCTCCACCGCCATTTCTATTTGTGCTATGGATTTATTTGTTCAATTGAGACATAACTCTTGAACTACGACTTCCTTGAATCTAGAAAAGGTTTAGTATCTAAAATACCATTCATGTATTCCTTTTTACCTTCTGTTTGTTTTTGTTGCTATTTCGGACTGGATTCATACAATAATCGACTATGTTTTTTGGTTATCTATTTTTTTATTTGTGCGTATTTGCTATATAAAATAGTTATCATCTTCTACTTTCTATGAACACAACATGTTTGAGTAAATAACCGTTTTTATATTGCATTTCTGTATACTACATGTCTATTGCTTCTTCCATACCATGTTAATGCATAGTCACATTTTTAGATGAATATATGTGGTCTGCTAATACATGTCTCATTGTTACATCAATTACCTGCTATTCATTGCCCTTGAGATATCATTTTTTTTCGATTTTTAATCTATTAGTTAATTTCTCACACTTTTAGTGCAATGTGATATGAAATTCACTATTTTTCTATTTTAAATTGTTCAAAAGATATCATGCGTAAGTATTAGATCAATTTTTGAATATTGTGGTTATGATAGTTAATTAAGTGGTTGTCATGTTTTCCTTTTCCATTTCCGTTTTCATTTTGGTAATTGTGTAAAAAGTAAATTAGCACTACAAGAAAACATGTATATAACGGCAAATAAGCATGGCGTTTTTACATCCCGTGCGTTATGCCACCTGAAGTCGTATTGTAAGTATTATAACCATATTTTATATGTTTTCCTTCTTATTTGTAATCACCTGCATTATGCTACAATTGTTGCTTGCATTGCATAACTCCAAAAAGGGGTTATTGGCTTTAATAGCCGATGTTTAATGAATTTGCCACTCTTGTTTTCTGTTCAGTTTTGTTTAGTCATTGGTTGATGGATGGATAATACTGATTTTTATCATTTCAAGCTTATTTTCGCTACCAGTACCTAGAATACTAGATAAGGTTTCATTTTAATTTTGACAGTTCGAAATTGGAACATGAATCCAATTATTGAGAATGGGATCTGGGTTTTCTTTGATAATTTATTCTTTTTCTCATTTGAATTAAGTTTTTGATGAAGTCAGTGGAGAGAAGGAGCAAAAATATATAGAATTGGTTCTCATTAACAGTGTGAAGTTTTGATTATTTCACTCAACCCATAAATGCATCACACTCATTTAATCTGATGCATGTGTATGGTATTGTGACAAGTTACCTTGTTTCATAATTAAAGCTACTACTAGACATAATCTTTGCATCACACTCATTTTACCCTATTTGACAATCTTTTCTGCAGTTGCTTCATATTTTAATTTTTACTACATGCTGTGTGGCAATGAAATATTAAGGCAATTTGTTCAACTTGGTACATTTGAATTCTCTAGATATTTATCAGGTCCTTTTAGGGTTCTTTTTTACTTCTTTTCCACTAAATGATATATAGCCGAGCTTCATTTCTATGTTCAAACTGAATTTTGCTTGAATACGAACTTTCAACTTTTTTCTTCTGTTAATTAATTGCATGACTAGAAAATTTTGAACATGTATGTAACTACTATCTTAAAGTCCGTGACACTGCACCATGCACTAAATCTCTGAAATCAAGTAGGGTTAATATGTATACTTTCATGCTATAACACAGGTTAACCAACTTTGAAATCTATCCATGTTGTTCTACAATGTAGATGTGAGATATACACCTATTTGTTTATACAAGCACTCTATATTTTTTTTCATGCATGAGTTTAATACAATCTCATTGACACTGGTAAACTTTTATGATTGCCATTACTTCTAAATATATGTATCTTTGATTGTGTTATATGCTTGTATCGTTATATTTATATATGATACTTTACTCTACCCTTTGTATGCTCCACTCTTCCTTCTAAGTGCTGCTTGGTATTTTTATGAAAATATTGAATATTGATTCTTTTTTCTGTGTATATTTAGTTACGTTGCTGTCTAAAAGAACTTTGCTAGCTTGTTATTCAATGAATCATAGTTATAGCTTTTCAAAGGAACATAGCTTGCTTCTTCAACTCCTTTCTCATAAGGACATTGTATTAGTTTAGAAGAAAGTTTCGTTGATTGTTATGCATGTTACAATGATGCAAGCTACACAATGTGGTACAAAGTTGTTTTATATATGTTACACTGACGTAGGCTACACAATGTATGAAGTGAGCTATTGACTACATTTTGAATATTTTTGAAATTATGGAAAAAAGAAAAGAAAAAAGAGAGCTAAGAATGAGATATGGTAGACCATTTTGAGCCAACATTTCATTTCCACTTCTTATTTAACGTCTACTGTATTAGGCAGCCTGGTAGGCATTCTGAACCGGCATCAGATTTACTTGGCAGACCCAAAGCTCGCATGCAGCTCACATAATTTGCTTCTAGTGAACCAGTACTAGTGTTTTACAATGTGCCTTTTTGCCTAGTTCAGTTGGAATGTGGAGCGATAGATGGCTGAAGATAGGTAATATATTTGATTTTTATCCATGTATATTGAACTTTGTTCTGTTCATAAGCAACGCTCTTCTGCATTTTATGGACTAGAAGATATTATATCTAAAAGGACAAAAAATATGGAACAATATATATGGTCCTTTTCTACTTATTCATTTTCTTAATCTTGGTAAATTATTGTTTCATATGCTACCATAGATTGTAGTATAGCCTTTCTTTTGCATGCATGCACTACCATAGATCAATATGATATAAGCATGAATTGGATGCAAGCTTATCTGTAGGTTGTTACTTAATGGTTATCATTAAAACCTCTAAATGATTTATCTTAGCCACCTGAATGGTGGGAAAATGATAGTTCTTATAATTACCACTAGTATGTTGTTATGCCATATATTCAATAGTACTAATTTCATTTATTATCATCTTAAATATTTACTCATAATCCATATATTGGTCAATGTATATGTTACTAATGCCTAAACTATTCAACTATATAATTGAATAGCCTAACCTCAGGTTTCTTGACTTGGTAGTTAGACAGACTCAATACTCCATGCAAACAACTTGAACAATCCACTTTGTAGTTGAACTGAATAGATTTAGTATGATTGATATTAAAGTTGTAGATATGATAGGCATAGGCAATGGGAGACAGCAGTTTGGTTGGGTAGCTTCATTCAAATTGGTTTAGGAATTTACTGACACTACCATAGAAAAGAACACGCTAGGACAAAATAATATACGGTTAGTGATATTTAATATTATCAGGATATAAATTGTGAATTGGATAGAAATGCACATGCAGAAAGGCAAGGTATAAATGTTGATCAGATTAGGTGGTGGTTAATTGCACCGTAGCACAACTGTGGATATTAATTCCTCCGCTTCTTCTACTTTTGCCACTTTGTCTACAGTTAATTTGGGCTTCTTGTTGTTTTAGTCGTATTTTTAAGGTAGCCTGCCACTTGCTATGAGACTGTAAGAGTGTGATTACTCTTCATAATTTTTATTACTAGTAGATATCAAAAAATACTCTTGCTCATGTTTGTATAAGCATGTTAAGCAAACACAAAAAAGTTGAGGATTTTTGTTAGTCCTTGGCTGTTCATGCGTCATTTATGTTCACGTAGACAAAAGAATACTTAGATTCATGAAAATCAATGGTTATAGATTTCAGTTCGATCTGTTCCAAAATAAATTCCATAACTGCAAATTGCAACTTTCGCATGCCAACATTAATACTTGCCCTTACTAGTAATTAATAAAAAAATGAGCAAAATATTTACACAAGTAAAAAATAATAGTCATGTGCCATCTATTCTTTTTTGATATTTTTCTGTAATTCTGTCTAATGAAATGAAGTATAAAATGATGAAAAAGAAAAATAGATAACTGGAAGCTAAATTATTCTATTGTTCTCGTTTATCTGTGCTCATGTCTCAATTTAATCTCAACCACTATGATATAATACATTGTCGCGATCCGCAATACAATTAAAATAGTGTGATTACTCTTCATCTTCGTGGCTTCATATAAAGCTACTAGTTATAGTCTATGAGACTGTAAGAGTTTAAATACTGATAACATTTTATTTTCAGTATTCAAACCCCTTACATTCTAGGAAAAGGCATCCATTTTAAACGTATGCTCAGTTAAAATCCGAGCGAGTCAGTTAAAAAATTGAGCAAGTCAGTTAAAAACTGTGCAAGTTTGCTCAATTAAAAATTGAACATCTAACCGAGCGTTTGCTCAGTTAAAAACCGAGTTAGGGGATTACAGACTTAACATATTTAGTGACATGTTAGGGGATTACAGACTTACAAATTTGATACGATCCCATTCTGTTTTGAATAAACATAGGATTTTTTTTGCATTACTGAAATTTCTGCAATGTTTTTGTATATTTCTATGTTCAACTTAAACACATGTATTATTTTAATAGAGTACAACTTCAAACCTTTGCACATGAAATTATTATTAACAAGGCAGC
Organism: Allium fistulosum; assembly: GCA_030737815.1. Classification (NCBI taxonomy): domain Eukaryota; kingdom Viridiplantae; phylum Streptophyta; class Magnoliopsida; order Asparagales; family Amaryllidaceae; genus Allium; species Allium fistulosum. Next base: position 1,037,502,613 of record CM060906.1, on the reverse strand, counting down.
AGCATCAGAGAGAGTAGAAATGCTAAAAAGAGCCAACATCAAATATATCCTGAACCAGAATGGTTCTGTAGAAAATTCTCGCCTTATTACTGTTGATTATCCTTCTGATATTAACACTCTTCATCTTCGTGGTATGATTTGCTTGTGGCGTATCATGTCAGTGACTACCATTAATACTCTTCATAATACTAGTGACTTGTTGACTATCACTAGTAGCTTCACAATGCATTAATACTGAACTGTAATATGTAAGTTGCATTAAATTGTACAGATCTATTTTCACAACTTAACATTTTTGTGCTAAGTTTTAGGTTTAATTGACTACCATTAGCTTCCATTGTCATCTAATCCTTCTATGCTTAAACTTGGATTCTCAATAAGCATAATATAATGTCACATATACTTTTTAAATTTTTGTGTTACCCATCAAGTGTTTCTGCTCATAGCCGGTCCTACAACGTTACACACTTCAAGTATGTATTTCATTTCGTTTTACCAAATTTAAAATTTCGCGTTACATCAGTTTTCATTCACTTGTGCCATGTTATGTCACTTGCATGATATATCCTGCTAGTGCATTAATATGATTTGCAATTTTATCCTCTGATACATTCTTTAAAAAAAACTGACATTACCCGGTGTATTACCATGTGATGCTCACCAACATATTTCTTTTCCCCTCTTTTTTCTTCAAGATCTAGGTTCATATGTCTTCAAAATTTATATTCTTGATCGATTCATAACTCGTTGATCGTTTCATGTCTTGCAAACTTGCATTTCAGACGGTTATTCTTTGTATAAGTTTAATTGACCACCATTGAACTGATTGTGCGTTGATTTATGCATACTTTTGTTTATATCAACATTTGAAATAGAATTTCAGCACTTGTTAATTATTTTAGATGTCAATGTCAAAATCATTTGTTTCACAATGCATTAAGAGTTTGTGGGTGAATAGATGTGAAAAGATGGATCTGGGAACTGGAAGGAAAGGAGTCACCTTATTCTTTAGCCTGGTCTTACTAGAGGTGTAATTTCATTTATCAACCCTGATGTCAGATAACTTTGTTAGCTTTCATATATCAACCGAGTTTAAATTAACAGGAAATGCAAGAGGGGATATGCGTGGATAGATGCTAAGGAGGATGATATGATCACACCAATCTCTAACAACAATTACATCATTCGAGCAACAATCATCCAATTTCATTTATTTCCTGGTATTAACATTAATTTCTCACAACTAATTCTAATTGTATCATTGCTACTTTCATACTCTAGATATATATGTATGTTAATTTTTTAAGCAGATAAAGCAGACGAAAAGGCCCTGCTTGATCGGGGTTTATCTTTAAAGCCACAGCAAAATCAGAAAGCACAGATCGAAGGTTAACTAGGTTCAAAATTGATGCTTCGAGGACCGGTCATAAAGAAATGGAAGGATATCAGAAAAGGAAAAGCAGGAGTACAAACGTTTGTTGCAACATGCTAAGTTGTGCAAAGAATGATGCAAACGAGTCTGCCTTGCTTAAGCCTAGCAAAGTTGGGCGGAGTGGGTCCCGTGGAAAAGGAGCTGCACAAGATGTACCGCATCAGCAGCGAACTAAATACAAGTTAACGGGGGCTCCCAGTTGCATGTAAGTTGTGAACTAAAATATTCAGATTCTACACCTAAATATGTATTACAAATGATTGTATTTGAATTTTGGATTTTTTTATATACATACAGGCAATGCGGGAAGCATTTTGATCCTGAAAAGCTGCACCTGCACATGAAATTATGCGAATGTTAGAATGGGCTCAACTTCCATGTAAGTTTCACAACATCTTGTTTATATGCATTCTTGTTCGCAGTTGAAAAATTAACAACTATTTTGCAATATCCGAACACACAATAGTGCAGTCTAGTTAATAATTGAAGCATTTTTATGTGCATGTTATGTCCGTATTGAATTTTGTGTTAAACCTTTGGTCATAAGGTAATATTTGGACTATTGTGTTTTTGTTTTGGTCATAAGGTAATTTTTCAACTGCGACTTGTTGTCCCAAATGAGAGCGTGTGTGATTACTGAATTGTCATAAGGATAAGGAGGGTGTTCGAATGGAGGTTTTGTTGCTTGAACTTGGTAGTGGTCGAGGAAGGCAGTGACTGGTTGTAGATGATGCAGAAGGAAGGTGAAGATTGTTCGTAGGTAGTGGGTGGACATCAGTGAAAGGGGGTTGAAGATGAATGTGCAGGTTGAATTGGACAGTTTGGTGTATGTGATGGAAGTGGAGGAGTAGGGGACTGGTAGTGTTGGAATGGATTGAAGTTGTGATGCTTTAAGTGGTTGAATGAGGTGTTGGACTGTAGTGGCAGTTTAGGTGAATGGGATAAATTTCCGATGTACAGGAAGTGGATGTAAGTGCAGTAAGAAGGTAAGGTTGTAGGTTGGTGTTCGCAGCTAGTCTGGTGATGTAGCTATGAAGGAGTTAATTGTTTAGCAAGAGATGGAGGGTGGCTGTACATTCAAGGGTTGAGTGTTGTGAACTTTGTAGGTGGTCTGGTTGATTTGCTGATGAACTGGAAGAGTTTGTAGATGGAGCAGGTGGAAGCGAAGCTGCTTGTTTCAGTTTGTAAATGGTGTAAGAGTTCAAGCAATTTTCTTGACGGGTATGGTGCGGCTTTGGTTTAGGCTGCTCGATTTGGAAATTTAACCACTGTTCAGTTGGTGATAGATCTGGAAATAAGGGGTTTCCTCTAGCGGCACAGAGGTAAAGAATGTGTGAGAAGTTCGAGATAGAGTTTGAATTCGGGTTTTCAAGGCAATTAGAATCTTTTGGTGAATTTGGTGAGGCTCGTTATAGGATTTAGAGTTTGGGTTGCTGTATCACGTAGGTACTGTTCATGACGTGCACTGACTTTGAGTAGCAGGGTCTGTTTTCTTGTTACGAGGGTGAAGTCGTGATTCATTTGGAGGTTGCGGCATATCATTTTCATGATGGGTGATTGAATATCAAGGAGCCAAGTTCTTAAGCATGGATGATTTTGGATCTGGTCGTTTGTGTTGGGGTTAGAGGCTGGTGGGAGTTACCGACATGGTAAGGAAGAATTTTTGGTTGGGTGTATCACTGTGAATTGAGTGTGCACGTTGTGCTTGAAACAGTCTTAGTGCGAATTTGTTGTTACATTTGTGTTTTGTTCACTAATTGCACTTGTTCTTTGTGTTTCTTTTGGTTTGCATTTCCTTTTTTATTTTAAAAAAAGGAACAAATTCACATTTGCATATTTCACTATTTTCTGGTTTCATTGTGCATGTCATATAGTTACCACTATTTTAGTTTTGTTTTGTAATCCAAAAAAAAAACAGTTTCATTGCATTTTTTCACACATTTCTCTACAGAAGCATTCTCACATTTCTATACAAATTTTCCACTTCCCTGCCCCTTGCTGCCTTGAAGTGCCTTCACACAAAAAAAAACAAGAAAAAGAAACACAAAAACAGCCACCACACTGCAATTTCATTACCCTACACTGCCTGTGCACTGCTTGCCCATGGCAAATCACTTAGCAACAGCTAATAAACTTCATGAAGCACACAAGTAACACTTCTTGTCCTTGCATTTTCTTTCCTTTTAACTTGTGGCATCTGTTTTTTATGGCTTAAACCATTTTTATATTTCATGTCATGTAGTAACATATTGTGAAAATAATTCTGTTTACCAGTTTCTAGTAATTTCTATTTTGTGTATATATATTGCTTTTCCCTTGTGTAACATGACATGACGATCATTTGTTATTATTCTATATTTATGCTTTAATCAGTCTGTAAACCTAAGATGTAGTAGATGTTTTTTAGTACTTTAAATTTTAAAAGCGTTCTGGTTATGTCCATATGTATGGATAACGCTATCCCTGTTTATTGCCTCGTACTAGTACTCTCCCATACATGAATGATAATCCTTAACAACCGACTACATCATAAGTAATTTATATTTATAAACTGTTTGAAATCTAAAGTTCTAAATGCATGTTCTGAAAAGTTCTAAAGTTCTAAATGCAGGTAGGTGAAGTTTTTGGATGCAAAAAATGGACAAATACTTTTTAGATTTTTGGAGCTTCGGCCTAGTTAGCACATGAAAAAATTTTGGGTGCATGTTTTGTCATTAATATTTTTTTTTTGAGTTCGTGGAAAACCTTAAGATCATGGTATTCATTGATACTCACTTAAGTAAACCACGCCGTGTGTCTACCCCGCTTTTATTTAGTCGTCGCACACGAATGCTTAACGTTGAAACTCCCACTGATGGTTTGACGCTGAGATTCGAACCTGCCCGGACGCAGTCCTTTGGTTCCCATCTCCCAGCTCCCAAACCAACCGAGCTACGAACGGCGGGTGTTTTGTCATTAATATTTGAAGCAAAACCTTGTAGATGTTGGGTCTTTGCCTAATGTTATATGAAGATGGTTTATAAATTTCATCGTTGTTTGTAAGTAAGCTTTGTTCGTGGATATATTGTATAGCTATTTTATGGAAATGATCAATTGTTATGCTTTTATTTTATAGTTTTTTACTTTGATTTGTATATTATCCGATTGAAATATAATTAAATGCAATTAGATTACGGATATGTGATTATTGTAGTGGTATGATTTGTCATAAACGACAGCGTTTAAAAAGTGCGGTCAGTATTTTGGGACAATAACTCATGATAATACGACGGCGTTAAAGCCTTGCTGTAAGTTATTTAAAAACATAAATCACATTGATACAACAGCGTTATACAAACGCTGATGAATAAATAGTAACAGCGTTTTCCTGTCGCTGTTGAAAACTAGTGAGTTTGTTTTAGACAGGGTATTTTAAACGCTGTGGAAATGTAAAATACCACTCTAAACACTTTTCCACAGCAAAATATAAACGCTGTAGAAACTAAATAAACAACGACAAAATAACGCTGTGGAAAATTATTTTTGACAGCGTTGTTTTTTCGCTGTTTGAAATTACATATCAACGACCGCATGTCGTTATACAGTGTTCTTCACAACGCTATTATATCATTTAACAGCAGTTTTTAAACGCTGTTAAAAGGCTATTTTGTTGTAGTGATATAAAATGCGTTAAGGGGGATAGGGGTAACGCCTTAGTGCTATTTTAATACTTTACTTTACTGTAGACACTATTATAATAGCATATTGTACTATGTATGTAGATAGTTTAACGGATCCTTAGGAAATGGGAATCCCGAACATCTCTTAAGTTATTGCACTCACGTTAGACACTGGATAGGAGATGTCAAACCCCGTAAACATCTCTGACGCCGTTGCACTCATTTTTATTTACTATTGATTTAACTTACATAAGATCTTTTAGTTCTGACTCGAGTGTTTTGTCTTTTCAATTCACTCGGGCCAGTCTGAGCTTTTCAGTGTATCGAAGACTACTTTTGGAGGACGGAGACGAAGATTTAGTACTACTATTATTCATTTTGTTTATCCCACTGCATCATGTTGTTCCGCTGCATTATTTATTTATTACTGCTGTAAGTACTCTGATTCTGTATTGTAAAAGTGTAATCAAATGTTATTTATAAAACATCTTCATGAACTGTTTATTTGATTATTATATTTTGTCATTCCGCTATGAGATTCTGTTTTTGTTTTTCTTTCTTTCTTTGCTTTTCTTATTTACCCCATAACAATCCTCCCTTTTGAATGGTTTGAGTCTGACGTGTGTGGTTTATCATTGATTTAAACTGTCCAAAAAGGTGGATCGTTACAATTGGTTAAACACATAAGTAACCACTAGCCTCCTTTCAATTAATCTTTTCATTAATTAAATTCACTTTGTAATATTTGCATCAAAATACATTACCAAGATATATTCACAAATTCCTATATTTTCAACACTTAGAAAAGTACACATATACTTATCTTAATGGTATAAGTAAATTTATAAAATAATGTAAGAACTCCTTTTCATACAATTCTCAAATCATTTATAACTTCCTTTATAAATTTATAAAAATATTTATAAACAATTTATAAATCCCTAAAACCATTTATAACCTATTTATAAATTATTTCTCAAGTCATTTATAAAACCCTTTATAAATCCATGCAACTATTTATAAATTTCTTCTTATATAATTCTATAAACTCATTTCTAAAAATTCGTTTATAAATATCTAACCATTTATAAAACTTCTTCGCCTCATAAATAATCCTCCTTTAAGTCTTCAAACCATTTCATAAAACTTCCCTTAAGACTTCAAGCGGTAATATCCCCTCTAGTTGGCCTGGAGCAATCGGCCTTCATACTCGGGCGCAATATCCTAGACTGTGTGGCCGCCACTCAAGAAGTGGTGTCTTTCTGCCACAGAACCAACACCCCAGGAATCCTACTTAAGCTTGACTTCTCCAAAGCCTTTGACTCAGTCAACTGGAACTTCATTCTCGCTCTACTACGACATAGAGGCTTCCCACCGAGATGGTGCTCCTGGATATCCTCTATCCTGAACTCCAGCATGTCTTCTGTATCAGTCAATGGAGAACTTGGCGGTCTGATCAAATCTATGAGAGGCCTACGTCAAGGAGACCCCCTCTCCCCCCTAATTTTTGTTCTTATTGCAGATGTCTTCAACCACATGATTAAACTGTCCATCTCCAACAGTCACTTAGCCGGAATCAGCATCCCTACAGCCAACCTTCAAATTTCCAACCTACAATTTGCTGACGATACCATCCTCTTTGCCTCACCCAATCCTAATCACCTACACTGCCTCAAAGTTCTCCTCTACGTTTTCGAATTAATCTCTGGCCTTTCCATCAACTTCCACAAAAGCTCCCTTATCATGCTTGGCAATTCCAACCACCTTGGTCCCGCAACCGCTGCCATTCTCAACTGCAAACTTTCCCAGTTTCCAATTTCCTACCTGGGCCTACCTATTCGGCCCACCAGACTCACGCGTCCTGACTGGTTACCCCTCATCAACAAAATTGAATCCCGCCTCGCATCCTGGAAAGCCGCTTCCCTCTCGACAGCTGGTAGATTAATCCTAGTTAAATCGGTCCTCTCTGCCATCCCCTCCTACTGGATCTCCTTCCACAAACTCCCCTCTTGGGTCTCCAATAAAATTGACAAATCCCGTAGGACCTTCTTATGGAATGGCTCCAAAGCAAAATGCCTTATCAACTGGCGTTCAGTCTGCCTCCCAAAATGCCATGGTGGCCTTGGTGTCCCGGATCTCTCCTCGCTCAACACTGCCCTATTAATAAAATGGCTCTGGCGTTTTCTCTCTCCCGAAAATTTCCTCTGGAAGGATTGGATCCTTCACTCATATCACTACTCTAATCCACACCTAGCTCTACACCTCCCCCCCAGTTGCAGACCTTCTCCATTCTGGTCCAATGTCCTCCACACCATCCCCCGAGTCAAATCCCTCTTTCATGTTTTAATAGGCAATGGCAACAACTGCCTTTTTTGGCATGACACGTGGGTAGCCTCTTTCCCCCTAGCCAAAACACTACCCAACCTCTTCTCCTCCACAAATCTACAACTGGCCACCACTTCTACCCTGTGTCACCTGGGCCCCAGTAGCCTTCATCCCCCCTCCCTTTTTTCCATTGAAACTTTCAATGAACTTCTCGTAGCCTCGAAAATCCTACAATCCCTTCGCCTGTCCCACTCACCAGACCGCTTCACCTGGGCACTTAACCCATCCAAAGGCTTCTCTGTATCATCTTGCTACTCTTTCCTCATCCACCCTGGCCGCCTTTTCCCCTACAGCAGGATCTGGAACTGCCATTCACACCCTCGATTTCTCTTCTTCCAATGGTGCCTCATTCGTAACCGCATCAACACCAAAGACAGACTTATTCGCTTAAACATCCCCACTGATCCCCTCTGCGTTCTTTGCTCCTCTCAAGACGAAACAATTACCCACCTTTTCTTAGACTGCGATTTCTCTTTTGCAATTTGGGCCCCAACCAATGCACATCTTTTGGGTTACATTCCGGATTGCATTTCATTTTTTGAATACTGGCAGCAAGACCTTGGAAATCACAATCTCGACATCTTTATCACCATTTACTGCTGGTGCATCTGGAAAGAACAGAATGCTTTTTGTCTTCAACAAACCTAGATCTTCATCCACGGCCATCTGTAGTAGAATCTCACAACTTTTCTACTACTGGACAGGTACCAGCTCGGCCCCCTTCAGATTTAGGCTGAGGTCTGCTCCTGCTGACTCGGCAGAATCAATGGCCAGTACCAGTGCCACCCCGCGGTAGCAGCTCCGGCGCGATTCTGTCTGCCCCCATTTTGTTTGCTGAATCATCGATGTTGGTGATTTTGTCCCATTCTGTACTCCATTAGCTCTTAAGTACATTTCTATGTTAGCTAACTTAGCCTATTTTTTGGCCACCGGTTGGGCTTGTCAACCGGTCTTTACTTCATATTATTCTAATATTATTATTAACCGGCTGTGTAGTCTATCACTACACAACCGTCTTTCTCTAAAAAAAAACTTCCCTTATAAACCTTAAGTCTGTTTATAAACTCTATTTATGAGTCTCGAAACGTTTATAATTAAATAAAATCAATTACCTTAAAACACTATTATATAATAATAATTATAACAATAACATTATAAATAAATAATTATTAGTAACTTCAAAACATCTAAAAAATGATATTTAATTATTTCAAAACATTATTAAATAAACAATAACAATTAATCTTTATCATGACTATAAATAATAATAATTAACTTCCAAAATATTATTAATAATCATTATTATTAATTTCATACCTTATTAATTATTTGAATAATTAGCTTTTCAAAATAGTAAAATATTGATAAATATATTTAAAACAACATTAAATATAAATACATAACTTTAAACAATATTAATTATAAATAAATAACTTTAAAACAATTTTAATTATAAATAAATAACTTTAAAACAATATTAATTAGAAATAAATAACTTTAAAACAATGTTACATATAAATATACAACTTAGAAAAAGATAGATAAATAGGTTGGAATAAGATAGAAATTAAATCCTTTAAACAAAATATTTCTGAAACCCAATTTCAGATTTAAAATAATTCCCTATGTCAAAAACTCATTTCCAACTCAAATGGCAATTTGTAGTATTTTTAGAATACTAATTTAAGGCCAATAGCTAACAAACGCTTAAACAATATCAATATTGTTTTCCTATTACTACAGAGTTTTTGGTTGCTCATATAACAATGTCATAACCAATAGCATTAACAATCGGGTTTGATATTCCATAATCATTAAACAAAAATATTATTGAAAATATTTCAACAAATGGCGAGGAATCCCGTTGGATACCTCCAACCTATTTCCACCTAAATCACAACTCGTATATATATCAACACACATATATATATATGTAAATAAAATCAACAGTGGTGAGGAATCCTGTTGCATCACTCCAACATGTCCCTCTGTATCAGAAATAGTATATAATTATATAATATGGGTCATCCGCTACTAGGCAGGCATATATAAAGGGTCATCCGCTTCAAGGGCGGGAATAAATCCAAACCAATTGATATAAACAATAAATCATCCCAACTTCCAATCAACAATTTTTGTCAACCATATAACATTCTGGTTAACCAAAAAGGCTAGTTTAACTCACCTTTATTCCAGTTGCCGCCTAGGCGTTTCGGTTTGGAACTAAAATCGAACGACGTCCGATTTTAGCCTAAATTTTAACGGTCTCCAATTTCATCCAAACCAGTTCCATTACAAACTTTCATCATCACGAGCGAAACACAAAAATCCGCACCTCAATTGGACTTCGTATGAGAGAGTTACAACATTTATAAGTTTTCGATTTTAATAATACAATTTAATTACTAATTACTTTTCTTTATTCAAACTAATTACCCTTTATAAATATAATCCTTCCCACCTATACAAGTTCATCATGCCGACCTTTCTCCTCCTCATTCACCCTCGCCTTCGCATGAAACCTCCTGAGATCGCCATCGAACTCCTCCACGTCGCAAGCTCCACACTTCCATACCCAAAACGTTAAGCTCGAAGCCCTAGATAAAATATGACTACATAGCTCTACGTCGACCTTACCCCGATCGCAATTACCACACACCACCACATGTTACCAGAAATGCTCCACCACCCTGCCTTGCTTTGCCGAATGTGAATCCATCCTCCATTCCACCCAATTCCACTCCAAACGCCTGCACAATTCCTAACCCTAGATCTTACAACACACTGACATACCCAGTCGCAACCCCCCACACACATCGAACCCATCCATACTCCTACTGAATACAGATCCCCCAATCCAAACTTAAAGGGATAAGCTTTTATTATTTTTGAATTTTATTTCAATTGATCTGAATTTCCATAAGGGGAGGATTTTTTTTGAAACCGAAACCGCTCTGTTAAAGGAAGGGGGCAGTTTATAAACAAAAGGGAAGGGTATAGGCATACGGGTATGGGGAGGTATGACCTAGATGTGACGAGTATGGTAGAAAGTTTGTGTACTTATTATTTTATTCAAAATATCAAACACTAAGCATCCGAAAATCTCAAACTCCAAACAAGGCATGCCGATTGGCGTTCTATACTATATACCCATATTCTAAATACGATGGAACTAGTATCGGACCCTAATTTCACCTTATAGAGAAGTTATCTTTCCAAATCCAATCATTGTATAAATTTCTGAAATTAATTTTTCTACGTTTCGATCTCGCATGCCCAAATAATACGTCCAATAGCCATGAAATTCGATGACATATAAAAATTCATTATTATGGATCCAATGAAACTGGTTTCGTTGAAATTCGAAACAGTTCCCCGGAAGGCTATTTTTACACATTAATTAAAATGAATTATTATAAAAAATCTGTTTAATCACTTTTAATTCCAATTTGAAAGTTTATCTTCATTTTTATTCAAATAGAATTCTAAATCAACTTTTGAAATCATTTTCATTCATATTAAACTCAAGATTTAATAATTTTAAACAATTCCAAATATTAAATTTAAAAATTTAATTATCAAATAAATCACTATATTTGAAATTTAAGTTATTCAACTTAAAAAATTTAACTTTTTAGTATTTAAAATCAATTAAATATTCCAAATTCAAATGATTAAAGTTTTAGGTCGTTACATTCTTCCCCCCTTAAAGGATCTTTGTTCTTGAAATTAGCAACTAAGAAAAATGTCCTAACCCATTTACTTTTCAAAACCAATTATTTGAAATAGATTACCAGATTCTTTTAAGCCTTTAATTTCATTCACTGATACAAACTAATTTCCATTCATTCGATCATTCTAGGTTATAACTCAAAATCAAATTTTAGTTATCAAAAATTTTCTTCGAAATTTTTAAAAAATTTCCAAGTCTTCAAGTTATAGAAAATTCCATCAGCCTCTCCTTTGCACGGCTTAATCAGAAAATTTTACAATATATATAATCACAAATATACATCTCATTTTCAAGGATGAGGCATCCCGTAGAGAAATATATAAAAATACAATATGTAATCCAAGATGTGTACCTTTTTATTAGCACTAGCAAGCATATACAATCAATATAATGTGAAAGCGAGCTCCAAATGCGAAGCAGACACCATCTGCACCTACTAATCATTCAACAACCAATGAGAACATGTATATTGAAAGTAATATCAATATATAACATAGCCTATACAATAACCATATGCAAAGGTAGTAAACTCAACCAGAGAACCATCAAACAAATAATATTTATCCGATTCATTCATAATCATATCAGTTTGCATTTCCCAATATCAACATTTATTTTATTAAAGCCCGTATGATGTATATATATCATCCGTACGCAATATCAAATCTGATAGCTCACTCGATCACATAATTTCACTTTCGAACTAGTATCATCCACACGACCACAATAGTGCGGACTCAGATCCAGTTCTTGAACCAGAATCCATCATTCTCCTTGCATAGCCATATACTATGGTAGAGAATATCAGAATCAATCAAAAATCCATATCCAGTGCTCGCCGTCGAGAATCGAGTTAAAAATCCTTGTTCGGACCGATGTAAATCATCTCGAAATTATGTACTCGAATTTGGATCAAACAGTTATGTGAACAAAATAATGTACTTACAACTTACATATTTATTTCAATTGGTTTCTCCTTATATCCCATCCTTTTTCTATTCAGATTCTTTTATTTTCATTCATTTATTCTTAATATATTTCTTTCAGTACTAATGTCACTTAATAACCATCCCATCAAATTTTACTTAAGTTTATTATAAACATTTTATATACAACACAACTCATTTTTATTCTCACTTCATAACTTAAGTCCATATTCAATTCAAATCAATTTCAATTTCAGTTAACTCATTTCATTTATTCCTGTAAATAATAATCAATTTTATTTCAAAAATCATTTCACTTAACTTAACTTAAGTCAATTTCATTTCAAATTTTCTTTTCTTAACATTTATATTCAACAAATTTAAAAAAAAATTCGACTTAATATCCCTCAATTTTATGAGTTACTAAAACTGATTTCATATAATTTGAACAAAATACTTAGATAAAAATTTTCAGAATCTAAACACTGTTTTATTTCAACTCTATTTTGAAATAATACATAAAATAATATATATCGCTTTTTGTATAACAAAACATATTTGGGATTTAAATCAAAATTTGTATTACCAAAACAAAACTCCAATGGTAGTAATTCCTCTCTTGAAACCCAAAAATGAACATTGATGATGCTGAAGTCATCATCGAAATTATTTTCCAGTGACCGAAGTGAGTTCAGTGCTTCTATTTCTATTGAATCCCATTTTAAAATATTTCCATTCAAATATTTTCTAAATAATATTATTCTTACTCTTTCAAAACCTTGAAAAACAATTTCCAAAATCAACGGGATTTAAATTCCCAAATTCTCAACTTTTAAGTCCTTTTTATTTACAAATCATATTTATAAATTTCCCTTATATATATAATTTCACTATGGTTATATATAAAACCATTTCTTACTTGCTTATCTTTGTTTGCATTATTATAATAACAACTGTTATTAGAACACAAACAACAAATGATAATAACCAAATATTGTCATTCACTAATAACAAAACACACCATATATGCTACAATAATTTCTGAAAAATCATTCCTTTATATATAAAATATAGTCAAGGTAAACTTATTTCATTTACCCAATTTCAAACCAATACAATGTCGAATTAATATGTTCAAGTGCTTAGAGACCCCTATCAAATAACGTTAATTACTCGTATTGACCAGAATCCATAAGCCATCCCACAAATCAATCAACACAATATAAAACATTTTTATATCACAAACAAATACGCGCTCCTATATATATATACTCAAACTCATTCTAGGGTGCTAGTGACCCTATCTATAATGAGTACCCCACCAAAGCCAAGGTTCTCGCTTAACCTTGCGCTCTGATACCAAGTGTAAGGACTCGAGATTTTCGACCCTCGAAAATCGACACTAATACATCCACTGTATTGCGTGTCGAGCAATCAAATGCCGGAAAACCTGATTATTAGGGAAAATAAGAAGGAAGAAAGAAGAAACTAAATAACATAGAATCTCACAGCGGAATGAATAATCTATAATATGCAACAAATCTTTACACAAAAACAAACAATAATATATGTACATACAGACATCAATCAGAGTATACTAATCTATTTAAACCCGGACAGTTATAACAACCTGTTCTCACAATTGCTGATAAATACAACAATGAATGTAGCCGAAAAATAACCATATGCATGAATACGTCTCTGGGCCTCCAACTCATCTCCTGAAGCTCCAAAGTATCCAAATTAAGTCTGTAATATGCTCGGTCTGACCCAAGCATTATAATAAAATAACATCCAAGTCAGTTTGGAAAATCAGCATGAGAAAACATACCCAATTGAGTTTTAATGTTTTAGAAATCTTTTGAAAATAAAGGTATATTGTAAGACTACGCCGCACATAAACATGGTCGGGTTTTCACCTTACGATAACCAAAAGAATTTCGATAGAAAATCCATTGATAGTATAATAATGTCTAGGGGTCAAAGTAATATATGAATATAGCTGAAATACTTGCTCTCACGTCTCAGCATAGTTGGACACAACTAACTTCGTACGGCGCTTATTGGAGAATGGATTCCATACAATGACTAAGCTACTGGGGTACTTCCCGTCACGGTGCATCTCTTGATAAAATAACACTGAGGACCTTGCTGGGATCCCTTGCCAACATAGAACTGGCCTGCCACTTGACCAGTACTACTGAATATGATCACCCCTCCGTTAATGGCTCGAAGAATAGAAATGAGAGATAATATCGACTCTAGATAGGGATGATCATACCCTACTTGGGAGCGACCCACTTAGCCCGGCTGCATCTTCTCTGTTTTAGTCATTCCCGATTGATGAGGCTTGAGGCTACGTTTACCTTTTATATAGCACATCCCACTTGGAATGCTAACACTGCCCCCAAGCAATAATGCAATGTCAGCACTAATCCATACAAATTCGTCTAGAACTGAACGAAACGCTTGAGAGCACGCCTTCAATTCTATCATCTTCAAGATGTCTTCACTTCGAAATGCTTGAGTAAGATTGAAATGGTTTTCGGATAACATATCCGACCCTGGTCTCTTCGAAACAACATTCGATGGCTTTCGGTAAACTCAACCCCGGTTATTTAGGAAATAAACAGTCAAATATAAGAGCGGAGATCACTTCCTAATCGTTAGTGGATGGATTTCCTTATCGTTTGTCCTATGAGAATGAAACGAGATTTATATGCACAGTACAGTATCATCGAAGATGATTATGCCATATAACTCATATGTTTCTCCTAGATTTTTCCAAAGTTACGTTTTAGTTCCGAATTCGAAAGTCTGTTATTTAACTATCGAATAAACAAACATTCAAATCAGGGATTTATTTCAAAAGGGAAAACCAACATTGGTTAAGCACATAAGTAATCACTAGCCTCCTTTCAATTAATATTTTCATTAATTAAATTCACTTTGTAATATTTGTATCAAAATACTTTGACGAAGATATATTCACAAATTCCTATACTTTCAACACTTAGAAGAGTATTCGTATACTTATCTCAATGGTATAAGTATATTTATAAAACAGGGAAAGATTTCCTTTTTATACAATTCTCAAATCCTTTATAAATTCCTTTATAAATTTCTAAAAATCATTTACAAACTATTTATAAATCCCTAAAACCATTTATAACCTATTTATAAATTATTTCTCAGGTCATTTATAAAACCCTTTATAAATCCATGCAACTATTTATAAAATTCCTCTTATAATTCTGTAAACTCATTTCTAAAAATTCGTTTATAAATATCTAACCATATATAAAAGTCCTTCACCTCATAAATAATCCCTTTTAAGTCTTCAAACCATTTCATAAAACTTCCCTTATAAACCCCAAGTCTGTTTATAAACTCTATTTATGAGAAATCTTACCGAAATCTCATCGAGCTCGTCTCCTGAGCTCCATAACATCCTAACCTGAATCTGTAATACTCGATCTGACCTGAGCATTATAATAAAATATCACCCAAGTCAGTATGGAAAACCAGCGTGAGAAAACACACTCAATTTGAAAATCGCGATTATCAAACCAGCATGAGAAAACCGAGCTCAGGAGACCTGCTGTATTACATGCTGAGAAATCGAGCTGTATTTATGAGAAATCTCACCGAAATAAGTATATTCACAAACCATTCCCTTCAAAAATATTTAAAAACTTTTTAAAGTAAATAAGGAAAGCACCACGCGGTATCAACCATGGATTCGCAGCTCAATGGTTACGTCTCTATCCCAGAGAAATCCAAACTTAATTGTAGGAAATCTCTGCCTCCCGATTTCGTCATGAAAGTATACCATTACTTCCCGAAAACTTTATTTAAAAATTATCTCAAAATAATGCTTATAAAGTTTCTATAATAATTTTCCAAGTTTAATTTAGGCAAATACTCTTAAATAAAAGTTATTATATAAAACTATATTAATATTGAATAATTTATCTTTTAAAATAATAATACTGATAAATTCTGATTTATTAATAAAATTCTAACCGTTTTATAAGACTTGTTTATAAAACTCATAATTCATTTTGACAATTTAAAAATATTTAAATAACTAGCTTTTCGAAATATCTCTATGCTAAAACACTTTTAAATTACCTAGTCTAATAATTAAAAATCCTCCTTTTTAAAACACACTCAACTTCTTGATAACAACATATTTTTCAGTTCTAATATAACCAATCTAATATTTATAAATCTCTCTCGATTTATCACCAATCGATTTACGTCCCCAATTTCATAAATCCCTTTTTCACATTTTCAAAAGTAAAATCTATCATTTCTTTTTAAACCGATTTACCCATCTCATTATAAATTCTCACCGTGAATTTATATCTTCATCTTATCGAATGATAATCATTTCACTTTATTTATAAATCCCATAGTCTTATTTCTAGTTTACAACGGTTTCACATCACTTAAATCCATTATAAATCGATTTCTAAATTAAATTCCATTTATAAATCAATTTTCTTAAATAACCCAAACTATATTCCAAAACCAACCAGATCTCGATTACTTCCATTTCGTAATTTAGAAATCTTATTTAAGATCCAGTATAACCAATTTTATACTTATTTCCAAATTCCCTTCTATTCTCCAGACTTGTTAAAAATCTCGATTTTTAAAACCCTTTTTGTTTAAACAAGTATCACCCAAGAATTATTATTTAAATCCCTTTATATACATTACTCCAAAATCTCCATTTTAAATATCACAGAATAGTCAAGTACAAAGTCAAACCATTTATTTTATCCAAATAAATTTCTTTAATTAATCCAAATTTCAATATAAATACTTCACTTCCAAAAATACCTTTTTAATTTCTATTCAAATTCAAAATATATATTTAT
This sequence comes from Allium fistulosum, assembly GCA_030737815.1. Taxonomy (NCBI): domain Eukaryota; kingdom Viridiplantae; phylum Streptophyta; class Magnoliopsida; order Asparagales; family Amaryllidaceae; genus Allium; species Allium fistulosum. Next base: position 1,037,485,589 of record CM060906.1, on the reverse strand, counting down.
TATATTTTAAAGTACCAAAGGCTAGGCTCGTGCTACCATAGCATCCAATAAATTTAAACCACACTATAATCTATCACAGATTATTCAGCATATCATATATCACTATATATGAATTAAATTCAACATTTTTGAGGAATCTAGTTGGATCCCTCTAATCTGTTATCCCTACAACCACAGATGTTAATACAACATAAAAATACCAATCCCGCTTCGAGGCGGGATATCGCGGTAATATAGAGTCATCCGCTATTATGCGGGCACATAGGGTCTCATCCGCTAAAAATATGCGGGAATATCAATCCAACTACTAATATATATACTACTATATATATTATAACATCCAACTGATAATAATAATTATCAAATCATCCAATCAACCAATAATTAAATTTCAACATTGTTTGCTCAAAAATTGGTCACAAACACCTAATTGTCGATGAAAGCACCAGTTCACAATCACAGATTACATATAACAAGTATGTAGAGAATTAAAAATGAAGAACACTCAGAAAATTAAAAGGAAAGCATTAAAGAACATAGAGTTTATAGTGGTTCGGCAATCCGGCCTACATCCACTTTGAAGTTGATGATTTTATTGATGTTTGCTTGCCGACTACAACGAGTTACAACTGATTACAATAGCAAATTTCGAGTACAATGATGGTTCCTGTAGAGTCTGGACGTAGAAGAATCAAAAGTCCCTTTTTTGTAGACTTTGGGATGCTATTTATAGGCGTATGCTGCAAATATCTCGCTCAGATCTCGGGAGACCTCTTCTGGCACGTGCACGTGCACGGGCCCACGCGATCGATCCCATGCGATTTTGACTCGATCCGTGATCGATACGAATGAATTTCGTATCGATCAAGATCTTGCTCGATCAAGTCGAGATCGATCATGGACATTCTTTAGGTTGTACATAAGCTCCTATGAAAATTTGGTGGCATTTGGACTTGTAGATTGTGAGATATGATCGATGCAAGTTCGTGTTTTTCAAAGGCTGTCTCCTTCGCATCGATCACCTCTGCCTTGTTCGTATCGATCACCATTGCACTGTTCGTATCGATCATGATGGATACGAAATGGCGACCACTTGATGGATACGAACAAGACCTTTCAGTTGATGGATACGAACAGTTGAGGCTTGATGGATACGAACAAGACCTTTGAGTTGATGGATACGAACAGTTGAGGCTTGATGGATACGAACAAGACCTTTCAGTTGATGGATACAAACAGTTGAGGCTTGATGGATACGAACAAGACCTTTCAGTTGATGGATACGAATGGTTGAGGCTTGATGGGTTCGAACAAGACCTTTCAGTTGATGGATACGAACAGTTGAGGCTTGATGGATACGAACAAGACCTTTCAGTTGATTGCTTGAATTGCATCAATCATATCTTGAGCATACGAACTCCGGTTGACTTGAAATTTGAAACGTAGCCTCTCCTAGCCTTGTGCATCATTCCCAATCGATCTTGTCTTGATTGAAGCTCGGTCAAATTTTGATGACATCGATCGTAGCCTTGTTTCTAATTGATCTCCATTCCCGATATCCATCCTTTCCAGCCAATTTGTGGATATCCCAGCCTTGACCAAAAGGCAGGATAACATTTGCCCCCCAAAACATGCCTTGTGGTTAGAAGGTGTGTTTTGAAAAGCTATAAATTCGGCATCCGAAGTGCATATTTCATCCATAGCCATATCATCTGATTCTTAGTCCAATCCATTACCAAGCCATCCTATCTGAGTGCCGCTGCCATAACCTAATCCAAATTAGCGACTGCTCCGAGTCAATGTCCAATTCCGAATTCAGTAACCAAATCCTTAGCCAATTCCATAGCTATCCAAATCCATCAACCGAGCTTTAATCCATCTATATTCAATATCCAATAGCCAAATCCATAACATTTCTGAGTTGATATCCAAATTCGGGACCGCTCCGAGTCCTTTGCCAAATCCAAGAACCCTCCGGGTCCATTTATCCAAAGCCAAAATCTGAATCCATGATCTCTCCGGGTTTGACTTCAAAACCATAGACCTCGCCGGGTCGCGTTGTTCTACTCTGATCCCGACTCTCCGGTCGAGGGCTTCTATACTCTCCGGCTTTGGCCCTCCGGCCAAGGACTTTTATATTCTTCGGCCTCGGCTCTCCGGCCAAGGACTTTTATATTCTCCGGCCTCGGCTCTCCGGCCAAGGACTTTTATATTCTCCGGCCTCGGCTCTCCGGCCAAGGACTTTTATATTCTCCGACCTCGGCTCTCCGGCCAAGGACTTTTATATTCTCCGGCCAAGGACTTTTATGTTGTGTTTGAGTCCATTCCATCGCTCTCCGGCGAAGGGACTCATAATTCGCGATTACTGCCCCGTCTCTCCGGTCGAGACCGTAATCGCGAGACATGTATTATTCATTACATTGATCCAAATCCAACCATTCAAAATAAGAGTTTTTACAGCTAGGGAAAACCAAATAAATGTCTGTACATCCAAGGAAAAAACAAAAGTTTTCAGGAAAACGAAAAAGAAAAACAGGATTTCACAGCCTCGAGCAACACGGTTTATCATCGTCTCAGAGCATGCCTAGGGACCGTCCTCGATCCCGTACATGTGTAAGTGATTTAGTCGCATTACTTTGAGTTCTATTACTTATTCCAAGCCATAAATCTATTTAGTTGATAACAAGTTGACGTTGCCTAGGTCCAGTGCCATCCTCGTTCGAGGTGGGCGGTGGCCGTTCCTGTTCCATTGCCATAGCTCGATTCCTTACATACTGCTGTAGATGACCATTCCTTACATGCTCCTCAACGATATCCCTCAAATCCCGCAGTCATTCGTGTTGTGCCCATCCAGCTCATGGAATAGGCAATGCCTTTCCCATGCCCGTTCGTAATCAGAAGGTTCCCTTCTTGTTGGCCTTCGATACTGGAGGCGCCCTCGAGTGTCCAAATAAATCCTTTCCAGAGTTTCAGTCAGATCCATGTAAGAAGAAAACTTTGATTCCTTCCGTGGCCTTTTTGAAGTGCTATCGTTATCATTTATTTTCCTTTTTCCTTTGTCGTCTTTGTTTGGATTTTCTCTAGGTGGACCTCCATCCCTTACCGCATAAGCTTCAGCTTCTCTCCCTTCTCTCTCAGCCAGCGCATCTTTCTGCCTTATAAATCTCTCCGCCTCATGATAGCACTTCCCAAGATCCCTCGGTGGGTCCCGTTCCAATGATATCTTGAAATCCGAATTGTTTGCAATTCCTGAAACCGCTGCCATCAGAACCATCGATGGATCAGGTCGATCCACCGAAACCACTGCCGCATTGAATCTGGTCAAGAAATCTCTAAGTGATTCTCCTTTCCATTGTTTCATTGATGTTAAAGTCATCACGTTCTTGGGTCTGGCTATGTGGACCCGAAACTGTCTCATAAACATTTCAATCAACTCCGTCCATATGCCAATAGAGCCACTCTCCAACTGTCTGAACCATAACGCTGTTATATTCGTCAGATACAAAGGGAAGCATTGCGCCATGACCTCCTCTGATGCTCCCAACACTTCCATATGCCTCATGTACCTTGTCAAGTGAAAAGCGAGATCTGTTCTCCCGTCATACATCTCCAGTGTTGGTAACTTGAATTCTGGTGGATTCTGGCTTGCCTGATCGTATGAGCAAAGGGACTCCTATTCACATCTTCCAGATCTCTATTCACTAGTACGCCTCCCATGGCTCTTTTGACCATCTCCGCCAATCTATCACTGTCGTCGTGCTGTAGCCCTTGTCTGTTGCTTCCGACCTGCCTCCCGAGTTCACGAGGGAATCCTGGAATCTGGTCTCCTGGACGGGCATTCATTCCTCTACCAAAGCCATGTTGAACAGCTCCACTTGGTATCCTGCCTGAGGTTGGATCAACATCCTTCGGATGTGTGCCCCCAAGTTCTGGTGCTGCTCCTAACGGTCCTGCTCCATTCTGAACTCTGGTTGTTCCGCGCTCCTGATCTCTATCTCCAGCATCTCCTACAGCAGCGTTCCCTTGATTTTGCATTCTGGCTTGTCCAACTTGTTGGAGTAGGTTCTGCATCATCTCCTCTTATCTTTTCAACATTCCTTCCTACATAGCTTCCATCATCATCTCCATCTCATCCCGAGTGATGAAGATTGAGGTGTGATTTGCTCCAAAGGAAGCCTTCTGGCTCCCTTCATGTTGACTCCTTCCAGCTCTTTGTCTTCTTGTTGATTGTCTTGCCATAGCTTTCCATATCCAAGTCTTTAAGCTTTCAAATCCGAAGTCCTGGTTGTATAATTCCTGAGCGCTAGCGTTCTCAGTGAAAGCACCAAAATGTTTGCGCCAAAATTGGTCACAAACACCCAATTGTCGATGAAAGCACCAGTTCACAATCACAGATTACAGATAACAAGTATGTAGAGAATTAAAAATGAAGAACACTTAGAAAATTAAAAGGAAAGCATTAAAGAACACAGAGTTTATAGTGGTTCGGCAATCCGGCCTATATCCACTTTGAAGTTGATGATTTTACTAATGTTTGCTTGCTGACTACAACGAGTTACGACTGATTACAATAGCAAATTTTGAGTACAATGATGGTTCCTGCAGAGTCTGGACGTAGAAGAATCAAAAGTCCCTTTTTTTAGACTTTGGGATGCTATTTATAGCCGTAGGCTGCAAATATCTCGCTCAGATCTCGGGAAACCTCTTCTGGCACGTGCATGGGCCCACGCGATCGATCCCATGCGATTTGACTCGATCCATGATCGATATGAATGAATTTCGTATCGATCAAGATCTTGCCCGATCGAGTCGAGTTCGATCATGAACATTCTTTAGGTTGTACACAAGCTCTTGTGAAAATTTGGTGGCATTTGGACTTGTAGATTGTGAGATATGATCGATGCAAGTTCGTGTTTTTCGAAGGCTGTCTCCTTCGCATCGATCACCTATGCCTTGTTCGTATCGATCACCATTGCACTGTTCGTATCGATCGTGATGGATACAAAATGGCAACCACTTGATGGATACGAACAAGACCTTTCAGTTGATGGATACGAACAGTTGAGGCTTGATGGATACGAACAGTTGAGGCTTGATGGATACGAACAAGACCTTTTAGTTGATGGATACGAACAGTTGAGGCTTGATGGATACGAACAAGACCTTTCAGTTGATGGATACGAACAGTTGAGGCTTGATGGATACGAACAAGACCTTTCAGTTGATGGATACGAACAGTTGAGGCTTGATGGATATGAACAAGACCTTTCAGTTGATGGATACGAACAGTTGAGGCTTGATGGATACGAACAAGACCTTTCAGTTGATGGATACGAACAGTTGAGGCTTGATGGATACGAACAAGACCTTTCAGTTGATGGATACGAACAGTTGTGGCTTGATGGATATGAACAGGACCTTTCAGTTGATGGATACGAATAGTTGAGGCTTGATGGATACGAACAGGACCTTTCAGTTGATGGATACGAACAGTTGAGGCTTGATGGATACGAACAAGACCTTTCAGTTGATTGCTTGAATTGCATCGATCATATCTTGAGCACGAACTCCGATTGACCTGAAATTTGAAACGTAGCCTCTCCTAGCCTTGTGCATCATTCCCATCGATCCTGTCTAGATTGAAGCCCGGTCAAATTTGGACGACATCGATCGTAGCCTTGTTTCCAATTGATCTCCATTCCTGATATCCATCCTTTCCAACCAATTTGTGGATATCCCGACCTTGACCAAAAGGAGGGATAACAAACATTTAAAATTTAACAAGCAATCCAAAGATGAGTGAGATTTTCTCACATTGATTTTTATTGTCGCTTTTGCGTTCTGGTTTCAATTAAGTTCGAACGCGTTTGAATTTGTTTGAAAATTCAACAAGCTCCAAATTCGATCAATCCAGTTCCTATGCATCGTATTCGTCGATATGAACACAACGCAACAAACCGCGTGTCAATTGGAGCTAAAACGAACGATATATGCATTTTATACGAATTGGAATTTATTAAAAACTATTTATATTTACTTAGTCACAATTCAAGTTTATTACCCAAAGCACATATGGCCAGGCCCACCACAACATCTTCTTTCCCAAACGCCTGCTTGTGCACGAAAGGAAATCCACCACAGCCGCATGCATGCTCAAACTAGTACGGAGCATCTTCCAACGAAAACCAAAATCGATAGCTCCGACGAACTTCTCTTCTCAACCATGACTCGCCTGCCATCCTAGATCGATCCCAAACTTCCTCCATCGAAACGCGTCGACCCCACTTCCCAATAACCTGCTACAGGTCGCGACCACCAATTGAGAGTCCCACGCCACCAAACTTCTTCCCTAGGTGCGCCTCACCATGCCGAACCCACATCCAAGCTCGAATCCCCACATCGTCGATCAAATCTCGAGGAACGGCAAACCCAAGCCACTATTTGTTGTTCAACTCCCACTGTCGACTACAACAAACAAGACCGCACCTCCCCAGAAGCATACCAGATCGAAGAGAATGATAGAATAGGATTTTAGAAACAAGTTTGGTATTTTTTTGCTGAATGGAAATCGAGTTATTGATTTTTGAATCCACCATGCTCTTTTTTTCTTTTGACTGTAACTGTTTCATGCGCTAAATTGAAGGAGGGGATGCATATAAAAAGAAGGAGAGGGCGTGTTTCAGTGGGTTGAAGAGATAGAATAGCAACTGAAAGAAAGGTTGACTTGATAATATTTTGATTAAAATTTTAAAATATCTCGATTTACGTAACTTAAATTTTCGAACCCCTATTGAGGCATGTCGCTAGGCATTTATAATGTAATACCCCTATTTCGAACGCAATGGAAAAGGTTTCAAGTCCTAATTCGATCGTATGGAGAAGATAGCTTTTTGGACCCAAATATTATATTGGATTTTCAATATTAATTTCAATGCATTTCTATCCCGTACGACCAAACGGTAACTCTAAACGCTACGAAATTTGAAATCCGATAATAATACAGTATTACGGATCCAATGGAACTGGTTTCGTCGAAATCCGAGGTTGTGCCCCGAAAGGCTATTTTTATATGTTAATTTAAACGAGCTATTTTTAAAATCGAACAAATCACTTTTAAATTCAATATAAAATTTCTATTACCTTCATTCTTATTAACATAAATTTAATAAGCCTATAAATTATTTTTATCAAGCTTAAAAATCAAGATTCCATATTTAAACCAATTTTCAATATTAAATTTAACAATTAAATTATCCAATAAACCGTTATATTTGAAATTAAAGTTATTTAACCTTTATAATTTACTTTTCAATATTTAAAATCAATTAAATATCCCAATTTCCAATACCCAAAATTCTGGGTCGTTACAAATCAGGTTTGATATTCCATAATCATTTAACAAAATTATTATTGAAAACATTTCAACAAATGGCGAGGAATCCCGTTGAATTTCTCCATCCTGTTTCCACCTGCATCACAACTTGTATATATATCAACACAAATACATGATCAACTGTGGTGGGGAATCCTGTTAGATCTCTCCAACATATCCCTCTATATCCCAAACAGTATATAATTATATAATATGGGTCATCCGCTACTAGAGGGGTATATATAAAGGGTCATTCGATCTAGGGGCGGGAATAAATCCAAACCAACTGATATAAACACTAAATCATCCAAACATCCAATCAAAAATTTTGTCAACTACATAACATTCTGGTTAACCAAAAAGGTTAGTTTAACCTACCTTTATTCCAGTTGACGCTGAGGTGTTTCAGTTTAGAACTAAAATCGAACGACGTCCGATTTTAGCCCAAATTTTAACGGTCTCCAATTTCATCCAAACCAGTTCTATTGCAAAGCTTACGTCATCATGAGCGGAACGCAAAAATCCGCACCTCGATTGGACCTCTTATGAGAGAGTTACAATATTTATATGTTTTCGATTTTAATAATATAATTTAATTACTAATTAATTTTCTTTATTCAAACTAATTACCCTTTATAAATATAATCCTTCTCCTTCAAATCATTCCTGCCTATACAAGTTCATCACGGCGACCTTTCTCGCCTTCACTCACCCTCGTCTTCGCATGAAACCTCCCGAGGTCACCATCGAACTCCTCCACGCCGCGATCTCCACACTTCCATACCCAAAATGTCAAGCCTGAAGCTCTAGATAAAAACGCGATTACACAGCTCCACCTCGACCTTGCCACGATCGCAAACCACACACCACTGCATGTCACCAGAAATGCTCCACCACCCCGCCTTGCTTTGCAGAACGTGAATCAATCCTCAATTCCACCCAATTCCACTCCAAACGCCTACAATTCCTAACCCTAGATCTTACTATACGCTGGCAAACCCAGTCGCTACCCCTACACCACGTCAAACCCAGCCATACTCTTACCGAATACAAATCCCCTAATCCAAACTTAAAGGGATACGCTTTTATATTTTTTAATTTCATTTCAATTGATCTAAATTTCCATAAGAAGAGGATTTTTTTTGAAAGTGAAACCACTCTGTAAAAGGAGGGAACAGTTTATAAACAAAAGGGGAGGGTATGTGCATATGGGTATGGGGAGGTATGGCCTAGATGTGATGGGTATGGTAGAAAGTATGTGTACCTATTATTTTATTCAAAATATCCAACACTAAGTATCCAAAAATCTCGAACTTCGAATAAATCATGCTGATTGGCGTTCTATACTATATACCCATATTCTAAACACTATGGAACTAGTATCGGGCCCTAATTCCACCATATACAGAGGTTAGCCTTTTAAACCCAATCATTATATAAATTTCTACGCGTTTCGATCTCGCACGCCTAAACGATATGTCCAATCACCACGAAATTCGACGACATATACAAATTCATTATTACAGATCTAATGAAACTAGTTTCGTCGAATTCTGAGACAGTGCCTCGGAAGGCTATTTTTACACATTAATTAAAACAAATTATTATAAAAAATCAGTTTAATCACTTTTAATTCCAATTTAAAAGTTTACTATCTTCATGCTTATTCAAATAGAATTTTAAATCAACTTTCGAAATCATTTTCATTTATATTAAACTCAAGATTTAATAATTTTAAATTCCAGATATTAAATTTAACAATCTAATTATCAAATAAATCGCTATATTTGAAATCAAGTTATTCAACTTATAAAATTAACTTTTTAATATTTAAAATGAATTAAATATTCCAAATTCAAATGACTAAAATTCCGAGTCATTACAAAGGGTCAACATCTACACTTTGTTGAGCTAGGAGCCAGTGAGCTAGGTAGACAGCAAGTTTAGTTTGATTTAGTGTAATTTCGGTGAGTAGAGTTCATGTTTTTAAAACTCAAGTTACTAACTTTTTAAAGTTGTAAAATTTATGAGTAAAAATGTTACTTGAGTATTAGTAACGTTATATGTTGTGTATGTATGCATATATGTTGATTTGGCGTTGATTGCTTATGCCGAAGTTTGAGTAGGCGCTAAAGATTATACCTTGAATTTTGGAAAATTTAGTTAGTATTGTGAAATAATACTCTATTTATGATGGTGCTATAATGTTATGATGTGATATTATGTTTGAATGTTGTATTTGTTGTATGTGGGTTCATGACACAAAGGTAGCGATTCGCTAACCAAAAGCGACGTAGAAATCCGCTTTTTGTCGAAAGTTTGATTTTTGTTTCAAAGTGAAAAGTTTTCAAGTTTAAAACTTTGATTGGGTTTTCAAAATTTTGTTTTCATGTTTCAAAGAGGATAAGAGTTTAAAAGGGAAGTTATAAAAGTTAGAAAAAAGAAATTTCAAGTTTTTGAAATTACAGGTCTGTATAGCGATAGTCGCTATATGCGTAGTTCGTAAAAACCAAACTATTTCCAAATCGGAAACTTGTTTCCACCTAGAAACTTTTTGAAAGGTGTTTTCTATCTTTTTTATAAGTTTTAAAGTGTAAAATTAGAGTTCTGAAGTTAATTTGCTTAAAAATCAAGTTTTGAAATTACGAGTCATATAGTGCAGTTCAGAAAAAGTTAACTAATTTTCAATCTAAACTTGATTTAAATTAAAGTATTTTTAAGAAGTGGGTTCTAACTTTAATTAAGTGATTAGGATATAATTAATTAATTATTTATTTAATGATGATTTAATTTTACTAATTAAGGTAATTAGCACTTAATTACTAATTAACAAAGGATGTTTATACTGAAGTGTTAATCAATTAAGTTAAACATAATTGGTTACTTAATTAAAGTTAATTATTATTATTAATTAAGGATTAATTAATTATTATTTAATTATTTAATTAAGATAATTAGTAATTAATTATTATTTTAAAAATGGGTTTTATTAGTTAATCTTTGATTAAAGAAGTTATGTTTTAATGAAGGCTTATTTAAGGTTTAATTGCTTAAATAAAAGTTTAATTACAATTTAATAAAGGTTTTATTCTAATAAATAAGGGTTCTAATTTATTTTGAATTATTTGAGAGTAAATAATCATTTTTGTTTTAAACTATTTCTTTTTCAAGTAAAAGGGATTTCTGTGTCGCTTACCCTTAAGTAACCCCATATGATGAGAAAAACTAAATGATATCTACTAGCAGAACAAAACATCATTCTGATATTATAATTAACTTGGACATTTACTTAATTTATTGATTGTTATGTGTTGATCCCTCATATACCTATTGTTATGTGATGCCATGTTAGACTAGATAAGTAAAACCAAATTAAAAGCACCATTGTGGTCATTAAGCCTCCAATTGATTTTGTAAGGATAAATATTTCATTTTCTTTATGAAATGGTTTCAAAGTTATTGCACTTTGACCAAGATATTTAAAGAATGATTTGACAAATGGGTTTACAAAAGATGTTTTTAACTAATGGGAATGGTTTTCCATGTTATAAAAAGAAGTTTTTTTAAAGAGTTTTATAAAAAAATTTGGAAATTCATAAGGCGTTTTTGGGTAAATGGATTTGAGTTTTTAAGCAAAGAAGATTTTATAAATAAGGAAGATTTATATAATAGATTTGCTTATTAAAAGAAGCTAAATTGATTTAAGGTTGAGTAAGAAGATTAAACGGGAAAGGTTTATAGAAAAGTTTTATGAATGGTTTTGGGTTATTTATAAAAGAATTTTTTAGAAAAAGTTTTGGATATTCATTATGGGAGTTTATAAAAAGTTTTGGATGTTTATATAAAAAGTTTGGATATTTACAAAAGCAATTTATATAAATGATTTTGAATATTTATAAAAGGATTTTATAAATGAATTTGGAAGTTTGGAAACCATTTTGAAATGGATTGGGATTTCAAGCAAAAGAGATTTCATGAATGAAATAGATTTTATTAAAAATGATTTATCGAAAGAAGTATAAAAAGAATTTGAGATCTGGGTTCCTCTAAACTAACCTTTTAAAAATGGTGGTATGGAACATCTGTTCCACATTTAACACCGAGGGGATAGTGTTGAGGGATCCTTACCTTCAATTTAAATAACATTTGTTTAATCGTTTTTAACATGATTTGAGAAGTAAGAACTTGTCATGGTCCGGATTTTCGACCCTCGAAAATTGACATCAATACGTCCACTGTATTAGATGTCGAGCAATCGAGTGCCGGAAATACTAGATCGTTAGAGGAAAAAGAAGAAAGAGGTAGAAGAAGAAACAAAAAAATAATAACACAGAACCTCACAATCGCAGCGGAACAATATTTAATAGATAATAACATGTCATTATACAAAAGAACTATAACTGTTATTTATACATAACATCATCAGAGTACAACAAATCAACAACTTAATACAGAATAGTTATAATAACTTGTCCTCACAAGTGCTGAATATACAGCATACAATACACAGTGGAATATAAGCAAGTACGTGTGATACGTCTTCGTCATCTAGCTCGTCTCCTGAGCTCCATAGCATCCTATCATGTATCTGTAATACTTCGTCTGACCCGAGCATTATAATAAAATAACACCCGAGTCAGTCTGGAAAACCAGCGTGAGAAAACACACTCAATTTGAATTATTAAAGCTATCAAAATCCTTTGAAAAACAAAGGTATCTCATAAGACCACGCCACACATAAACACGACGGGTTTTTACCTTACCAAAACATTTTATATCAAAATCATCTGATATTATAATAGTGTCTAGGTACAAATACTTATTCAAATAGCCGAAATTGTTAGATTAATTAAATTCCAGCATACTAGGCTCTACAATCAAAACCGTAAAGGCACGTATTGGAGGATGGATTCCATACAAATGAATAAGCACTGGGGTACCACCTGTCTCAGTACACATCTAGAAAAATTTACCAAGTACCACGTCGGGATCCCCTACAACACAAGATCGGACTAACCCTAACCTGGATAGACCGAATATGCTATCACTTCGGGTGTTCCCACCCTTACCGAGTTCTTCCACGTACCGTAGTAATAATATCCAAGGGTATCTAGAAAGGTGATAAACATACCCTAATTGGGTGCGACCCGCTTAGCCTTACTGCATCTCCCCTGATTTTCAGTCATTCCCGGTTGATGAGGCTTGAGGCTATGATTACCTATTAAGGAATTTATACTTGGAATGCTCATTGTTCTCCAATGACAATGTACTGATAGCATTCATTCATACAAGTCCATTCTGGGTCTAAACGAAACCTGAGGCACTATTCCTACTACATCCATTTTGGAATCATCCTCAAGATTAGTAGCGATTAGCCCTTGCACTTCACTGCTTCATCTTCGATTCCATGCTCTTGTCTTCACTTCGAAAACGTACTCGTTGGATCGAAGTGGTTTTCAGATAACTTATCTGATCTCGATCTTTTCGAAACAACGTTCAATATTTCCAGCAAACTCAACCCCGGTTCTTTAGGAAATAAACAGACGAAAATAAGATCGGAGGACACCTCCTAACCGTAAGTGGACGGATTTCCTTATCATCATCCTAGAAGAACGAAACAAGTTTATACGTACAGTATAACACCATCCGACGGTAACTGTACCATATAATTTCCATGTTTCTCCTAGATATTTCAAAAGTTATGTTTTGGTCCAGATTTGATAGTCGATTCTTTATTTATCAAATAAACAATCATTCAACCAAAGATTTCATTTTCCACTGAAAACACTAAGTCTCATTTAATTTAATTTTAATAAATTAAATCACTTTACCAATAGTGGAAATTAGCCACAAGGGCCTCTTTATCAAGTGGAATTAGTTTCTAGGACACACAACTGAAATAATTACTTTCAAGGACAAAACGTAAAATAATTAGTTTCCAGGGCCTAAAAACCTATGAAATTATGTCCTTGAAAGTAATTGGACTGCTGACTTTGTCCTTGAAAGTTATTATGTACAATTCATAAAATTCATGTACAGTATGACAATATATTTTCTTAAACCTGTTATTAATATTTGATTAACTTATTGTCATAAAAAAATATAGGCTGAAAGTCAGCCTAATGAAGAGAATACTCAAATTATTGAAAAACAAGTCTTACCTTCTCAAAGTTTGGAAGATAACAGCGATAAAATTTTTGAAACCAATAAATCTTTTGATGATAAGAAAACAGTTTCAGAGCAGTTGTCTGAGGAAAGTACTGACGACTCCGAAAATGTTGAAAATTATGAAATCAAAAAAAGAAACAAGAAAATGAAAAGCTTCCCACTTTGTTGATAAAGATACAAATAGCTTCTTGTATCACCACTCTTGATTTAGAACTTTTTCTTGTTTTCATTCTTTTACGCTACAAGTAAGTTTTCACATGTAGTTAGTACTGATGAAAAATTATATAAGCAATTGTTATCAAACCATCATGTATTATGCAATAAGTTAATAAATATGTTCATTTCACAAAAACAACAGATGACTTGAATCCATTATATATTCTGGCATATTTAACTAGATATTAACATGTAGTAGCATGAAAAGATAAATGCAGGTATTTTTTTAGCAGTTGAATAAATTAACATAACAGTAACATACTAGGGGTTGATAGTTTGAGGCAATTCAGTAAAGGGTTGTTCAGGTTATTGAGAAAAGGTAGGTTGTTTAAAGTGATGGAAAATATGTGGAAACTTGTGCCATTCAATAAACAACCTTGTATTGTTTAAAAAGATAAACTGTTTTATCATTATGGATTAAAATGATTATGCCGACTGTTATGTCAATTGTTTTACTACATGATTAATTCGTAGATCTAGCAAACCGAAGTACTGTTTTACTACATGTTGAAAAATCTAATGCCGATTCTTATGCCGATTGTTTTACTACACGATTAATTCGTAGATCTAACAAACCGAAGTACTGTTTTTAGATGTTAAATAAGATTTATGATAATAACCTTCTTTCATTAGTAGAATAAAAAAAAAGGATAAGCTGTTTTATCATTATATCAACATCATGTTATTAACAAATGCAAAAGTTGCCACATAGTTGCTATCACTTTAAACAACCTACCTTCTCCAATAACCTGAACAACCCTTTACTACTATTTGTATATACCCAAATAACTAATAAAATGATAAAACAATCGGCATAAGAATTAATCATGTTGTATAAATTGCTAGATCTGCGGATTTGCTGAAACTGACATACTTCGGTTTGCTGTAGATCTACGAATTCGAAAAATTATTTGAAATCGATTGTGCTTTGAGAAATATATTGTACTTTGAGAAATCGCATGTGATTTGAGAAATTTCGAACCGCTTGTGATTTGAGAAAATCGTTTTATCTTTTAGAATTTCGAATCCTAGTTTTTGTTTTGGGAAATGGTAACGGAGAGAAAAAGAGTAGAAAAGAAAAGAGAAACGCTAACGGCCCAGTTTTGTCCTTAAAAATAATTAGTTTCAACTTGTGTCCTAGAAACTTATTGTTTGATGGGAAGAGGCCCTTATGGTGAAATTCCCCAATAGTGGATGGTATGTACTTATCTTATCAGAGTAAGTATGTTCACTAACTATTCTTTTCAAAAATGTTTGAAAAAAATTACTTTAAAATAAATATGGAAAGCACCACGCGGTATCAACCATGGATTCACAGCTCAGTGATTACGTCTCTATCCCAGAGAAATCCAAACTTAACTGCAGGCAATCTCTGCCTTCGATTTCGCCATGAAAATATACCATTACTTTCCAAAAACTTTATTTAATAATTTTCTCAAAATAACACTTATAAAATTTCTATATAAATTCCCAAGTTTAATTTAGGCAAATACTCTTTAAATAAAGGTATTATATTAGACAAGGTTAATATTGAATAATTTATCTTTTAAAAATAAAAGTATCGATTAATTCTTAAATAATAATTAACTTAATTTCAACTCATTATAAACTAACTTAATTAATAATTAAATATATTTTAAACAATTTAAAATAATTACATAACTTTTGAAACAATAATTAATTCTGATTTATTAATAAGATTGCAGTCGATTTACAAGACTTGTTTATAAAACTTATAATTCATTTTGACAATTTAAAAATGTTTAAATAACTAAATTTCTGAAATATTTTTAAACACTTTTAAATTACCTATTTTAATAATTTAAAATCCTCTTTTTAAAACAAACTAACTTCTCGATGAAATATATTTTTCAATTCCAATATAGCCAGTTTAATATTTATAAATCCCTCTCGATTTATCACCAATTTGATTTACGTCCCAATTTCGTAAATCCCCTTTTTCACATTTTGAGAAGTAAATCTATCATTTAATTTTAAACCGATTTACCCATCTCATTATAAATTTCCACCGTGAATTTATAACTTTAATTTATCAATTGAAAATCATTTCACTTTATTTACAAAATTGTTTTATAAATCCCATAGTCTCATTTCCAGTTTACACGGTTTCACATCACTTAAATCCATTTTAATCGATTTCTACATTAAATTCCATTTATAAATCATTTCCTTAAATAACCCAACTATATTCCAAAAACTAACCAAATCTCGATTCTCCTTCTATTTCGCACTTTAAAAGTCTTATTTAAGATCCAGTATAACCAATTTTATACTTATTTCCAAATTCACTTTTATTTTCTCAATCTATTAAAAATCTCGATTTTTAAAACCTTTTATATTTAATCAAGTATCACTAAATAATTAATATTTAAAATCCTTATTCCAAATCTCTATTTACCATATTCTGAAATTGTTAAGTACAAATTAAAAACCAAACTATTTATTTTACCCAAATTCATTTCTTTTAATTAAACCAAAATTCACTATAAATATTTTACTTCCAAATTTCTTTTTAATTTCTTTCAAATTCAAAACATATATTATTGGTATTTAAAAATACAAAAATCTAGGCCAAACTACCATAGCATAGAATAAATTCAAATCACACTATAATCTACCATAGATTATTCAAACAGATCATATATCAATATATATGAAATTTAGTTCAACATTTTTGAGGAATCTAGTTGGATCCCTTTAACCTGTTTCCCTGCATCCATAGATGTTAATACAACATAAAAATACCAATCCCACTTCGAGGGGCATATCACGGTATATAGGGTCATCCGCTAAATATGCGGGAACATCAATCTAACTACTAATATATATACTACTATATATAACATTACGTTCAACTGATAATAATTTATCAATTCAACCAATCAATCAATAATTAGTTTTAACAATTTAAAATTAATTCCAATCGTCCAAAAGAGTGAGATTTACTCACATTGACTTTTATTGTTTCTCCTGCGTTCCGGTTCGGTTTTATTTCGAACACGTTTAAATTTATCTGAAAATTCTGCAACCTCTAAACTCAACCAAGTTGACTCCATAGCAAATATTCCCTATTACGGACCCAACGCGACTAACCGCGTTGGATTCCGATTTAAAACGAATAAATATGAAATTTACAATCTATCGATTTTATTTTAATAGTAATTTATATAACTTATATATATATATATATATTTTAAAGATAGCCCATTACCAATGCAAACCCGGCCCGCTAAGAAAAATGCCTTCTTCTTCTTCCCCCGGCTCTTTTATTTTCCTGTAGCTCCCAATTCGTGCACGCGTGCACTGATACGCTCTAAAAGACCACAATCGACCAATACGAGCTCACCCTCATATCCGCATCGCCGTCCTCGATTGCTTGGCACCACCGCCTTATCCTCCAACATATCCAGGCAAAACGCGACATAGGCTTCCCTTCCCCTGTACGCGATCATCGCACCAACCCAACCACGACCGAGCTTCACCATTTCTTCACCGAAGATGCACTCCTCCACCATGAAGTCGAATCCGGTATCCAAATCCCCGAACATTGATCGACTTCTGAAATAACCCAAACCCTATTCTATACTCAATCGTCGATCACCATAAAAACCATGTCGCACCTTCTAAAAATGTACCAGATCGAAGACCTTGTTCAATTGATTGCCCAGATATGCGATTTTCGATTTTAGGTGGAGTATAAATTTTGATTTGGAATTTTAAATGGGAAATGGCATTTCTTTGTTTTAAAGAGCTGTTGCATTTTTTTTGATTTTATTCACTATCGTGCTTAAGTGATGATAAAATGAAAAAGGACGTGATTTAAAAGGAGGGAAACGTGTTTGAATAGGTCAAAGTACAGTGATTTGAAAAGAAGAAAAAGCTAATGTGAATAATTTTGACTAAACAATATGTTAATTAAATTTCAAAATGTCTCGTTTTACATAACTTAAAATCTCGAACTCCTATCGAGGCATGCCGCTAGGAGTTTATAATGTTATACCCCTTTTTCGAACGCAATGGAAAAGGTTTCGCGTCCTAATTCGATCGTATGGAGAAGATAGCTTTTTGGACTCAATTATTATATTGAATTTTCGATATTAATTTCCACGCGTTTCTATCTCGTACGACCAAACGATAACTCCAAACACTACGAAATTTGAAATCCGATAATAATACACTATTACGGATCCAAAGGAACTAGTTTCGTGGGAATCCGAGACTGTGCCCCGGAAGGCTATTTTTATTTGTTAATTTAAACAAGTTATTTTTAAAATCGAGTAAATCGCTTTTAAATTCAATATAAAAGTTTTATTACCTTCATTCTTATTTATATAAATTTAATAATCCTTTAAATTATTATTATCAAGCTTAAAAACTCAAGATTCAATTATTTGAGTAAATTCCAATTATTAAATTATCCAATAAATCATTATATTTGAAATTCAAGTTAAAAATTAACTTTTAAATATTTAAAATCAATTCAATATTTCAATTTCAAATAACAAAAATTCTGGGTCGTTACAGAATTTATTCATAGATGTTTTGTGTACATAATTATGTCAGAAAGATAAGTATATGGATGTTTTAGACAAACGTTTTGAAGAGAGATTTATTAAATAAAGATTTGTTTTGAGGCTTAGAGGTTGCTATAGATAAATAAATATCAAATGGAATTGGTTGTTGTTTGTTTATTTGATAGTTAAATAACCAGCTATCAAATATGGACCCAAAACGTAACTTTAGAAATATCTAGGAGAAACACGTGAGTTATATGGCACGGTCATCCCCGATGATGTTGTACTGTGCGTATTATCTCGTTTCGCTCTCCTAGGACAAATGATAAGGAAATCCGTCCACTAACGGTTAGGAGGTGATCTTCGCTCTTACCTTTGACTATTTATTTTCTAAAGAACCGGGGTTGAGTTTATCGGAAACTATCGAATGTTGTTTCGAAGAGACCCGGATCAGATATGTTATCTGAAAACCACTTTGATCCAACTCAAGTGTTTCGAAGTGAAGATATCTTGAAGATGATGGAATTAAAGAGGAAGCTCTCAAGCATTTCAATCAGTCCCCGAACGAACTTGTATGAGTGAATGCTGCCATTACATTGCTGCTTGGAGGGCAGTGTTAGCATTCCAAGTGGGAAGTGCTATATAAAAAGGTAAAACGTAGCCTCAAGCCTTATCAACCGAGAATGACTAAAACATGGGAGATGTAGCAGGGCTAAGTGGGTCACTCCCAAGTAGGGTATGATCATCCCTATCTAGAGTCGATATTATCTCTCATTTGTATGCTTTGGGGCCCATTAACATAAGGGGTGATCATATTCGGTATTATCTAGTAAGGGGTAGGCCGGTTCTGCTTTGGCAGAGGTCGATAGGTTTGACCTCTGTGTTATTTTATCTAGAGATGCTCCATGATGGGCGGTACCCCAATAGCACAATCATTGTATGGAATCCATTCTCCAATAAGCACCGTACGGACTTAGTTGTGCCCAACTATGTTAAAATGTGAGATGCAAGCATTTATGCTATATTCATATTTTGCTTTGACCCATATACATTATTATAATATCACTGCATTTTTTTATAGAAATGGTTTGGTTATCGTAAGGTAGAAACCCATCCGTGTTTATGTACGGTGTGGTCTTACGAGATGCCTTTAATATAATGGTTTTTATAAAGTTAAAGACTTATGATTTACTCACACTAGACCCATGTCTGACACAGAGTTTCTTTTCTTTTCCTAAACTCTTGGATGCTCAAATTTGAATGGGCAGCCAAGTAGATCAAGTTTTCCACATATTCATTTTGGAGAAGCTTAGAGCAGGTGGCTTCATCGATAGCTAGTTATTTTTTTATTTCCGCGGTATTATATGTATGTTGTATCAGTTAGGTAGGGACAGATTGTTATAACTATCCTAGGGTAGAATTTGTATTAGTATGACTCTGATGTAACATTTTTGCAAATGACTTTTTAATGTATTATGTTGGGTAATATATATTGTTCTGTTACGTGGTGAGATTCTGTGTTGTTTTAGTTTCTTCTCTTCTTTTCTTTCTTTTTCTTTTTACTCTTAATGGTTCGTCTTCGGAGTAAGAAAGGTGGTCCGTTACAAAATGATTTTAAATATGAAATTGGTTTCGGAAATATTATGTTTTAAAGGATTTAACTTCTATGTTACTCAATCCTCTTTATATGTCCTTTCTAAGTTATTTATTATATTTAATATTGTTTTACAGATTATTTATTTATACTTAATGTAGTTTAAGAATATTATATTTAATATTTTTTTAAAGATTATTTATTTATATTTAATGTTGTTTTAAAGTTATTTATCAATATTTTAATATTTGAAAGTCAATTATTTAAATAAGTAATATGGATTGAAATTAATAATAATGATTTATTAATAATGTTTTGGGAATTAATTATTATTATTTATAATAATGGTGAATATTAATTACTATTCTTTATTACTAATGTTTTAAAATAATTAATTATTATTATATAATAATGTTTGAAGTAAATTATTATTATTTATTTATAAATGTTTTTGAGATAAATAGTGTTTTATAAACAGACTTGGGTTCTTTTGGAGGAGTTTTATAAAAGGGTTGAAGACTCAAAGGAAGATAATTTACAAGGTAAAGGAGTTTTAGAAATGGTTAGATATTTATAAACAGATTTTAGAAATGGGTTTATAGATTTATAGGAGAAGTTTTATACATAGTTGCATGGATTTATAAAGAGTTTATAATTGATTTGAGAAATGATATAGAGATGTTATACATATTTTTTTTTGAGATTTATAAGATAGTTTATAAATTGGTTTTAGAAAATTATAAAGGAGTTTATAAGTGGTTTATAATTGTGTAAAAAGGAAATCTTCCTCTGTTTTGGAAAATATACTTATACTGTTGAGGTAAGTATATGGATATTTTTCCAAGTATTGAAATATAGGGATTTGTGAATGAATCTTATAAAATTATTTTTATACAAATATTACAAAGTGATTCTAATTAACAAAAAGATTTATTAAAGGAGACTAGTGGTTACTTACGTGTTAACCAATGTTGGTTTTCCCTATGGAATTAAATCCCTGATTTAAATGTGTGTTTGTTGATAGTTAAACAATCGACTATTATGGACCCAAAACGTAACTTTGGAAATATGTAGGAGAAACACGTGAGTTATATGGCACAGTCATCTCTAATGATGTTATATTATGCATATAAATCTCGTTTCGTTCTCCTAGGACAAATGATAAGGAAATTTGCCCACTAAATGGTTAGGAGGTGATCTTCGCTCTTAACTTTAACTATATATTTCCTAAAGAACCAAAATTAAGTTTACCGAAAACTCGAATGTTGTTTCGAAGAGACCGAGATTGGATATGTTATTCGAAAACCACTTTGATCCAACTCAAGCGTTTCAAATTGAAGACATCTTAAAGATGATGGAATTGAAGACGAAGCTCTGTGAAGTGCACGGGTTGCTTGCTACTAATCCTGAGAGTGATTCCAAAGTGGATGTAGTAGAAGTGGTGCCTTCAGTTTCGTTCAGTCCCAGAACGAACTTGTATGGATGAATGCTGGAATTGCATTGTTTCTTGGAGGGCAGTGTTAGCATTCCAAGTGGGAAGTTCTATATAAAGGTAAAACGTAGCCTCAAGCCTCATCAATCAGGAATGACTAAAATAGGGGAGATGTAGCAGGGCTAAGTGGGTCACTCCCAAGTAGGGTATGATCATCCCTATTTAGAGTCGATATTATCTCTCATTTGTGGTTTATTGTTATTACTATTTCTATAGTTTCCAAATCTCTTATTCTTTTTGAACTTCAAAAATTTTCTTAAATTTTTGGTAAGAAATGCAATGACATCGTTATCTTCGTCAAAGTCGTCATTTCCTACTTGAAAGGCAATTGGTTTTCTATCTTGAGCTTGTACTCATTTTTCCAGCAAATTCACTTCATATGACATGAGATTTCCTATCAACTCTTCTTGTTTAATGGTTGAAATGCCATTAGCTTCTTCAATAGTTAAGACTCTTCATTCCCACTCGTCCGTTAAAGCGTTTAGAATTTTTGAAACAATATCAAAATCAGTGTATTTTTCTACTAGTGCTAGAAGTGAGTGATATATGTCTTAAAATATAGAGTACATGTCATTTATAGTTTCATCTTGCTATATTTTAAAGTTTTGAAATTGATTTTTAAGCATGGAAATCTTGCTTTGTTTGACGATGTTTGTACCTTCATGAGTTATTTTAACAGTACGCCAAATTTCATATGCGGGTTTACACATACTTACTCTATTAAAATCGTTTATGTCTAACAAACAAAATAACATATTCATTGCCTTAGCATTAGTAATAGCATGATGTTTTTGAGTATTTGACCATTGTGCATATCCAGTGGTAGGTATAATGTATTCTTGTTGAATGATATTCCAAGTGTCTTATCCATTAGCTTACATATATATCCTTATCCTAGTTGGCTAATAATTATAATTTAGTCCGTTAAATAGTGGTGGTCGTGCAGTGGATTGACCTTCAACAAAAATTGATGCAGTACTATCCATATTACGTGAAATATCAAAAAATTTGTTACGGTTATTTAGTCTCGCTCTGATGCCAATGAATGTCCATGTGGATCGAGTAATATGATTATATCTTCTAAACAAAACTTATATCAAACTGGCGGTATAAAAATTGCGATAAGAAAGTGCGCTAGAGATTTTTATAGTGGTTCGAACTTCCTATTCTACATTCAGTCCCAGATTTCTTCTGGATTTAAGACTATACCCTCACTTAACCTGGAGGAATAAGTTTTACATACCGCCTGAGCAACCGAACATGACTTCACTGGCTGAAGATCTCAATAGGACTTCAACTATAAATGGTAGTATTTTTATTGACTGATTGTGTTCTAGATAACATGGATAAGTCTATTAAGTACACTCTTCCTTTAATCTCATTGAGATGATGATTTGAACGTGTAATTGTAGGAAGTAAATTACTGAGAATATTTGTAAAATACAAATCCATATAGATTAGAAAGATAGGATGAATTAGTTTATTAAAATGCGAAATCTCAACTCTGTTTACAAATTTGAGAAGTTCGAAATCAATAGTTTTAACAATTTGAAGAATAACAACCTTTGGTTAAGTAGATGACTCTTCAGAGTTTGAATTTCTGTGAAGAAACAATTTTGTTCATCTGTTTTAGATGTCTGATTAAAAGTGCCTAGATGTCTAAGCAAACACAAAATTTTACAAAAATTATATGAATAAAAACAGGTGATCCAGATGTTTGGTCATTTTGTATCAGATGTCTATTTGTCAAAACAGAGGTCTGTGCAAAAGTTACCAGACATCTATGTTAGACACAGATGTTTATGACAAAAAGTCCACACGATTGAATATGAACTATTTTGTTCATTTTCTTTGAAAGCTCATAGTTTCTGATTTCGACTATTTTTTCGAAAAAAACTCTTTGAGTCTTTAAATAAATAATTCTTAAAAAATAGTTTTACTATAAAGGTAGTTTTCAAAATATATTTTTGTGTGTGTAATCATCAAATTGGAGATTTTACATAATATCTAAAACGACAAAAATAGTAGACAAACTCTATTTGTCTTTTATAATTTTAGCTCGATGTCGATGTTAATCTTTATATCTCCTTGTATATATTCCTGCAAATAAAATGATAAAGCATGTATGTGGAAATGTATGGTTGCCTTATTGAAACCGAAAAGGCAGGATCTAACAACATTTTCTATCAAAATCTTTAAAATAAGTCACTTTTGGCTTTTTATCAAAAAATAATTCATAAGGTATTTTCTTGGTTAATTGTCTTATTAAATTCTATAAAATATAACATGTTGTAGCAACTGCTTCAGCCCAATTTTTTTAAGGTAAATCACTAACATTTAACATATCTCGAAAATATAACATGTCCTAGTGCATTCTTGTATAGTTCTATTTTTATGTTCTAGAACTACAATTATTGAGAAGTTCTAGGGAAAGAAAAGTTATGTTTAGTTCCTTTCTTACTACAAAAGTTTTCAAAATTTTCATTCTCGAATTCTCCTCCATGACCACTCCTTATTGTTTTAATTTTAATTGACATTTTATTTTGAATTTTCTTAGTGAATATTTTAAACATTTCAAATGCATCACTCTTACATTTGAGAAATATTGTCCAAGTGTATCTCGAAAAGTCATATACTATTACAAAAGCATACCTATTATGATTTGTTGGTAGTACTTATGATGTCTAAACAGGTCTAAGCAAAGAAGTTTTAAAGGTTGTGTAGTTGAAATCACATCTTTTGATTTAAATGAACTTTTGTGAAGTTTTCCAAGTTGACAAGCATCACATTAGTTACTGACACTAAATCTAATTTTTGGAAGTCCTCTAACAAGTTCATATTTAGCTGCTTTGGATAAATGTTCAAAATCTAAATGACCAAATTATTTTTGCCAAATCCAAGTGTTGCTAGTTTCGACCAAAAGGAAGAGATTACCATTAGACACTTTCATACTCAAAATCAAAATGTTATGTTTCCTAGATCCCTCAAAAATAATTCTAGACTCTTTAACCTTGATGTGGAAAATGTCTTTTTCAAACTAGATTTTAAAACCCTTATCACATAATTGACTAATACTAAGCATATTATGTCTTAAATTCCTAATCAGAAAAACATTAGAAGTAATAGGAGTTTTAGAGTTACGAATATTGTTGATGACGTATCCTTTTGAGTTATCTCCAAAGTTAACTATTTCTCCATCTTTGTAAATGATATCTCATAAGACTCTGAACTTCCAGTCATATGAGTTGAGCATCCACTATCTAGTATCCATTTGTCCTTCTTTATTTGTGATGTATGGTCCTTAGGTGTTTGTTCATTATCTTCCATATAACATACTTGTTCCTGCAATTTTGTTTTATACACTTTCAAATTATCAAGCGACTTTTCAATATTATTAGTTCCCAATCTATTTCAGGGTAGCAAAAGAATTTTACAACTTTGTTTTTCTTTAAAAATGTTAAATAATTTACTCCTTGTGTTACTAGCCATTTATAATTTTTCAAAAATCAAATAATAAGATTTTGAAAACCTAATGCTCAGATACCAAATGTGGTAAATGGTGTAGTATAAATTATAATAGTGTGAATGGATCTTAATTCTACTTCAACACTAGAGGGTGTGAATAGTATTTTATAACTTACATGGAACTTTTCTAAGTAGTTTCATGATTTAAATCAAAAGAGAGATACTCAACATAGATATATATTAACAGACGGACACAAATATAAATAAATGCGGTAAAAATAAAGTAAAAGTAAGCGAGATGACACTAGACGTTTTATACCGGTTCGGATTGAACAACCCTGCATTCAGTCCTATATAGTATGTAACGACCCGATATTTTGGACCATTC
This sequence comes from Allium fistulosum, assembly GCA_030737815.1. NCBI lineage: Eukaryota > Viridiplantae > Streptophyta > Magnoliopsida > Asparagales > Amaryllidaceae > Allium > Allium fistulosum. The sequence continues at coordinate 1,037,460,359 of CM060906.1, read as the reverse complement.
GCATCCATTATAAGTGTATAGGTAGACACTCATGCCGGAGTTGAATTGCTCAAAATACCGCGTTGTTAATTTAAATTGGCAAAACTGAACATATACAGTAAATAAATAATCACAGATCACAGACACAGAGTAATAAGTGCAGCGGAAATAAAAGAGATAGTAGTTCATGAAGCTACTATATGAATATATAAAATACATCAGAGTTTACAACAGAAGAGTAATACGATACATCAGAGTTAAACCAGATACAACGGGAGAGTAACAGATACAAATCAGAATACATCACTGGAATCATCGAATATCTGAAAGCAGAATAGATGGCTGGATCTTCAAGCAAAGCTCCAACTCCAAAGGTGAGTCTCGAATACTGGTACACTCAGTCTGACCCGAGCGTAAAGCAAAACACAAGACACTCGAGTCAGGATTAACATTCTTATATTAATAAATCCAACTCAAGTGAAATAGCAATTGAAATACAAGTAACTCAAAGGATGTTTGGAATAACCATCCTTTAAGGATCCGTTAAACTATCTACTAGGTAGTAATGTACGCTAAGTAGATAATGTCTATCAGTAATATAAAGATATCAAAGTAGGGTTAAGCAGGGCCCATACACCTCTTAACCTGTTTATTCCCAAAAGCATATACAAGACCGTAGTTTCCCCAAAACCGGAAGTCACCAGAGGGCAATCCATATACTCAAGGTACAAATCAAAATCGTAGTGGTCGCGAATAGGATAATCAGTATGACAAGGTACATGAGGCGATACCAACTAGGATACTAGTAGTTGCGTGATCCGGATTGATGTTGGGCATAGCAGCTACTACCCCAACACCGCGAACAACACTCCCAAATCAAGGGGTGCACCCAAATCGAATCACAAAAGTAATAGATATGGTATCGAAGAAGTGTGTCCGCTAGAGATGGCGATCCTCAATGGCCCGGCGCGGCTCCTGTTTTAGTCATGTCAAGGGTCATCCAAAATCGTTCTCTTTCTTCAGTCAACGCGTTCACCAAATCCATCCACTTCGTTTTGGATCAACACTCCGCGTATAGTTATTAAAGTGGTTTCGGTTCAGATAGAGAGTATATCCATTACCGATCCCGGTCTCTTTAATAACTTTCGTAATTATTACACCGATTGGTCGTTTATATATTTCAAAAACCAAATCAATTTCAATTCAATTTCAATTTGGAAATTAACATTTCATTTGTCTTTCAAAACCAATTTCCAATAATTTACGTTTCAAAACTTCCAAATTATCATTTCAAAACCTTATAATTCAATTTCAATTTCTATTTAAAACAATTCAAATATTGATCCAAATTCGTATATCAGTTTCATTTCACAATCATTTAAATTAATTTAATTTAACATTCAAATCAATTTACATTCATTTATCGATTCCATTCAATATTCGTTAAGTAAATTTGTTATTCAAAACAATTTCCATTAAATTTCCAATTCATTAAATCCATTCTTAAGTTCCACTTCATTAAATCAAAACTTACAATTTTGAATTAAATTAAATTCATCAAATCAAATTCTTTAAATTTTAAGTCTTACATTAATTCCAAAAATATCATATTTTATTTCTTGTTAAAGAAATTCAATTTCACCTATTTACTTACTTAAATGATTTTCCAAACTTTATTAATAAAGAAACTCAATTTCAAGTATTACGAAGTAGAATTCACTTATTCAAAATTCAATTTAATTTAATCATTAAATAATTCAATCTTATTTAATTATTAAATAATTCAAAACTTAATTATTAAATAATTTCAAAGTTTTATAATTTCAAACTTAATTATAATTTCCAACTTAACTCAATAGTTTCTCAACTTAAACAACATTCTTTCATCAATTACATTTTTAATAATTTGTTTCAGATTATTAAACATTAACATTTCCTTTCCCTTAAATTCAAATTTCAACTTCATTTCAAAACCATATTATTTATTCAAATAAAATCCTTATCTTATTTCAAAATCAAGTTATTGACCAATCGGGTTTATTTAATTTTCTATCCTAGGTCAAAATTCAATTTTGGGTATTTATCATTTCAACCCGATTCCAATTCAATTCAAAATCAAAATATAACAAAGGGAACTTGCAGTATGATAACTGGGATGGTGTCAAAGTAAATAAACAATCAATATCAATCCAATAATCAATTCAATTAATCCCGAAATAATCGTATTAATTCGCATTGTTATTTATACGAATTAATATAATTATTTCTAGAATCTACTCTATCATTTCAAGTAGATTAAAGATTATAACATTACGGTTTCACTTGTCGTTCAATTACAATTTCATACGTCATCAATTTAACAACGCACATTCAGTGATTCAAAATGTAATTAAACAAATCCTACGTGTCAATAAATTTAACAGATAAGGGGTCATATTATACAAATGTCAATTAATCAAATTTAACAATTAATTATCCTATATCAAGTTCAATTTCATACTATTTATCATTTTAACATTAACAATTTAACGTCCAATATAAACATCAACAATCAATCAATTATCAGCCAAACTGTATTATCATCGCATAAATAATTAACAGATAATGGTGTCAGATGTCACAGGTGAACTGATACAGTAATAACAGTGTAAATAACTAACAGCAGCAATATTTCAATTGTAGTTTCAATTGAAATCAAATCTAATAAATAAAAGAACGTTAATCGTGAGTGAGTGCTCACCTTTCGAGGCTAGAGAAGTTTGACGATGAATTGAGGTAGAAATTTCACAACGAAGCTAGATTGTTACGAATTCAACGACCAAAGCTGATAGACAGGAATGGATGGAATCAAATTAGAATCGGTCGATGATGATAAATGGTAAAATTGAACTAATCCTATAGAATTTTTATATAAATATATTAAAAATCATTGTTTTTTTTTATAAACTCATGTACTAAAATCAAACCGATAAATATATAATATAGTTTGAAATCAAAATATATCACACCATACATTGAACCATATAGATAAATAGAACACGTTATTTATATTCAACAGCAAATACGCACATACATATTTAGTTATATTTGAAATCTATATACATTAAAATAAACGTATATATAATTTAAAATCATTGCTTAATAGTGGACACAGATAAAAAATATATATATATCCTTCCAAAACGAAAATAAAAATTTAGGAAACCTTTATTTTAAATTATATATCTCCGTCAAAAAAATTCCAGGCGAACAAATCTAACACAAAAAGATATACTCCACCCATAATATATGTATCCTCCCCTTACTTTAGGCCTAAGAAAAAACAGTAGACAACTACTTTAAAATACAATGTATATACAATACTAATTTTAAAGAAAATTTCCTTACTGGATCAATGAAAAGTTTCTAATCCAATGATACATGTAACGGTGTACAACAACTCCAAAACAAAAAGAATTATATGAATCCTTAAATTCATAATACACACCCAAGCAAACCATAATGAAGCCGTGATTATAACCATTGAAATCTGCACAGCCCACTGTTAACAACATATTTAAATGTATGTACACACTTTAAAATACAACATAAACTTTGTACACATATATATCAATTTCAAATGTAAACATAACCATAACTTTATATTTATGATTAATAATTAATGTAAAATCAACATAAATATACTTTATTATAAAATTTAATGCTTTATTGAAATCTGTATATGTATATATAACTCGACAGGTCATATAAAACTTATAGAACCCATATATTTAACAGGCAGCTATATATAGATAACTTATATCATAAATTAAACAATCTTAAACTTATATAAACTAATATACTAATATATAATATACTTATACACTAACATACCAAAATATGTACAAAACAAAGATGATAAGGAGAAGTCGTACACTGTTACAAGTGGGTTGCTCGGAGGCTAGCTTTGTCACGCACGCATGGAAACAGAGAGAGGAAGGGCAGACCAAGGAAAATGTTTGGAGGCGGATCCGGGTCGAAGACAGTGGGGTGATGTGGGAGTTCGGTGATGAAGTGCTCGGGTTTGCAAAGGCTGATGGTGGGAGAGGCTCGGCTGCGAAGTCAAGGTGGTTGATGGCCAAAGGTGCACGCGTGGCAGGTCGAAGGCCATGGGGTTGAGGCGGATCTGGGCTTGCGGAGGCAGGGGATGGTCTCGGTTTGAAGAAAGGGGAGGTTGTGGCGAGCTGAGGTGTTAGGCCGGGCTTAGGTAGAGGAGAGTCGGAGGCTGTTGGGGTGGATGGTGGGTGGTGCTGAGTCTATGAAGTTGGGTGGCGTTTGGGAGCAAGGCTGTCTCGTGGAAGGCTAAAAGTGAAGTGGAGGAGCTTGCGCAAGTTAGGGTGATGGGAAAAATTGTCAAGGAGACTTGGCTCAGCAATACGAAAAGAATAATTTATATTCTCTGATTGAAAAAAATGATGAACCACCAATGAAAATTGAAACCAGGAAAAAGTGAGGAAGAATGCGTACACCTGCTTTGTTTATTTTTTTCGTGAATGTAACTGAGAAGTAAGTTGAAAGGGCCAAAGCAGATAAACATCAGGGAATGTGAATAGAATACGAATTGAATAGATGGAATTATAAATGTTAAGTGGCCATTGGGTTTGAACGGTGGAAACCGAAGGATCACAAAGAACAAAAGTCGTACCGATACGGTTCTTTGTTTTATTGATTTCATAGTGTATCGAACGTCGAAACACCCAAACGGATATGCTACGGAGATCAGCATGACGAGACGATCAAAACGGTATAAAAATATCAGTGGTACGATCATCCGATAAAAATCGATATCGGTACCAGAATACTGCTATTTTGCAGAAAATAAGAACGACGGAGCAATAGATGTCCGAATTTGGAAAAACGATAAACTGAAATCTTGCTCAGAAGATGGTTTAGAATTTTTCTATGTAAAAATATTTAGGTTTCGAAAATATTTTATTTTCACTGCTTTTTAACTGATTAAATTGAAGTGAATTTACGCGCGAAATAAACTTTCGTATTTTCGAACGAAAATTTACCAGTTCCTATGTTTAACTAAACGTATTCCAAATATTAAATTTTATTTCAAAATTTTATCGTTTAAAATTTCACAAAATTTTAACTAATTACGTTATTTTATCGTTTAAAATTTTACGGGTCGTTACATTCTCCCCCACTCAAAACTTTTCGTCCTCGAAAAGGAACGAGGTAGGAGAATAGAAACAACCAGAAAGAAAAACAGATTTGAAATACAAAATAACAATTAATTTAAACCATATAAATTCAAGTTTAAATTAATTAATATTCAATAGTTTGATTTAATCCATTTGATTTCACTTAAGTGAAATCAATCTTAATTATTTCTAAATTCATTATCTTTTTATCCAATTATGTTTTAATTAACAATTTCTAAAACCACAAATTAGAATAGTCATTTAATAAAATCACATTTATTCATCAAATTTAATTCTTCTTTATTCCAAATTATTATTAAGTCTATTTTACTTAATATATCTTATTACATATATTTAAACCATATAAATTAATTTAAACCACATAAATTTCACTTAAATTAATTTATATTCATTAATTGATTTTAAATTCAAGGTATTTCCATAAGTTGATCTAATTTCAATTTATTAATTAACCTTCAAAACAAAATTTATTTTTCAATTATCTTATTGTTCTATTTATCTCTATTAATGTTTTATAATTAAAATTTAAGTGTATAACATTTATTATAAACACTCAAATTTTATAAATACAATTTATCTTATATATTATCCAATTACATATTCAACTTCTGAATGATTTAGGCAAGTTGTATTAGAATGCAGTTGAACAATATACAAATAAAATTTTCCAAATTCAATTATTCAAGTTTAAATATTTATTCCAAATTTTGGTTTTATTTATAATTAAAATCATCTTTTAACAAAATTTAAGAATTAGATTTCCGATTAACTTTAAATAATTTAGAGATATAAATAATATATTTATATCAAATCAAATTAAATTTTTAAATAAGATACCTATATATATATAAATCAGATTATACTGAAGAAATTTAAATCAAAATATTTTCAAAACAAAACCGTAGCAAAGCTACAGAATGGTATCTCCACTTCGAAACTCGAAAATGAATGTCGATGATGCGGCCGCCATCACCGAAATTATTTTCCAGCGACAAAGAGAAGAGCAATGATTTCAACATTTAAAAATTCTTTGAAAACGATTTCTATTCGAAAATACTTCCAATAATATATACTTTAAAATTTTAAAACCAAAGTTCGAAATCACCGGAAACTAAATTCTCAAATTTCTAAATTAAATTCATTTCAAATTCCAAATCAATTTATAAACCATAATTATAAATTCATTTTAGAACAAGAAATGATAATCAAATATTGTCATTTCAAACAAACAATTTAATTAACCTATTAAATTCCAGAAAATTTTACTTATTAAATTCCAGAAAATTTTAACTTATATTCCTCCAGAAAATTTTAACTTATATTTTTACAATATAATCAACAAATTTATATCCTTTTCCAAATTTGAAAATAATATTGTGTCAGTTTGCTCTGTTCAAGTGTTTTGGAAATCCTATCGATAGCGTTGATCAGACGAATCGATCGGAAACCCAAATCAACATCAACAACTCAAACAACACAATATGTAAAACATTTTTATATAAATTTACAAATACACTTCTTCGCTTGACGATACCAGAATGGATTTTAAAGCAAGGGTAGAGATTCAAATTTGATGGACTCAAAAAAAAAAAAATTAATTCGAAAATAAGTTTGAAACATAAGATAAGATAATTCAATTATCACAATCGGAAGATGGATGAGTTTTTTTTTTTTTTTATTCACGGGCAACCTTAACCTGGTCGTCCGTAACTTCAAGAATAAGATCGATGCTGAATTCCTAGGTAAATCAACACTCGATTTCAAGAGATGGAATTCAGGTATAGCAGGTAATAGATAGCATCGTAAACCGAGGATACATAAATCTCCGATAAATCGATGCCTATTATAAAGGAGTTTTGCTCCTTTACGAATCATTCGAAGATTGGCGAGACCGCCGATCTATTATAGATATCATTCAAAATGGAGTTATGGGGTGCTCCGGAATTGAAAGGAGACGAATAGTGAGGGACACGAATGAAATTTGGAACCGTGGAGAACGTTCCAAAATTCTAAGGAATTGAGTCGAAAGGAAGAGATTGAAACTCGAATGAGAGTGATTCTGTAAATACATTTACCCTATATGTTAAGTTTTGCCTAGAGCTACCAAAGCTCTGATACCAACTGTAACGACCCGATATTTTGGACCATTCGCATCCATTATAAGTGTATAGGTAGACACTCATGCCGGAGTTGAATTGCTCAAAATACCGCATTGTTAATTTAAATTGGCAAAACTGAACATATACAGTAAATAAATAATCACAGATCACAGACACAGAGTAATAAGTGCAGCGGAAATAAAAGAGATAGTAGTTCATGAAGCTACTATATGAATATATAAAATACATCAGAGTTTACAACAGAAGAGTAATACGATACATCAGAGTTAAACCAGATACAACGGGAGAGTAACAGATACAAATCAGAATACATCACTGGAATCATCGAATATCTGAAAGCAGAATAGATGGCTGGATCTTCAAGCAAAGCTCCAACTCCAAAGGTGAGTCTCGAATACTGGTACACTCAGTCTGACCCGAGCGTAAAGCAAAACACAAGACACTCGAGTCAGGATTAACATTCTTATATTAATAAATCCAACTCAAGTGAAATAGCAATTGAAATACAAGTAACTCAAAGGATGTTTGGAATAACCATCCTTTAAGGATCCGTTAAACTATCTACTAGGTAGTAATGTACGCTAAGTAGATAATGTCTATCAGTAATATAAAGATATCAAAGTAGGGTTAAGCAGGGCCCATACACCTCTTAACCTGTTTATTCCCAAAAGCATATACAAGACCGTAGTTTCCCCAAAACCGGAAGTCACCAGAGGGCAATCCATATACTCAAGGTACAAATCAAAATCGTAGTGGTCGCGAATAGGATAATCAGTATGACAAGGTACATGAGGCGATACCAACTAGGATACTAGTAGTTGCGTGATCCGGACTGATGTTGGGCATAACAGCTACTACCCCAACACCGCGAACAACACTCCCAAATCAAGGGGTGCACCCAAATCGAATCACAAAAGTAATAGATATGGTATCGAAGAAGTGTGTCCGCTAGAGATGGCGATCCTCAATGGCCCGGCACGGCTCCTGTTTTAGTCATGTCAAGGGTCATCCAAAATCGTTCTCTTTCTTCAGTCAACGCGTTCACCAAATCCATCCACTTCGTTCTGGATCAACACTCCGCGTATAGTTATTAAAGTGGTTTCGGTTCAGATAGAGAGTATATCCATTACCGATCCCGGTCTCTTTAATAACTTTCGTAATTATTACACCGATTGGTCGGTTATATATTTCAAAAACCAAATCAATTTCAATTCAATTTCAATTTGGAAATTAACATTTCATTTGTCTTTCAAAACCAATTTCCAATAATTTACGTTTCAAAACTTCCAAATTATCATTTCAAAACCTTATAATTCAATTTCAATTTCTATTTAAAACAATTCAAATATTGATCCAAATTCGTATATCAGTTTCATTTCACAATCATTTAAATTAATTTAATTTAACATTCAAATCAATTTACATTCATTTATCGATTCCATTCAATATTCGTTAAGTAAATTTGTTATTCAAAACAATTTCCATTAAATTTCCAATTCATTAAATCCATTCTTAAGTTCCACTTCATTAAATCAAAACTTACAATTTTGAATTAAATTAAATTCATCAAATCAAATTCTTTAAATTTTAAGTCTTACATTAATTCCAAAAATATCATATTTTATTTCTTGTTAAAGAAATTCAATTTCACCTATTTACTTACTTAAATGATTTTCCAAACTTTATTAATAAAGAAACTCAATTTCAAGTATTACGAAGTAGAATTCACTTATTCAAAATTCAATTTAATTTAATCATTAAATAATTCAATCTTATTTAATTATTAAATAATTCAAAACTTAATTATTAAATAATTTCAAAGTTTTATAATTTCAAACTTAATTATAATTTCCAACTTAACTCAATAGTTTCTCAACTTAAACAACATTCTTTCATCAATTACATTTTTAATAATTTGTTTCAGATTATTAAACATTAACATTTCCTTTCCCTTAAATTCAAATTTCAACTTCATTTCAAAACCATATTATTTATTCAAATAAAATCCTTATCTTATTTCAAAATCAAGTTATTGACCAATCGGGTTTATTTAATTTTCTATCCTAGGTCAAAATTCAATTTTGGGTATTTATCATTTCAACCCGATTCCAATTCAATTCAAAATCAAAATATAACAAAGGGAACTTGCAGTATGATAACTGGGATGGTGTCAAAGTAAATAAACAATCAATAACAACAATCAATATCAATCCAATAATCAATTCAATTAATCCCGAAATAATCGTATTAATTCGCATTGTTATTTATACGAATTAATATAATTATTTCTAGAATCTACTCTATCATTTCAAGTAGATTAAAGATTATAACATTACGGTTTCACTTGTCGTTCAATTACAATTTCATACGTCATCAATTTAACAACGCACATTCAGTGATTCAAAATGTAATTAAACAAATCCTACGTGTCAATAAATTTAACAGATAAGGGGTCATATTATACAAATGTCAATTAATCAAATTTAACAATTAATTATCCTATATCAAGTTCAATTTCATACTATTTATCATTTTAACATTAACAATTTAACGTCCAATATAAACATCAACAATCAATCAATTATCAGCCAAACTGTATTATCATCGCATAAATAATTAACAGATAATGGTGTCAGATGTCACAGGTGAACTGATACGGTAATAACAGTGTAAATAACTAACAGCAGCAATATTTCAATTGTAGTTTCAATTGAAATCAAATCTAATAAATAAAAGAACGTTAATCGTGAGTGAGTGCTCACCTTTCGAGGCTAGAGAAGTTTGACGATGAATTGAGGTAGAAATTTCACAACGAAGCTAGATTGTTACGAATTCAACGACCAAAGATGATAGACAGGAATGGATGGAATCAAATTAGAATCGGTCGATGATGATAAATGGTAAAATTAAACTAATCCTATAGAATTTTTATATAAATATATTAAAATCATTGTTTTTTTTTATAAACTCATGTACTAAAATCAAACCGATAAATATATAATATAGTTTGAAATCAAAATATATCACACCATACATTGAACCATATAGATAAATAGAACACGTTATTTATATTCAACAGCAAATACGCACATACATATTCAGTTATATTTGAAATCTATATACATTAAAATAAACGTATATATAATTTAAAATCATTGCTTAATAGTGGACACAGATAAAAAAAAAATATCCTTCCAAAACGAAAATAAAAATTTAGGAAACCTTTATTTTAAATTATATATCTCCGTCAAAAAAATTCCAGGCGAACAAATCTAACACAAAAAGATATACTCCACCCATAATATATGTATCCTCCCCTTACTTTAGGCCTAAGAAAAAACAGTAGACAACTACTTTAAAATACAATGTATATACAATACTAATTTTAAAGAAAATTTCCTTACTGGATCAATGAAAAGTTTCTAATCCAATGATACATGTAACGGTGTACAACAACTCCAAAACAAAAAGAATTATATGAATCCTTAAATTCATAATACACACCCAAGCAAACCATAATGAAGCCGTGATTATAACCATTGAAATCTGCACAGCCCACTGTTAACAACATATTTAAATGTATGTACACACTTTAAAATACAACATAAACTTTGTACACATATATATCAATTTCAAATGTAAACATAACCATAACTTTATATTTATGATTAATAATTAATGTAAAATCAACATAAATATACTTTATTATAAAATTTAATGCTTTATTGAAATCTGTATATGTATATATAACTCGACAGGTCATATAAAACTTATAGAACCCATATATTTAACAGGCAGCTATATATAGATAACTTATATCATAAATTAAACAATCTTAAACTTATATAAACTAATATACTAATATATAATATACTTATACACTAACATACCAAAATATGTACAAAACAAAGATGATAAGGAGAAGTCGTACACTGTTACAAGTGGGTTGCTCGGAGGCTAGCTTTGTCACGCACGCATGGAAACAGAGAGAGGAAGGGCAGACCAAGGAAAATGTTTGGAGGCGGATCCGGGTCGAAGACAGTGGGGTGATGTGGGAGTTCGGTGATGAAGTGCTCGGGTTTGCAAAGGCTGATGGTGGGAGAGGCTCGGCTGCGAAGTCAAGGTGGTTGATGGCCAAAGGTGCACGCGTGGCAGGTCGAAGGCCATGGGGTTGAGGCGGATCTGGGCTTGCGGAGGCAGGGGATGGTCTCGGTTTGAAGCAAGGGGAGGTTGTGGCGAGCTGAGGTGTTAGGCCGGGCTTAGGTAGAGGAGAGTCGGAGGCTGTTGGGGTGGATGGTGGGTGGTGCTGAGTCTATGAAGTTGGGTGGCGTTTGGGAGCAAGGCTGTCTCGTGGAAGGCTAAAAGTGAAGTGGAGGAGCTTGCGCAAGTTAGGGTGATGGGAAAAATTGTCAAGGAGACTTGGCTCAGCAATACGAAAAGAATAATTTATATTCTCTGATTGAAAAAAATGATGAACCACCAATGAAAATTGAAACCAGGAAAAAGTGAGGAAGAATGCGTACACCTGCTTTGTTTATTTTTTTCGTGAATGTAACTGAGAAGTAAGTTGGAAGGGCCAAAGCAGATAAACATCAGGGAATGTGAATAGAATACGAATTGAATAGATGGAATTATAAATGTTAAGTGGCCATTGGGTTTGAACGGTGGAAACCGAAGGATCACAAAGAACAAAAGTCGTACCGATACGGTTCTTTGTTTTATTGATTTCATAGTGTATCGAACGTCGAAACACCCAAACGGATATGCTACGGAGATCAGCATGACGAGACGATCAAAACGGTATAAAAATATCAGTGGTACGATCATCCGATAAAAATCGATATCGGTACCAGAATACTGCTATTTTGCAGAAAATAAGAACGACGGAGCAATAGATGTCCGAATTTGGAAAAACGACAAACTGAAATCTTGCTCAGAAGATGGTTTAGAATTTTTCTATGTAAAAATATTTAGGTTTCGAAAATATTTTATTTTCACTGCTTTTTAACTGATTAAATTGAAGTGAATTTACGCGCGAAATAAACTTTCGTATTTTCGGACGAAAATTTACCAGTTGCTATGTTTAACTAAACGTATTCCAAATATTAAATTTTATTTCAAAATTTTATCGTTTAAAATTTCACAAAATTTTAACTAATTACGTTATTTTATCGTTTAAAATTTTACGGGTCGTTACATAGTATCTATGCAGATTTCCTTTCAAATGCCTACTTTAATCAGTTAGAAAGAAAACCAGAATACAATCTTGATTTCAAGGCAACAGGATACACCTCCTGACTTTCTGAGCTCAGGGTAGACTATCTTTATTTAACTGGGCAATAAGCACACCCACTTGATTTGAGCGGCCAACATGCACACCCACACAAATAGTAGTAGAGAGTTATTGATTCCAAATACAAATTGTTGTACTTTGGATACAGAATATCCTATGGCCCTTTGATAGCACTTTGATATATGAATTGATGATAGAATACTTGCAAATCAATGAATAGATTATAGAGAGTGAACATAGTAATGTAGAGATTGAATTTGAATGAAATTAAAGAGTATAGAAATTGGATTTTGTGAAATATATAATGAAAATTTTAAGTAAGAAGAATATAGAGAAAGTAGTTATTTAAGTTCATTTTCCAGTCCCCTTTATATAGTTTTTGAAGGGATATCTATTCACGAAGAGATGGAGTCAAAAATCACAACTATTCAAAATTTTAAAAACAAATCTTCAATGATACAAATGTCGACATACATATGTAGGTATGTTGACATACCCTTGTATTTTGAGAAAAAATAGTAACATATTTAAAAGGTAATAAAATTCTGTTATTTTGTAAAATCGTTTAAAAATAGTTTTTAAAATACTTTTTAATATGTTGAATTTTTATAAAATATTTGTAGAAATATATTTTGAAAATAAAAACATTATATTGATGAGAGAGTATTCAAAGAAAAGAAAGTTGCTATTCAAGGACTTTAACAAATTTATCTAATGTATAGTAACTATAATATATAGTCATGAACTCTTCGTGTCTTTGTCTTTAAGCTCACGAGTCTTCAATTATCTTGATCATCTCTGAATCATGATCTCTAATCTCTTTACCGATCAGTCTTCAGACTCGATTATCCTGCACTTGTATAAACATGTGTAATATCTTATAATATATTCTATATAATACGGTAAAACATTAGTACAAATATTTATATGGTTATTGTCATCAAATCAATATATGAGGTATTAACATAGTCCTACCTGAAGCAGTAAAAGATACTAAATTTTTGGAATTTTGGGGATTTATAATAACGAGACATGATAGTTATGGAATATGTGACAAAGTTTAATAAGCCTCAAGGCATGGGCAACCTATCATTAACGCTATGGTCATAAAGAATGATAAGTTTTTTGGGGATTTGAACCCCATGATTAATGACGCGACTATGCCACACCTCACAATTCCATTCAATGTAGTTGTAGACACGGCTCAAAGGATAAGGTCTATCTCGCAAGGATTAAGAAAAATAAGTTGGGTGTAATGGAAGATAAGTCCTTTGGTTTCTAAGGCAAGAAGAGGGAGTTCGTTAATTGAAAGTAAAGAAAAGGAATCATAAATTGGAGCTTCCAGGAAGGGGAAGTCTAAAGCAACCTGCTACAAGTGTGATAAAAAGGACACTTTTCTCATTAGTGTCATGCGAGCGTCATCAAGAAGGTTAGCGACACGAAAGGTGTGATTTATTAATATTGAAAAAAAATGGGATACTTCAAGAGGGATTGTCCCGAGCCAATCAAAGCTAAAAAAGAAACGTTTAGGCTTTGGAGGCTACTATCGACGTAATCCTTGGGTTGTCGACACACAGGTAGTTATTTTGTGTTTTAAAATTCAAATGAAATAATTTTGGCTCCAACTCTACACCTATAGACACATCCTTTCATCTTGTATTTAAGAAGGTACACAAAACTAGTTTTCACATCTTATTTTTTCTCAAAATCTTATATTTTTACACTTTTGTGAGAAAACGCCTTTAATCCACTTCCACTCTCTTTGCAAATTCGTAATCTTTCACTCCTATCTTTCAAGAATTTTCAAACCATTCAAGATCAGAAAGTTTGTACTTGAACTTTCAATCATTTTCTCTCTAGTCTCATCCTATTCCTCTACAAATTCAAGAATATATTGCTATTGGAGATATATATGGTCATTGTCCTGAAATTTCAAGATTATGTATTGGGATGCAACTACTTGCATTTACTTCGCTGTTGTAAAGGGAAAGTCAAGGTGAACTTTCCATTCATGGAAATTCAAGAGGAAAGATGTATCTTAGCACCTATGAAATTATTAGATTATAAATGCTTTCTTGCCAACTGTGGAAAGCAAGGAAGTGATCGTGAAATTCTGCATGGCGAGTACATGACTGCTTGTAGGATTGGATATCTAAACCAGTATTAAAATTCTGATGTCTTTTACTCTTTGTTGTTACATTACTTTGCATTTTCTATTCGATTATAAGCAAATTTTTCTTATTTTATTACTTATCCAAGTAAACAACTTATATATTTGCAAATTAAAATTTTAAATAGTTGATATATTATTAGATTATATGCATGTGTTTTGATTTTATTACTTATCCAAGTAAATAACTTATATGTTTGCAAGTTAGATTATTAAATAGTTGATATACACTATTCACCTATCCTCTAGTGTATAAGTGACCTTAAGATCCATTCTGCATAAGTGAGTTTGATTATTCCATAACCCACTGTAACGACCCACTATTTTGGACCATTCAAATCGACAATAATCCACACATGTCGGACTTGAATAATACAAAATAACAGATTGAAATAAAATTTGGAGCAAATGAAATCATTCATAGAATCACAGACACAGAAATATCAGAATAACTCGCAGCGGAGAATAAAATAAATAGTGGTTCATGAAGCCACTAAAATACAGAGTCTCAAAAATAGATACAAAATACATAGTCTGAAAACCAATACAGTTCTGAAACAAGTACAATAGAAATCCCAAAGACATAAGTCTCTAATACAAAAGCTGAAATAGAACAACTGAAACTGAAATAGATGAACAACTAGATAAGCAGAAACTCCAGCGATTCCTAGCTCTAGAAAAGTGAAGTCCAAAGTTGTGAATACTCAGGCTGACCCGAGCGTAAATAAAACACAAACACTCGAGTCAGGACATACATACTTATACAATGTAAACCAACTCAAGTGAACTGTAATAAAGAGTACAAATAAATTAAAGAATGCTTGGGATCGCCCATTCTCTAAGGATCCGTTAAACTATCTACTATGTAGTAATATTCGCTATTATAATAATGTCTAATATAAAATAAACATACTTTAAAATAGCATTAGGGCTTTACAATTAATCTGAACTCACCCTAACACGTAATAGTCCCAGTAGTCTATCCAGTATTAGCATACTCCCAAAATTGGGGCTACCCTCGATACTCCACATGCTACGGGAGAAATCACAACTCAAAGTAAAGCTCGATATGGTAGGTGACACGACACAACTAGGCAATGCCAGGGTAGATATACCAATTACGCATCCGGACTGGTGGTGACGCATAGCAGCCACTACCGCCCACCTCGAACAACACTCCCAAATCAAGGGTGCGCACCAAATCAATCACAAGTAAAAGAATGGTATCGAAGAAGTGTGTCCGATCAGAGGTGCTACCTCATTGGTCTGTCAATCGCTCATGTTTTAGCCACCTTATGCCAACTCACGGGAGTTGGGTCCACGTATATACCTTAGGATCGTCCCACCATCCTACTTCATTTTGGAAACTCCACCGCGTACACAGTTGTCAAAGTGGTTTTCGGTATCGACAAAGAGTATGTCCATATCCGATCCCGGTCTCTTTAACAACCAATCGATATTATAACCCGCGGTTATAAAATTTAAAAATAGTTTATATTTCAAATCAAAATACTTTATTTAAACCATTTAAAAACAAAGTCATTATCCCTTTAAATTAAATATTCAATTCCCAAAATTTTAGCCTTTTCTGAGTTCATTTATACACTTAAAAACATTAAAACATTAAAATTCCAGCTTTCACAGCATTTAAAAAGTGCTACATTAAGTTATATTTGGAAACAATTCAATTCAGCAAAGACAGCATTTATAAACTGCTGTAATAGTTCAGTTTTAAAGGAAAAAATAGTTCAATTCAGGAAAGACAGCATTTACAGAACTGCTGTAATAGTTCAGATTTAAATTAAAGGTTTTAATTCAATTCAGCAAAGACAGCGTTTTAAAAACTGCTGTAAAAATTCAGTTATATACAAAAATCATATTTCAGCCTACTGCAGCACTTAACAAGTGCTACAATAGCCCTTTCATTAATTTCAGATTTAATTTTAGTTCCTGCCACTACAGCACTTACCAAGTGCTGTCATAGCCTTAGTTCATTTTAGTCTTTTAGTTCATTTATGCAACCACAGCACTTACAAAGTGCTGCAGATTCTACTTAGTTCAGAATTAGTTCATTTCCAGAATGATAGCATTTCTGAAGTGCTATTAATTAAATTTCTAGGTTTTAAATACAATTCCAGCCACAAATAAACTTCAATTTAAAACATTTAAACTTATAAAAATCATACTTTTCCACATCAAAAATGTTCATTTGAATACCTTTAACTTATGATTTTTAAAAGAAAAATTTTACAAATAAAAATCAATTTTTTCAAAGTTCACTTATTAAATTCAAGTGTCAATTCCCATTTTTCATTTTTAACAGTTTACTTTAACACTTAGATTTAAATCTCCATTTTTCACCATTTAAAACTTAATTTTCATTTTAATTTAATTAACTTAAATTTCCATTTAAAAATCAAATCAAAATTTCCAAATTAAGCTACACTTTAAAATCACAATTTTCTATTCATCTATTTTACATTTAACACATAGAAAAATCATTTCCACTTTAATAAATCATTTTAAAATTCAATTTAAATCAATTTATCATATTTTTACATTTTTAAAATACTTAAAAATTTCCAGAAAAATATATAATAACCACGGGTCTGTATAATATTTTCTAGCCTAAGTCAAGTGATACGGATAATATATCATTTCAATCTGTAGTTTACAAAGAAAATCCGGGTTTTATCATTTGAAACCAGCAATCCCAAGTAAATAGAATAAAATAAAAGTCACTCAGGCTTATCATTTCAGCCCATAACGATCTTTCCCTATTTTAAAGTCCGTTCGGGTATGTATCATTTCAACCCATAGTGATTCTATTCTACAGGGAACTTGCAGTGTGATTTAACAGAATAGAATAACAGAAAAAATAAAACAAAATATAACAGATGATGTGATAAGTAAATTACAGGGTTTAACATCATATAATTTTCATCATAGGCAGTATAACATAAAATGATTATTTCTACACATTCAGTTGTTGTCGTTTCACATTTGCATAAGTACGAATGTCAGGTGTGATTACTCACCTCTATAAAGCTGGAGTTATCAAAACAAATGACACAAATGAATTCTAGAAGGCACGATGACAAGACTATAGATTCAGGTGGAAGAGAACTAAGCTAGAGATCTTGTAAACAACCAATAAACAAAACACAATATCAATATAAATCCAATACACATTGAATAAAACAATATTGAAATAAAACAAATAATGGAATGAATGCTTTTGCCATGCTTTCTAAAATCATATGCTCGGCCTAGGGGGTTAATATGGCTCGGGTTTGACATGCTTTTGGCTCGGGTAATGCCACATGAAGGCACGAATACAAGTCATTGAAGTGGTAGAGGAGTTACATCATAAGAATACAAAGAGGCAAGCAACATAGTGGAGTTTTGTGCACCATATTGGCTCGGCCAATGGATGCTTGGGCTCGGCCCAGTCATGTTCAGGTCTGGTCAGTTGCTGGAGTGATGGGTAGGGGTCATAACAAGGTGGTGGTGGCGGCTATTAGTGGTGGCCGTGGTGGTGGATGAAGAGTAGTGGTGAACTAGGCTCGGCTATGAATGTTTTAAGGGGTTTTAGTATGTTTTGTGGAGTTTAAGTCTCATGGAGGTCACGGCCTTGACTGGACAAAGGAGGAGGAGGTGCTTGGCCATGGGTGGTGAAGAGGAGAAGGTGGTGGTGGTCATGGACGTGGCAAACAAGGTGGTGGCCGAACACAATAGGCAATAGAACATGGCAAAAAAATGTAAAAGAAGAAAATAAAGAGAAACAGAAAAGCCATTACCGAAGTTATCTCAGATCTGAAATGAGGCTGAAAATTTGTGAAATGAGAAGTGAGTTTTCACATGAAAATAGAAATAAAATTCACGGCCAAAGCAATGAAGTGAACCGCCAAAATATGGAAAGGCAAGAAAGTGAAAAGTCATATGTTATAAAGCCTTTTTGTCTCTTCCAATTTCCATTCTTTTTAATTAAAATAAAAGAAAATAAAAATCAGTAAATAAAATAAAACAAAACTGAAATAAAGTGAAAACGAAAAATAATTATTTGTTTTTAGGAAAAATAGGAAGAAAAATAAAGAAAATGCTTAATATATTGAAACTAGCTTTTAAAAATTGCAAACCAATACACTTAACTTTGGAAAAATTATATCCTCACTTCTAAAATTATAATTATACTTCTAAAATGTTTTAAAACAGAAATATTGAAATAAAATTTTATTTAAAAATGATTTAAAAATATTTACAAAATATTAGGGTTGTTACACTCTCCCCCACTCAAATCTTTTCGTCCTCGAAAAGAACGAAACAAGGAAAACAAAGCAAAGCAAAGCAAGATAGAAAAACAAATAGTACCTGAAACAAACAATTCCGAATTCGAAGCACGAATGCTCTCCTCCGTCTCCCAGGTACAATCTCGATCATCAGTACTCCACTGTATTTTGACCAGACTAACAGATTTCCTTCTTAGCTGCTTCGTACCTCTGTCGACAATACGAAGTGGCTTCCTCTCAACAGTCAGATTAGGTTTAATATCCAAACTATCAAGAGCAGAAGGCTGAACAATAAGAGATGGGTCATGCAGATAGCGACGAAGATGAGAAACGTGGAATACATTATGCACTCCAGAGAACTTCTCAGGCAAATCCAGACTATAAGCCAAAGAACCAATTCTTTCCACAATGCGGAAAGGACCAACAAATCTAGGAGAAAGCTCCCCTCTACGACCAAATCGAATAACATTTCTTAAGGGAGAGACCTTAAGGAAAACCAAATCACCAACAGCAAACTCTAAACGCCACCTACGCCTATCAGCATACTTCTTCTGCCTATCCTGAGCAACCCTCATCTTCCTCCTAATCTCCTCAACTCTCTCAGAAGCCTCTAAAATCATCTCAGGACCAAGAACCAAACGATTACCAGATTCATTCCAGCAAGAAGGAGATCTACAAGGTTGTCCATAAAGAGCAGCAAACGGGACGTCTTAATACTGGCCTGAATTCAAGGATAGAAATGAGATAGATAAAAGATTAAGATAAGATTAAAACAAAGATAGAAATTATACCTAATAACTATTGCTATAGGTGAATTCGACAAGATGGAGATGATCTTCCCAAGATCCTCCAAAATCAAGCACATAAGCACGAAGAAGATCTTCTAGAATCTAATTCACCCTTTTCGTTTGACTGTCGGTCTGTGGATGGTAAGCAGTGCTCAGATTCAGACGAGTACCAAAAGAATCCTGAAAGGCTTTCCAAAACTGACTAGTAAAGATAGGATCACGATCATAAACGATACTGAGAGGGACACCATGGAGACGAACAACCTCCCTCATGTAAATCTTAGAAAAACTAGAAGCAGAACGGGTAGACTTGACCGGAATAAAATGAGCTGATTTGGTCAATCTATCCACAATAACCCAGATACTCTCATTACCCTTCCTAGTCCTCGGTAATCCATCAATGAAATCCATAGAAACCTGTTCCCACTCCCAATTGGGAATCTCAAGAGGCTGCAACAAACCAGGGGTCTTCTGATGATCTGCCTTGACTTGCTGACAAGTCGCACACCTACTAACAAAAATGGAGATATCTCGCTTCATACCCTTCCACCAATATAACTTCTTCATGTCCTGATACATCTTGGTCACACCTGGATGAATAGAAAGTCTGGACTGATGATTCTCCCGAAGTAACTCCTGTCTCAATCCATCAACATTCGGGACACAAATCCTGTTATTAATCCTCAACACACCTTTATCATCTATCTGAGCACCATTTCCATCAAGACTACTACCTCCGACTCTACTTCGAACATTCTCCTTAATCAATCTAAGCATCCCATCCTCATGCTGCTTAGCCATGATACGATCCACAAGAGAAGAAGAAACGACAAGCTGACACAACATAGCCTTCTTCCGACTCAAAGCATCTGCCACAACATTAGCTTTCCCAGGGGTATAGTTGATGTCGAGGTCATAAGAAGCAAGGAACTCTAACCACCTAACTTGTCTCTGGTTCAAATCCTTCTGAGTGAATATATATCTCAAAGACTGATGATCTGTGAAAAGCTCGAACTTAGTACCCAAAAGATGGTGTCTCCACAGCTTCAAAGCAAAAACAACAGCAAGCAACTCTAAATCATGGGCGGCATAATTTGCTTCATGGGTCTTCAACTGACGACTAGCATAAGCAATCACCTTACCATCCTGCATCAGAATAGCTCCCAAACCTTCTGGACAAGCATCAGTGTATACCGTTAATCCCTCATTTCCATTTGGAACGGTAAGAACTGGTGCGGAAGTAAGCTTGTGCTTTAACTTACTGAATGCAGCCTTACACTCATCACTCCAAATAAACTTAGCATTCTTCCGAGTCAAAGCAGTGAGAGGTGCAGCAATCCGAGCGAAATTCTCAATGAATCTGCGGTAATAACCGGCAAGAACCAGAAAACTACGGATATCAGTAGGATTCTTAGGAGTTTCCCAATCCTGTACAGAATAGGGATAGATAAGGACAACAAGAAAGATAGAATAAATTAAATGAACAAGGAAAGAGAGGGAAAGAAAGACTTACATTGATCGCAGCGATCTGGACCGGATCAACAGAAACTCCATTACCAGAAACAATATGCCTGAGGAATCGGACTTCATCCTTCCAGAAATGGCATTTAGAAAATTTAGCCTTCAACTGATGATTTCTAAGAGTTTCAAGAACAGATTTCAAATGTGACTCATGCTCTTCCTCGGACTTAGAGAAAATGAGAATATCATCAACTAAGACTAGAACAAATTTATTAAGCACATCACGAAAAACACGATTCATCAAATCAATAAAGAAAGCAGGAGCATTAGTCAAACCAAAAGGCATGACTTCAAAGAATCCATTCTCAATACGGAAAGCAGTCTTGGGAATACTTTCCTCAGCAACTCTAAGCTGGTGAAAACCTGTGGCAAGATCAAGCTGAGAGAAAACAGTAGCACCATAAAGCTGATCAAACATATCATTGATGCGAGGCATTGGATATCTGTTTTTCATAGTGAGCTTGTTTAGCTCCCTATAATCAACACACATCCGGAGAGAACCATCGGACTTAGTGACAAAAACCACCGCTGCTCCCCATTCTGAATAGCTAGGTCTGATCAGACCTTTGGACGACAAGTCCTCAATTTCTTCACTAACTCAACCTTCTCGCGGGGTGCAATTCTTCTTGGAGGGAGAACTACAGGTCGAGCTCCAGGAATAAGATCAATGCGGAAATCAATTTCCCGCTTAGGAGGTAGAGCATTGACTTCACCAAATACATCGGGATAGAGTTTGACTACACGAGTCGACTGAAGATCAACAGGTGAAGCATCCAGAGAAAAGATAAAGCTGCCAGCATAATCATGAGGCATACGACACTGAATAACCAAAGAATTACCCCGATCATCCTTAAGAGAAATAATTCGGGATTTACAAGAGATACGGGCATCATGCCAATTAAGCCAATCACCTCCAAGAAACAAATCAAAAGCATCGAAACCAAGAACATAGAAATCACCAGAAAATTTATGGCTAGAATAGAAGAGTCCCACTTGCTTACAAATCTTATTAAGATTTACGGGACCACCGATAGGATTTTTAACATACAAAGATTCAACAGCAAACTCAGGAGAAAGGAGATGCTCAAACTTATCACACAAATCAACAGAAATAAAACTATGTGAAGCTCCAGTATCAAATAAAACACGAACAGGATGATGAAATAAAGTAAAGGTGCCCTGAAGAGTACCTTGATCATCACTGGGAGCAGGAGTAGGTACAACAGGTGAAGAAGTAGATGTGACAGCAAAAACACCAGATGGCTTTCCCTTCTGATACAAAGGACAGTCATTCTTAAAATGACCTGGCTGAAGACAAACATGACAAAGATTGTTCCTGGTAACCTAGGGTGGAGGAATAGCAGCACCAACTGAAGTAGGGCAACTATTAGCATAGTTTCCCTTCTGGTCACATTTGAAGCAGGTAATGGTAGATAAGTCAATAGGGTGCCTCTGAGAAGGAGAAGATGATGGAGATCCCAAGCCCAGATTCTTGAGCCAATTCTTCTTCTGCTGGTAGAAATTGGGCTTTCTCTTCTTAGAATTTGAAGAGGAAGACTGAGATGCAGGAGCACCAGAAGCAGCAGGGCCCTTGAAAGTAGGGTTCTCATAACGAAAAGCCATATCCATATGCTCAGTAAAAGTGCCATGGACATGTAAAATAAGACGATCGTAGAACTCTGGGCGAGCTCCAGCTATGAACTTCTCATTTTTCTTAAGCTGAGTGTCGATAAGACCAGGACCAAACTTGGAAAGTTCGTTGAACTTCCGCTCATACTCAGAAAACGACATGGTACCCTGCTTAAGATCCATGAATTCACGATAAAGCTGAGATTTCCCGGCTTCGAGTATCCATTTTGCCACAAAAGCCTCCCTGGAAAGAAGATACAAAAACAAAACTTAAGATAGATTCAAAAGAAAAGAAAAATGGGGAAAATTTCAAGATAACACAAAGGATACCTGAACTGCTCCCACGAAATATCACCCTCGTTAGTTTGAGCTGTAACAGACTCCCACCAATCTAAGGCTGACTCTTGCAGCTGCCAAGCTGCTAACTGACGCTTCTGGGCATCAGTAATCTCAAGACCAGTAAAGATCCTTTCCACACTCTGTAACCATTGCTGGGCTTCGATAATGCTCTCTGAATTGGTGAACTTAGTACCACCGAGCTGAGAATTCCTTACAGAGAATAGTAAACCTAACAGGTGCAACAGGTTGAGGAGCTGGGGCAGTACCACGACCCCTACCTCTAGCATTTCCACGATTCATCCTGAAAAATCAAGAATGAATTTAGGACAAAGGTACAGCGAAGAAAAAGATAAGATAAAGACAAGACAAATAAAAATCACTAGGATGCATGTCCTAATAAAAGAAATTTCTAACAAGGTAGATACGAAAAGAAGGAAGTTTATAAAAATTGCTTTTAAAACAAGAAAATTTTATATCAAAATAATCTTTGAAAAAATCCTTTGAAAAATCATTTTAAAATCATTTTATACTTCGAAAATACGTTCACTCACAAAGAAATGATTCTGAGGTTGATTTCACTCATTCTAGGGTATTTCTACCCTATCTCTAATGAGTTTTTGCTCCATAGGCTAAGGTTTGCCTAAAACCTGGCTCTGATACCAAGTGTAACGACCCACTATTTTGGACCATTCAAATCGACACTAATCCACACATGTCGGACTTGAATAATACAAAATAACAGATTGTAATAAAATTTGGAGCAAATGAAATCATTCACAGAATCACAGACATAGAAATATCAGAATAACTCGCAGCGGAAAATAAAATAAATAGTGGTTCATGAAGCCACTAAAATACAGAGTCTCAAAAACAGATACAAAATACATAGTCTGAAAACCAATACAGTTCTGAAACAAGTACAATAGAAATCCCAAAGACATAAGTCTCTAATACAAAAGCTGAAATAGAACAACTGAAACTGAAATAGATGAACAACTAGATAAGCAGAAACTCCAGCGATTCCTAGCTCCAGAAAAGTGAAGTCCAAAGCTGTGAATACTCAGGCTGACCCGAGCGTAAATAAAACACAAACACTCGAGTCAGGACATACATACTTATACAATGTAAACCAACTCAAGTGAACTGTAATAAAGAGTACAAATAACTTAAAGAATGCTTGGGATCGCCCATTCTTTAAGGATCCGTTAAACTATCTACTATGTAGTAATATTCGCTATTATAATAATGTCTAATATAAAAGAAACATACTTTAAAATAGCATTAGGGCTTTACATTTAATCTGAACTCACCCTAACATGTAATAGTCCCAGTAGTCTATCCAGTATTAGCATACTCCCAAAAATAGGGGCTACCGTCGATACTCCACAGGCTACGGGAGAAATCACAACTCATAGTAAAGCTCGATATGGTAGGTGACACGGCACAACTAGGCAATGCCAGGGTAGATATACCAATTACGCATCCGGACTGGTGGTGACCATAGCAGCCACTACCGCCTACCTCGAACAACATTCCCAAATCAATGGTGCGCACCAAATCAATCACAAGTAATAGAATGGTATCGAAGAAGTGTGTCCGATCAGAGGTGCTACCTCATTGGTCTGTCAATCGCTCATGTTTTAGCCACCTTATGCCAACTCACGGGAGTTGGGTCCACGTATATACCTTAGGATCGTCGCCACCATCCTACTTCATTCTGGAAACTCCATTTCTTACACAGTTGTCAAAGTGGTTTTCGGTATCGACAGAGAGTATGTCCATATCTGATCCCGGTCTCTTTAACAACCAATCGATATTATAACCCGCAGTTATAAAATTTAAAAATAGTTTATATTTCAAATCAAAATACTTCATTTAAACCATTTAAAAACAAAGTCATTATCCCTTTAAATCAAATATTCAATTCCCAAAATTTTAGCCTTTTCTGAGTTCATTTATACACTTAAAAACATTAAAACATTAAAATTCCAGCTTTCACAGCATTTGAAAAGTGCTACATTAAGTTATATTTAGAAACAGTTCAATTCAGCAAAGACAGCATTTATAAACTGCTGTAATAGTTCAGTTTTAAAGGAAAATATAGTTCAATTCAGGAAAGACAGAATTTACAGAACTGCTGTAATAGTTCAGGTTCAAATTAAAGGTTTTAATTCAATTCAGCAAAGACAGCGTTTTAAAAATTGCTGTAAAAGTTCAGTTATATACAAAAATCATATTTCAGCCTACTACAGCACTTAACAAGTGCTACAATAGCCTTTCATTAATTTCGGGTTCAATTTTAGTTCCTGCCACTATAGCACTTACCAAGTGCTGTCATAGCCTTAGTTCATTTTAGTCTTTTAGTTCAGTTATGCAACCACAGCACTTACAAAGTGCTGCAGATTCTACTTAGTTCAGAATTAGTTCATTTCCAGAATAATAGCATTTCTGAAGTGCTATTAATTAAATTTCCAGGTTTTAAGTACAATTCCAGCCACAAATAAACTTCAATTGAAAACATTTAAACTTATAAAAATAATACTTTTCCACACCAAAAATGTTCATTTGAATACCTTTAACTTATGATTTTTAAAAGAAAATTTTTACAAATAAAAATCAATTTTTTCAAAGTTCACTTATTAAATTCAAGTGTCAATTCCCATTTTTCATTTTTAACAATTTAATTTAACACTTAGATTTAAATCTCCATTTTTCACCGTTTAAAACTTAATTTTCATTTTAATTTAATTAACTTAAATTTCCATTTAAAAATCAAATTAAAATTTCCAAATTAAGCTACACTTTAAAATCACAATTTTCTATTCATATATTTTACATTAAACACATAGAAAAATCATTTCCACTTTAATAAATCATTTTAAAATTCAATTTAAATCAATTTATCATATTTTACATTTTTAAAATACTTAAAAATTTCCAGAAAAATATATAATAACCACGGGTCTGTATAATATTTTCTAGCCTAAGTCAAGTGATACATATAATATATCATTTCAATCCGTAGTTTACAAAGAAATTCCGGGTTTTATCATTTGAAACCCGCAATCCCAAGTAAATAAAATAAAATAAAAGTCGCTCAGGCTTATCATTTCAGCCCATAACGATCTTTCCCTATTCTAAAGTCCGTTCGGGTATGTATCATTTCAACCCATAGTGATTCTATTCTACAGGGGACTTGCAGTGTGATTTAACAAAATAGAATAACAGAAAAAATAAAACAATATATAATAGATGATGTGAGAAGTAAATTACAGGGTTTAACATCATATAATTTTCATCACAGGCAGTATAACATAAAATGATTATTTCTACACATTCAGTTGTTGTCATTTCACATTTGCATAAGTACGAATGTCAGGTGTGATTACTCACCTCTATAAAGCTGGAGTTATCAAAACAAATTACACAATCGAATTCCAGAAGGCACGATGACAAGACTATAGATTCAAGTGGAAGAGAACCAAGCTAGAGATCTTGTAAACAACCAACAAACAAAACACAATATCAATATAAATCCAATACACATTGAATAAAACAACATTGAAATAAAACAAATAATGGAATGAATGCTTTTGCCATGCTTTCTAAAATCATATGCTCGGCCTAGGAGGTTAATATGGCTCGGGTTTGACATGCTTTTGGCTTGGGTAAGCCCACATGAAGGCTCGGCTACAAGTCATTGAAGTGGTAGAGGAGTTACATCATAAGAATACAAAGAGGCAAGCAACTAGTGGAGTTTTGTGCACCATATTGGTTCGGCCAATGGATGCTTGGGCTCGGCCCAGTCATGTTCAGGTCTGGTTAGTTGCTGGAGTGGTGGGTAGGGGTCATAACAAGGTGGTGGTGGTGGCTATTGGTGGTGGCCGTGGTGGTGGATGAAGAGTAGTGGTGAACTAGGCTCGGCTATGAATGTTTTAAGGGGTTTTAGTATGTTTTGTGGAGTTTAAGTCTCATGGTGGTCAAGGCCTTGACTGGACAAAGGAGGAGGAGGTGCTTGGCCATGGGTGGTGAAGAGGAGAAGGTGGTGGTAGTCATGGACGTGGCAAACAAGGTGGTGGCCGAACACAATAGGCAATAGAACATGGCAAAAAAATGTAAAATCAATAGGAAAAAGAAGAAAATAAAGAGAAAAAGAAAAGCCATTGCCAAAGTTATATTAGATCTGAAACGAGGCTGAAAATTTGTCAATGAGAAGTGAGTTTTCACGTGAAAATAGAAATAAAAGTCACGGCCAAAGCAATGAAGTGAACGGCCAAAATATGGAAAGGCAAGAAAGTGAAAAGTCTTATGTTATAAAGCCTTTTTGTCTCTTCCAATTTCCATTCTTTTTAATTAAAATAAAAGCAAATAAAAATCAGTAAATAAAATAAAACAAAACTGAAATAAAGTGAAAAAGAAAAATAATTATTTGTATTTAGGAAAAATAGGAAGAAAAATAAAGAAAATGCTTAATATATTGAAACTAGCTTTTAAAAATTGCAAACCAATACACTTAACTTTGGAAAAATTATATCCTCACTTCTAAAATTATAATTATACTTCTAAAATGTTTTAAAATAGAAATATTGAAATAAAATTTTATTTAAAAATGATTTAAAAATATTTACAAAATATTAGGGTTGTTACACCCACATTTGGTATTAGAGCACATGGGTTTCAAAAGAATCATAATTTGAATTTTTGAAACGGACGAATAGCCAGTAATACTAGTAATACACATTTTAACACTTTTGTAAGTGGTCAATCTACTTCTTGACGACCACTCTTCAATGGCAGTAATTATGATTATTGACCTTGTAGAATGAAAATTTATTTATAATCAAATGGAGTAGATATTTAGAATGTGACACGAACGTCAATGCACCAAAAAAGGCCTTTAGTAGCGTTGAAAAAACGCTCCAAAACTTTTAGTAGCGTTTTAAAGAACGCTACTACAAGTCGCGCAACTAAAAGTATGGTTTTTTTGGTTGCGTTTTAATAAACGCTACAAAATATTTTCGTATAACTGCGTATTTTAAACGCTGCTAATTTTTCTGCAGCGTTTACAAAACCCTACCAAAACTAACATTTTTAGTTGCGTTTGTACTTGGATCATTCTTTGATTTTCTGTAGCGTTTATTTTGTGCAACTAAAAACTTTTCGTTGCATTTATTTTTTGCCAATATAAATTCATGTGGTATTTTACATTTTTTCTGTAGCATTTTTAAAATGCTACTAAAAGGTATTGATTGTTTTGTAGCATATTTTAAATGCTACTATATACTGTTAACGGCTTATATTATTTCCAGCGACCGGTTATATAATAGTCATATTAAAATCAGCAACAATCGTATAATTACCATATTCAAACCAACAATCATATAATCATCATATTCAAATAATTGAGAACACGTTAATCACATAAGTATAATATCCATAACCATTTAGATAATAGTTATTTGACAAAATGAGCAAATTCACATACCACAAACATTCACAAACAAGTTTACACAACTAGTACTAACAAATATCATAATATATATAACAATTGAAGTCATGTCCATTGTTGCTGATGGTCTTCACTCTGGAAAAGCTAATTACCTGTAAACAAGGTTGATAATCAACAATAAGAATTTGCCATGAATTATCAAGTAACTGTTGTATTCATATTATCCCAAAAACAACAAAAAGAAAATGCAAGTATTAACAATACACGTGCACACTATTTTGGAATTCTAGCCACTTCAATAGATGGACTATTAAGATTTGAAACAATCTCAGTGTGCATGTAAATAAAAATGTAGTAATAAAAATGTTTCAACTGATTTATTCATGTTAATAGTTTCTGAAAGTGACCTGTATTGCAAAAAAAATTTACAGTAAAAGAATAACCATTATCCGCCTTTAAAATGGTTCAGTAAATCTCTACAAGTATGCAAAATGATTTTTGTAGACAAGCATTAACCTATGTTAATCTTGCAACTTCCATTATTACTTTAAATAGCACAACATGCAAATATAATTACCATTATCATTTTTTTACCTACAACGTTCTTCTGCATAAGAAAGTTGAAAGCAAGGAAACTTTAGTAAAACTGAATTGTTAAAATGAGCACTTCGCTTTTTTGTGCAATGAATCATGCAGTCCTAAACATCATTCATAGTGTGCACTGAATGTATTTTGGAATATAACCATTTTTCTTTATGCCCTCTTACGATTGCATTTCGCATAGTTATTTTAATACATAAAATTTTCTCATAGAATGTTGTAGAATAACTATAGAACAAAAAGTTAATTGGTAAAATACGAAGTCGTGTTTCACTTCTGGAAAGTATGGCAGTAAATATAGGAGATTTTCTTATGAATCAAGTAAACAGAGGACAGCGGTACTTTTGATATTTTTAAATTGTTGAAAAACAGAAAATGAAATGTTGGATTTCCAAAGATGATATAAAAAAGGGGACTAGATGATCAGCCTCAATAAATATGGCATATCATACTCCAATAATTCGTGGATGTGTTAAGCTAAC
Source organism: Allium fistulosum (assembly GCA_030737815.1). Classification (NCBI taxonomy): domain Eukaryota; kingdom Viridiplantae; phylum Streptophyta; class Magnoliopsida; order Asparagales; family Amaryllidaceae; genus Allium; species Allium fistulosum. Next base: position 1,037,430,490 of record CM060906.1, on the reverse strand, counting down.
CTATCTAGCGATATCGTTCCCCTTTAAGAAGTCCACAATAAATTATCATGGTATTTTATTGTTTTTTTGGTCTTAGAAAGTAACGGGATTATTACCAAGATATTGAATGATAAACGGTTTGCTAATCTATACGATGCTAACATCCGTTGGTGATTTGAGTTAGATGCGTTAACTTGCTTTTCTTTTCCCGTTAATAGAAAAGAGACAAGTCAATACGACAATTATATGAGAACCTGATATTACAACATGAAACAATTCAGGGGAACTCATCTTCATCCTTCCACATACATATTGAATCTAACATCCAAACCTGTCTATACCTCTTAATGATAAAACAGAGAATAGGATTAATGTCTGAACCAAATATCATGCTTACGTATCAACATTCTACCAAACCGCTCTGCATATATCAGAAATTGGATGTAATTTCATAGTGTATGTAGACACAAATATGAGTAAATAAATCACCTATCAATGATTATCACCAATTAATTACTCTTGTTTCTCTTTCTGCTTGCACTTCTACTTACTAACAGTGTTTTTTCCAGTGCACTAATCAATAGACTAAAAGAGGATTTCCTTCTATTAAATGAAGTGGATACATGCCAGGAATCTCTCTCTTGAATTTTTTAATTTTTAGCAATTTATTAGATTTGCTTTGAAATTTTGAAGTGAGAAAATGACAAGGCTTGTGTAAGAAAATTTTCATCCGCACCTCTCTTTTTTCTAGGTAACTTATATTTAGCAATATAAACCAGTGTTACCAATGAATTATCACTCCAACAACCCTCATCAAAAATCTCGACCTGCCTGAAGCCAATCCAACCACCGTCTCCCTCCAACAAATCTCCAAACCACCATCAGTTTCAACTCCAGCCTCTGCCAAACCCATAACTAATCTCACTCAATTCCAGCCTCTGCCAAACCCAGAAGCACCACCATCACCAGCACATACAGAATCACCAACTTCTCCTTTCACAACAACCATCCTCTTCACCTTAACATCTTCTGCACTCCAAACATTTTCTCCAAACAAATACCTCGCCAATAATCACTCCACGAACATAACTGTCACCTACAACTACCACTGCCTACATCTCAACCATCTGCAAGCATTCTCTGCCTAAAAACAGCTACCTCATTCAAGCACTACCGTCTGCCAATACACACTGCAACCAATCTCTACACAGACTACACATCATGACAGTGCCAAAGCTAAGGTATATAAGGTGACTAAATAGCTAAAAGAGTAGGTATTGAACTAAACTACGTGCCAAATCCACACAGACACAGAGAAGCAAAAATTAAATAGACACCAGACAAGTTCATTTGCCCACTTAATATCCAGACATTTCTATATGTCAATGTTGCCTGGTCGTGTATGATTTAAACTTTAACACTAGATCATTAGATCATGACACTTTTTATTTCAACTAAAACAAGCATATTATAAATCAAAAACTAGGTTAGATTCCTTTATGTACATTTTATCTTTCTACATCCCAATTTGATCTCAGCCCTTCAAATTTTACCTATTCGATTATTTTAAAATTCAACTATATATGTGTTTGTTTATGTGCAGTCTGATAGGCAGAGTTCATATAATATTATTGTTAAACTGAAAAATAATACTTACTAGAACTTGATTCCCCAATGATATATGTTGCCGGCTAAGCTACGGTAGTCCCAAAAGCAACTTCCATGTATGTACACTCCGATGTAGGTCTCCATAGTAATGCGTCATTAACTCTCACAAAGTCTACCCAAACTTTTACCGCATCTTTTCCTAATGGAACACAGTGAACCATTGTTGTTGGATCAGTTGAAGCGATAGTTCCTTCAGCCACTACTCGTCCCGTTTCACCCACATCAATCAACTTGCATCTATTCTTTGCTACCAGATTTGAGCTCTGTTGGATAAGTAAACCAAAATATAAATTTTTACAAGATAGGTCAGTCAATTGTATCAGATATTGTATCATAAACAAGATATATTTTTGGACAAAATCTTTATCACAAACACACTGGAAACCTTTAAAAATACAAAATTTGTTGATACAACTTCCAAATTTTTTCTAAAGTCATTTTAGCTACATATCTATGTATTTTTTATAAAAATATTTTTCAGTTTTATAATGTTTGATTTTCCATATTAATAATTAAAATGCCAAATTTTAGTAGAATTCACTTTATTTACGAGAAAAATCTTTTTTAAACATGTGATAAAAAAGACGATTTCTTCTATACTTTTCTCAAGTTGAACCCACCAACAAAATAGTTTACATAATTTCATGAGTACTTCTCCTAAATGGAATTGGATTCAGGTTGCACAAATTCAGAAATTTGAGTTGATATAATGACTTTAATTTTTTAGAAATGAGACATTTCAACTATTAATCAAGAAAAGAAAAATTAAAGAATCTCATTTTGTTAATCATATTTTAAAAGGTTTGGTAATTGATGTCTAAGAATCTCAAACTCTATTGAATCAATGATCCAAAGACTTTTAATGCTTTGCTTGTTGTACACGACAAATTTTTTGTACAGTAGCAAGGTCTGAGAATTAGCACTGTATATGTACTCCAATAAAATAAAATAAAATATGTGAACATCGACAGCCTAATTAGACCCGGCCCAAGTAGAAGGCATGCAAATCCATTGGGTTAGGATAACTCTAACCTTCTTTCATCTTTGTTATTCATTCTTTATATAATTTTCCTTCATCGGTAATTATTATTATTGAATGTATATAGATTAAAAATGAAAACTTTATTACAACACTCAATGCTTATACAATTTGAGAGAAGTACCATTATCAGTTTATCATACAACTATAATTTATATACATATATATACGGTGAACTTTAGTTACCTGAGCAGTTGATTTAGCCTTGCAAGGAGAAGTTGCAATGCTTGCTCTAGCCTTGTAAGGAGAAGCCACAACGCTTGCTTTTTCAGCTACAACTTTTGATTTTGGCCATGCTATTTTCTTACCCACGGCCTCTTTAATGCATGACATATCTATTGTGGGTCGCCACAAGAAAGCATCTTCTTTTTTTTGCATAGTCTACCCAAACCACCACGGCTAACGGACCAAGCGGAATACCGTTCACAATCATTTATGAATCACTCGAGCAAAGTCTTCCTTCGGCAACCAACACTTCACCCTCATTCCAATCATAAAGCTTGCATTTGTTGTTTACGCTACTAGTTTTACTCTAAAAAGAACAATAAATATATTTAATGGAAAAAAATATGTATACAATTACAAATAGTTACCGCGAATCATAAATTTTACCGTAATGTCTTCTATCATGTGTTCTCGCAGCGCAACAACACGATTTGCAGGCCATGCCACTGACTTACCATTGGCTTCTCCTAATACTGATAAACTAGATGTAGGCCTCCATAAATAAGCGTCTGCTCTCTTTATGCAATCTATAACAACTTTCATAGCATTTGGTCCAATACGAATGTCATTGACAACTTCATTTGGATCGGTGGACACCACTCTCCCTTCGGCAACAATTTCGTTGGTTCCATCCCAATTCAACAGCTCACATATGTTGTCATTGTTCTACAATTGTTTAGTCGAAAATTATGTTGATTATTGGATTTAAAACTAAACTCCAAATGATGTTATATCAATATAAGTGATTTATACTATTTCAAGTGTGCTCCCTTCTTTCGAACATTCTTTACCCTGCCAAAGCAAAATTAGTAGCAATGACAGTTAAAGGTTTAATTATAGGAGCAACAAAAATAGTTGAAATCGAGAAGCAGTAGAAAACTGATAGTTAGTAACATATTATCACATATATAAATTAAAAGTTTACCTGTTTGTTCATCAGCAAGCATACCATACTCTCCAACTCTGAAATTATTTTTTGACATTGAGTTATTTGATTATCCCTTGATTGTGACAAAGCCAGCTAGGTTTTGGTGTATCCCCTTCCTAGTGCTCTTAACCGTCTCGGTTTATCTTGTCCCAATATTTGTGTAATTGCATCTTCTTGGACATTCTTTATCGAGTCGGATTGTTTGGAATTATCAATTTTTTTAAACTCCTCCTATATAAATTAACATACATATATGTTATATACAATGGTAAAAATGTCACAATGTTCAGTTAGTGAAAAAAATCAAAATACTTACAAGAACATGTGCAACATCTGTGTTCATCGGTTCACCATTCTTTTTAGTATGAGATTTAACCCAAACATCCGCTCTAGATATGGACGATGAATCTTGACTCTGCTCTTTCTACATTTTGAAAGACACGAAATAAATCAATCAATAGTTAATTAAATAGCTAGGTAAATAATGCTACGTTTAATTAACTAACCAAATCGTCGGTAAATCTAGCCATTTCTCTACGTCCAGTTGTGTGCGGCAATTGTTTTTGCCTAATGGCTCTAAATTTCTCACTTCTTGCCTGAAAAAAGATAAAGGAATTTATTCTAGATGAAATACATAAAATCAAATAGTCTCTTAAAATATGAAGATGGAACTATAACGAGCGAAACTGTGAAATAAAAGTAAAACACTACATAAAGAAATATAGCATGAAAGAGAAGAGACATTGACAAAAAAACAGATATAGCAAGAAAGAGCTGCAACCAAATTTTATATTTAAATTTTAATTATTTACATATATATATACACACACACACATGTATTGTTGCTTCCACTTTTAGGAAATTCAAGTCCCATATTTTTATATATAAATTTTAATTATTTACATATATATATATATATATACATGTAGAATGTTTGGTGTACACAAACATATTAAGAAAGGATTGTAGACTTTTGTCTTTTGTATTCGCATAATTTTGAAATTTGCTAAACTAAAATGAGTAAAGATTCAAGGTGTCTATTTGCCTAAAAAAGCAATGGCATGTAAGCTTATAATTTGCTCGGAAAGTGGAATGTTGCGTTCGATGAGATTAGTGGAGAAGAGATTGTAAAATCATTTTCTTTGATGATGCTAGTCTAGTTACCACATTGACAATTGATTTTCTGTTGATACAGATTGTTATCCTTTTGCTTTTTTTTATTGAGGGTTCCTGTTTAGAGCTTTCCAATTTCTCACTGACAATTTTATTAGTTTTGATAATACGTACAGTTTGGAATAGTTTTGATACAATTCATAGTTGGCATAAACACTATTACATATGTGCATAATTTAATTCATTGTACACATATTTCTCGTAGCATAAATTATAACAGTATTACTGATATTTAAAATACTATTTGATTTGAGAAAAGTACATTAAAAAAGTAATGTTTGATTTGGGAAACTATAAAATATTCAATATAGATTCGGTCTGATAAGGTATATTAAGCCGAATATTAATAGTAATTCATTATGTTTCAAACAATTACTGGATAATGTGTTTAATTGATTTAAATTGTATGGCCATTGTCAAAGAAAAGAGCCATGCTGCAACACATTTATATTGTATCCATTATTTTGTATACAAGTCAGCCAATAAATATGTTGGGTCAACATGTTCATTTATTTTTAATGAATCAATCAAAGGACCAAATAACGGTGGCATCAAATAATTGATGTATAGAATGTAAATATTTTGAATAATTTTCCATGTGATAACAAGATTAGGTAGGGGTATGTGTTTGTTATATGAAATGACTTGATAAATTTGATATTGTGAATGAAACAAGGGATACTCAATTTTTTAATCCACGCTCTATGGATTACATTTGAACAACTGTGTGTATGTTTGGAAACAAGTGCCTAGCCAATTTTTCTCGCATTTGAATCACTATACTTTTAAAACATAATTAACGCATTTACCCATATTAAGGTGATTTACTATTATAATAACAACACTTGCTCCAGTTATAGACACAAGTTGTTATATGCTCACCATCTAAAGACTGGGAGGGGCTATTGCACTAAGAGAATACTCAGGATCGGGGTTCATCGTCTTCCTATTTACTATTGCTGAGTGGCTAGAAACAAGGGTTTGCAAAAAGGTATCAAGATCTCACTACACATGTATTGAGTTCAATCGAGTATTATGATAACTACATATAGCCTTGGACTAACAAATATATAAGCATATTTAATAGTTTCAGATTGTAACCAGTCTCAAGGGCTCTTACTAAGATCTGCTAGAAATTATTTCTACTATAATGTAAACTGAGTTGAACTCAGCTATGGTATGCTTCTTACAAACCATTCTTATAAAAATAATTATGATAATCAGAAGCTGCAAGCTGCTAGGGATCTAGGGTTTTGATTCCAAAAAGCAAACAAGCAACAGTACATGTATATATATATATAAGTATATAATATATATACATAAGCATACCTTAAACTCCAAACTTGTTTTCGCCTTTACCAACTTTCTCCACTCCTTCATGTTTTTTATATTGTAAGGTTTCAAACCAAGTCTTTCCTCTTTCGTCGTTGCATTAACTATTTTTCAGACCAATTTGCTTTTTGAGGATCTCCAAATAGTTCACATTTGTTCAAATATGGAATATTTTTGCCATTCATCCACTTTGAATCTAGCCTACAAGAAAAAAATAAAAAGAAACATAAAATTGTTGTTATTTCATATTAAAAGGATTTTAAAAGGACATTTCGCTAAATGGATTTTTTTCGTAAATAAAACAATTATTATATGACAAAAATGGTAATCTCTCATACCTAAATCGAATCCCACAATACAACTTTCAATTCATCGCTTAGAAGCCTCCAATCGTCAAGTGTAACCGGAACATGCTCTCGTACAAGCGGCCCAAGATAAGAAGATAAATGTACCGAGCCTTCTCCTATGGGTATGGCTACCTCATTGAATTCAACTTCAATTCGATTCACAAGACTTAATGGGAGATTTTTTGCTCTTGTTGGACCTCTAGCACGTTTTTTACATCTATATTTGCAGTTTTAACTTCACTTGGTCTATTGATTTCCACCTCGGCATCAACATTTTCTTCACAAGCTATTTCATCTTCTTTACGCATTTCATTTTCTTCACGGAGCATTTCAGTTTCTTCATGCATTTTAGTTTCTTCACAAGGCATTTCATTTTCTGCACACGACATTTGTATTGTCTCGTGCCGTAATTCTTGTTCCTTGTCTACATTGCAAGCTTTAACGTTTGGCTTAATATATTTGACCTTTGGCTTATGCTTTTGGGATTTCTCGTTCTTCAATTGTTGGCGAGTACGTACTAAGCTTGTATGCATATCCTTTCGCTATGAAAACATTTATTAAGAAAAACAACAAAATTAGATAAACAGTCACAATATATGTTTTTAATATCCATTTATATCGAATAAAACCATACCAAATTTTATTAGTGCGATTTGTGTGCCCAGATTTAAAAGAGCAAGTAAATGATGATAAATCCACTTATGTTAGTGCGATTTGGTCGTGTAATATCCACACAGGCAACACCAAATATGTCAAAAGGCAGAAGCTATCTTTTTGAATGTATGTTTTCCCATTAGAAATGCTTGTAAGTCAATTTAAGCTAATATGTTAGCCTTGAATGCTATTTCAAAGGAATGGTAAAATTTGTTCCTTTTCTGACTTTGTGTAAGAAATATGGTGGTAGCATATGCAGTTGTTGATATGAATGTTTTTATATGTTGTATCATAAGCTGTAGGGAAATCATTGTAGCTTTTGTTATAACATTTCACTTCACCAGCAAGTTGAGTAGTGTTTTTTCTGCTACTAGTAAATGTCTCCTTTTGTTGTCAGGAAATTTCGAACCATGGGGCAAAAAGGTTAAATTGATACACCCATATATATAGACATATACATATGTATGTATATGCATACGATGCATTATGATTACAACACCAGCTTCAAAACATCAACAATAGTAGGATGTATGAGTTAAAAACCAAACAAAACACTAGTAAATAGTACACAGACTTCTCAGTATCCAACTATTAAGTAAATGCAGGTAAAATCTCACTTGATTGTTATATATCTAGATACAAGAAGCATGTGTAGATAAAATTTTCAAATTTAATTACTACATCCCTAAAGTCCTTTAAGTAACATACAAGAAGGGAAACAATGCTTTCAAAACAAAACTAATATGGCTTTAAGATAACAAACAACTAATATGGCCTACAGACTGTGGGTAGGGCAAGCAGCGGGAAAGGGGAAATTGGTAAACAGGTAGGGGCAAGCAAGGAGCAGCAATAAAGAAGTGAAACCAGTATACATGTGAACCATTTCAGTTCATATCAACTACAAGGGAATACACTATGGTCAACAAAGCCAGAAAACACACAACATGTAATCGCACACACGCATATAGGCACAGGCATGAAGAAACTCACACACGCATGTCAGTAAACCCACACAAATAACTCACGCAACCTAGCATGCAAACACCCAAACCACAAAATGACAGTTGGACATTAATTCAAGAATCCTCATCAATAGCATAGAAGGTTCAAATATTCAGGTATTGTGGACATAGAAGTGTGAGTGTAAAGAAAAAATATCAATTAAATAGTTATATTTACTTGAGTGAGAGGGGTAAGAGGCACAAATCATTCCCATGGGATTTAAGCATCTTAACTATGGTTGTATCAGATGGAAAAGATCATATATCAATAGCTTTTATGATATCATATGGAAAAGATCATATGTAATAGCCCAGATTATCTTATGATAAAAAATGTGTAAGAATGAGAATTTTAAATAATAATGTGTCTATTTTAAATAAAAGTAGGAGTTTTTTTGCCAATAATATAGTTTTTAGAATATTAATAATTAATAACTTTGACTTAACGAAAACTAAAAGTGATTTAAAGCTAAATTCATACCTTCATGATGAAGATTATGTGTGTCTTTAAGTATGTAAATCTCTATGATAATCAATACCTCAATACCTGCATACATGCAATAACAAATTGGTTATCAAACATATTAATTACATTTGCCGAATTTAGACACAAACAATAATCATTGATCTTATGAGCAAATAATTGAAAAACAAACAAGAATGACATACACATACACTCAAAAACAATTTCCATAATCAAACAAAATATTGAGCTACTCAAGTATGCCTTCGCGGTCCTCCCTAACATAGCTAACATCTTCAACATCCATATCGGTTACGTCACAATCTTTTGGAATATCGATAGCTTCATCTACATAATCATTTGTCTCTAAATCATGAAAATCTCTTGGTGGTGCTTTCATTACAACGTACCAACTTGAAGAATCGTTTTCTCTTGAATAAACTACTTGTTTTGTTTGAGATGCAAGGATGTATGGATCTTTTGAAAATGATGCTTGATTTTGATGTAAATTGACAAGAGTGAAACCATCTTCATCAAATTTTACTCCATTTCCTATATGTGCCCAACGACACTTAAAAACAGGAATATAAACACGTGATAATCTAATAAAATTATATTAGTCAAAATTCCATAATAAGTGACCACATCAGCTACTTGAGAAATATCTTTTGCACTTGCTCTACACATAGTAGTTGCATCATAAGTCACTCCATTATTCTAAGTTTCTCTCCCTACATCTTTTATGTGAAACTGTTGTCCATTGATGATATATCCTTTGTAAGACAAAGCATCATTCTTCAGACCATATGCAATCCACTTCAGCATTTCATTGTGATCATTAGAGTTAATAGGTATCTATAAAAAGTTTGATTTACAATGGATATTTTAGAATAATATTCTTAAGAAAATGAGAGTATATTTAAAAAATTCATTTAACCTTTTTTTAATCCAATCAGCAAAAAAATTTGTATGTGTTTCCCAAAGCAAAGCTGAATTTCTCTCCATGCACTTGCTTGAATTTTCTAATTCCTCCAAATGCAAACTAGTATAAAACAAGGAATGTTAAGTTATATTTACTGGTAGAAACACATCAAAATAATTGAAACATAATATAACATATACTTACTCTAAAAATGGTTCCACCATGGTCATATTCATTAATACGGCTAAATGAGCACTTTCTTTCTCATTTGAGGATAATGTAACTGTCTTAGACGTTGAAATTGGACGTCCCTCGAGTATTACATTGCTTTCATAATCTTCATTTCGAGCCTCTGTCTCCTTAATGTGTCCTGATTTTTTCAAAAATTCACTAAAAAATTTCATGCATTCGTCTGCAAGATAAGATTCAGCAATACATCCCTCGGGTCGTGAATAGTTTCATACATTATCTTCAAGTGTTTTCATATATCTTTCAAAAGGATACATCCAGCGAAATTGAACCGTCCACAGATTAGTGCTTCTCTACCAAGATGAATTGACAATTGCACCATTATGTCAAAAAATGATGGTGGAAAATACTTTTCAAGCTCACACAGAAATTCTATAATCTCAACATTGATTTGTTGCAATTTCTCTCTGTTAAGGACACGTTGACATAATTTGTTGAAAAATGAGCATAAGCGAATTATTGCTTTTCTTGCCTTCTTCGACAATAATCCTCTTATTACTGCAGGTATTGATTGTTGCATTAAAACATGATAATCATGTGATTTCAAGCCACTAATTTTACAATTCTCTAGAGATATACGGTTTTTCAAATTTGAGCAGTAGCCGTCGGGTCCTTTGAAATCATACAGTCTTTTGCAGAATATTGTTTTCTTGGAATTTGACAACGTATAAGGAGCCAGTGGAAGATATGTTTTCTTCCCACGAGGTTGTGCATGAAGCTCATGCCAAATTACCCAATCCTCTATATCCTTTCTAGAGTTGGTTCCATCTTTTGGTTTGTTATCATGCAACATTGTGCCTAATATGCTTTCGCCAATGTTTCTCTCCACATGCATTATATCTAAATTATGTCGTAACGGAAGTTCCTGTTAAAATCAATAGTGTAACCCATAATTATATTATATTATTATTTTTAATTATTAAAAAATAAAAAAATAAGCACTAACATCCTAATATGGCAAGTCAAAGAAAATCGATCTCTTTTTCCACCTTGATAGCTCCAATTTTATAGGATCGTTACCTTCATTATATTCATCTTCCATATCATGGACAACGTTCCTCTTCCTCTTTTTCAGCTTAATGGATTTTATCTTAATGGCCCTTTTCTTATTATTTCTCTTCTTCCTTTTTTTTCTTTTCTTTCTCTTTCCCAAAATCATTTGGAAAATCTTTTAACAATACAAAAATATTTCTTCCAGTTAAAATTCTAGGAGCGTTACCTTTTTCCACGGTGTTATCAAACCAAGTCTTTTGTTTCCTCCGTGCATCAAACATAGGTAGATGTCTTCTATGACCCATGTAGACATTCTTTCAACTATAATTCAACCAACGATGATGAGTATTAATACCACACAATGGACAAGCTTTTTCTCCCTTCACACAACATCCAGCAAGATTTCCATAGGCCGGAAAATCATTTACTATCCACAGCAAGATTGCTTTCAGTTTAAACAACATTTTACTAAATGCATCATAAGCATCAACTCCATTACTCCACAAATAATGCAAGTTTTCAATCAAAGGTGCCAAATATACATCAATATCGTTCCCGGGCTGCTTCGGACCGGGAATAAGTAATGTTAACAAAATATTTTCCTTCTTCATACACAACATAGGTGAGAGGTTGTATGTCACAAGCATTACCGACCAACAACTATATTTAGAACTTAACATAGAAAATGGATTGAATCCATATGTAACAAGACCAAGTCTAAGATTGTGTGGATCGGCTGAAAAAGATTTCCATCGTTCATCCACCATATTCCATGTCATAGAATCCACAGGATGATGCATTTTTCCATCATTGCTTCTATTATTGAAATGCCATCTTAAATCTTCTGCCATTTTCTGAGATCTAAACATTCTTCTAAATCTTGGAATTATCGGAAAATATCTCAACACTTTAAGTGGAACACCTTGTATAATCTCCTTGGTATCTTGATTTATTTTCCATCTTGAAGAACCACATTTTGGAGAAGTATTTAAATCTTTGTATTCTTTTCTGAAAAGGCAACAGTCATTCTCACAAGCATGTATTTTTTCAAAACCCATGTCAAATGCTTTAAGAAATTTTTTTACTTCATATAAAATCTTAGGAAGTACGTTATCTTTCGGCAAAAACTATTGTTACACATTTCGAAGCTTGTCAAACCCACTATCAGACAGACCGGTCTCACATTTATGATTACACATTTTTTACTTCATATAAAATCTTAGGAAGAGTAACTCATCCTCTCTTCTTTGAGAATCAACATCATCCTTATCATCAGCAAAAAAATCATGATTCATAAAATCTTCATCTTCATAGTGAATCATCTTGAGTAAGTCATACGTGTCAAACGAATTTGTTTTTTTATCTACATTTGTTTGCTCACCATGGCTATACCATCTGCTGCTCTTATATTTAGGATCCATTCCTTTTATAATTAAATGCTCAACGATGATGTGGTGGTCATCATGATGTCTAAGATTTCGACAATCCATGCATGGGCACAAAATTTTCTCTACATTTCTCAGATTTGTCTTTGCCACACGCATGAAATTCAAAGCTCCTTGCCGATACTCTACACTAGTCCTATGACAAAAATTAAAAACATAAAAAAAATTAAGTTTTAATATTAGCATATATGTGTTAATTCTCAAAATACGTTTTAAGTTAAGTATTATATAGTCACCTATTTAAATACAACCAATCATTTTCCATCGGTGATATAGGCAATCAAGTAAATTTTCAAGCTTTGATGTAGAATTCGCTTTTCTGTTTTAATCAAACAAAATACTACATATTTCATAATTCGAATTTCTATTATCCAAACTAACTGCAAAAATAAAGATTGATGTAAATTAAACTTACTACAAAAGCAAGCCAAACTAGTAGGCACTTCCAAATAAATAACAGCTTTTATAATTTTATATTGCCATCCAAACAACATCTAATTCACATCTATAGCAAGTTATTTTTATATTCCTTAGACGACAATGACAATATACATCTATAGCAAGTGGAAACATAAGAATTGCATAGAGGATTGGGTGTAATGTAGGTACAAATTACTCATCAAATATACAAATCACTGATTTCATTTTTAATAAGTTGATAAACATGTAAACTAGTTGAGTTCTTTTAGAGTTAAAAATCAGGGATTATACTTATCAATTATTAACTGAGCTAAACTCTGTTTTATTAAGTGAGCTTGCTCAGTTCTAAAAACTAAGCTAAGCCAAGTTTTTGTAACTAAACTATGCTAAGTTTTATTAACTGAGCTAACCTAAGCTCCTAAGGATGGCAAATAATGTTTACATTAATAATGATGTTTATATTCATAAATAAACTCGTATTAATTATATTTTTGAAGCAGACAATTTTCTGCTAGCATTTCAAGGGTTATGTTAAACTCGTATTAATTACCTATCACCATTATCCATATCAAGTAATTTTTAATTAGTTTTTATACGATAGCATAATGATTGGTTTTCCCACCACCATTGTCTGATTGTACTAATTACCTATCAAGAACCCTATAACACTATAACAGCAATGAAAGAGGTAAACAGTTAAAGAATGAAAAAAAAACATGTTTTATCAGTATGTATTTTTCTACATCTTTTGAAACAACTTTTGTGTATTATTTTTCTAACAAATTTAATGGAGATAAAATTTAAATATCTAGTACAAATAAAAGCGGTTTTTATGAAAAAAAATCAAGTACATAAATCAAACATCATGAGGAAATTCGAATTTTTTTTAAACATTACTAAGAACCTTCAAGAAAATCATGCACTATAGGAGAGACTCAATGACCTTCTAGAAATTTTGAGCATTTTACTTATAATAACGAACTTCATTAATATTCATGAATACTCTTTTTTAAAGAATGACTTCCTTTAAATAGAAAAAGCCTGAGCTGCGTTTAAAAACAAAAACATCCGAAATAAAATTAAGCTTTCGGAAAACAAAACAAAAACTTTGACAAAGAAAATTCAAATCTTACAAACTTCCATCTGCGGAACATCAATCAAAAACAATCATTTTATGCACCTCTTCTAAAAATCCCTCAAGCCAATTTTTTCTCATCGATAAATTCCAACAAATAGAATAACAGCATCTGCATACAAGAATCTATTTTTAATTAGTACAAGAAAAGTAGATAAATAAAAGGGAAGACTGAAGAGATCTGTTGTCTTTACTTTGTTTCCCATCAAGTTTACAACCCTATCACTAACATTTAAATTAGAATGAGGGAATACATTGTAGAAATTCCGGAGTCCAAAGGAGCCATGTCCACAATCAAGGTCTCACATACGATCTACTTATAACCCTTGTTGATTTACAACAAAAGCACTTCAAACATTTACATAAATAATTGATTATAAATAAATAGTAAACAAAAATGCTACATCATACCATTATATACTTCAAAAAGTTAAACTCTTTCCAACAACTATAAAACAATATTACTACCAGTAACCTACAGTTGTGAATAATAATATACCAGCAGGGATATGACCCTTAAAATCACATCTCCTTCTTCGATAAATGCATGAAGAACGTGTACTAAGACACTACCAGTAACCTAAAGTTGTGAATCAGCATGCACATGCATGTTATATCTATAAATGTTCCTGCTACTTTCTTATATGCAATTATATTCTCTGCATTTTTATATTATTATACATGTCAATAATACTTTTGAAGGTCCACATTAATACTAGCTGCAGTTGATTCTTATGTTGTGTCATTTATTTGCATACAACATATCTATCATTATAATTATGTAATTCTAGACAAATAATAAAAAAAGGAAAAACTCTTAGATGGCTTTGGTAGCTAGCGTTATTAAAATATATAAGGTCTCTAAACTATACATGTAACTTGCATTTTATACGATGTAAAAGAAGAGGTCGGTTTTTCATACATAAAGCTAAACAAATATTGATACAAACATTTATAATAATCATATTTCAATTAATAAACATACAAGGATTTTATTACTTCTCTTCCATACATGATAATACAATATCCACAGATCACTTAACCTTAAAAAAAATCAAACTATTGCTACATAAATTTTCTGTCAATTCTCAAAAATGAATCTTAAAATTTTAGGCCAATTACCTCCTAATTTTCAATCAATCTTCTAAAACCCCATTACAAAATCAGTTATTCGGATTTCATTTTATCACAATCGCAGCAAGATATGAGATTGTTAATAAACTAATCAATTTATCAAGTAATAAATCAATGTAGGTGAAACAAATTAAGACCGAAAAAGTTCAGTACGAGAAGATGATCATGAGAAAAATAAATTTCAGAGAATGAAGATGGAAGAACTTGAATCACATTTCACATCAGGAAAAATAATAAATATTCACTTTACATTATAATATATGACACGTGCTTTCGAGTATTGATGAACAAAACAAGAACCAAAACATAATCACCACTTTTCTAAATCTATAATACCATATGAGATCTTTATGTTTACTCAATTGTTCTATTAATCAATTTATTAAATGTGTAGCTTCTATCGTCAATTTATTGATGAACAAAACAAGCACCAAAACAACGATTACCTTGTTTTGTAGATTCAGGGCTTGTGAACAAAGAGGGCGGAGCAGATCAACGAAGTGGAGGAAAGCCAAAGACGAAGCTGATTCAACGAAGTGGAGGGGAGCAGTTCAACGAAGTTGCTAAAGGTGATGGAAGCTAAAGCAATTGATTGGAGTGAAATTTTGTTGAATTAGGGAAAAAGTAACATTGGAGGGAAAAGGAGGCAGTGGAGGAAAACTGAGGGAAAAAACGTGACAGTGTTTAACACAAGGCGGTAACCCTAAAATTATATGTACGGGAAAATAATAAAAATTGGAAAAGGTAGTATTTTTTGCTTTTACACTACAAACGCTACCAATAATTGCAACTAAAGGTAGGTTTTCTTGTAGTGAACTGAATAAATTGAGACCCAAACAGATTACGCACAACGGACCACTAATGAAAAGACACAAGCACTCAACAATTTAATGGCAAGGAATATTTTGCCATGTGTCTTTGAGAAATATAAGTTTAACAGAGCATTAGTCTGTAAAAGTGAATATGAAATTTGAAAGACTCTACAAGTTACACATAAGAGACTAGCAAAGTTAAACAAACCAAAATATTCTTGTTAGCCAATCAATTTTAACTTTTTAAGATGAAACAAAATGAGTCTGTATCTAATATGTATGCTAGATTTCAGGATATTTTACATGCACTAATATCACTATAAAAAATCTTTTCATAAGAGAACCAGGTCAGAAAAATCATAAAATTGCTTTCTAGTTAATGGGACCAAAAGACATTGACCATAAAAGAAGAAAAGTATGCTAATACAATGAAAGTAGAGGAATTAGTTGGAAATCTCATGTTCTATGAAGTGCAGTTGCAAGAAAGAAAAGAAAATCATGCCAATAAGAAATAGTCACTGGTATGCAATGCTAGTAATGAGAATTATGGTCCAAATGATGATGATGTGGAAATTGCTTTCATGATTAGGAATTTCAAGAAATTCTTGAAATACATTAACTTTGAAAAACTGACAGCTATATAGATAATTCTGGAAAGGAAAATGTTGTAGAGTGTTTTGAATGTGAAAAAATGGTGCCATTTAAAAGGAGACTATCCAAAACTAAAGAAATGAAAGTACCCTTCAAATGCTGATACATTCAACAAGAAGAGGAAGTGGGATTTAAATGCAATATGGGATGGTTCAGATAGACATCTGTAATAGCCTGCCATTCTCGACCTTCTGATTTAACACAACTCACAGTGTGTGAACCCTAGAATCCAGAAATGACATGTCGTTTGGTTAAGATAATAAGAGACAAACTATATATATATATATTCAATCTAACTCTTTCGAAACTCAAGGCGGATGGTAACAATATATAATATATCAAATATTACTATATTTCAACCTAATAGGTTCAAGATGTATACATAGTCAAATACAATCAAATCCAATCCAAATCCGATAAACACACAATATCAATGCTAAGTGATTATTTAGATACAGTTTTATACACATAAATAATTCTTTCATCTTCTACACCATCCCGCCTCACTCAGTACAATATACCAGTTTCAATCAACCTAATGATGAAGCAAAAGAGGAAAATATATGGAGAGGGTCAAACTATAGTTTAGTGAGTGATGTACGTCTACTTTACTACATACTCTAATTATTCCCAAATAATACCAAGCTAATGATGGTAAACGATCATACCTTAATCATATTTCACCTACATCCAACCAGTTAGTCAAATAATACAACCATACATAGCAAACTTCATGAAACATGTTCTCAATCCAATACATTTACAATGGTCGATGATATGGTCTAACCCATATACAAAGCTAGGCTCCCTATTGCATTAACACATGGCTAAATCACTGAATGGATGCAGTTCCATACACGGCTTATGAACTCATTTCCGTACAACAACATGCACCTAGATTTTCTAAGCATACCGAGCAACTGTGTTACCATGATAACCAATAGAGGTCTCAGAATCAATATTCAAGCAAAAATACCAATAACAATCGACTTTTCACACATACACATACACACACACAAACATATGTCATACAGACACACATTCATGCATGTATATGTCCAAAGCATTCCAATTCAATAAGGTCAGGAATCCACTTCAAAACATCACTTCAACATTTCCAAAACCCAATGCAAAAGCCCTGAATTAATATAGTTTTATATATAGACCTTAAAGACCTAGGCTTTGTAAACAATTTTAACGAAAAATAGTTGGTCGATCTATATCCCGATGGTCGACAGGTGGGGTCGTATTTTACTGGACTAGGACTCCTATATATTATTTTTTCTTCAGATTTTCTTTAGTACTTTTCTCTCCCGTTTTTTTATTCATTCTTAAAAAAAAATTCTTCCAAATTATGACATGATTTTCTACTATTTATCTACTTCAATTTCACTAAAGAGTATGAATCAAAATCATTTCTAATTTACCTTAAAAGTCAGAATTTATAAAACTACTTTTCAAATTTTATAAATACACTTTTCATATATAAATTCTATAAAATATACTTAAAAATCATTAAAAATTCAAAATAAAAAATATATCATAGCCTGAAATACCATAGGAAACTTTATAAACATTTTTACATAATTTTATAATGTATTTCATATCATACTTTCAATATAAACTAGTTTCCTCAACTAAAACTCTATATTTCTAATCTTTGTTATATAATTCACATAAATTATCATATAAAAACCATTTTTAATCTCTGTAATATATCATATCTCTTCAGAAATCATTTCATCACATTTTTCTATGATTTATTATAGTATTTATCAAGCATTTGCCTATGTATATTTCAATATACATATTTCAACCATTATACTTCATTATAATCATTATTATATATAATATAAATACATAATTTATATGCATTTCGAGTTTTATTCTGTGATTATCACATTTTAGCATCATAAGTCTTAGATTCATAATCTAATTCATCTCATATGTAGTCCAAACAATATTACTAAACTTTTATTCCAACTTTCATCGATGATACACAAATTTGGCCATTATCATTAACTTACCATTTTTCTTTGATTAAATGAATCAACTTCTTAGTTTTAATTTCGTATATATACCATTTAATTGCTGTATATTTCAGTAATCGTTCATATTGACCCTAAATCTAGACTATAAGCCATAACCATGCTAGAATTAAGAGAGTTTGACTAGTTATGTAATAAATTAGGCGAACAACACTCACAATAATTAGATTTGCCCACAAATGGTCGTTGTTTGGAGTTGGCCTCTGCTCCAAATAATGAATTTGGGAATGTAATGCGAAGCAGATGATGGACCTATCGTTGCTCTTAAATTTTGTGTTCGAATTGTTAGTTTTCATTGAGAATTAAGATGTTAATTTGAATTTTAAGGAAATGGGTTTTCTACATCGAGAGGAAGAAGAAGAAGAGAGAGAGAATAGGTATAAAAAAGTGATTCAAATATTTAAACGAGAGGAACCAACATATATATATATAGCCTGACAATGCATCCATTCAGTTATGCTGAGTCAGCCCGATCCAAATATTCAAATTTTTGAAACACAAAACCACAATATTTCTCACATATGGACTTTGATTCGAACAATTGTACATAAGGCGCGCATCAGAAAAGCGAGATGGTCGCATTGGCACTAGTTTAATTTTCAAATACTAAAAGTTTGATAAATGATTATTTTTCCCTTCGTTTAAAATTAATTAATTTGTTTTATTATTTTAAATTATCAAAAAAATACGGGTTATTACACTCTCCCCTTTTAAAAGGAATTTCGTCCCCGATATTATGAACACAACGTCTAAATCAACTAATTCATAACAATTCAACCAAAATCATATTAACATATATATATATATATATATATATATATATATATATATATATCACATAGACGAACAAATAGGATGGTATGATCATGTTCTATAACACTTGACTAAATGGAAGAATGCTATTCGGTAGTCGGCCTCCGGAACTAGTTGGACTCCTAAATGTATGCAACATATATGGCGTATAATCATGACACAGTACAACTATAGTATATCAGCATATAGGAAATCTATGTGAATTGTAACGACCTCCAAATTTATCATTTGGATAAATTATATTTATTTTTAAAACATTAAGATATGGGTTTAAAAGTAAGAAATAATCATGTTTTAAGTTGTAAATAATAATATTTATTTTGTTTAAGAAAAATATTTATGGACAAATTACCGGGGTGAAATATTGATAATTTGTAAATATCGTCCTAGGCAAAATATCGATAAAACAACTGGAAATCGTTTTATCAATAAAACTGCTTTTAAACAATAAGGATCATGCATGGCTTTGGATTCATACACTAATATATGTATTTAAACAAGATTATGAAATAAATAATTTATTTTATTTTTGGAAAATGAAATGTATTTATGACATCGACCGTTGATATCATCGGTTTTATATATTTCTTCGGAAATTCAAGTTAAGTTTAAATAATAAATAAATGGGTTTTTATTTACAAATAAACCAATTTTAATTATTTAATAATGATGCTAAAAGCATTTTTAAATTATTTTTTACCAAAATAGATAGTTCGTATAAAAATAGAAAATTTGATCGAAGAACATTTACCGAAATTTCGATTTTTCGACACCAGAAAGTTGTCGGGAATGTTGTTCGCCTTTATGCACTATATACACACATATATAGTAGATAATTAACTATATAATAATATACTTAGTTTTTTTTATCTTATGTTAAATATGGTTAGGAAGTGATGTGACAAGTCATGATTTTAAAAAAAACATGTACATACATATACACTTACATATACAAAGTACATACCCATTATCTCTTGTCATATCTTAGCCTTATCATAATTTTCCATCATGACCTAGAGAATGTGACTAGAGGGGAGAGTGTGACATATGAGGGGGAGGAAGGTGGTGGTGTGACTTGTCAAAATAATGACACGTTAGGATATTTTAATCTAAGGTTAGTTTGGCAATTTTCCGACTTTCTTGTTTCTATAAATACACATCCACTTCACCATATTTTCATTTACTTCTCCATTTCAATTTCCCTAAAGCTTTCTTCATATTTCATGGTTTCTTATGTTATTTTAAGTTTTGTTTTAAAATCAAAAGATTTAAATTGTTTTAAAGATGAAAACTTGGTTTTAAATTCTTTCTTCTCCATTTTTCCCCCACTTTATTCAGCCATAAATTCCTCTATTTTACACTAAATCAAGATTTTATTTTTTTCAAATCATATAAAATTTCAGTATGTACAACTTTCAATTTTACCATTTTTTCTAATTTCAGGCTTAGGTTTTTCAAAATCTCATTTCTTTGCAGTGTACTTTTAAACTCAGAAATTCAGGTCCGAAAATGGCTCTTCTTCTTTTGACCATTTCTACCTCAAAAAAAACCTTATTTGAGTGATTCTTTTTTTTAAATTGTAGAGAAAAGAATTTTATAAAACTTTTATGTTGATCACTTTTTCAAAATCCGAGAGTAATATGTCCAAAAATCAAGTGGAAGATGACATAATTTTAGGGTGATTTTTGGTGCATCTAAAGCATTTTGGGTTTCGAAGATTTTCGGTAAGTTAAACTACTTTGTTTTGGAAAAGTTTTTGACTTTATTATGATGTGTCATTGTGGTGATAATATGATGAGAAAATTGAATGGTTATTATGTTGGTCGATGGTGATTTGATGGATGTTATGTTTGGTATTGAATTTAAGATTTGAATGTGATGTTGTCGAGTTAGTAAGCATATAACCTTATGTTTATATGTGTGTTTCATTGTGACATTAAGAGTATGGTGGTATGGATGTATCATTGTGACTTAAGAATCAAGTATGTTGAGTTGAAACAAAGTTAACAACTTTGTGTGTTGCGACGAACGTGAGATCCGATTTGAAATCAAAACTATGATTTCTAGTTTTAAAGTTTGGAAATGGTTTTAAGTTTTATCTTGGTTTAAGGTTTCAAAAAATTTCTAAATATTATTTCAAAACATATAGGAGCAAGAAATTAAGTGAATTATTTCACTTAAAATAAGATAGAGCAAACTACGCTCATAGCAATAGTCGCTATGGATGTAGTTCGACAAAAATTCACGATTTCCATCTTTAAGTGATTCATTTTGGAATTGTTTTGCAAAAGTGTTCCAAATTTAATTAGTAACATAAAAAGAAATTAAGTTTAGTTAAATTAATATTTTATTATTTAATAAATTAATTAAAAGTAATTAGTACTTAATTAGTAATTAAGTAAGTGATTAGAGGTTAAGTAACACTTAAGGAAGGTTAATGATTAATTAGTGATTAATAAAATTTTTAATTAGTGAATAATGAAGATAAGAAGTAATTAAATGGTTAATTATTATTTAGTTAAGTTAAGTAGGTTAACTAATTATTATTTAATTAAGTGATTATTTAATTAATTAGGTTTTAACTAATAATGAATTGTTTAAACCTTAACTAAGATACATTAGGAAGTTAATTAGGACTTAACCAAGTTCATTAAGTTAATAAAAGTTTAATTTTGATTTAATCTTGATTTAATTATGATTAATTAAGATATAATTTGGGTTAAGCCAACTAAATATTCTTTAATCTTTTCAAAGATTGTTTTAAACCCAATCGGTTATATTTTAAATCAATTTTCTTTTTAAGATTAATTGATTTTAAATCAAAGGATCTCTCGTTTGGACCATTAATTAGCCAAATGAATTAAAGTAGTGATTATAAAACGTTGACACGTTTTATGGGAAGTAAGTTGACTTGTGTTTAGAACAAATGTTGAATATCAATAACGTGATAAACACAAGAAAGTTAATTTCAATAAGCATGTCATGGTAACTTAAGCATATAGTATATACTTCTATATGTACATTTTTCATCGATAATGGATGTTCTATATTTATAACTTGGACATCTACCACGATTTATTGTATGTTGTGTGTGAATCCCTTTCATATCTGATGTTAGGCAATACCCATGATATAACTTGGATAAGTAAACCCAAATTTAATGATCCATTGTAGTCATTAAGCCTCCGTTTGGTTTTGGAAAGTTAATATTTTATTTTCTTTTAAAATGGACTTCAAGGTTATTCAATTTTGAACAAGATATTTGAAGAATGATTTGACAATTGTTTTTAATATTATATAAAGAAGTTTATGAATAATTTTGGGGTACCCATAAAAGGACTTTTAGAAATGGTTTTGAATGTTTATAAAAAGGATTTATAAATGGGTTTGAATGTCTATAAGGAGAAGTTTTATACAAGATTTGAAAGTTTATAAAGAAGTTTATATAACCGGGTTTGAATATTTATAGAGAGTCTCATAAATGAGTATGAAAGTTGATAAATGTTTGTAAATGGGTTTGGGTTAAAGCAAAAGGGATTCTGTGGTAAAGAAATTTTTGAAAGAATTTATTGAAAATAATTACAATAGGAAATTGAGGTTTGGGTTTCTTGAGGCTGACCTTTTTAAAAAATGGTGGTAAGGAACATCCGTTCCACACTTTACACTAAAGGAATAGTACGTAGAGTTATCCTTTTCTCCAATTTAAGTAACGTAGTTAAATCCTTTTTAGAGATTTGGTAATGGAAAATCTTACGAATGTTTAATGAATATACTTATGTCAGAAAGACAAGCATATGAATGTTTTTGAATGAGATTTATTAAAAAAAATGGTTTTGAGGCTTAGTGATTGCTTTGGGTACTAAAATCTGAAATGGAATTGGTAGTTGTTTGTTTGATAGTTAAAAAATTGACTATCAAGTTTGACCCAGTTTGACTTAGGAAGTATGAATGTAAAATTCGAGTTTCCGACAAGAACTCGAATACTTACTTTCAAAAGAACCGGGAATGAGATAACCGTAAATTATCGGTTGTTGATACGGAGAGACCGGAATCGGATCTATATCCAAAAACCACTCCGAACCAACATGTGCGTTCGAGTGGAAGACATCTTGAATATGATAAAAGGCCGAGCTCTTTGAAGTGCAAGGGTTACTGCTACTAATCTTGAGGGTGATTCCAAAATGGATGTAGTAGAGTTAGTGCCTTCGATTTCATTCAGACCCAAAACAAACTTGTATGGATGAATGCTGACATTGCATTGACTCGTGGAGGGCAGTGTTAGCATTAGCCTTAAGCCACATCAACCGAGAATGACTAAAACAGGGGATATGCAACAGGGCTATGTGGGTCGCACCCATTAGGGTATATCATCACCCTTCTAGATATATACACAATCATCAATGAATTCGTGTACATGGGAGCCTCGGTTAAAGGTTGCAAAGCAACCGGGGTGATGATATATTCAGTACAATCTAGCAAGTGGTAGGCCGGTCCTGTGTTGGCAGGGGTTGTTAGGTACAACCTCGGTACATTTTTCTAGAGGTGTACTATGGCGGGCGGTACCTTAGTTGCCCGGTCATTAGTTGGAATCCATTCTCCAATATGTGCCTTATGTTTTCGATTATTAAGTGAGTTTAATTATTTAATTAGTTTCAAAATCTTACAAAATCGATATCTTCTCCGTACGAGGTTGGGTATGGACGAGGTCTTTTATGTTGGACTCATATCATTGTTATCTAGGCATTGGAGTTAGATTTGTTAAATCTGGAGCTAGTAGAATTTTAAGCTAAAATCGAATGCCGTTCAATTTTAGATCAAACCAGAATGTTTTAAGCGTCAACTAGAATTTTGGTAAGTTACTCACATCCAGATAAATATATGATATCTGTGTTGCTATAGGTTATCATTGAATGCTTGGATGATAGTTGACAGTTTTAGTGAAGTATAAATTAATGATGAAATTATAGTGATTTAATTTAATTATGTTTAACACAGTTAACTTAGTTATACTTCATTTGTGATATCTATTTAGCAAAATAAAACATCGTTCTGCTATAATTAATTTGATTAGATTATTTTGGACATCTATCGAGCATAATAAATCACCGTCTGTGCTTGCAAAGTAAAAAAGGATTATTTTTGAAGTTAATTAATATATTGATTAATTAATAAATGATGTGTTAGCTATTGATTGCTAATTGTATAATAATATGTTTGTTATTATTATTTGATTGTTCATTTGGATTTGAATTCCCACTTGAAAAGCAGACTGCATAAATAAGCATTGTTTTGCATGGTACTTTTGTAGAGAGACCCTAAGGGGTTTCTCGCTATTATTAATTTACTGTTTTATGCATCTTATTTATATTATTATGTTGCTTATATTAATATTTGGTTGAAATATTTATGACATGCTATTTGATTTGTGTAAGTGTCATTATACCGATTATCGCTATACCGTCACTTATGAAATATCATCTCCTTAAATCTTTGTTATGTTGAACTTGTGCTTGTATTTTTTCAAAATAAATGTTTGGTCGCGTTTTTGTACTTTGAAAGTTGTTTAAACTATATTTTCAAGTATTTTTGAAAATTTTAAAATAAAGGATAAGTGTTATTTAAAATTTATAATAAACTTGATTAATTATATTTTTGAGATAATTAACATTATTTTAAATTTATAAAAATTATCAACTTGATTAATTATTTTTTCAGGATAACTAATATTGTTTTAAATTTATAAAAATATTATAAATTTGATTAATTATGTTTCGGGATAATTAACGTTGTTTTAAATATATAAATAGATTATAAATTTTATTAATTATCTTTCTAGATAATTAATGTTGTTTTAAAACTGTAAAAGATTATAAATTTGATTAATTATCTTTTGGGATAAGTACTGTTGCTTTAAATTTATAAAAGTTTATAAATTTGATTTATTTTCCTTCAGGAATTCATGTTGTTTTAAATATATAAAAAGGTTATAAATTTGATTAATCTTCTTTTGGAATAATTTCTGTGGTTTTAAATTTATAAAAGACTTATATCAATTATCTTTTGGGATGATTAACATCGTTTTAAATTTATAAGGATATTTTTAATTGATTTATTATCTTCCGAGGTAATAAATGTTGATTTAAAAGTTATAAATGATAGTTTATAAATAAGAAAATCTTTAAAAGGGAATATTTAAAAATAAAGCTAAGCGTATATTGTTTTGGGTTTATAGTAAATGATGTTTTAATGGCATTTGTTTTTGACACTTCTTTTTAATACACTTAGAAATATATCTTTAAAAGAATATTTTAAAGAGTGTTGTTTAAAGTGTTTTATAAATATTTGTGATGTGAAAATCAAGCATAAGTGCAAGTCAAATGTTTTAAGAGATTTAATTTTCATATACGATCATTTTGTTATTTCTGATAGTTGATTTATTAACTATCAATTCTGCTATCTTCTTTGTGTTTATTGATTCAAGGCAATTATGTTTCCCGTTTGGGGCATTTAAACTCTTGCTATTTTTAAAGTTAATAATGTTGTCGAGTCAAGATAGAAAGCAACACTGCCTTATCTTGTTTGGCTTTATTGTTTTCTCCGGGGTAGTACTAGTATGTCTCTGATAGTTGATTCATTAACAATCGATTTTGATATCCTTTGCCGAAAATGACTAAATAATGGGCGAGTGGTAGTTAAGTTATGTGGGGTTGCTCCCATTAGGTTATTGTCACATCTACTCTAGATTGGTTTCGGTTGTATATACACGAAGATGTGAAATACTTGGTACCAGGTAAGGTTGGCAGGATCCGGCTTGGAGGTTTCCGAGAGCCATCGTAGTTCTCAAGTATATTGTCAAGAGGTATACTTTTGGTAGGAGGAGCACACCCTCCTAGTCATTGTTGGAAAATTCCCCTTCCTTATTTGATTCAAATCTTTGAATCGTTTTTTTAATTGCATTAAAAAGTGCCTGGAGCTCTTCTTGATGTTTAATTATTTTTTTCCATTCTTACAAGTCTGATTTTTCTCCGACTTGTTTTTCGTTCTTTCATCCATGGATGTTTTTCTTGTAAGGTAAAACCCATTCTGTGTTTAGCGGCATGGTCTCAAAAATTATTATATGTTCATCACATTACTTGAGTTTTCTCTCTTTGGTTTTCCAGACTGATTCAGATGTTATTTTATTATAATGCTCGGGTCAGACTGAGATTTTTCCAGGTTGTCATTGTTGGAACATTAAACTCATG
Organism: Allium fistulosum; assembly: GCA_030737815.1. NCBI lineage: Eukaryota > Viridiplantae > Streptophyta > Magnoliopsida > Asparagales > Amaryllidaceae > Allium > Allium fistulosum. The sequence continues at coordinate 1,037,403,815 of CM060906.1, read as the reverse complement.
GAGTAGAGCTGGATGTCCACCTACCGTAGTATTTTTTCCACTGTATTCGTATATATACCCATCAACAATTGTAAGGTCGTGAAATTATAACTGTTCAGGCTAATGAGGTTTGTTTTTAACTCTGATATACCATGTATCTTAGAGAGATAGCTTTTACTTCCTTTGTTATATTATATGTGTCATTCCACTGTAAGATTATGTTTCTCCTATTCTTTTTCCTTTTTAACCCTAACAATCTGCCTTTCCGACATTTGGATGCTCCACATATGAATACCGTGGATGTATTGAGTGCCGACTTACGAGGATCGAAATGGCGGATCGTTACACCATCCCAATACTTGAATGGTAACTATTATTATTTGCAAATTCTACTAATGATAGATGATCTTCCCAAGCTACTCTAAAATCAAGTATACAATCCCTGGGTAGATCTTCCACACTCTATTCACCTTTTCCGTAAGCCCATTTGTTTGAGGGTGATATGTCATACTTAAGTTTGGTTCCATTCCAAAAGCACCTTGTAGACTTCTCTAGAATTCACTCGTGAAGAGTGGATCCCAATCACTTACGATACAAACCAAAATCCATGTAGTTGAATTATCTCCTTTATATATGATGTCACCAATGTTGTTGTTGTCCTAGTTGTGACGACCTGGATTTTCCGACCAGTCAAAATCGCCGAAAAACCCGTCCATTCTAAACTACCAATTTAATACTATATGTTATTTGATAAATATATGACAACACTAAATGTATAGGATACAATTTAAATAATAGAACTTATCAGAGTAATCATTTATTCTACAGTATGTGCTTAAATACATACAAAACTAAGATTTATTATAAATCTACCGCTGCACAACTCTGATGAGAGAGACAGCAATAGCCATTCCTGCAAACTCAATAAACATGTAAATGCGGAATAAAATGGTAAGCAAGAAAGATAAAACAACACAATATAATTAACAAACAATAAACATGAATTATTATTGGGGCTGCGTCACTACCACTTATGATTGCCTATGCACCCCTATCTAACTGGGTACCCAATTAGATACAGGATCAAACCAACGTAGTTCTTCTATTCATAAATAGGACTCAAGGAGCCTATGATGCATAAAAAACAAATATGCAATTCCCAAACTACCCCTTTGGCTTAATCTTCACATTTAGATTTATGAAATCTAATTAACTTCATTATTTTCAAAAATAATCTATTTGAAATATTTATTCGAAAACAATCTCTTTGAACTAAAATCCTGATTTCATTTGAAATCCTTTTAAAATAATAATATACATCTTTTATATCAAATCACACTTTTCTTCGAGATTTAAGTCAAAACCTTTTCAAAATGGGTATAAATTACTCTGCGTAATAATATGGTGTTGTATTTGAAATATTTATTTGGAAATCCAAAAATACTCTATTGTAAAAGCATATCAAAATATATGCAACCAGATCAGGAGGTTTCTCCCAATAACAAGGCAACTGGGTCCCAGTCTTTACAAGATAAACAAAGTATATCCCTTTATACAGAGAGTAACTATACTAAGGGTTAAACCACCCTTTTGCCCACTTTTTAGTTACGGGTTACCCAAATCATCGGTAATATAACTAATCATTTTATTCCCCGAGGTGACAAATCATTTCGCACTAATAATCACAAATACTTTCAATCATAGTGTTATTTATTTTCCCAAAATCTTTTCGAAATCAATTTCAAACCACCGGGGTTTAAGTTCTCGAAATTCTTTTTATTTATAAAACATATTTTATAAATATCTTATATAAATCACTTTTATATGAAATCACTTCATAAATATTTATTTCCAAATATTTCTATTTCTTTTAAAGGAAAACATTTCATAACATTTTCCGAAAACCCACTTTAAAACAATTCATTTAATTGAAGTGAACCAAATATTATTGCTAAACACCTTATAGTCAAATCGTGAAAGAAATCACAAGGTGTTAACCCACAAATGTTTTCTATCCACCCATGTAAAAACAAAAGAAAATGGGAAATAACTCATAAACTAGTCGAGCACAATTCAAACAGTCAAACAAACAATAATAACAACACATTATTATCAACAATTCAACAAATTGAATAATAAAACATAAATCAGAACTAACTAGTATATATAAATAAATGTCCAAATTTATATAATAGCATAATGGGGATTTATTCTACTAAATTTACGTCATTAATGAAGTATACTTAACTCATTTTCGATATTTCAACTTATATTATTCCTCGCCCTAGAGCGAAGCCAGGTAAGTTTGAGCACCGGTTGCATCAAAGCCTTGCGTAGACACTTCAATCTTGAATCTCACAAATAGATAAGTCTACTCGTTGGCTTTTAGCGTTAAGCAAAGTTAATTACCTTTTTCAAAACTTATTTAATTATTAAAAATATATTTAAACACGAACTCATTCTAAAACACTCTAATATAAGTTAGAAAACAACCATAAAAGGATTAAAGAAAAATACATAATTTAAATATCATTTTTAAACAATTTATAACTTCAAATAACAAAGATGGTATTTGTAACGATCCTGAATTTTTAATAAGTTTAAATTGATAATTAATTTAATTTTTGAATAAAAATTTGTAAAATTATATGATAAAGTGATGCGAGTTTCCTCGATCACCAGTAATTTGGTATAAATCATTTAGAATTTAGAAATTGTATATATATGTGAATTTATATAGTTGTGCCTATATGAATAGATTTGAGATGATATATATATATATATATATTGATAATTGAATTTAAATCTTAATATAAATGGTTTAAAAAAAGTACAAAGTATATAAGATATAATAGATAAATCCAAATAACATGTTAATAAACTTTGTAAAAATATAAAGTGAATACATTAGAGAAATTTTAACAACATATTAAAAATATAAATACAAATATATAAGATAAGTTATAAAATACAAAGTAAACAATTGCTAGAAATTTAACAACATGTTAAAATATAGAATATATATATCTATATGATCACTTATATAGTTTTATACAATATAAAGTAGATATATTAGAATTCATTTTTTTATATCACTAAGCATAAGACAAATAAATTATATACAAGTATGTATAAATGAAATAAAAATCAAGGTTGTATAAGTATACTCAAGAAATAAAGACAAGCAATTAATGAAGCCACACAACTATCTTCATTTGTACAGCCGAGATGAAGTAAAAGAAAATAAAATAAGTAAACTTGTACAATGTAAATCACAGCAGCCACCAAAGTAGAAAAGAGAAACCTCTTTAGCCAAGACAACAACAAAAATAAAGGTAAGTTTGTACATGATAATAAATGCTGGCCTCCTTAGTACACGAGGAAAACATCACAGCCCATATTGCAAGCATCTTCAGCCATGCCTATTGTACAAAACCAATAATATTACCATGTAACTTCATATACATCTATCACTTCCTCATCTCAGTTTCGATCATTCTAAACTGAAAAAAAAAACTAAAATAAATATCACTCGAAGCTTCAACCTAAATAACAACTCAAATCAATGGAACCCAGAGGATCAAAGAAACGGTTTCAGCAAGCCTGTTTCAATTCAGAGAAGCAACTCTGTTCATCCTCTCAAACACAACAGTGAGTAACCCTACTTCAAAACAATTTGAATTGAAAAGTATAAAATCTGTTGCACTTATATGTCTGTGAATACATAAGTGCATCTATATCTATATGTGAATCCTTTGTGATGGAGTTGTGTGCAGACTGATATTTGAATATATCTCTGTTTTAAGTTCAGAAACAAACATTTTGATTCAAAATTCTTTTTCTCTCAATCTACTTATAGTGTGGACTTAGAATCAAAATGAAAACGGGTGGTTATAGGATAAACTTAAGATTAAAAATTTATATAAGTTAAAAACAATGTTTAACTTTCTCTGGAAGGCAAGACAACAGAGCTAACTGCAAATAAGCAAGAAATTTGAACTTCAAAATTTATGAATTTAGGTGTATAAATGGGATCATTATACTTTAATATGATTTTTAGAGCAAGATTCAAATTTTTTAGAGATGGGGGTTAGGAGCAGTTTGGAAATGAACGAAATCTGGTTTTTGGGCAAATTCCGGCGATTGGAGGCACTAGGGTGGTCGGGGTCTTCGCTGGTGATGGAGGGACGAACGATGGTTCAGGGAAAAATGGTGGAAGGCGGTGCAGTTGGATGTGGTGGCGACAGCGACGTATTCTTATCTGTAAACCTAGTTTTAGTGAGGTCAGGTGTTTCGATTCGTACGCCACCTATGGTTGACCGAGTGCGAAGCGGTTCTGGGTGATGGAAGAGGAAGTGTCGAGGGGTTGGTGGCCGGAGTTGTGTAGCCTCTGGTTGTCGGAGGCGACTAGGAGGAGCAGTTTTCCAGGTCGATGATGGTTCCAGGCTTGTTCAACTTGCTCAATTTCAATCTTATATATGTGGCGATGATCTGTGAGTTCGAGTACGTCGGCGAGATCGACGTTGAGATGTTGGTGACTGGAATGATGGTCGGAAGTGGTCAGGCCTCGTGTGCACATGCACGTTGATGTGTTGGTATCAGTTGTTGCTGTAGAAAGAAGAAGGGAATGGGCTCGAAGTGGACTTCGGGGAAAAGTGTGTTTGACTCGAAGTTGTACTCGAGACTTTGAGGTGTTTGACTCGAAGCAGGGTCAGGGTAGCTCGGGTAGATGTTGGTTTCAGGTTTTTAACAAAACCTGTTTATTTCTGAAATTTAAACTAAGTCTAAATTTGTAAATTAAAAACTAAAGTGAGTTTTAAAACTAAGTTTAAATATGAATTCAAGTCTAGTTTGGAATTTAGTTTGAAACAAATAAGTTTTAAATTTAAATTGTTTTTAACACTTAAAAATGCTTAATTATTGAAAAAGGAAATTTGAATTTTAAAAAGAAAATCAAATTGTGAAAGGAAGAATTGAACAAAGTTCAATCAAAATTTAAATCCAGATCTTAAGATAATCTTGAACTTCAGATTTTGAGATAAAATGAAGTTTATAAATTCAAATGTTTAGAATGAATTCAAATGTTAAAGTATATTTTAAAGTGTGAAATCTAAAAAGGAATTTAATTTAATTCTTTAAATTTCTTTTATAATAAAAGTATTACTTTAATATAAGAAATTAAAAGTTTGAAAGAATTAGATTTTAAACTTTATTAAAGATAAATGGGTATTGATCCTTAAGCTTGAAAATTAAATGTGAAAATTAAAAGGGAATTTGAAATCAATGTTTCCAAACACATTGTAAATAAAAATTAAGTCATAAGTATGAGTGAGTTATACTTTAAGAAATGAAGATAAGTGATAAAAAAATTCATTAATTATTAAATTAATTAAAATGGTTAATTTATTCATTTAATTCATTAATGATTTGAATTAATTAAATAAATCTTAAAGAGTCGAAATAATTAATGAAAATGATTAAAGATAATTACTTAATTAAAAGTAATTAATTAATGATTTAAGTTTGATTAACTAAGTAATTAAGGAATAATTAATTAAAGGATAAATAATTATGTGATTAACTAATTAAGGAAATAAATTTGAGGATGATTAATTAATTGAAGGTTAATTAATGAAGGTGGTTAAGGAATGATAATTAATTGAGAATTAATGTAATTAATTAGGGAAAATTAATTAAAAGATAATTAAATAATTAAAGGTTAATTATTTAATGATTAAAGGTTGATTAATTAATAATTAAAGGTTAATCAATTTATTATTAAAGGTTAATTAATAAATAATTAAAGAATAATTAATTAAAATGGTTGTAATTAATTAATGTTAATTAACCAGGATTAGTAATTTATTCACAAGTAATTAATCTGGTTTAAAAATTTATCAGCTGATTAATTGATCTTACTTATAGATGATTGGATTCTATTGAATGCTTTGGATTGTTTGATATCCCTGATATGTGACGCTTAGTGATACATCTTGATTTGTGTTATGATCTTTAGTATGATTTATTTATCTGGGAGAAATGTAATTAATTATCTGTGATGTCATTTATTATATGTAAGTTATATATCTGTGATCTGTGAATAAACGATAAGCGTTATAGTTATACCGCTTATCAACTATATTTCTGTATTCTGATCTGTGATGATTGAATGATGTTGCACTATTGTGTGTGAAACCCCTAGACTACACCATACACACACAAATATGGATTTCACGTGGAAATCGGTTAATTCACAGATAATTTAAATTTAATGTTTTTTGAAATTGAAATTTTAGTTTCAATTGATTTTGGAAATGGATTTGGGTTAAATGTTAAAGCTTTTGAAAAGGAGTTTTTAAGATAAAATTTATTTTGAATAACTTGATTAAGTTTTGAAATTTAAATAATTCAATTTGAATTTGAATTCAAATTTGGAATTGAATTCCATGATTAGAAATTATGGTTAAAAATGTTATAAATGTGTTTATATAAACCATTTTAAAAGTATTGTTTGAGAATTTGAATTTAACCCAAGGATTTCAACTCGTACGAATGAATCAGATTTTCTGAAATGAAACTATTTGTTTTCAAAAGATAAAAGCTTTCATATAAGAAATGAAATTCCAATTTAATTAAAGGAATTTCAAGATAGAATTGAAAAATGGTTTTCCAAGTTATGAATGAATTCTTTTTGAAAGCTATGAATTGAATCTGTTTATTTTTAACAGATTTAAAATGGTGATTTGTTTAAACCATTTGAAATGGAATTGTTTTGAAAGCTATAAGTTAAATCTTTGTTTTAAAGATTTAACGAGTTAATCCAATTAAAAAGGAAATTGATTTGGAAAATCTGTGAATAGATCTTTATGAAACTGGGTGAACTTTGTGAATTGAATCTTTTTGTTTAAAATATTAAAATGGTAAAATGGTAATGTGTTTAAACCATTTGAAAAGAAAGTTTGGGTTTAAGTTGTGACTTAATTGAAATCCCAATATCCATATGTTTTTAAATATTGCGCTCATTATTCGGTTTAGCAGGGAAAGGACCTTTGTGTCATATAACCCATTCCGAATAATGATACGTCGTATATGGATAGCATTTGAAGACCGGTGTTGAAGACCGGGTATTTGCGAGAATGATAGGATAACCTATCGATTGTCTCTGCACTGAGTTGCTCCGGTATAGAGATTCCCTAAGTGATGGGAAGTCCGATCGGGATTGTGAATACCCGGATTGCAAGGGCTTCTTCGGAAGTGCCTTCGGTTCTGTTCGAACCCTGAACAGACTTGTATGGTTACATGTCTGACATTACATTTTGAGATATAAAGCAGATTTCTTTCAAATACATTTCTGTTAGTGGCGGAGAATTTATTCTCTTTGCTTAACACCCTTCTCTGAGATGTACGAGCTCAGAGGTTATGTAGTTGAAGGTTATCAGCGATATACTCCCAATTTGGTAATGTGGCATGCTGAGTGTTGCTGTGTGTTGATCATTTATTGATCATTTGTGATCAAAGCGTGGCTTTGTGAAAAAGCATAGCTTTGTGGACGAGACCTCTTCGGACCTCACAACCCGGAAATGGGTCGTAACAGGAATATGCGGCAAGGTTATGAGGGTCGCGCCCTTTAGGGTATGTCATTTCCTTCTGGAAAAGGGTGGTATCAGGTATGGAGCCCTGGTATTTAACCTATGTGGATACTCCGATCTCATTTATTGTGTGATTGTGTGTTTATTGAGGGGCCCCTCGGATAAAGGTCCCAAAGGACTGGGGAATGGCTTACTCGAGTAGTAGTTACCTAGTTACAGAGGTAACCCGGCCTTGTGTTGGCAGAGAGCCGGGTAGGTTCTCAGGACGTCCATCCAGAGGCGATCCCATTGACAGTAGGAAGTTCCTTAGCCTGACCATTTGTTGGAAATCCATCTTCCAATACAAACCTTGTACGGTATTAGTTGTAGAACCTGCCATTTACTTATGGTGGCGCCCCACTGTTTAGATGGTAGCTATAGTAGGCATAGTTCGGAATTTCTATGTTGGCTAAGATTAATATTATACTTTCGAAATGTTTTCCACTATGCACTAGTAATAATATCAAAAGAGTTTTGTTTACGTAGTAAGCATATTTGACTATCATAAGAAGAAATCTCCTCCAATTTTTCGTTTGCATTGTGTGTGTGGCGGGAGGTCTTATGGTAGTTTCATTTTCCAAAAGCATTGCGGGTTTCAATGTTTAAAATTCTTTTGTTGTTTTTTTTTGAAAAGCAATGGGCTAAGGGAGCCCTGCCCAATTTTATTCATCACATAGAAGTACATTACTATTCAATCAATTACAATGCATAAAAAACTCTTATCATAAAGAACTTACAAACAACATAAAATAAGAACTTGTATATTTCATTTTTCCTTTCATTTCAGTCTATTAATCCTTTTAAGGATTCTTCTATTTATAATTCTGTATAAAGTATCTGAATCTTCCATCTCCAAGTTAAAAATTCTTCTATTCCTTTCACACCATATCTCATAAACAAAAAATTTCAAGACAATCATAAGGATCATTGCATTCAGAGTTTTCCGTCTTGTTGCCTTAAAAATATTGAACCATTCAATTCTAGAAGATCTGACAGGCTTATGAAACTTTCCATTTAAAAGCAACCTGCACCAGATTGTAAAAGCAAACTTGCATTCAAAAAATATATGAGTGTTAGATTCCGTATGACTATGACAAAACACACAATCATCATTGTTTATCACTCCTAGCAATGTCAATTTCTGTTTTGTATTTATAGCATTTGCCATGATTTTCCATAGTAAAAGATTCTCTTTTGCAGGAGATTTATCATTCCAAATTCTTGATGACCATGGAAAAATATCTGGATTTGTATTTGCAATCAGAGATTTATACACCAGAGATAAATCTCACACCAAATTCTTTTGTTGTTGTTTAAAGATAAACTGTTTTTGTTACTCACACCAGTTCCACGACTAACTCGGAGTTTATTGTTCCTTTCCTAAACTCTGGGTGCTCATAATTTTCCACACGGGCAGTCTAGAGTTGGGTTTCTTTTTCAGATATTCAGGTTTAGTAGGCTAGTTTGAGCTAGTTCAGTGTTTGGAGTTCACTGACGACTGGCGTTGCTTATCTTTGTGCATCGTGACGGTGGATGTTGGAGTCATTCTCTTTTGTAGATCATTTGGAGTGATCTCTTCCATTATTGTTATTTCCGCTGTAGCATTGTATCATCTCTGATATTGTTATGTATTATTGATATCATTGTTGTATATCATACTGGGTATTGTATTCATTGGAGTTGTATATGATATCATCTATTTCTTTCTTCCGCTGTGTTGTTATACTTAATGGTGTTATAAGCTCCGGAGAACCAGATTCGGCGTTTGAATCTACGGCATTTTGAGTACAAGTGAAGTACGGGTGCCGATTTTCGAAGGGCGACTTCAGGATCTTCACAGTTGGTATCAGAGCTGAGGGTAAAACTTTAGCTCAGGAGTATAACACATTAAGTAGCTCATTAGAGATAGGGTGAAGTATACCCTAGAATGAGTAATCTCTAAGATATCCGTCCGTATGCCTCAGTAAATTCTCTTACTATCCACTGATAGTAAGTATGAGTGCAAGAAGAGGATGAGATAGGGGACAGGGAAATACGACTATAAATGGTCAATACCCTGTAACAACAAGGAAACAATCTTTTTTCTATCACTCTCTTTTGTTCATCATCTTTTCTTAATTCTTCGATATTTCCTGATAGATCCAGGAAAGAGATTCGATATATTAAAAAGGGACGTAAACTCCAACTGAGTCAGAAATCGTTGTTTGGATGAATTGGTTGCTTTGGTTGCTATGGTTGATAGGTATACCTTAGTTCTAAACTGAAAATTTTGAAATTGTATCCATATATCTATCTATTTCTTTGGGTCCTGATATGTTCTACGAATGGTTAGTTATCTCTTCGAACTAACCGATGCCCTTACATATTTCGTAGATCTGGATAACTCGAATATTTTGTGAAGTGTTAAACAGATTTGTTCTTGTATCTGTTATTGATATTCTGATTTGGTAAGCCAAATGCAGAATAGATGTTCAGTTTGAGTTGATGAAATATTCTTCATCTATCTTTGTGTCTCCCTGGCAATTTCGAGGACGAAATTATTTTAAGGGGGGAAGTCTGTAACGATCCCGAATTTTTAATAAGTTTAAATTGATAATTAATTTAATTTTTGAATAAAAATTTGTAAAATTAAATGATAAAGTGATGCAAGTTTCCTCGATCACCAATAATTTGGTATAAATCATTTAGAATTTAGAAATTGTATATATATGTGAATTTATATAGTTGTGCCTATATGAATAGATTTGAGATGATATATATATATATATTGATAATTGAATTTAAATCTTAATATAAATGGTTTAAAAAAAGTACAAAGTATATAAGATATAATAGATAAATCCAAATAACATGTTAATAAACTTTGTAAAAATATAAAGTGAATACATTAGAGAAATTTTAACAACATATTAAAAATAGAAATACAAATATATAAGATAAGTTATAAAATACAAAGTAAACAATTGCTAGAAATTTAACAACATGTTAAAATATAGAATATATATATCTATATGATCACTTATATAGTTTTATACAATATAAAGTAGATATATTAGAATTCATTTTTTTATATCACTAAGCATAAGACAAATAAATTATATACAAGTATGTATAAATGAAATAAAAATCAAGGTTGTAGAAGTATACTCAAGAAATAAAGACAAGCAATTAATGAAGCCACACAACTATCTTCATTTGTACAACCGAGATGAAGTAAAAGAAAATAAAATAAGTAAACTTGTACAATGTAAATCACAGCAGCCACCAAAGTAGAAAAGAGAAACCTCTTTAGCCCAGACAACAAACAAAATAAAATAAAGCTAATAAAGGTAAGTTTGTACATGATAATAAACGCTGGCCTTTTTAGTACACGAGGAAAACATCTCAGCCCATAATGCAAGCATCTTCAGCCATGCCTATTGTACAAAACCAATAATATTACCCTGTAACTTCATATACATCTATCACTTCCTCATCTCAGTTTCGATCATTCTAAACTGAAAAAAAAAACTAAAATAAATATCACTCAAAGCTTCAACCTAAATAACAACTCAAATCAATGGAAACCAGAGGATCAAAGAAACGGTTTCAGCAAGCCTGTTTCAATTCAGAGAAGCAACTCTGTTCATCCTCTCAAACACAACAGTGAGTAACCCTACTTCAAAACAATTTGAATTGAAAAGTATAAAATCTGTTGCACTTATATGTCTGTGAATACATAAGTGCATCTGTATCTATATGTGAATCCTTTGTGATGGAGTTGTGTGCATACTGATATTTGAATATATCACTATTTTAAGTTCATAAACAAACATTTTGATTCAAAAATCTTTTTCTCTCAATCTACTTATAGTGTGGACTTAGAATCAAAATGAAAACGGGTGGTTATAGGATAAACTTGAGATTAAAAATTTATATAAGTTAAAAACAATGTTTAACTTTCTCTGCAAGGCAAGACAACAGAGCTAACTGCAAATAAGCAAGAAATTCGAACTTCAAAATTTATGAATTCAGGTGTATAAATGGGATCATTATACTTTAATATGATTTTTAGAGCAAGATTCAAAATTTTTAGAGATGCGGGTTAGGAGCAGTTTGGAAATGAACGAAATTTGGTTTCTGGGCAAATTCCGGCGATTGGAGGCACTAGGGTGGTCGGGGTCTTCGCTGGTGATGGAGGGACGGACGATGGTTCAGGGAAAAATGGTGGAAGGCGGTGCAGTTGGATGTGGTGGCGACGGCGACGTATTCTTATCTGTAAACCTAGTTTTAGTGAGGTCAAGTGTTTCGATTCGTACGCCGCCTATGGTTGACCGAGTGCAAAGCGGTTCTGGGTGATGGAAGAGGAAGTGTCGAATGGTTGGTGGCCGGAGTTGTGTAGCCTCTGGTTGTCGGAGGCGACGAGGTGGAGCAGTTTTCCAGGTCGATGATGGTTCCAGGCTTGTTCAACTTGCTCGATTTCAATCTTATATATGTGGCGATGATCTGTGAGTTCGAGTACGTCGGCGAGATCGACGTTGAGATGTTGGTGACTGGAATGATGGCCGGAAGTGGTCAGGCCTCGTGTGCACATGCACGTTGATGTGTTGGTATCAGTTGTTGCTGTAGAAAGAAGAAGGGAATGGGCTCGAAGTGGACTTCGGGGAAAAGTGTGTTTGACTCGAAGTTGTACTCGAGACTTTGAGGTGTTTGACTCGAAGCAGGGTCAGGGTAGCTCGGGTAGATGTTGGTTTTAGGTTTTTAAAAAAACCTGTTTATTTCTGAAATTTAAACTAAGTCTAAATTTGTAAATTAAAAACTAAAGTGAGTTTTAAAACTAAGTTTAAATATGAATTCAAGTCTAGTTTGGAATTTAGTTTGAAACAAATAAGTTTTAAATTTAAATTGTTTTTAACACTTAAAAATGCTTAAGTATTGAAAAAGGAAATTTGAATTTTAAAAAGAAAATCAAATTGTGAAAGGAAGAATTGAACAAAGTTCAATCAAAATTTAAATCCAGATCTTAAGATAATCTTGAACTTCAGATTTTGAGATAAAATGAAGTTTATAAATTCAAATGTTTAGAATGAATTCAAATGTTTAGAATGAATTCAAATGTTAAAGTATATTTTAAAGTGTGAAATCTAAAAAGGAATTTAATTTAATTCTTTAAATTCCTTTTATAATAAAGGTATTACTTTAATATAAGAAATTAAAAGTTTGAAAGAATTAGATTTTAAACTTTATTAAAGATAAATGGGTATTGATCCTTAAGCTTGAAAATTAAATGTGAAAATTAAAAGGGAATTTGAAATCAATGTTTCCAAACACATTGTAAATAAAAATTAAGTCATAAGTATGAGTGAGTTATACTTTAAGAAATGAAGATAAGTGATAAAAAAATTCATTAATTATTAAATTAATTAAAATGGTTAATTTATCCATTTAATTCATTAATGATTTGAATTAATTAAATAAATCTTAAAGAGTCGAAATAATTAATGAAAATGATTAAATATAATTACTTAATTAAAAGTAATTAATTAATGATTTAAGTTTGATTAACTAAGTAATTAAGGAATAATTAATTAAAGGATAATTAATTATGTGATTAACTAATTAAGGAAATAAATTTGAGGATGATTAATTAATTGAAGGTTAATTAATGAAGGTGGTTAAGGAATGATAATTAATTGAGAATTAACATAATTAATTAGGGAAAATTAATTAAAAGATAATTAAATAATTAAAGGTTAATTATTTAATGATTAAAGGTTGATTAATTAATAATTAAAGGTTAATCAATTTATTATTAAAGGTTAATTAATAAATAATTAAAGAATAATTAATTAAAATGGTTGTAATTAATTAATGTTAATTAACCAGGATTAGTAATTTATTCATAAGTAATTAATCTGGTTTAAAAATTTATCAGCTGATTAATTGATCTTACTTATAGATGATTGGATTCTATTGAATGCTTTGGATTGTTTAATATCCCTGATATGTGATGCTTAGTGATACATCTTGATTTGTGTTATGATCTTTAGTATGATTTATTTATCTGGGATAAATGTAATTAATTATCTGTGATGTCATTTATTATCTATAAGTTATATATCTGTGATCTGTGAATAAACGATAAGCGTTATAGTTATACCGCTTATCAACTATATTTCTGTATTCTGATCTGTGATGATTGAATGATGTTGCACTATTGTGTGTGAAACCCCTAGACTACACCATACACACACAAATATGGATTTCACGTGGAAATCGGTTAAGTCACAGATAATTTAAATTTAATGTTTTTTGAAATTGAAATTTTAATTTCAATTGATTTTGGAAATGGATTTGGGTTAAATGTTATAGCTTTTGAAAAGGAGTTTTTAAGATAAAATTTATTTTGAATAACTTGATTAAGTTCTGAAATTTAAATAATTCAATTTGAATTTGAATTCAAATTTGGAATTGAATTCCATGATTAGAAATTATGGTTAAAAATGTTATAAATGTGTTTATATAAACCATTTTAAAAGTATTGTTTGAGAATTTGAATTTAACCCAAGGATTTCAACTCGTACGAATGAATCAGATTTTCTGAAATGAAACTATTTGTTTTCAAAAGATAAAAGCTTTCATATAAGAAATGAAATTCCAATTTAATTAAAGGAATTTCAAGATAGAATTGAAAAATGGTTTTCCAAGTTATGAATGAATTCTTTTTGAAAGCTATGAATTGAATCTGTTTATTTTTAATAGATTTAAAATGGTGATTTGTTTAAACCATTTGAAATGGAATTGTTTTGAAAGCTATAAGTTAAATCTTTGCTTTAAAGATTTAACGAGTTAATCCAATTAAAAAGGAAATTGATTTGGAAAATCTTTGAATAGATCTTTGTGAAACTGGGTGAACTTTGTGAATTGAATCTTTTTGTTTAAAAGATTAAAATGGTAAAATGGTAATGTGTTTAAACCATTTGAAAAGAAAGTTTGGGTTTGAGTTGTGACCTAATTGAAATCCCAATATCCATATGTTTTGCGCTCATTATTCGATTTAGCAGGGAAAGGACCTTTGTGTCATATAACCTATTCCGAATAATGATACGTCGTATATGGATAGCATTTGAAGACCGGTGTTGAAGACCGGGTATTTGCGAGAACGATAGGATAACCTATCGATTGTCTCTGCACTGAGTTGCTCCGGTATAGAGATTCCCTAAGTGATGGGAAGTCCGATCGGGATTGTGAATACCCGGATTGCAAGGGCTTCTTCGAAAGTGCCTTCGGTTCTGTTCGAACCCGGAACAGACTTGTATGGTTACATGTCTGATATTACATTTTGAGATATAAAGCAGATTTCTTTCAAATACATTTCTGTTAGTGGCGGAGAATTATTCTCTTAGCTTAACACCTTCTCTGAGATGTACGAGCTCAGAGGTTATGTAGTTGAAGGTTATCAACGATATACTCCCAATTTGGTAATGTGGCATGCTGAGTGTTGATCATTTATTGATCATTTGTGATCAAAGCGTGGCTTTGTGAAAAAGCGTAGCTTTGTGGACGAGACCTCTTCGGACCTCACAACCCGAAAATGGGTCGAAACAGGAATATGCGGCAAGGTTATGAGGGTCGCGCCCTTTAGGGTATGTCATTTCCTTCTGGAAAAGTGTGGTATCAGGTATGGAGCCCTGGTATTTAACCTATGTGGATACTCCGATCTCATTTATTGTGTGATTGTGTGTTTATTGAGGGGCCCCTCGGATAAAGGTCCCAAAAGACCGGGGAATGGCTTACTCGAGTAGTAGTTACCTAGTTACAGAGGTAACCCGGCCTTGTGTTGGCAGAGAGCCGGGTAGGTTCTCAGGACGTCCATCCAAAGGCGATCCCATTGACAGTAGGAAGTTCCTCAGCCTGACCATTTGTTGGAAATCCATCTTCCAATACGAACCTTGTACGGTATTAGTTGTAGAACCTGCCATTTACTTATGGTGGCGCCCCACTGTTTAGATGGTAGCTATAGTAGGCATAGTTCGGAATTTCTATGTTGGCTAAGATTAATATTATACTTTCGAAATGTTTTCCACTATGCACTAGTAATAATATCAAAAGAGTTTTGTTTACGTAGTAAGCATATTTGACTATCATAAGAAGAAATCTCCTCCAATTTTGCGTTTGCATTGTGTGTGTGGCGGGAGGTCTTATAGTAGTTTCATTTTCCAAAAGCATTGCGGGTTTCAATGTTTAAAATTCTTTTGTTGTTTTTTTTTTGAAAAGTAATGGGCTAAGGGAGCCCTGCCCAATTTTATTCATCACATAGAAGTACATTACTATTCAATCAATTACAATGCATAAAAAACTCATATCATAAAGAACTTACAAACAACATAAAATAAGAACTTGTACATTTCATTTTTCCTTTCATTTCAGTCTATTAATCCTTTTAAGGATTCTTCTATTTATAATTCTGTATAAAGTATCTGAATCTTCCATCTTCAAGTTAAAAATTCTTCTATTCCTTTCACACCATATCTCATAAACAAAAAATTTCAAGACAATCATAAGGATCATTGCATTCGGAGTTTTCCGT
Organism: Allium fistulosum; assembly: GCA_030737815.1. Lineage (NCBI taxonomy): Eukaryota > Viridiplantae > Streptophyta > Magnoliopsida > Asparagales > Amaryllidaceae > Allium > Allium fistulosum. The sequence continues at coordinate 1,037,387,639 of CM060906.1, read as the reverse complement.
CTTGTTGCCTTAAAAATATTGAACCATTCAATTCTAGAAGATCTGATAGGCTTATGAAACTTTCCATTTAAAAGAAACCTGCACCAGATTGTAAAAGCAAACTTGCATTCAAAAAATATATGAGTGTTAGATTCCGTATGACTATGACAAAACACACAATCATAATTGTTTATCACTCCTAGCAATGTCAATTTCTGTTTTGTATTTATAGAATTTGCCATGATTTTCCATAGTAAAAGATTCTCTTTTGCAGGCGATTTATCATTCCAAATTCTTGATGACCATGGAAAATATCTGGATTTGTATTTGCAATCAGAGATTTATACACCAGAGATAAATCTCACACCAAATTCTTTTGTTGTTGTTTAAAGATAAACTGTTTTTGTTACTCACACCAGTTCCACGACTAACTCGGAGTTTATTATTCCTTTCCTAAACTCTGGGTGCTCATAATTTTCCACACGGGCAGTCTAGAGTTGGGTTTCTTTTTCAGATATTCAGGTTTAGTAGGCTAGTTTGAGCTAGTTCAGTGTTTGGAGTTCACTGACGACTGGCGTTGCTTATCTTTGTGCATCGTGATGGTGGTTCGAGCTGGATGTTGGAGTCGTTCTCTTTTGTAGATCATTTGGAGTGATCTCTTCCATTATTGTTATTTCCGCTGTAGCATTGTATCACATCTCTGATATTGTTATGTATTATTGATATCATTGTTGTATATCATACCGGTATTGTATTCATTGGAGTTGTATATGATATCATCTATTTCTTTCTTCCGCTGTGTTGTTATACTTAATGGTGTTATAAGCTCCGGAGAACCAGATTCGGCGTTTGAATCTACGACATTTTGAGTACAAGTGAAGTACGGGTGCCGATTTTCGAAGGGTGACTTCAGGATCTTCACAGTTGGTATCAGAGCTGAAGGTAAAACTTTAGCTCAGGAGTATAACACATTAAGTAGCTCATTAGAGATAGGGTGAAGTATACCCTAGAATGAGTAATCTCTAAGATATCCGTCTGTATGCCTCAGTAAATTCTCTTACTATCCACTGATAGTAAGTATGAGCGCAAGAAGAGGATGAGATAGGGGACAGGGAAATACGACTATAAATGGTCAATACCCTATAACAACAAGGAAACAATCTTTTTTCTATCACTCTCTTTTGTTCAACATCTTTTCTTAATTCTTCGATATTTCCTGATAGATCCAGGAAAGAGATTCGATATATTAAAAAGGGACGTAAACTCCAACTGAGTCAGAAATCGTTGTTTGGATGAATTGGTTGCTTTGGTTGCTATGGTTGATAGGTATACTTTAGTTCTAAACTGAAAATTTTGAAATTTTATCCATATATCTATCTATTTCTTTGGGTCCTGATATGTTCTACGAATGGTTAGTTATCTCTTCGAACTAACCGATGCCCCTACATATTTCGTAGATCTGGATAACCCGAATATTTTGTGAAGTGTTAAACAGATTTGTTCTTGTATCTGTTATTGATATTCTGATTTGGTAAGCCAAATGCAGAATAGATGTTCAGTTTGAGTTGATGAATATTCTTCATCTATCTTTGTGTCTCCCTGGCAATTTCGAGGACGAAATTATTTTAAGGGGGAAGTCTGTAACGATCCCGAATTTTTAATAAGTTTAAATTGATAATTAATTTAATTTTTGAATAAAAATTTGTAAAATTAAATGATAAAGTGATGCGAGTTTCCTCGATCACCAATAATTTGGTATAAATCATTTAGAATTTAGAAATTGTATATATATGTGAATTTATATAGTTGTGCCTATATGAATAGATTTGAGATGATATATATATATATATATATATATATATTGATAATTGAATTTAAATCTTAATATAAATGGTTTAAAAAAAGTACAAAGTATATAAGATATAATAGATAAATCCAAATAACATGTTAATAAACTTTGTAAAAATATAAAGTGAATACATTAGAGAAATTTTAACAACATATTAAAAATAGAAATACAAATATATAAGATAAGTTATAAAATACAAAGTAAACAATTGCTAGAAATTTAACAACATGTTAAAATATAGAATATATATATATATCTATATGATCACTTATATAGTTTTATACAATATAAAGTAGATATATTAGAATTCATTTTTTTATATCACTAAGTATAAGACAAATAAATTATATACAAGTATGTATAAATGAAATAAAAATCAAGGTTGTAGAAGTATACTCAATAAATAAAGACAAGCAATTAATGAAGCCACACAGCTATCTTCATTTGTACAGCCGAGATGAAGTAAAAGAAAATAAAATAAGTAAACTTGTACAATGTAAATCACAGCAGCCACCAAAGTAGAAAAGAGAAACCTCTTTAGCCAAGACAACAAACAAAATAAAATAAAGCAAATAAAGGTAAGTTTGTACATGATAATAAAGGTAAGCATCTTCAGCCATGCCGATTGTACAAAACCAATAATATTACCCTGTAACTTCATATACATCTATCACTTCCTCATCTCAGTTTCGATCATTCTAAACTAAAAAAAAACTAAAAAAATATCACTCAAAGCTTCAACCTAAATAACAACTCAAATCAATGGAAACCAGAGGATCAAAGAAACAGTTTCAGCAAGCATGTTTCAATTCAGAGAAGCAACTCTGTTCATCCTCTCAAACACAATAGTGAGTAACCCTACTTCAAAACAATTTGAATTGAAAAGTATAAAATCTGTTGCACTTATATGTCTGTGAATACATAAGTGCATCTATATCTATATGTGAATCCTTTTTGATGGAGTTCTGTGCAGACTGATATTTGAATATATCTCTGTTTTAAGTTCATAAACAAACATTTTGATTCAAAAATCTTTTTCTCTCAATCTACTTATAGTGTGGACTTAGAATCAAAATGAAAACGGGTGGTTATAGGATAAACTTGAGATTAAAAATTTATATAAGTTAAAAACAATGTTTAACTTTCTCTAGAAGGCAAGACAACAGAGCTAACTGCAAATAAGCAAGAAATTCGAACTTCAAAATTTATGAATTCAGGTGTATAAATGGGATCATTATACTTTAATATGATTTTTAGAGCAAGATTCAAATTTTTTAGAGATGGGGGTTAGGAGCAGTTTGGAAATGAACGAAATTTGGTTTCTGGGCAAATTTCGGCGATTGGAGGCACTAGGGTGGTCGGGGTCTTCGCTGGTGATGAAGGGACGGACGATGGTTCGGGGAAAAATGGTGGAAGGCGGTGCAGTTGGATGTGGTGGCGACGACGACGTATTCTTATCTGTAAACCTAGTTTTAGTGAGGTCAAGTGTTTCGATTCGTACGCCGCCTATGGATGACCGAGTGCGAAGCGGTTCTGGGTGATGGAAGAGGAAGTGTCGAGGGGTTGGTGGCCGGAGTTGTGTAGCCTCTGGTTGTCGGAGGCGACGAGGTGGAGCAGTTTTCCAGGTCGATGATGGTTCCAGGCTTGTTCAACTTGCTCGATTTCAATCTTATATATGTGGCGATGATCTGTGAGTTCGAGTACGTCGGCGAGATCGACGTTGAGATGTTGGTGACTGGAATGATGGCCGGAAGTGGTCAGGCCTCGTGTGCACATGCACGTTGATGTGTTGGTATCTGTGACGCCCCACCTCTATGCTCATAATAACAAAGAGTATTAAAAGAAATACTGTCTATTATTACGAAGAATAAGGCTGGATAGGAGCGACCATCCGTAATTGGCCTTACACTAATATTGGTTATCTCGGTAGGAGTGGTATATACTTTTTATTTTTCATCTATTATTTATTTACTCCCATCGACATATCCAATTATCAGTATAAAACAAACTATGATAGTTCATAATAGTTTAGGACATTAGATATAACAATAACACAGATAATATAAATGCGGAACACAGATTAACAAAAATCTCATATATATATATATATAACCGATGTCAGTTACAATATAGTTGACACGATACATATGATACAACTACAACTGCCGACTCTAGAAGTTATATATACAAGTACATTATCGATTAATATACATGAATACATATCGTTCTCTACAAAATGACACTGACAACTTCAGAAGATGTGAAAGGTCTTCAAATCCCGAACAGCAACTCAAAGAAGAAAATCTACAACCTGAAATAACTCGGGTCTGACCCGAGTATTACATTCAAAAGAAAATAATACCCAGGTCAGTCTAATTCAAACCAGTTTATTAGTGCATATAGGCAGTAATAATTTAAATAGACGACAGTCACAATAATTCCCGTCTATCCGATTCTTTAAACAAAGAAACCGGATAACGGTCAATATAACACTTAACAGTGTTTAACAAAAATCAGCAGATTTAAATCATCAACAGAGATAAATAAACAATTTATCAAATCGACTAAATCAATTTACAAACAATTGAAATTGTCACTTTAAAATCATCAAAACTCGATTGGCTGCCGTACACGCACGCGTGTACGGCCTCGCCAATACAGCATAAAAGATCAATGCATCACGACACAACAGAAATATCAATTCAAAACGGTCGATTCTGGGTGGCTGCAGTGCACGCACGCGTGTACTGCCTCGCCGCTACAGTGCGTAGAAACTGCAAAGGTCAAACCCAAAAATCGGGTTCAACTCAAGTATAAGAAAAACAGATCCAAATGCATTAATGCAATGCAAAACGACAAGGACCAAAACTGCATATAGAACGAAACTGCAGTCATAATTGATTACAAGGGCAATCTGCAACAAGACTGCAGTCACCACAAGATCACTAAGGCGAAACTGCACAAAAGGAAGCAAGAAACAAAGCGAACCAATAGCCCAAGCTTAGTACAGATTAGACTATATATGCATACCCACAAACATATGTATGTATGCACATAATTGATAAAACTCGAGTACTTATGTGCAGACCCCAAATTCAACTAACAGCAATGTATGCACAACTCAAAACTGCACATGATCAAGACAGCCAAGCTAAATAGAGGCAGTCTTATAGAATAGTTACAATGGGTATGCAAGTGCAGATCACACAACCAAACGCCGCAATGCAAAAGGAACAAACTCAAAGTACAAGCTAATGCAAACCAAAGAATCAATATACAGGGAAAAAGAACAGTGCAACGATGAATGCATATATGGATGCAGACATGTCAAAAATCAAGTTGAAGTCGAGAATGAACAAGTAAACTTTTCATCTCAAAGCCAAAAGAATTCAAAGTCGTTTTATCTCAGAATCGAACAAGAAGGCAACATAGACCAGACTCGATGCTACAAACGAAACAAGACTACTAATACAATGCATGGACATCGAACTCACCACAGTACGTCACTGTGACTTCAACATCAAACCATCAACAAAGTGAAACTGCACATAGTCATGCACCAGTTCCTACATCATACCCAAGTTAACAATATCTATAAGACATCAAGTGAGACCAGAAGTGAGACCAGTAAATAATAAAAGGAACCTGACCCAATATCAAACAAGTGTGCAGGTCAGAACAGCAATGACCAAGGCTACAATATGCCAACTTGAGCTTATAATGAACATCTCAGAAGTAACCGAGTGCAATTACAAATGCATAACGAATATCAAGCGAAGAAGACTACAATCTATCCAACAATTGCACAGGCATACACATATATGCACACATGTATGCATGTATATACATGAATTAGATTGAAGCACACTGAAATACAAAGATGCAAACTCATCTGGAAATCACTCAGAAATAAACAGAATTGACCGAAGTCAGGTGAAGTTAAAATTCAAGTCGAAGCCATTCAAAACAAGGCCGAAGTCAAGTAAATTCGAATATACCCAAATCAGATAGTATCAATCTCAAATAACTAGGAGTGGCCCAGATAATCAACAACCGAATCCCAAGGATTTTACACGAACTCGATTAACATCGTCTCCATTCGAAGTCAAAGCCGATGGTACGAAAATGAACCATATAGTGATGCCAACAGTGAACTACAATATCACAATGATAACAAAGTCAAGGCCTACAGTAAATCAAGTTATTTCAATGCCGAGAAGACAATGTGACAAGGATCAGGAGACAAGTTCGAATTTAATGCAGATGTCAAACAAGTCGAAGAACAACAATGCAGAGGTAACGTTTTCAAGTGCGTATCTGCAATGACTCAAGGAAAATCGAACGCTACAAAGTCAAAACCGTGTGTATTAAGTTGTCATAATATTAGGGAATCAAGAAATAGGAAGGTGATGAGTTCATATAAATGCAAACCCCAAAAATTCATCATCGGCAAAACCCATATTCAGAAGTAAGAAAATCTCAGCAACCAAATCACGAAATTTTCAGAAGTAAGAAACCATCACATTTTTATACGAGTAAAAATCACAGAAAATTAAACTCTACGAATCTACTCATGAACTAGATGTGAGTGGGGGATCCACTCACCTTAGTCTGAACGGTCGCGAGCGAGACGAAGGAAGTCGAAGCCGTTGATTTTGAACGAGCCCTAATTCCAGACTGGAGGCAAGGACGAGCTGAAGATCGTAATCGCCAGAGATTCGCAAGCAAAATCGCCGAAGTTCTAATTTGCGAACGAAGAAGAAGACGAGGGAGCCGCCATTTTTATTCTTTCGAACGTTTTCTAGGTTTTCTTCGAATGGGGAAAAGATAAAGGAGGAACGGTTTATAACTCGAGATACCCAATACAAAACCCATGGGCCAACATTCAAAGCCAAAAATATTTTCTTAACCAAATGTTTAAAAGAATTCAAACTGGGTTCAAAACTCAAATTAACAATTTGCAACTGAATTAAATCGTCATTTTGACGATAATTGAAATTACAAAAATCCCGGTTGTTACAGACTCCCCTCCTTATAAAAATTGCGTCCACGCAATCATAGGGAATAAATGGATAAAAGGTAACAACCAAAAGAGCATGGCAATGTCGAATGTTTATGCAAAGCAAGTGTCAGCGGGGAAGTGTTAGATAAGAGTCAAAAGGTTCGACTACATCAAATCAAAAGAATCAACATCGTGGGAATCATGGATCAAAATCAGACGACTAACAAAAGCAAGAACAATCGAGTTCCAGCAACTAAAAGAGAAGGAAAAACAGAGCAGAAATCCTGTAACAGCCCGATATTTTAAAGCGAAATTTTTATTAAAAACAAAACATTTCGGAATATTAATTTAAATATAAATTGTAGAAATTCGTATAAAACGAAAATTTAAAACGTTACATTTCGTCACGTTTTGTCCGTTCTTAACTTTACATTAGAATCAAATTTTATTAACGATGATATTAGCTATTTTAAATTTTGATTTATAAAGATACGTTATATTTTAAGAAACCGTTAACAGTTTTAAATTTTTTTTTTTTTTATATAAAAGAAACAAGTAACGGTTATGCGTTACACTGTACGTGCGTTGTTCCATTGTCCTTTAATTTCAGCTGTATATATTAGTTTGAAAATGTCAAATCTTAGAGTTGTACGTTTTTTTTGCTTTAACTCTTCAAGTTCAGCAGCATAGTTTAAGCCTAAAACGTGCGCATGAGATATTATTTCTGCCTCTACGTTTCCTTCAACTGACTGAAATTTAAAACCCTTTTATTTTTCCAAAATTTTCTCTAACCGTTCAAGACCATTTCTTTTGCCTTCTCTACAAAATCTTTGAATAGCTTTTATCAGTCCTCATTCACAAACAAGCAAAAAATTTCAATACCACGAATCAGATCTAATTGCGTGAGCATCTCCCTCTGAAAGGTACAGGCATCATTCTTTTTTTTTACTTTTTGCTCACTTTATAATTTTATTTTCGCTGTTCCCTGTTGTGCTTCATCTTTTTTCCAGCTTTAGGCTATCACCTTACGACCTTTTTCCCATACCGAGATCCCACGTCATTCGCCTTCCACTCCCTCCAGTCTGCCACCATGTCATCACCAACCCCACGATTCCAGCTCCTCCTCGCCACCTTCGCCTGATCCACCAGCCCACGCCAACCATGGCAACCACCAGTCTACCCCACCCTGTCACCTTTCCGACCTGCAACCGAACCCCGAACCACTGCTGCCACCACGTGACCCCACGCCGAACGAACCCACCCAGGCGAACCACTGCCATCGCCAACCCAAACCCTTCGCCTACACCAGTCAGTCTACCATTCACCACGTCTCCACCAAGATTTCCACCACCAATCCAGCCTACCACCACGTGACAACCCTTCGCCAGAACCACCTCCACAACCCCATGCCGAAACCACCTGCTCGTCACCACCCATCGCCGACCCAAACCCAGTCGCCACCTTCCCCTACTCCAGACCGAAACCATCCTATCCACCACGAGGCCAACCACCGAACGAACCCAGCCTGCCTCCTCCACCACCTCCGTGCGAGATCACCCCAGACCGTGTTCATTGGCCTCCATGCCGAGAAGTGAAGATATTGCTTTGTTCCTTTTGTTTTGGTTTAGCCGAGAGAATTTTTTTTTTTTTCGTTTACTGACTTGTATTTGATGAGGTGCCAATTTTTGTATTGAGTAGCATGGTTCCAGAATTTTTGTTTTGAAGTAAATATGTACAGCTTCTAACTTTTGTTTTGAAAACGAATATGTCCTTTTGTTTTGTTTTAGTTGGTAACCGAGCCTATTCTTTTTCTACTAGCATTTGTTTAGATTTAAAAGTTTTGGTCACGGTTGGTATCCTAGGCTATTTACTGACCATGGTTTTGGAAAAAAAATTTTTGTTTTGTCACTTTGAAAATTTTAGAGTTATAATCGATTTTCAAAAGTAGGCGTGCTATTGTTTTTGATTTTTTTTTTACCTGTTACTTTTTCGTTGTTCGCTTCGTTGAAAATTCGTTATTCGTGTAATCTTAGATTTGATTATTTATTGTGCCTTTGGTTTGAATATAGTTGGCGCATCCGCTAACGACTGATCGTGCTATCCGCGTGCTTTCGATTGACATCGTACTTCTTTCTTTCCGAATCTCCAGCTCCGTAGAGGTGAGTAAATCTCACACGAATATTCATACTTATATAATTGTGAAACGACCGCAACTGAATGTGTAGAAATAAATAAATAAATAAATGATGTTATAATTACCTGTGATTTATTTATAGTTGATGTTAATTGTTAAAACTGCATATCGTATCATCTGTTATATCTGTTCTTATTTTACTGTTATTCTATTCTGTTAAATCACACTGTAAGTTTCCTGTAGAATAGAATCACTATGGGTTGAAATGATACATACCCGAACGGACTTTAGAATAAGGGAAGGTCGTTATGGGCTGAAATGATAGGCCTGAGCGATTTTCAATTTAATTTTATTTACTTGGGATTGCGGGTTTGAAATGATAAAACCCGGATTTTTCTTTGTAAATTACGGATTGAAATGATATAGTATCCGTATCACTTGAATTAGGCTAGAAAATATTATACAGACCCGTGGTTATTTTTCTGTATTTTTGGATATTTTTTTAATAATTTAAAAACTGTAATAATATTAATTTGATTTAAACCGAATTTTAAATGATTTATTTAAAATAGAAATGATTTTTCTATGTGATAAATAAATAAATGGAGGAATATTGATTTTAAAACGAAACTTAAAATTTGAAATTTTGGAAAAAAAAGGAAAAAGAGAAAGATGGAAACTTAAGTTAATTTAATTGAAATTGAAATTTAGTTTTAAATTTGTGGAAAAATGAAGTTTAAGTTTAAGTGTTGAAACGAATGTAATAAGCAAATTGGTAAGTTTGGTTTTAACTTGTAAATTTCTTTGAAAATAAAATTTGTTAAAGGATTGAAATGAACATTTTTAATGTATGATTTTATAAGTTTTAACTAGGTAGAATCTGTAGCACTTGTTAAGTGTTGTGGTTTTTATAAATGAACCAAAAGACTAAAATGAACTAAAGCTATGATAGTACTTGGTAAGTGCTGTTGTAGCAGAAACTAAAATTGAACTTGAACTAATGAAAAGCTACTGTAGCACTTGTTAAGGACTGCAGTAGACGGAAATATGATTTTGTTTAAAACTGAACTGATATAACAAATTTAAATATTGTTTTGTTGAATAAAAATTGTTTTCGAATATAACTTACTGCCACACTTTTAAATGCCGTGGAAGCTGAAAATTTTAATGTTTTGTTTAAGTGAATAAGTGAACTCCGAAGGGTTAGATTTTAGAAATTTAATATTTGATTTTTTTTTTAGAATAATGTCTTTGTTTTTAAATGATTTAATTCGAAGTATATTTGATAAATTGTTATAAATCTATAACCACGGGTTATAATAACGATTGGTTGGCAAAGAGACCGGGATCGGATATGGACATACTCTCTGTCGATACCGAAAACCACTTTGACAACCGTGTACGCGGTGGAGATTCCAGAATGAAGTAGGATGGTGGCGACATCCTTAAGGTATTACGTGGACCCAACTCCCGTGAGTTGGCATAAGGTGGCTAAAACAGGAGCGATCTCGGACCAGTGAGGTAGCACCTCTTCTCGGACACATTCCTTCGACATTATACTCTTACTGATTTGACTAGATGGCCATCCTCCGATTTGGGAATGTTGTTCGAGGTGGAACGGTAGTGGCTGCTATGCGTATCCATCAGTCCGTGTGCGTAATTGGTATATCTACCCTGGCATTGCCTAGTTGTGCCGTGTCACCTACCATATCGAGCTTTAGTACGATTATGATTTTAAGATCCGACCGCGTTAAGGTTCTCCATCCCCTTAACGCTATTTTCCGATATGATTATACTTTACTTATGTAGACACTATTATAATAGCGAATATTACTACATAGTATATAGTTTAACGGATCCTTAGAGGATGGGCGGTCCCAAGCATCTTCTAAGTTACTTGTACCTTTACTACAGTTCATTTGAGTTGGTTTACATTGTATAAGTATGTATATCCTGACTCGAGTGTTATGTTTTATTTTACGCTCGGGTCAGCCTGAGTATTCACAGCTTTGGATTCACCTTTCTGGAGCTCGGAATCACTGGAGATTCTGCCTATCTAGTTATCTTCCTATTTCAGTTTCAGTTGTCTTATTTCAGCTTTTGTTTTAGAGACTTGTGTATTTGGGATTTCTATTGTACTTGTTTCAGAACTGTATTGGGTTTCAGACTATGTATTTTGTATTTGATTTTAGACTATGTATTTAGTGGCTTCATGAACCACTATGGTATTTTTAAATTCCGCTGCGAGTTATTCTGATATTTCTATGTCTGTGATTCTGTGAATGATTTTATTTGCTCCAAATTTTATTACAATCTGTTATTTTACATTATTCAAGTCTGACATGTGTGGATTATTGTCGATTTGAATGGTCCAAAATAGTAGGTCGTTACATTTGGTATCAGAGCGAGGTTTAGGCAAACCTTAGCCTATGGAGCAAAAACTCGTTAGAGATAGGGTAGAAATACCCTAGAATGAGTGAAATCAAACTTAGAATCATTTCCTTGTGAGTGAACGTATTTTCAAAGTATAAAATGATTTTAAATGATTTTTCAAATGATTTTTTTTTCAAAGATTATTTTGATATAAAGTTTTCTTGTTTTAAGAAGAAATTTTCTAAACTTCCTTCTTTCCATATCTACCTTGTTAGGAATTTTGTTATTAGGATATTCACCCAAGTGTCCTTATCGTGTTTTATCTTAACTTATCTTAGTCTTCTTTGTACTTTGTCCTAAATTTATTATTGATATTTCCAGGATGAATCGTGGAAATGCTAGAGGTAGGGGTCGTGGTATTGCCCCAGTTCCTCCACCTGTTGCACCCGTTAAGTTTACAGTCCTTTGCAAGGAATTCTCTCAGCTCGGTGGCACTAAGTTCACCGGTTCAGAAAGTATCATCGAAGCCCAGCAATGGCTAAGAAGTTTGGAAAGAATCTTTACTGGTTTAGAGATCACTGATGCCCAGAAGCGTCAGTTAGCAGCATGGCAGCTGCAAGAGTCAGCCCTAGATTGGTGGGAGTCTGTTACGACTCACACTAACGAAGGTGATATTTCATGGGAGCAGTTCAGGTATCCTTTGTGTTAACTTGAATTTTTCCCCATTTCCTTTCTTTCCGAATCTATCTTAAGTTCGATTTGTATCTTCTTTCAGGGAGGCTTTTGTGGCAAAATGGATGCCCGAAGCCGGAAAATCTCAGCTTTACCGTGAATTCATGGACCTCAAGCAGGGTACCATGTCCTTCTCAGAGTATGAACGGAAGTTCAATGAACTTTCCAAATTCGGTCCTGGTCTTATCGACACTCAGCTAAAGAAGAACGAGAAGTTCATTTCTGGAGCTCGCCCAGAGTTCTACGATCGCCTTATTTCGCACGTTCATGGCACATTTACTGAGCTCATGGATATGGCTATCCGCTATGAGAACCCTACTTCCAAGGGTCCTGCTACTTCTGGTACTCATGTCTCACAATCTTCCTCTGCAAATTCCAAGAAGAGAAAGCCCAACTTCCACCAGCAGAAGAAGAATTGGATCAAACATGCGGGCTTGGGATCTTCAGCATCTGCTCCTTCCCAGAGACATCCTATTGATCTTTCCTCCATTACTTGCTTCAAATGTGACCAAAAGGGACACTATGCCAATAGTTGCCCTAATCCGTCCAGTGCTGCTATTCCTCCACCCCAGGTTACCAGGAACGATCTTTGTCATGTCTGTCTTCAGCCGGGTCATTTTAGGAAGGACTGTCCTTTATATCAGAAGGGAAAGCCATCTGGCGTATTTGCTGTCACATCTGCTTCATCACCTGCTCCTGCACCTACTCCTGCTCCTAGCGATAGTCAAGGTACTCTTCAAGGCACCTTTACTTTATTTCATCATCCAGTTCGTGTTTTATTTGATACTGGTGCTTCGCATAGTTTTATTTCTGATGACCTGTGTAATAAGTTTTAACGTCTCCTTTCCCCTGAGTATGCTTCTGTTCCTTTATGTGTTTCTAATCCTATTGGTGGTCCCGCAAATCTTAATAAGATTTGTAAACATGTGAAACTCCTCCATTCCGATCATAGTTTTAGTGGCGATTTCTATATCCTTGGTTTTGATGCTTTTGATTTATTGCTTGGAAGTGATTGGCTTGATAGACACGATGCCCGTATCTCGTGTAAATCCCGAATTGTTTCTCTTAAGGATGATCGAGGAAATTCTTTACTTATTCAGGGCCGTATGCCTCATGATTATGCTGGTAGCTTTATCTTTTCTCTAGATGCTTCTATTGATGATCTTCAGTCGACCCGTGTAGTTAATCACTACCCGGATGTATTTGGTGAAGTTACTGCTTTACCTCCCAAGCGGGAAATTGATTTCCGCATTGATCTCATTCCTGGAGCTCGACCTATAGTTCTTCCTCCTAGAAGAATGGCACCCCGCGAGAAGGTTGAGTTAAGGAAACAAATTGAAGACCTATCGTCCAAGGGTCTGATCAGACCTAGTTTTTCTGAATGGGGAGCCGCGGTGGTTTTTGTCACCAAGTACGATGGTTCTCTTCGGATGTGTGTTGATTATAGGGAGTTGAACAAACTCACTATGAAAAATAGATATCCAATGCCTCGCATCAATGACATGTTTGATCAGCTTTATGGTGCTACTGTTTTCTCTCAGCTTGATCTTGCCACAGGTTTTCACCAACTCAGAGTTGCTGAGGAAAGTATTCCTAAGACTGCTTTCCGTACTGAAAATGGATTCTTCGAATGGTTAGTCATGCCTTTTGGTTTGACTAATGCTCCGGCTTTCTTTGTTGACTTGATGAATCGTGTATTCCGTGATGTGCTAAATAAATTTGTTCTAGTCTTTGTGGATGATATCCTCATATTCTCTAAGTCTGAAGAAGAACATGAGTCACATTTGAAATCTGTTCTTGAGACTCTTTGAAAGCATCAGTTAAAAGCTAAATTTTCCAAATGCCATTCTGGAAGGATGAAGTCCGATTTCTTGGGCATATTGTTTCTAGTAATGGAGTTTCAGTTGATCCAGTCAAGATCGCTGCGATCAATGTAAGTTTTTCTTTCTTTCTCTTCATTTGCTTCATTTCAATTTACTCTATCTTTCCTATTATCCTTCTTTTTCCCTATTCTGTACAGGATTGGGAAACTCCTAAGACTCCTACTGATATCCGTAGTTTTCTGGGCCTCGCCGGTTATTACCGGAGATTCATTGAGAATTTCGCTCGGATTGCTGCACCTCTCACTGCTTTAACTCGGAAGAATGCTAAGTTTATTTGGAGTAGTAAGTGTGAAGCCGCATTCAATGAGTTAAAAGACAAGCTTACTTCTGCACCTGTTCTTACCGTTCCAAATGGAGATGAGGGATTAACGGTATACACTGATGCTTGTAGAGAAGGTTTGGGAGCTGTTCTGATGCAGGATGGTAGAGTGATTGCTTATGCTAGTAGACAGTTGAAGACTCATGAAGTAAATTATGCTGCCCATGATCTAGAGTTGCTTGCAGTTGTTTTCGCTTTGAAGCTTTGGAGACATCATCTGTTGGGTACTAAGTTCGAGCTTTTCACAGATCATCAGTCTTTGAGGTATATTTTCTCTCAGAAGGATTTGAATCAGAGACAAGTTAGGTGGTTAGAGTTCCTTGCTTCTTATGACCTCGATATCAACTATACACCGGGAAAGGCTAATGTAGTGGCGGATGCTTTGAGTAGGAAGAAAGCTTTGTTGTGTCAGATTGTTGTTTCTTCGCCCCTTGTGGATCGTATTATGGCTAGGCAGGATGAAGACCAGATGCTTAAGTTGATTAAGGAGAATGTTCGAAGTAGAGTTGGAGGTAGTAGTCTTGATGGTAATGGAGCTCAGTATGACGATAAGGGTGTATTGAGGATTAATAATAGGATTTGTGTCCCGAATGTTGATGGATTGAGACAGGAGTTACTTCGGGAGAATCATCAGTCTAGACTTTCTATTCATCCAGGCGTAACCAAGATGTATCAGGATATGAAGAAGTTATATTGGTGGAAAGGTATGAAGCGAGATATTTCCATTTTCGTCAATAGGTGTGCGACTTGTCAGCAAGTCAAGGCAGATCATCAGAAGACCCCTGGTTTATTGCAGCCTCTTGAGATTCCCAATTGGAAGTGGGAACAAGTTTCTATGGATTTCATTGATGGATTACCAAGGACTAGGAAGGGTAACGAGAGTATCTGGGTTATTGTGGATAGATTGACCAAATCAGCTCATTTCATTCCGGTCAAGTCTACCCGTTCAGCTTCTGGTTTATCTGAGATTTACATGAGGGAGATTGTTCGTCTCCATGGTGTTCCTCTCAGTATCGTTTGTGATCGTGATCCTATCTTTACTAGTAGGTTTTGGAAAGCCTTTCAGGATTCTTTGGGTACTCATCTAAATCTGAGCACTGCTTACCATCCACAGACCGACGGTCAAACGGAAAGGGTGAATCAGATTTTAGAAGATCTTCTTCGTGCTTGTGTGCTTGATTATGGAGGATCTTGGGAAGATCATCTCCATCTTGTCGAATTCACTTATAACAATAGTTATCAGGCCAGTATTGAGACATCTCCGTTTTCTGCTCTTTACGGACGACCTTGTAGATCTCCTTCTTGCTGGATTGAATCCGGTAATCGTTTGGTTCTTGGTCCTGAGTTGGTTTTGGAAGCTTCAGAGAGAGTCGAAGAGATTAAGAGGAAGATGAGGATTGCTCAGGATAGACAGAAGAAGTACGCCGATCGTCGAAGACGGAGTTTAGAGTTTACAGTTGGTGATTTGGTTTTCCTTAAGGTCTCTCCCTTAAGGAATGTTATTCTTTTTGGTCGTAGAGGAAAGCTATCTCCTAGATTCGTTGGTCCTTTCCGCATTTTGGAAAGAATTGGTTCTCTTGCTTATCGTCTGGATTTACCCGAGAAATTTTCTGGAATTCACAACGTCTTTCATGTATCTCATCTTCGTCGCTATCTGCATGATCCATCTCTTATTATTCAGCCTTCTGCTCTTGATAGTTTGGATATTGAGCCAAATCTGACTGTTGAGAGGAAGCCACTTCGTATCGTCGATCGAGGTACGAAGCAGCTAAGAAGAAAATCTGTCAATCTGGTCAAAGTGCAGTGGAGCACTGATGAACGAGATTGCACCTGGGAGACGGAGGAGAGCATTCGTGCTTCGAATCCGGAATTGTTTATTTCAGGTACTTTTGCTATTCTATCTTATCTTTCTTGTTTTCCTTCTTCGTTCCTTTTCGGGGACGAAAAGCTTTGAGTGGGGGAGAGTGTAACAGCCCGATATTTTAAAGCGAAATTTTTATTAAAAACAAAACATTTCGGAATATTAATTTAAATATAAATTGTAGAAATTCGTATAAAACGAAATTTTAAAACGTTACATTTCGTCACGTTTTGTCCGTTCTTAACTTTACATTAGAATCAAATTTTATTAACGATGATATTAGCTATTTTAAATTTTGATTTATAAAGATACGTTATATTTTAAGAAACCGTTAACAGTTTTAAATTTTTTTTTTTATATATATAAAAGAAACAAGTAACGGTTATACGTTACTTTGGGCGTTACACTGTACGTGCGTTGTTCCATTGTCCTTTAATTTCAGCTGTATATATTAGTTTGAAAATGTCAAATCTTAGAGTTGTACGTTTTTTTTGCTTTAACTCTTCAAGTTCAGCAGCATAGTTTAAGCCTAAAACTTGCGCATGAGATATTATTTCTGCCTCTACGTTTCCTTCAACTGACTGAAATTTAAAACCCTTTTATTTTTCCAAAATTTTCTCTAACCGTTCAAGACCATTTCTTTTGCCTTCTCTACAAAATCTTTGAATAGCTTTTATCAGTCCTCATTCACAAACAAGCAAAAAATTTCAATACCACGAATCAGATCTAATTGCGTGAGCATCTCCCTCTGAAAGGTACAGGCATCATTCTTTTTTTTTACTTTTTGCTCACTTTATAATTTTATTTTCGCTGTTCCCTGTTGTGCTTCATCTTTTTTCCAGCTTTAGGCTATCACCTTACGACCTTTTTCCCATACCGAGATCCCACGTCATTCGCCTTCCACTCCCTCCAGTCTGCCACCATGTCATCACCAACCCCACGATTCCAGCTCCTCCTCGCCACCTTCGCCTGATCCACCAGCCCACGCCAACCATGGCAACCACCAGCCTACCCCACCCTGTCACCTTTCCGACCTGCAACCGAACCCCGAACCACTGCTGCCACCACGTGACCCCACGCCGAACGAACCCACCCAGGCGAACCACTGCCATCGCCAACCCAAACCCTTCGCCTACACCAGTCAGTCTACCATTCACCACGTCTCCACCAAGATTTCCACCACCAATCCAGCCTACCACCACGTGACAACCCTTCGCCAGAACCACCTCCACAACCCCATGTCGAAACCACCTGCTCGTCACCACCCATCGCCGACCCAAACCCAGTCGCCACCTTCCCCTACTCCAGACCGAAACCATCCTATCCACCACGAGGCCAACCACCGAACGAACCCAGCCTGCCTCCTCCACCGCCTCCGTGCGAGATCACCCCAGACCGTGTTCATTGGCCTCCATGCCGAGAAGTGAAGATATTGCTTTGTTCCTTTTGTTTTGGTTTAGCCGAGAGAAATTTTTTTTTTTGTTTTGTTTACTGACTTGTATTTGATGAGGTGCCAATTTTTGTATTGAGTAGCATGGTTTCAAAATTTTTGTTTTGAAGTAAATATGTACAGCTTCTAACTTTTGTTTTGAAAACGAATATGTCCTTTTGTTTTGTTTTAGTTGGTAACCGAGCCTATTCCTTTTCTACTAGCATTTGTTTAGATTTAAAAGTTTTGGTCACGGTTGGTATCCTAGGCTATTTACTGACCATGGTTTTGGAAAAAAAAAATTTGTTTTGTCACTTTGAAAATTTTAGAGTTATAATCGATTTTCAAAAGTAGGCGTGCTATTGTTTTTGATTTTTTTTTTACCTGTTACTTTTTCGTTGTTCGCTTCGTTGAAAATTCGTTATTCGTGTAATCTTAGATTTGATTATTTATTGTGCCTTTGGTTTGAATATAGTTGGCGCATCCGCTAACGATTGATCGTGCTATCCGCGTGCTTTCGATTGACATCGTACTTCTTTCTTTCCGAATCTCCAGCTCCGTAGAGGTGAGTAAATCTCACACGAATATTCATACTTATATAATTGTGAAACGACCGCAACTGAATGTGTAGAAATAAATAAATAAATAAATGATGTTATAATTACCTGTGATTTATTTATAGTTGATGTTAATTGTTAAAATTGCATATCGTATCATCTGTTATATCTGTTCTTATTTTACTGTTATTCTATTCTGTTAAATCACACTGCAAGTTCCCTGTAGAATAGAATCACTATGGGTTGAAATGATACATACCCGAACGGACTTTAGAATAAGGGAAGGTCGTTATAGGCTGAAATGATAGGCCTGAGCGATTTTC